>LR990290.1:12007500-13207500 GCA_905147355.2 Apotomis turbidana | reverse complement strand
TACAAGGATAAATAGTAAAACTCGTTTAAAACGTTCACATTTAATACGATTTTCTGCGTAATACACCATTTTGTGTCGGTCTTTGCAAGAAAGTAAGGTTTCAATGCCGCGTAATGCGCCTTTACGCTTAAAAGTACATTATTGTTGAAGCAAGGGAAGTGGACAATTGCATACGACCTTGGGAGTTCGTTTAATTTAATACGAAAAAATTGGCCATCCGGCTGAGACAAATATAGTCCTTTTGTCAAAATGGTGCAAGAAAACAAAATAAATACAGATAAGTTTTAGTAGCCGATATATGTCAAAAGTAAACTGTTGCGTTGCCGCCATTTGTTTTTTTATGTAAAAGTAGAACTGTATTTGACTTCCAAAAACACCATAAGCTATTTGGGGTAACTAAAAATTTGCGATAAGTCGTAGCTACTGACTTTTCGTTCGGCCTGTTTAGGAGCTCTGCCTTTTTTTATATGGCCGTTTTAACTTTTTTTAGCTGGCAAAGTTTTTCTTTATATTTTTGACTGACCATAAACTATGCACTTTACGTTCTGATTTCTTATCAATAAATATATGTCTGGTCCCTTCAAAAACGTCTTAAGCGGGTTTTACAGTGGTAAGACTGGATAGCTACAGCACTTACCTTCTTATTAGCTGGATCTTTATGCTCCTGGACGTATTCCTGTTTCAACGGTTCAGTTTGGAGGTCTGGGAGGGAGTGACTGATGCGAATAGCAGCCTGGCGGGAGAGTGAGTCGCAGTTACTCTCTTCGGATGCGCGGCGGCTCCTGCCGAAGAAGATTTGGGTTCAGAATTATGATTAACGAGCTGCGCCTCGCGGTGTCCGCTCATCCCATGGGAACGCTTTATTTTTTCAGAACAGCCTATGTGTTAATCCAGGGTGTCAGCTGAAGTAACAAACATACACATAAACACTCACAAACTTTATTAAATAGTGTGATTAATTTACATCTGTAAAGCCGTGGAGCTCGAAGCTGGGGGTATATACTTTGGAGGCGCTGGTTCAAGTATCGAGTACAAGGTTTAGGTTCTTAAGAACATATTTTTCACAGAACCTAAATCAATCATCACCCGCTCATAACACTATAAAAACCGTAACTCTAACTTGTTTTTATCATTTTACTAAAATATGAGATTATGCTTCGACAAGTATTCTTGTGGCTATAATACATAGTAGGTTACAGAAAACATCAAAAGCCTAAACAATATTAGCATTATAAAATACCTCTTTTGATGAGACAGTTTATTGCGATAAAGCATACCAAACTTTTATTCCACGAATGACTTGCCCTTGGATATAGTAATGTCTAACTAGTATGAGGTACAAGGGTTCTGGCATTACTATCCGAGGGTAAGCGTCATTCGTGGAATATGTAAAGACTAAAGGTTTGGTTAAACGCCACATTCAATATACTCTATGTTAAACGCAGCCTAAGTAGACATAAACACACGGTAGCGTACTCGCTGCGAGCATGCGCTTATAAAGTAACAAAAAATTATATAAAAATGAGATTACATTATTATAATGTGAATACATATCTTTAATGTACTCTGTTCCAGCAATATCAGGATTATTTTAACGGAGACACAAAACGTTTTGTGTAAAAAAAGACATGAGAGAGGCTGATAATATTCTCAGGTGAATGACAGCCCAAGTGATAGTAATATAATAGTCCACTACAGCCAAACTTGGCTGGCTGGCAACAAGCTACACAACATGAAAATAGGACAGTATAACGAAGGAAGAGCCCGTGCACACCTCAGTGGTCGCGCAGTGATACCCTACCGCAGCCAGAAGCATATAGACAGCAACATCACAACATAGAAAAAATACTAGGACAGCATGAAGAAGGAAGAGGGTAATTACCGTACACACCTCCCCATGATCCAGCGCCACGTGGCCGCGCAGTGGTACCCTACCGCAGCCAGAAGCATATAGACAGAAACATCACAACATAGCACAAGTACCAGGACAGCATGAAGAAGGAAGAGGGTATTACCGTACACACCTCCCCATGATCCAGCGCCACGTGGCCGCGCAGTGGAACCCTACCGCAGCCAGAAGCATATAGACAGAAACATCACAACATAGCACAAGTACCAGGACAGCATGAAGAAGGAAGAGGGTATTACCGTACACACCTCCCCATGATCCAGCGCCACGTGGCCGCGCAGTGGAACCCTACCGCAGCCAGAAGCATATAGACAGAAACATCACAACATAGCACAAGTACCAGGACAGCATGAAGAAGGAAGAGGGTATTACCGTACACACCTCCCCATGATCCAGCGCCACGTGGCCGCGCAGTGGAACCCTACCGCAGCCAGAAGCATATAGACAGAAATATCACAACATAGAACAAGTACCAGGACTGCATGAAGATTGAAGAAGGAAGAGGGTATTACCGTACACACCTCCCCATGATCCAGCGCCACGTGGCCGCGCAGTGGAACCCTACCGCAGCCAGAAGCATATAGACAGAAACATCACAACATAGAACAAGTACCAGGACAGCATGAAGAAGGAAAAGGGTATTATCGTACACACCTCCCCATGATCCAACGCCACGTGGCCGCGCAGTGGTACCCTACCGCAGCCAGAAGCATATAGACAGAAACATCACAACATAGAACAAGTACCAGGACAGCATGAAGAAGGAAGAGGGTATTACCGTACACACCTCCCCATGATCCAGCGCCACGTGCCGCGCAGTGGTACCCTACCGCAGCCAGAAGCATATAGACAGAAACATCACAACATAGAACAAGTACCAGGACAGCATGAAGAAGGAAGAGGGTATTACCGTACACACCTCCCCATGATCCAGCGCCACGTGGCCGCGCAGTGGTAACCCACCGCTGCCAGGAGTACCGCCGCCATCGCGGCAAGGAGCAGCGCTGCTGCGTAGTCTACCGAGCTGCTGCGGAGCCCCGACTGGTCCTCGAGACCCTCGGGCTGCCACGCAACTGTTGACAAAAAACAATCATTATATGATTTCTAAGAATGAGTGACTCCAAGCGTTTTTCTGCCTTGACGGCAGTTTATGGTCTATAAGCAGTAAATCCAGACTACTCTCATCTCAGTACATTTTACGAGTATAACCTGAAATTGATCTAATGTTGGTATTAGATGAGCTTTTAAGTGTCAGAATTGATTATCTTGTTGCTAGTGCTTCAGAAAAGAAATGAAGTGCACAAATATTTAACGATGAGAACAACTTTTTGTTACCATTTTCAGGGGCAGCCCTGTAAATGTCTAGCAATTACCGAGACATATGTTTTACCAAATAAAAAGTTATGCATTTTCCAGGATTCTCTTCACGGCATCATGAAAATCAAGCTGATAAGACTTTCTAAACAAAACGGCTTTCAGTAACTGAAATTAGAGGCAAATTTCCAATCGTTTATGTGACGCTATACTTACTTATCAATCATGCGAGGAATCATAAGGATGCTCCTAAAGCTCATGATTCTATGTAAGAAGATGTCGGGTCCCACCGACGGACAATCCATGCGATTAGTGCACCCGCGTCACCCAACCTCAAATCACTCCTGTATCTGCGCCTATCCAGGCGCAGATACATTCCCATAAGTAGTGTCTAGTGGGTTTGTACTCCCGTAAAAAGTCCGACTAGCTGGTAGTGGGCTAACCAGCCACGGTACAGTTCAAAATATGTTTTTAAATACCACGGACGGCCAGGTGGGTCAGTCTTAGAAAGAAAAAAAGAAATACATTTATTCACGACGTAACTTAGCATGAGAGAAGTCCAGGCCCAAAATAGTTTACTTACTTTCCACATGGGGACAATATTTAAGCCTACGATAAGGCTAAGAACTTAATCAAACTTTACATTAGTTAATCTGGTAATGTAATTTGTTCTTGTCAGGTAATGAAGTAGAACCCCGCACAGAGATTTCGATTAGGCTTACTCAGATACCGAACACTTAGGAGTATTTGTTTTGGTTCTATCAAAAGTTTTCTAGATAAATTGTAATTAAGTAAGCACCCAGTGAACGAAAGTTATCTTACCAAATAATTCAGTAGTAAAACATTTTATCTAACTTTGAACTTTATTACAATTAAAATTTATTATCTTATCAAGTATTTTCACTCAAAACATTAAACTCTGAAAACAATGTCTATCAATCGATGACAGGCTGTTGAAGTGTCTATACCTAGGTACTTAAAATTAACGAACTGCTTTTGTTCACAACATTTCACCCAAAATATGAGATAAATACAGCTGTCAGTACCTTTACCACGAGTTTACAGTGACAGTACTCGCTAGCGACAGCGTAAACGATTTGTACGGAGAATAACAAGGCGCCCCTAGCGGTTACTTTGTAGAACTACAGTTCTCCATTCAAATCCTTTACGCTGTCGCTAGCGAGTACTGTCACTGTAAACTCATGGTAAGGGTATAGAATTGTAACCTAACACCCCTAAAAAAGCATTTACTTACAGCAATTTAAGGGTTTCCTGACTCCTTGCTAACGGACCGTAGCTTGAGCGTGAACTGGCTGTAATTCTATCCTGGGGCTATATTCGATGTATCTTATGGCATATATCTGAGATTTCACCACATCTCAACATCCGGTATCATTGGGCATTACGAAAAGTCCAATTTAGCTATGTACTCCATTAAAAGTAACTGTTGTGACCATATTCTTTCAATAGAAAAAAATATAATTTGAATAGGCTTGAAATTTAAAATGGCGATGATATCGCTAAAATGCAAATGAGAAAGAGAGCAGTATAAAGTGCCAGTGAGCTACCGAAATCGCTGTTCAAACAATAATGTTGAAGGTTGCAAGGAAATTGTGGATCAGACTAGTACAAAGCGTGAAAGAGGAAGAGACTTATTCAATAGTGATGTAAAAGGTAGTAGGTAGGGTAGTTAGGTAGTGTAGGCTAAAATACAGCTATCAGAATTGCAACCTAACACGCCTAACAAAAGCATTTACGGCAATATGAGGGTTTCTTGACTCGCTACTAACGCACCGCAGCTCGCAGCTTTAGCATTAACTGGGTGTAATTCTATCCTGGGGCTATATTCGATGTTTCTTATGGCATATATCTGAGATTTCACCACATATTTCAACATCCGGTGTTATGAAAAGTCTAATTTAGCAATGCATTCTATTTGAAGTAACATAATTTAAAAAAGGTAATGTTTAAAATTCGCCTCATATTACTGCACTATCACGTACCTACTATGTTGCCACTCATACATAAATACTTATCAAAAATCCAACTTTCTTTTTGTCAACAGACAAGTATTTGTGTATTTCCAAGGAAATGTACGCAAAAATAAACTACACACAAAACAATGACCAGCATTTTGCGTACGTTTCTACTCTTCGATTAATTTTCTATCGGTCGGTTATAAGTTATAAAAGGTTCAATTTCAATGTAATCAACACGTGGACGCGTGTACCACAGTACAACTTCAGTCGTTCAATTTGCACCTCGGCTCGCTCGTGAACGAGTGAATGGAAAGATGAATGGAATACTTCACGAACGTAAGTGATCTTTCAAAGTCGATATTGAAAGTTTTTTTATTTTTAGCGTTAAAAAATATTTACTTTACTGTTTTGTTAAACTTGTGGTATTTTATTTAACTTGTGGAGGAGAAAATAAATACTTTTTTACTTTTACTAAATTGTCAGGGATTGAATTAAAGTTGTAGTATTTTTATGAGTTTATTCGTTGCATTTTTAAGTTGAAAGTGAAAAAACCAAATTGATACAAAGTTGTATCAAACATGCAGTGACTTGAGGTGACTTTTTTCTTTTTAGGTTTTAAATGCTGGACAACTACGAGTAGAGCAGAAGTATGGTAATAAGAAAGAAAACAACTACGAAATGTTGAGCTCTTTCTTCATTAATTTCTGCTACATAGCTGAAGAGTTCCAATGATCCAATTGAAAACAAACTTAAAAGCTGTTTTCGACAACAAATTGTTTATGTTATCGAAATCTCAAGGCACAGCCTCTCTAGAATAAGCATACGAGTAATATAAAAAGAAACCGTACAGATGAAAAAAAATCTGGACACTTAAATTCAAGTTATATAGCCTCGTGGGCGGGCAGTTACGTTGCTCGTAGAACCGAAGGCCGTTGGGGCAGAAAGGTTCTTGAGTAGCCACAGCGTACCGGAAGACCCAGCGTGGGCCGCCTCCAACAAGGTGGACCGACGACCTGGTTAGAATCACGGGAAGCAACTGGTGGAGAACTTTGGTGAGGACTTTGTCCAGCAGTGGACGTCTATAGGCTGATATGATTATGATGATGATATTCGCTGGGTGCGAAGTAGGTGGTGGGGGAACCACGAATCGATCGCAGCGCGCGCCGTGGCCAAAAAAGGAACTTTCGTCAGGCCAACTGTCACTTTTCACTAGCGAAATTAAGGCATCGAAAAATAAATAAATATGCGGCACGAAACCTGCAGCGTAGTTAATTGCAAAAACAATGGCAAAAACAGTAATCATAAATAAATAAATTTCCACAAGCAAGTTGCAAACGAGAACAACGAATTAAATGGATAATCGCTATCAAGAGGAAAAAGTTAGTATAACCTATAGAACAACATTTTAAATATTATATCTTGTATGTTGTAGGAAGTAGCATGTTTATGCGTTTATTTTCTTTTACATTTTGGACATGTTGAACAAATACGAATGGTTTCCCATTTTATTGTAGTTTGGGATTTGAAAGCGATGTTGTGTTTGATTGAGCAGAATCCAGTTATAATAATTAATTTGGCAATGTTTAACTGAAAAAAAAAAACAAAATAATCTGTATTATTACGAAAATACAGTCATAAGTGATCGGTTGCATTACGCATGAAATGCGTTATTCGGTTAAATTTGTTTATTTTGTAACTTACTTTTCATGAAGACAGCCATGAAAAGGTCCGTGTGAATTACATCTGAAAGTTATTGATTTTGCCATTTTAGACGGGAAATAAAGAAGGTCAACGTTTTATCGACACTATAGATTTAACATAATCGAATAAAATGAAAGAAAATTACGATATTTCATTGAAATTATTTGTTTGTTTACTTACTCTTCGTAAAGACAGTCAGCCATTTGACATTAAAAAGCCCGCCGTAATTGTAACCGCTAGTTGACGCTGTCATCGCGCACCCAGCGATAGTGGAGCTATACGTTACACACAGTCATATAACATGTAGGTATATTGATTGACGAAAACCCTAGTTATTGAGATGTAGCAGCAAAGAATATTCCATCGCTTTTACAAAATAAGAGGACTTATAAGAAAATGTCCAGCATAGAGACTGCCTCCGATTAATTGAAAGAAAAACAAAACAATTGCCACTCAGGAGGAATTAGAGCAAAAAATAATTGTTAGTTACTCGACAGATGTTGAGAAAAACTGCTTTCTTGAGCATGACTAAATAGCTCTTGTCGTAATGGGTCGACCGAGGAAAGCTTTGTATTTTTAGATGGCGTTATTACTTTTGTTGTTTAGTATATTTTATACTAAGTGGCCGCAATAAAATTAGCTAATGAGCGTTTTAAAGTTACGTAACTGTTTATTTTCTAGGGTGCCATACCGAAAGGGTAAAAACGGGACCCTATTACTAAGACTCCGCTGTCCATCCGTCTGTCCGTCTGTCATCAGGCTATATCTCATGAACCGCATTAGATAGATGATTGAAATTTTCACAGATGATGTATTTCTGTTATAACAGCATAATTATACCACAAAAATCCGGCCAAATGCGAGTGGGACTCGCGCACGAAGGGTTCCGTACCATTATCTGTAAGTTTGTTGTATGGGGCCCCCATATATAAATTATTTTTATTTAAAGCAGTAACGTCTGCTAACGTAAACTAAATGTTTACAAATGAAGCGAAAATTGAAATATTTAATGATTCGGACAGGATTCGAACCTGCGTTTCCAACGGCTTTCCGGGCCAACACTGGCGTCCTCCCAATTGGACCACCGAAATTCAATGGCTCTGACATCTGATGTTTACAACATTTAGTTTACGTTAGCAGGAGTTACTGCTTTAATAAAAAAATAGTAATTCGGGTGTAGCACATCGTTACTATCGATTCTCAACAAATTTGAGACGATGGTGCCGACGATAAAGTCTAAATCTTTACGGTAGATGGCGCTACGTTGCCACCCTAAGGCATGTCGAAGCAACTGGTTGAAAAATTCAATGGCTCTGACATCTGATTCGGTGGTCCAATTGGGAGGACGCCAGTGTTGGCCCGGAAAGCCGTTGGAAACGCAGGTTCGAATCCTGTCCAAATCATTATTTTTTTCAATTTTCGCTTCATTTGTAAACATTTAAGGGGGCTCTCATACAACAAACGTGATCAGCGCCATACATACCAGACTCAACCCTGCCACTTAAGACAGGATAAGTGTTTGTACGGAGCGCCCTCGGTGCGCGAGTCTGACTCGCACTAGGCCGGTTATGTTTTAGCTATTTATTGTTGTTTTGGTGGCGAATCCCTGAGATATGTATGAGAACCTCCGAATTTAGACCCCAAAAAGGTCAATGTTTAATCAAATTAACCGAGGTTGGACAATAAATCGCATGTCATTGGCAGCTGCGTTAAGCCAGCGAGGGTCGGCTGACACTCATTGATGAACGTCTTGATCCCCTTGACGTATTGTAATCTTAGTGGTTAATTGAATTGAATTGGAGTGCAGCTACAACACATTAATTATATCTATCTATCAGCCACAGACGTTGGCCTCCCTCATAGCTCGCCACAAGATGCTATCCTGTGCAGACCTCATGCATCGACTCCCTGCGACCTAATCTGTCCACCTAGTGTCAAATTGCATTCTAAAATCGTTGTCTTTACAATTGTGATAGGTAATTATATTGCGCTTTTAGTCCTTGATCCACCTTTTTAGGTTATTTGTTTTTTTTTTCATGTTATAGGAGGCAAACGAGCCAACGGGTCATCTGATGGAAAGCGATTACCGTCGCCCATAGACACCTGTAACACCTGAGGAGTCACAAATGCGTTACGGCTTTAATTACTCCTGTGGCGGGGAGATAATCCCATTAGCGGGTTATACTCCCACACAAAGTCCGACAACTGGTAGTGAGGGCTAACCAGCCCTGATACAGTTCAATTCATGATTAAAAAAAGAAGTTTCCGGCCTTTCAGGTGTGAGTACTACATAGTGCGTTGCAAAAATACAAAGACGCATTTGGTGTGATCAACGGAACACCGGCAGCCACGGAGCGTTGACTTCATTCAAAAGCCATTCATTCGTTCAGTGACTCCTTAAACTACGATCATCCTTTAGCTGATTGAGCACGTAATTTTCAACATGTTATAATCGCGATTAAACGAATCTCTTGACGGAACATGTACAGTCAGCTTTGAATAATATATGCAATGAATGTGCTTTACAGATTCTAAACACATATTCACAATGTTGGCTTTTTTATCACTCTTTTATTAGATTCAGATGTTCCTAAGTTTGTTTGTTACTAACAGTGTCATCAAAGCCTAATTAAAAGTGAAACATTACATTAAACCTTTGATACAAAGATCAAAGCCCAAAGAAAAAAATATATGCGTAAACTAGTGGAAGATACCGGGAATCGAACTGGATTACCGATTACCGATCTAACATGTTAATTCAGAGGTACAGGTTCGATTCCAGGTCTCCTCCGCTAAGTTACGCATTACGATTTTGCTCAAACTATAAAATACAGAACACAGGCAGCGTTTGCGAATATCACGAGAGAGTACCTTCTATTCAGTTGTTCAGTCTTTAATTATGTATCAATAAAGATATACGCTATACGACGCGGTTGGCGCAGTTTGTACCTGCCTACTGAGCCAGCGGTCCCGGGTTCGAATCCCGGCCAGTGCAAATATTTGTGTGATGAACACGAATATTTGTGCTTGGGTCATGGTTGTTGTATGTATTTAAGTATATATTTATCTATATAAGTATTTATATCGTCGTCTAGTACCCATAACACAAGCCTTATCGACCTTAATTTGGGACTAGATCGATTTGTGTAAGGTTGTCTGATATTTATTATTATTTATTTATACAGGTGGCCATACATTATGTCGCAAAATGTCTCCTGATCCCACCAGTGATTAAACATAATTCTTTATGACTCCGCTGACAGGGCGTAAAGCAGGCTTAGCAAGAAATAGGTATTATCCCATCATTTTTCAAGAAATATTTTAGTTTCCCAAAGTGCTTTTCAACGACTTTATAATTTAATTCTGTTTGCAGACGAAAATTGTTTGCGTAAAACTGTCAACAAAACCGGTTTCCAGTCTAGACTGCAAAATGGTATATTAAATCATAAGTTTAAGCGCAAGCCGTGTACGATAGGATTTCCTTAGGAAATGCAGTTGTAAATATATTTTATCCTGGAGGAGTTACTCGACGCTTTACGGAGATGCCACAACTTTGCACGACAGCGGCAGCGGTGCGCAGTACGGTGTGTCCCGCTCACTCGTATGGTCGCCGCGCTCGGATCTCTCTCTCAACCGCTCGCCGTGCCGCTGGTTACGCAAAGTCATGACATTTCCGTTAATGACATCTGTCCAAAATATCAACACGATATATCTACCTACTTTATGAAAAGTTTGTCATAAAGTGGATATATTTTACCGTACTCAGCTAAAAGTACAAAAATTCGTTAAAACATGTCCAGCCGTTTCGGCTTGATCAGCGGACAAAGTTATTTTACCTACTGATGGCGATTCTACAACATTACAGTAGTACCTACAACAAAGACCGAAATGGACCAAAACTCAGTGTAATCTGAATTTTTATAAGAATGTGAAAATCGAATTGGAATTTTATTTAATATCTAGTATAAACCTCTAGGGCTCTTCAATAAACTAAGTAGGTACATTATTATCAAAACAATCAGAATAATTATGTAATTCGATTGAGTATCAAATATTATCATATAATTTATATTTCGGTTTGCATAGGATTTTATATATGCTCACCACTTAAAGGCAAAGATTTCAATGCAAATATAATTTATTTTACCACAGGTAAGTCGTAATCGTAACGTTACAATAAGAAATTTGTTTTTTTTTAATTCGATTTTTTACACTTATAAAAAAAAAACATTAGCAGTATGAAAATGAAACTAAAATACCGGACTCAAGGGAAAAAAACCTTAACTGGACTAAAACCAAAATTATCTTCGTCATACACTTGCTCGAGCTCTAACGAAGTTTCACTAAATTGTAGAATTATTTTTATATATAAATATTAAAAGAGAAACAAAATCACTACATAGTATAAAACAAAGTCGCTTCTTGTCTGTCTGTCTGTCTATCCCTATGTAAGCTTATATCTTTAAAACTACGCAACGGATTTTGATGCGGGTTTCTTTAATAGATAGAGTGATGCAAGAGGAAGGTTTACATGTATAATACATGCGTAATTTATCAGCATTGCATCCGTGCGAAGCCGGGGCGGGTCACATAATTATTGCTCCTGCTCACAAAATTTCACGAGAATTGGTTGAGAAATGCCGCTTGTAGGCGAGAACAGCCCGAATTCCTTAGAAATCTTTAAGAGCGGAACAACTGACGGTTTTCAGACGTTTTTTCTTCGTGGAAAGTTACAGTGATACTTTTTGTCGGTCAATCACTGTGTGACTTTTTCAACGTTATTGAATCACCCACCTCGCACGATCCACGGCTAAAGTTGCTGAAGTTTAACTATAATTACAAAGACAAACTGACTAGAACAAACAACTGCATATGGACAAACAATGTATCCTTTACTAAACTGCGCACCAGACGAAACTGACAACAAATACAAGAGAGTAGTTGAAAAACACTCAAAACTTTGTTAGTTCTGTGGCCACTCTAGTACCTAACTAAAAGGTGTGGATTTAACGATCCTGCTTGAAATGTGGCATGGCACTATTTATTTTTCAATTTTTCGCTTCATTCTAATTTACTTCATTTGGTTTACGCTAGCAAACTTTACCGCTTTAATAAAAATAATAGTTCGTTACTATCGATCCTCAACATAATTTGAGACGATGGTGCCGATCATGAAGTCTGAATCTTTACGGTAGATGGCGCTACGATGCCACCCTAAGGCATGCAAGAAGCAGCTGGTTGAAAAATTCAATAGCTCTCGCATCAGGTTGTGGTCCAATAGGTAGAACGCCCGTGTTGGACCGGAAAGCCATTGGAGACGCAGATTCGAACCCCGCCTCAACCAATATTTTTTTAACGGTTGAGGCTTCTGTCCAACTATTAAGTTTGACACATAAATCCTTTTCTTAAGAAAAACACGTACATTATAATTTATTTACTGGGCGCAAGAACTCCTAAAGGATTTTTGCGAACGACAAAACTTAGCCAATTTGCACCAGACGCGGTTCATAATATATTTACTTTTTGTGCGGTTCGTAAGCGGTGTTTAAATCTCTGGATCCGAGGGCGTTGAACCCAAAGTTGTGGAAGTTGGGTAAGTAGGAGATTATTTGGGTACGAGGGTAATGGATACGGATATGCTTGCGGTTGTGAGCCTTGAGAGCACATGATTTTTGCGGATGTTCAATGTAGGTAAATACGGCAAGCATATTAAAATGTTTATGAAATGAGTTTACTCACGTCGTTCAAGTCGAATATCGCTCGACATGCTTCTAATTGATTCGCGATTCTTACTCAAGAGCGTTGAGGCGTAGAGGCTCAGCTTGGGCCTCGTACGACTTTAAATAACAATATGAGATGATTTAATTCCTGCCGCATCTTTCCGCCATCGTTCTACACGACAATCTTTTGATCCTCAACAGTTGGCAGTCCACAGCTGTGCGTTGTTCTAGAAATGTCCTGCCTCGCATGACTGCATTGTGGAATGAATTTGTCGCTTGCGGTATTTCCGGACCGATACGACCTTCAAACCTTCAATAAAAGAGCGTACTCCCACCTGAAACGCCGGCAACGCACTTGTGACTCTTTTGGTGTTACAAGTGTCTATGGGCGACGGTAATCGCTTTCCATCAGGCGATGGGTTTGCCCGTTTGCCCCCTATGACATAAAAAGAGTATAAGTACCTATGTTTTTATGTCTAAAGTCTTAGACGGGAGGTTTCTATCTATGCAAAATACGCAGCAGCTACTTGGCCTGAATTCGAAGAGTCTTTGTGATATCTCCAATCAAGCAATATACGAGTTCTTTACGAACATTTTGGATTTTTGTTTTCTAGGATAGCGATGCCGTCACATAGCGGCCGTCTCCCTACTTCGTACTTAGTTCGTACTAGTACGAAATATGGAGACGGCTATATGACGGCACCGCCATTCTAGGAAACCAGTCCCTCTAGCAAAACTACGGTTCTCGACTCATGTCGTGCAACATAGCTTCATCCGTCACTCTCTCACAATACTGTACAGAAAGAGATAGGTAGTATATCTCGCGCGGGAAAGAGTCGCGTGTCACAGTTGTGCTAAAGGTGCAGAGCTTTATCAGAACTTTACAAGGTCTTCCTAAGGTATATTCCACGTCTCAAACACCGCGAACTTAGGTTATCTCAAATCTTGCTCGAAATCATGCCTCTGTAAAATACGAAGCTCGGAGGTAATTTGTTATGGCTGCCGAGACAGTAATAACTCATGGGGATGTCAAAATTTCCACGCTTTTTCTTCATAAAAAACAGCTCAATCAAAATCTGGAGATTAATATTACAGGGTTGCTTCCGTACAATAGTCTGGCAACTTTGCTATTTACACTGATTGTGATTGTTGTTTTCAAACTAGGAAAAAGATTGTTGTTGTCAGTTGCAATACCGGTAAATATAATACCTACTACACCTACTAAATGGAATACTACAATGACGGACGAATATAGCGGATCATTTATATAAAATTTCATAAATATCTAGAAAACGAATGCTGCTAGCTCAAATAAGTTGGACATTTAAAATAGTATTAATTAAACATAACTTGTAAAAAATAAAAATTATATTGCTTTAATAAAACATTGAATATTTAAGATGGCGCCCGTTACTTTAAAAACCAAGAAAAAAATACATTTTTTAGAAAATAAAACCCACTTCAACGAAGGTTCACATCACACAGATACTTTCAGACAGGCTTTTCCTGTCACAAACTGTACAAGCTACAAAAATAATTCCTACATCAGGATAGTTACGCCTATATTATTCGATAGGTATAGTTCTCTCGATTTCTCCAAGTCATTATTCTGATTTAAAAAAAAAGATTATTCCTAATCCGTTCAGCTGTCTTTGAGTAAATAGGGTATCGAGTAACATAGGGTAGGTGACCCGTTTATTTCCCCGTAAATGTATCAAGTAGGTACCTTGTCAATGTGAACTCGGTAATTTCCTCACAATAAATATCTTTGTCTTATTTTTCACTGAACACATAAATTTTTCCGTCTGCCAACTATTTTCGCCCCGCTGCCGCTACCGACCGAGCTGGGGTGACATGACCGGACATGCCGCCGTTAAATTTCCTTTGACAGCTGTTGTTTCTGCCCATTCACCTGGGGAAACTGATAGGTTTTGTAATTATTCTATTTTAGAGAGTATTTCTTGTCGATCGGTGGAAAATATTATATGTAGGATATTTTTATCTGACGTACTATTAATGTGTGAGAGCTCTATTTAGTTACATGAACTAAGTATAAGCCAATATACCGTGCAATATGCCACTCCGTAATGGCAGGCGGACTTTCGACGTCATCACGCTATGATTGGTTGGTTGGTTATGTCAATCCGTTTGTGTGTTGCCAGTGGGTGGTGTCATAATAACTACTCCCCGATTCCCTTGTTTCCTGTATGAACTTCATAAAATCGTGTTTAAATAAATTATTACGACAAAATAAAACTGTAATGAATAAATGCTTTTTCTTTTGTACAACCGGCGGCATTTTTTTTTCACTTACAATAATTTTGTTAAGGCCGGCCCCACATGCTGCGCAGGCTGCGCACGGACACGCTATACACGCCGTCCACGTGGGTCCATTGTTATAATATTGGTATCAGTGACGCCATTTCGTGCGCAGCGTGCCCGTGCACTACTGTGGAAGTATCTACCTACATTTTCATACAAAGCGTTTTTGTACCCACGTGTGTAGCTCAACCGTGCGCAGCAGTGGGGCTCATCAGTGACGTAGAAAGTTTCACTTGCCGGAGTGTCATACCTTGTTTTCTTATACCATGGTTCTTATTTGTCTTCTGAAGATTACTCCGAGTCATTATTCTGGACATCACACTGCCAATTTTACAAATTACATTTATTATAATTAGGTATAAATAAATATATAAATATCGGACAACCTCACACAAATCGATCTAGTCTCATATTAAGCTCAAGAAGGCTTGTATGTATGTTTGTATGTAAACGCTTTATTGTACACAACAACTGGTTATAAATGGCTTGTGTTATGGCTACTCGACGACGATATACGTAGGTACTTACATATATAAATAAATACATATTTAAATATATTTGCCCCGGCCGGGATTCGAACCCGGGACCGCCGGCTCAGTAGACAGGTGTCTACAAACCGAGCCAAACGCGTTGTCAAAGATTATCTTGCTAGAAACAGCAATTTTTGACATTAAGTGTGAAAAAGGCCATGCCAGGATAAGCTAAGTGAATCTGCCCCCAGCGAGTTTTGGCTTGTAATTTTTTTTATTGATTTGTCTTTTTATTAGTGTCGTTTATGCCAAATGACAGCTCCCCAAACCTTACTGTTTTTCTTAAAAAAAAAAAAACTAAATCTGATCTTTCTTCGATATTTTTTTTTCTAGCCGGCCGATTTTGACGTGAGTCACGTATATTGTGCTTATAATAAAGACAATTATATGGTATTAATTTTAATACATATTGCCATACAAAAACTTGAAAAAAAAATTATAATTTATTTTTAATATTTTTTTTTAGCATTATCTCGATAGCGACACCTCCAGATTTTTCACCAAAACTAGCCTCTTTAATAAGCTACAAAATGGATGTATTAACTTAATTTTATTTGTGGTATAACGGGTTGTTTTTTTTAATTGAATTCATCACCATACATTTTCTTTACCCGCTCATTATTAAAATTAATCGATTAAAAACTGTTTAAAGAAACGTGTATGTTTATAATGAACACTGGCCACTTACAAAAAAAAAAAAAGTATTGATTCCTTCGTATTGAAAAAGTATTGTAAAAAGATCCGATCTGGCAACGCCTACGCCGCCCCTGTCGGTTTGGCGCCCCGGGCTATAGCCCGGTTGGCCCTAGGGTAAATACGTCCCTGCACAGACTCCATTGCTATATTGTATAGCTTTTTAACGTTTTTTTTAAAGCACTTCTTTATTATTTTCCTGCAATCCATTTTTAACTAAAAGTTTTTCCGATAAATATTCGAAGTTTATGTGAATAACCGGCGCCGAAGGAATCTATACTTTTTTTTTTTTTTTGTAAGTGGCCAGTGTTTATTATAAACATACCACGTTTCTTTAAACAGTTTTTAATCGATTAATTTTAATAATGAGCAGGTAAAGAAAATGTATGGTGATGAATTCAATTAAAAAAAAACAACCCGTTATACCACAAATAAAATTAAGTTAATACATCCATTTTGTAGCTTATTAAAGAGGCTAGTTTTGGTGAAAAATCTGGAGGTCGCTATCGAGATAATGCTAAAAAAAAAAAAAAAAAAATAAATTCTAATTTTTTTTTCAAGTTTTTGTATGGAAATATGTATTAAAATTAAAAAAAAAATTATAATTGTCTTTATTATAGGCACAATATACGTGACTCACGTCTAAATCGGCCGGCTAGACAAAAAAATATCGAAGAAAAAGATCAGATTTTTTTTTTTTTTTTAAAGAAAATCGGTAAGGTTTGGGGAGCTGTAACTTGGCATAAACGACACTAATAAAAAGACAAATCAATAAAAAAAAATACAAGCCAAAACTCGCTGGGGGCAGATTCACTTAGCTTATCCTGGCATGGCCTTTGAGTTTCTAGATTCTTGTTCACTACAAAGGACAAGTAAAAACGAATACACTGTTTATAAATTAATATTTTATGTACCTATTTAAGTGTAAGAAAATACTTAAGCATAATGTTTTTCTGAGATGCGATTTCTTTAATACGATTTTGTTGGCATGTCTCCATGATATTTTATTTTTTTCATCGCAAATCTCAGCTTAACGGAATCAAGGCGTTCAAAGTTGAGTTAGCTATGCTTCATTAATTACACTTAAGTACCTACGTTAGAGATTCAAGTATACTTACTTAAAAAATACAATAAACATAGTTTATAAATTCAAGGACATTGACATATAAATTTGAAAATCAAGTTGATCTAATTTATGAAGGACGTGTTCTGAATATTAATTTAGGGATACAAAAGGTCGAGAAAACTTTGTGACACGAGTAGATGTATCATTTAAAAAGTTAAAATTAATTTGTTATATAAGGGATAAACTTTTTAAACCTTTAGACGCTTTTAAAAAAAGCATTATCCTTACATTATTATGATCACTGGCTGGGTGTGGCTTATATTTTAGCTGAAGTTTTGGGTCAATTACAAAAAAGTATATTTCTTTTTTTACCCTGATTCTTTGAGCTTATTTTACTCAAAATCGTTTATACATTCAAACCTCCTTCAATAAAAATAAGTCCCAAAATTTTCCATTTCAGATCGTAAATTATTTAACACAAATTATAACGGGTCTAACGCGATATTTCCTACATCTACATCTTCCTTGAGTACATCTGAGACCACGGCGTGTGCAACCCCGCCGAAACGTTAGATTATGAAGGTAAATAGGAAATATCGCGTTAGACCCGTTATAATTTGTGTTAATTATGAGTTCAAACCGCGAGAGTATAAAGTGTCGTAAATTATTTGTATGAATATTTAGCTTTTACTTCTATGCAAGTAACGGAAGTTAACAATACAAAGTACATAAAATGCTAATGAATCAAACCTTCAGTGCGTATGGAACCTTTTTGATCCCATACCATTTTTTTTTTATTTAATCTTTTAATTAAGGAGCTTAGATCTTTTTGACGAACATGTTAGCTCCAGCAGACCTTTAAGTTAACTTTATTAAGACAGCAAAGGTGTTAAGCAAAAAATCTATAGGTATTCCAAAAATGCTTGAGGAACAGTTTTGGCACTGGTCTTTACAAGTAAATCCTAAAGGCGTGAACCGATCGTGTAGGTGTTATCCTGCCGTTCTCAGCAGCGCTCACCGTACATTTTAGCATATAAATTGTTCCAAGCTGGCGCTGAGTGACGTACGTTACTCAGTATCTGGGGAAATTCACGGTATTTTGCCGATTATGGACTGGAAAACACGTTTCAGTTCAGACGTTAATTCATTAGACAAAATAACACAAGCACATTAGGGATTTTTTGATGGCAAAATTGATTAATCTTGCAACCCACACCCACTTTTACAAATTAGATCTTTTATTAGGGTTCGGTAACCAAAGGGTAAAAAACGGGACCCTATTACTAAGGCTCCGCTGTGCGTCCATCTGTCTGTCTGTCACCAAGCTGTTTCTCTGTCTGTCTGTCGGTCACCAAGCTGTTTCTCATGAACCGTGATAGTTAGACACTTGAAATTTTTACACATAATGTATTTCTTTTGCCGCTATAACAACAAACACTAAAAAAACAGAATAAAATAAATATTTAAGGGGACTCCCATACAACAAACGTAATCGGTTGCGTTAACTTTACATCACTTTTATCTGGCGCCATACATACCTGGTGCAAACTTAACTTACTGGTTAAGATGGGATAAGTATTTGTACGGAATCCTCGGTGCGCGAGTCAGACTCGCACGTGGCCGGTTTCATAGGTAGGCGTAGCTTAAAACCCTAGCTTTTGGCTCTAATTCGTTGAGTTATTGCGATATCCTTAATTCACCAATAGCTCTCGGCTTTAGGTTCTTTAATGTACGCTATGCTATTAGATTCAATGTACGCTATATACGCTAGATATATTCGGCAGTGGGCAGGCCATATTATCCGAAGAACCGATAACCGGTTGGGTTACGTGTTCTTGAGTGGAGACCGCGGATCGGCAAGCGTAGTGTGGGACGCCCTCAGACTAGGTGCAGCGATGATCTGTGCAGGGCGGCTGGCAAGAGCTGGATGAGTAGCCGAGGATCGCTTACAATGGCGTACAGTTGGACAGACCTATGTCCAGCAGTGGACAAGAACAGGCTGATGATGATGATGATGATATACGCTAGGAATTTTTAGTAGATATTTTACACTCAAAAACAACAACTAAAGGTTGATTGGTATTTCGATACTTTGTAGCAAAAAAACACTATGTAGGTATGAACATACGACCAAAGCACTCTTTCCTGCACAAGGGTACGAAAGTGACCCGTAAATTGGTCGTCCCCGGCCTCCATTTCGCGGTGGGCGCGTTTTACGCGGCCGTAAACTCGACCACTTACCTACATTATCGGACGCCACAAGTGGCTAATGAAACAAGAGCGATATGACATTACCAACTGTATATAAAATAAAATAAGTAAAACACCATGTTCTTCATTCGTCACACTAATATTTTAAAGGCGAGAGTTTTAGAGTGTGTTTGTATGTTTGTTACTTCTTCACGCTCAAAAGCTGCACGGGCAACACCGCGGGGCGTACTTACACGGCTCCGCATTCTCCTTTTGTTCGAACAAAATCAGCTCGCGTTCGTAGCGTGCCATAGCGGCACACGCGTTGGTCGGTCGTATCGCCATGCCTCTCGTCCCATATTAAGCTAATAACCAATTAAATTAAATTCTCAAGCGGCTTTGGGAAAAGCTAAACCATCTGTTTTTTTTTGTTCAATGTCATGACTGAATAGGCTGCGCTGCTGCAAGAATTGTGAAGGGGATGCCATTATTGAGCCTCGGTAAGCAGTATTTTAATAAATGCGTATAAGCACATGCCATTCAATTTTTAATTTAAAAATAGCTCCCCGGCGTATCCGTCAATGGTGAACCTGGCTCCATGACCTTCACGAGCGTCGATCATGTACTCGAATGTGGCTTGCAAAACCAAATCCCCTGACTATAACTAGTGGCTTTGAGCTGTAAACCTGTGAGTTTCTAAATGGCTGAGATTTGACATTATTTACGTTTCCAACCCCCATACCTCCGTCATTTTGAAAAATATCGAAAGATTGAATCGACAAAAAAAAATGTCGATCCTACTCGCAAAAATTCATGAAAATCCGTAAGAAATGCAACTTGTAGGCGAGAGCAGCCGAGCATCCGGGCATGCGAAAGAATTTATGGACAAGTTGGAACGGAGACGCTTTGCTCGCTCGGTGAATGACATTTAGTTTACTTATTGCGTAATCTATGTAAGATCTAGCTACCAATAATATAGGAGAGACCAAGGCGTACAGACTCCGCTGGCTCGGGCACGTTGAGAGAATGGGAGAGAATCGTGCCGGAAAAACCGCTTATCTGGGACGACCGAGTGGTCACAGACCCGTAGGACTTCTTAGATATCGTTGGAGTGATGAAGTCCCAGATCCCAGGGACCTAGACATCCTTGACTGTCGAGAGCTGGCTCAGGATCGTGGAGTTTGGCGAGATCTGGTGTCGGAGTCCAAGATCCACTTTGGGTCGTCGCGCTCAGTTCATTAGTTAGTTAGTTTAGTAATCTATGTCAAAAAATACTTCCTGAAACACTTCCATATGACCATGAAAACTGGGCGTTAAAATATTCCCGTCACCCATAAAAACTGTCTTCAATAGAATCTTTATTATCATAGCAGCAACATTGTTATAGCATACATTAAACACATTTCCATGACGCTTTACGATCCACCGAAGGCTGCGGCTTTAAACATTTTAAGGTTATGTGTCAAGGATGGTTTTATTAAAAGTGGAACCACAATACCTAATGGCCGTTTGCTAAAAATGTGAGGCATTTTGTGAAATGCATCTTTTACTTGAAGGTCAAGACAAGAATTTAGACTTGTCAACTGCGGTTGCAAAAATTAAATATCACAAAACGTAAGACCACATTTATAACCCCAAACATGTTGACTGAACCGAACTCAAGACATGACACATTTATTACTTTTATTTTATTTTGAAACTCAATTATGTTTTTCAGAAATTGAAATTGAATATGGGTAAATTAAGATTAAAAAGCATACACACAAACACAGGTAAAGAAAATCCATTCAACCCTCAAATTTCACTTAAAATAAAATAAGTTGTTCTTAAAAAACTATTCAAATAAAATACATTTTGAATCCACGTGAAACCCTTATTCTCGAATTTCTTATTTCCCATTTTCAACCACACTATTTAATTTATCCAAACAACAATTAAACTAACTGCCACTTATAGCTAACGGACATTAGTGTTAAATAAATTTGTATTAAGAACCCTAATTAAGGATTAAATTATGCTCTAAACTAAACTCCAAGGTTTGCAAATGGCGGAGATCTTTTACAATTAAAATAAATACGTTCAAGTTACTGACCTGTGCATAAAAGTGCCTTAGTCCCATTCTGCATTGTTTAAGTAAAACTAATATGGTTTTTCACGTGGTATCAAGATATATCGCCAAACAATATGAGTTTGGGATCCATACCTATCATCGATTATTTTCAATACAACGAGTAGTTGTTGATACTATTCTTTCTTTTCACAATCTTCCAGTGTTCTATTGTCTCTATTATTTTTGTAATTAAATTACACTAATATTATAAAGGTAAAAGTTTGTGAGTGTGTTTATGTGTATGTTTGTTACTTCTTCACGCTCAAGCGACTGGACTAATTTTAAATAATTTTGGTATGAAGGTATCTGACACTCTGGATTAAAACGTAGGCTACTTTTTATCCCGAATAAATGTAATGTTCCGATGGGATGAGCGGGTGTTATCGCGTGGCGCAGCTAGTAATTATATAAAACTCTATTCTTCGAATATGACTAGTTATCGAAATCATTGTTAGAGCCATTTACCGCCCATCTTGCTGGCAAACAATTGTGCCCCAGCGCAAAGAAATAAATCGAAATGAACCGTATAGCTGCAAATGACGTCGTAGTTTTTCGTCGACATAATCTGTCTTTGCCTCTCAAAGGGTTAAATAGGACACAATTTGCAACGAACATTTGGTCTATATTGAAACCTCAAACTTGCCCATAGGTCCGCCGTGAAACAAGCAGCTAGTTTGCCGTGGTTGGTCCCAAATAGCATTAAGTATCCTTACTATGAGTTGACGTGACCGTACTCGCAATCTCTCGAGAATAACAAACACAGCAGCGCCCCTACCGGTTACTTTGTAGAACTACAATCCTCCAAACAAATCGTTTACGGAGTCGCTGACGAGTACTGTCTCTGAAAACTCATGATAAGGGCACTGATTTAATATAGGTCACAGGCCCTTTCCAACAACTCGGGTAAAAAGGGGTAAAGTGGCTCAGGAATGCGGGGACTTAATCTCTTTTTCAGTAGGTTTAAAGATGGCCGACAGATGCGCACATCGTTAGACGGAACCCTACGCTAATGCGGGATTAAAATGTAACTAGAACGAGGTTTATTTCGCTTGGACATTCCTACAAGGTTTTCCTGGATGTGAAATTCCAGTGAATGGAGTTCGAGATTTAAGGCGGTTTTCACACACTACGTCGCAAAATACACGTTCGATATTCATGAAAGAAATATACACCTCCTTGATTTTCTTATACGACATGACGCATGGGCAGGGAACGCAGGTTCTGTTTAAATTTATTTTATGTAAGGTTAGGTGGGACAATACTATCACCGGGAGACTGCCACAGTCCAATAACTAACTAACTGCTAGTCTTACCCACTTAGACAATTAACTATGTTAGTCCTACCCCGGCTTACCTTAGCACAATGTTGTTGATCATCCCTGTACTCCGAGGTCACTTCGAGAAGCCTGCGGAGACACCAGAAGGATTCTGCTCTTCTGGACGGAATTTGGTTGACAAATCTGTACGCACAACGGCCCGAATATACACGGGCTAAGTGCGGAAAACGGAGCCCATAACCATTATCATAACTATCCCTGTACTCACGAAATTGGTCCTCGTAATTCTTGAAAAGAGATCACTAATCTTATGACGTAGCATGATTCGAGGTGTACCAGAAGTAATAACCTGATCGCGATTACTGCACCTCTAGCACAACTGTGCCACGCGAGTTATTTCGTGCGGGATATACCTATATATTTCTGTACAGTACTGTGAGAAAGTGACGGGTGACGATAAAACGCGTGACAAGATTCGCGAAGCAGTTGTGCTAGACTGGCTGGAAGCTCATAGATTACAGAACTGTGTTAAACCAATGTTTCTAATGTTTCAAGATATACTTATTTTTTTTGCGTAAAACAGTGATAATTTACCGATACTGAAAAAGTACAACACAAGCAAAATATGAACGGTGCTAAACCTTCTAAAAAATATTACAAATATTTATTCCAATAACGAAATATCTTTCCAATAAACAATCTAAACAACGCAAATATAACAAAATACTGGTCTGAACAGATAAAAAATATGAAACGGAAATTGAATGCCGCAATAATTTCTATAACAAAGTTATATCAGATTGATACTAACGAGATTTGGCATAACTTCGCATTGTCACTTCCATAAAATACGTTTACGAATTTGTGGAATTGTAAAGATCTGAGATACAGCAACAGCATAGTAAATATAATTTATTTGGTGAATATAATGATGTTATCAGTTTACGGATATTTAAAAAAACTCGCTCGGTCGAGTGCGAGACTCGCGCACCGAGGGTTCCGTATAAAATATGAAAGCATTATTGTAAGCAGTATTGTAATGTACCTTCAAAATTACGGTTTTATTTACTTGTGCTAAATGATGTTGATTTTTGCCAAATTTGATTGTAGGTCAACGCGAAGTACCTTAGTTGACAGACAGACGGACTGTTTGTGGCGATTGAGGTACGGACCCTAAAACAAATTGATACATACGACCGTAGAAATCGAATATCGCTCGACAAGTTTCGAATCGGTTCGGTATTCATCATCAGGAGAGCCGATCGATCAGTTGCGACGGCGGCCAGTCGAACACTGTTTTAAGACGATATATCACTGCTCCTTTTCCCGTACTATCAGTTTACGTTAAGTTTCACCTGATAACTATGGCGTCGGGTACAAATGAGGTCCAAACTTAACGTAACCGGGCTATTCAAATCGAGGTTTCGTTCTCATCTGTTTTCTCCTCCAAAACGCAAACAAGGCCAAAATTCCGCGGCAAACGGGCGCGTAGTATGTTCTTTCTAATCAATTTAAGAAAACGGGGACGACACTACAGTATTGCCACTTTTTAATTTCTACTCTTTTTGGTTAAACTGTACAGCAGCCTGTCTAGCACGACTATGATTCGCGACTCTTGCCGACATAGCGTCATCCGTCACTCTCTCACGGTACTGCAAAGAAAGAGATAGGTAACATATCTCGCGCAAGAAAAAGTCGCATGTCACAGTTGTGCTAGAGGTGCAGGGCTGGCATATCTTCTTTTGTCGCGCGTCTGCTCGAACGGTATTGAAAGGAAAGTGATAGGTGGTACTTCTCGCGCGACAAAAAGTCGCGGGTCAAAGTTATGCTAGACGCACAGGCTTCGAGAATTAGTCGTCTTAAAAGGCCTTATTCCTTTTAAAATGCTGATTGTTTTAGACATTTTTCTCTATGATCAAACATGTTTTTTAACATATTATTGATGTTACTACCTAGAACAGGGCTATTGGGATTTATTGGTATATATTTGAAACCTACAGTTTGAATTTTTCATTGATAATTTTTGTTTCAAAAACTACTCGAAATTTACAAAATTCACGCGGAAAATTAGTTTTTTCAACTTATTTTCGACTGCACGCAATGAAAGCATGAAATAGTTATGTTACTACCTATTACTCGGGGAAAAGCATCATTCACTTCAAAAAGTTGGTTGAAAATATCAACATATTTGTCATAATATGAAAATTATAAATTTTAAAAGGAAAAAGGCCTCTTAAGCCTAAATCTGACACAAAACATTCAGACCCTAGTTTCTCAACGATCAGTCGCCAGCCGCGCGTTAGGCTATTGTAACAAAGACCTATGCTCTCTCTTTGACAAGCGAACGTCAGTAATATTGCTGCCCTTGTCCCTCTTACGTATGGGAAAACGCCAAGAAAGAGCTAGCAATATCTTAGCTTTGCGTGTCGAATAAAACAGGAACATCTATCAATGTCTAAGTAATTAATGGCAGTTTGAACAGAAATTCATTAATAATATTTATCCAATGATAACTTCAGTCTACCGGATCTCGATTTGTGATTTTGAATTGAGTTTATCTTGAACTTGTAAAACGTAATTGCACTTTCTTTAGCAAGAAACAGGCATTTGTTGAAAACGTAGTTTGCTAACTTTTATTGAGTTTCACCTGTTCCGGTGTCTGAATATCATCCGGTGTCAGTGTGACCGGTAGGGAATGCAAACCGGTAATATTTTCTATGGAATTTACCGGTAATTCGCCGGTAGGGCGTTAATTTAGATAGCGTTAGTTCTTGGAGCGTTTATATAGACAAATGCGTCTTTTGATGAGTTACCCTTAATTTCTAAAGTTTGGCACTATCAAATATAAAAAAGAAAGCGGTGGTAGTTAAAAAGTATAGCGTTTCTATGACATCATCTATAGACGCAATTATCTGAGTACATACATTTTTTTTTATACGACTTTGACCAACAAGCTGGCGGCCCACCGTTATTTTACACGCGCGGTGCCAACCCTTTAAAAACATATTTCTCTCTTTCTTTTTCTGGAAAGCTCACTTTACTATTTTTTGCTCATCGGAAATTCCTAAAGAATACAATGAAATAATGCTCCGTCCAACCAAAACAAGGAACTGATTACTTGATTACAAAGTAATCACACACCCTTTACTTCTAACAAGGCCGCCCTTGCCAGGACAATCGCCTATTGTCTTTTAGAAGAAGAAGGGAATAACACGCGTACAAAACTCATACATTTTTGATCCTTTTTCTAAGGACGCTAGATAGGATATTAGATAATCCAATACAGAAGTAACCCTACGAGAATCGGCTTCGTTTATTAACGTGTTAAGCCTAAGTTTGCTTCATTCGACTTAGTAAGGTCTACGGAGAAGCTATTTTTTTTGTGTGTTCATTCGTTAGCGCTTATCCCAATTTGTTTCAGGGAACCTACGCTTTAGACATTTATTTAGAACCTAAAGAATTGACACAGAATTGAATTGCTGGGCTGCCTTGAGCTGCCCGGCTGGCAGGATCGCCACGAAGGTAGCCCAACACTTCAGAATGAATACTCGTAGATCAATATCGGACAATATTACACAAATCAATCTAGCCCGACAGAAAGCTAGGCGTGTGTTATGGGCACTAGAGGACCATATACATACTTATATAGATAAATATATAGTGATATACATAAAAAATAATAGATATTTGAGTTCATCTCACTAATATTTGCCCCTTCTTGGATTCGAGTCCTTACCCTTACCACGAGTTTATAGTGACCGTACTGGCTACGATCCTCACCACGCAGAATAGTACACTGCCCCTAGCGGTTACTTTGAGAACTTATTCTCCATACTAATCGTAGAATTGTAGTTCTACAAAGTAATCGCTAGGCGTGCTGTACTATTCTCCATACACATCGTTTACGCAGTCACTAGGGAGTACGGTCACGTTACTCATGGTAAGGGTAACCTCAATAAGCAGCTGCGCTATCACTGGGCCCACCGCGTCGTCTACAAATACAGAAGGTTGTATTTTATCAGTTGATTGTGTAAAATGCGTGCGTGAGGGCTTCTGTGAGTAGTTATAACCTACTCGTATATAGTTATAACCGTGCGCCTGAAGTACACGAACAAAGTAGGAACGCGGAGCCAAGCACCGTGGTGCCAGAATGTAGTCTATTAGCGCAGCAAGTGGCGCGTAGTGAGCCAATCTTGTTTATACTTAACTCCTGAATACTAGGTATTCATGAAAGTAAGTTAAACTAGATTAAATAAAAATATAAACTTACTGAAAAATAATCCAATGATTCCCACTGACATTTCAGTAAGCCCATTAAGTGCAGTAACAGTTAGGACCTACTGACATTTCAGTAAGCCTAACTGCAATAACAGTTAGGCCCTACTGACATTTCAGTAAGCCTAACTGCAATAACAGTTAGGCCCTACTGACATTTCAGTAAGCCTAACTGCAATAACAGTGAGGTTTACTGCATTAACAGTTAGGTCCAATTCCGCGGACATCTAGAGGGTAAGGCTAAATTAGCCTCCAAGAAGCTCGGCGTGCTGAACAGGTCGAAACAGTACTTCACTCCGGCCCATCACCTACAGCTTTATAAGGCGCAGGTTCGCCCACATATGGAGTACTGTTCTCATCTGTGGGCTGGGGCGCCCAAGTACCAGCTTCTCCCTCTAGATCGTATTCAACGGAGAGCGACTCGTATCGTCGGCTGCCAGCGAACTTCAGATCGGCTTGACTCCTTGGCGCTACGTAGAGATGTAGCCTCTCTCTGCATCTTTTATCGCTTGTATAACGGGGAGTGCTCCGAGGAGTTGTTCGGATTGATTCTTGCCGCTTCTTTCCGCCATCGTTCTACGCGACAATCCTTTCATCCTCACCATTTAGATAGTTGGCAGTCCACAACTGTGCGTTTTTCTAGAAATTTCCTGCCTCGCACGACTGCATTGTGGAATGAATTGTCGCTTACGGTATTTCCGGACCGATACGACCTTCAAACCTTCAAGAAAAGAGCGTATTCCCACCTGAAAGGCCGGCAACGCACCTGTGACTCCTCTGGTGTTGCAGGTGTCTATGGGCGACGGTAATTGCTTTCCATCAGGCGATTCGTTTACTCACTTGCCCCCTATGACATAAAAAAAAGGCTTACTGAAATGTCAGCAAAATTCACTGGCTTCTTTTTTTTAGTGTATAAGCTATCGTTACCTCAATTTGAACAAGAACTAGTAATTAGTAAAACGTCTACTAAAACCGTTTGCTGGATTTCATCCGAATTCGGCAAAAGGAAACTATGTTAAGATAGTAAAGTTTCTAAGTGCCCAAGTTTTAGTTTGAGTTACAAACTGGTTCCAAATTCGAGGTGCCATTGCAACCTTGCATTTAGCAATATCTTGGATTTAACACGGCTATTTTTGTTGATAAGACAATATTGGTATTTTAAATAAGATGCTGCTTAATGCTACAAAATTTGCTTAGATATTATTTTCTTACTAATTAGATTAAATAATGCTGAAACCTTTAATTTGCATTTTAGCAATATATTTAGTCAAATCATCAATCATCTCAGTGAGAAATTGTTATACCGAGGTTATAATTGTTACTTTGAGTAAGTCACATGGGCATGGCTAAGGTGTACAGTGGAAATCTCGGATAGGCATATAGGGGGAAAGTGCTATGAAACGGACAGGAACCCTTAGACAATATCGATGTCAATATTGTCTATGGGTCAGTGTTGCCAAAATGCAGAAAACAAAAACTTACTACTTGGTTTCTGCCGCGGTAAATTGAATTTGTCCTATTCATAACCTGTCCGTTTCATAGCACTTTCCCCCTATCATTAAAAACGTCGAATTTGGCCCAGATGTAGTTCTAACTAAATATCTTGTTCTTGTACTGTAGGATCATGTTGTCGATTGTATCAACTTAAATGGCAGTTTGTAAGATGCCTTTATCTCGATTGGTCGAAATCCTGCCAATTTTGAAGATTTTTCGTATTAGGATCAAATGTCTGTATTTGAATAACTAAACTTAGATTCTTCTAAAAGTCAAAAATGATTAAGCTATAAACGATTCATACTAATTGCGTTCAAACCGTGTCGTCATCGACCTCCAACTGATATGCTAGTTACGCTTAGATAAATAAATATCGGAGAGCCTCACACAAATCGATCTAGTCCCAAATTAAGCTCAAGAAGGCTTGTGTTATGCGTGCCACACGACACTTGCCACTACCAAAGATACGGGACGCAATATTTGAATACATATTTTAAACTCTCCTTCAATTCGTATGCGACTTCGCATCACGCCTCAGCACTGAATATATTTCATGTTCAGAAGTCGCATCAGTATTGAATGTATTTTCTTGAAAACGATATTTTACCCAGCTTTTAAGAACACTAAAGCACGTCTTGAGCTCAAGTGATGTCCTATTTTAACTCCATCGTGAAGCGAAAATTACGTCTCAACAGCGTATAAAGCTCAGATTTCAAGATAAACGAGAGAGAGAGGATTAAATTTAAAGAATCCTTCAGGATGTTGAATGTTAAATTAAATAGTTGACTTTTGATTGAAGAAACAACACTGGAAAGGTTTTTAGTAGAAATCTTGAAGAGTTTTAAACATAAACCAATAGTTCAACAAGTAATGCCTATAGAAAGTCGTTAGACGCGTTCCATCAGTCAGCAAACAGCGCTATTTTAAGGTTCAGTCTGTGGTTTAGTATATAAGGTTATTGTAAAGTTACTAGTAATAAATAGGTACTTATTTAGGTTGTGTTAGGTTAAGTGACTGATTAAATTGACATTTTGTATTATTTTTGAATAAAGGATTACCAGTAATAAATAAATAATAATAATATACGACAAAGAAGAACCATGGAAGGAAAAACTTAAATCCCCCCTTTATTTTAATCCTCGCAAATGTTTGCGAAAGACAACTTGCCCGGCAACGACTTACAAAGGACTTTTATACTGCAACAGAATGCCTTGTAATCTCCCTTTTAAACTCAGCTTAGCGTGTACACAATAGAGTACTTTGAATTGTGAGGATTATTAAGGTTCATATGCCTTTGTGGACGATAATGGCTCACAAAACGGTTCACTACGAGCGTTTGCCGGCATATTGGGTTTCAGTAACTTTAGACGGACAGAAAGTGATCGTCTTGGTATTCAGTTTTTATCGTCTACATTGCTCTACAAAGACTGAAGAAATAATAATGTATGGGTGAAATCCGAAATCATCCTGAAACTCGTGCTGAAGTCTCGCCACTATGTATTCTTCAATTCTTTCGTGCTGCAAGTTTAAAAAAGAATTCTGGCCGAAAATGGAACATGGGTTTAAGGGGGGTGCCTGTCGTATCGCATAACGTTTTTTGTCCTAAAAATGTTTGGCCGAGAATGTTTGGCATACTGTTGAATGGCATACTACTCGTTTGTCCTAATAATTTTTGCGCATACTCATTTAAAGTCCTAAAGCAAGTTTATCCTAATATTGATAACTCTAAAATCGAATTACCTAAAGCATAATATTCCGAACATGAATTGCCCTAAGAATTATTTTGCCTATTATTAAATTGGCTAAATTTACAGCACCTAAACTAAACTATGGTAGGCGTGAAGTCAGAATCGTTACGTATTCTACCTTCAGGCAGGTCAGATTTTGGTTGGGTTAGGTACGACGACGAGCGAAGCGAGAACTGTGACCCTAACGAGCGAGCGAAATAACATTAAAATTTAGCAGTCAGTAGGTTAGGTTAAAGACCGAAAACTGTAGGTTAGGTTAGGTTTGTTTTATGACCATGGATAGCGGAGCGAGCGAAGCGAGCGGAGCGTTAGAATGCTTGCTTGCGTGGAGGTATATTAAAATTTAGCAGTTAGTAGGTTAGGTTAAAGACCGAAATTTGTAGGTTAGGTTAGTTTTATGACCATGGATAGCGGAGCGAGCGAAGCGAGTGGAGCGTCAGAATGCTGGCTTGCTGCATGGAGGTATATTACAATTTAGTAGTTAGTAGGTTAGGTTAAAAACCGAAAACTGTAGGTTAGGTTAAGTTTGTTTTATGACCATGGATAGCGGAGCGTCAGAGTGCTTGCTTGCATGGAGGTATATTAAAATTTTGCAGTTAGTAGGTTAGGTTAAAGACCGAAAACTGTAGGTTAGGTTAGGTTTGTTTTATGACCATGGATAGCGGAGCGTCAGAATACTTGCTTAAAAATCTTCGAGATTTAGGTTTAATGAAATGTAGTCAAAATATTTTTAGCACATTAAATATTAGGAACATTACAGTTATGCACATCAATTATTCGATAGTTGAATTTTAGCCACATCAAACGATAGGACAAATAATATTTAGGACAAACAATAATAGGAGCAACAATTTCGGACAATCAAAAATATGCGGAACAAAGTGTATGCCATACGTTATTAGGACAAAAGACGTTATGCGACACGACGATAGGACTAATAATTGTATGCCATCCGATATAGACCCGTTTAAGGGGTCTGTAACCTGACATCTCGAACTCACGTAACATTGATGTATGCTAGTGCTAGTCTAGTTATTTATTTGTTTTTCAACGCCAACTATTATGCGGTGCGGAGTATTTTCCGTCTTCATAAATATTTACGCTATTGATACATGCCACGACTAGAAACTTTGCCACGAGTAGATACTATAACCTGTCATATCGTCGCTTGATTCCTTTTTAACTCTAAATAGTTATAAAGAAATGAAGGCCGAATCCTTGAGAGAAACCTGTTAAAAAATAATATCAAGACCCATTAAATAGAAAAGGCACAAAATAAACTAAGAAATGAATCTCAACCGTGGCGTGTTAACTTGTTTGTAAATGAAAATTTATTCCAAAATGTCTCCATTAAGCAAAGTTGACTTGGCAAGGCCGTCTTTTACATAATATTTTCCCTTTGTCAATGCGCGGTATGAGACGTGGAGCGATTTTTATTAAATTCACAAAAATGAAAGCGGAATTCTTTATCCACACTGTTCTTTTTATTTAACATGATATTTTTGCATTTATTTGGTTTCAAATGTTTTTTTACTGTAAACAATTATAGTGGTCAATTTCATGCACTTAGTAGATAGGATTAGGGAACAGACCTTTCTCTTCCCCAAGGCCCCTTGGCCGCGAAGATTTAAAATAAGAAAAAACAAAACACATATGGAAAAAAGAAGACGTTCATGGTACAGTAAAAATATTTAATCAATATAATCAGTATCTCTTTAAACAGCGCAAGCATATTTTGTGGTGCAATGGCCTTAAGAATGGTATCTCATTTACGCCCATTATCCTATGCTTCAATTCCTAGACTCCAGTACTTTTAGTGATACCAAATATGCGTAAATTTCCAATGGCCCTAACTAGGTTTGTACTAAAATGCTACCCAATATACAAAATTATTGATCCCACCCTTCAAACGTCCAAATTAATTACCCCGAAACAGGCTTAAGTGGTGTAATTACGCATATTATACCTCAGTTTGGTAACATAGATCAATTTCAGTTTAATTGGACACCTGTAATTAAAACAGTTTTATGGTGAAATTTGTGTCAATTTGTGTCACTTTACTGTTTACAATAGCCACGAAGCTGTAAAGTTTAAGGCTTGAATTATGGTGCTGTAAATGATAAATTTGTTAGTTACTAAATAATGCGAAAATCGATATTTTTGGATGCGATCACGATTTACGTAGTCGTTGATCTGTTTTAGTTTTTTACGATCAAAATCACTGCAACAAACAAAAACTTTCCGGTCGCCGTCTGTGGTCTCGAACTTTACTTCTACGTCACCAAATGATGCTATCGGACAGAACTGTAGAATAGAAAACTGAAAAGAAAACCAACGTAATATAAAGTTTCTTGCAATTAATACCTATACTACTTTTTCTTGCGTTTATGTGTACACAAATTGATCTTTTTAGGGGTAAGGGTAAAAACGGGACCCTATTACTGAGACTTCGCTGTCCGTCCGTCCGTCCGTCTGTCACCAGGCTGTATCTCAAGAACGGTGATAGCTAGACAGTTGAAATTTTCACAGACGATGTATTTCTATTGCCGCTATAACAACAAATACTAAAAATAAAATAAAATAAATATTTAAGGGGGGCACCCATACAACAAACTTGTTATACCTATATATATATATACATATATATATATATATATATAAATATAGGTACGGAACCCTTCATGCGCGAGTCGGACTCGCACTTGCCCAATTTTTTTATTATTTTTTTATTTATTCATTCATATTAGCACATACTTTACAACGTGTTTAAAGTGCCTTGAATCATCAATTTGGTATACGTATACCATATTACAATGAATTGATTGATGTTAAACCGTTCCTTTTCAATTGGCTTCCAGGTCTTTACGAACCTTGAAATGAATGACGTTACTTGGTTTCAATGTCGTGCCGTGAGTTCCATATTTATTGGCCATTAAATGAGCCTTAATTAAGAAACCTCTTACAGGCTTTGCAAAATTTGCTTTCATCCCGTTTTCCTGTTCGTGGGCTTGGGCAAAAATATCGATATCTCAAAATATCTATATTTTTTTCTTTTCGGGGTTTGTCAGAGTAACACAACTGTGACAAGAAGCGGCGATGAGGCTTGGAAATAAAAATATTTCCTTTACATCGAGTTATTACTCTTCGTTGTTAAACGATTTCGATAATTATGATATGTTTTCTAATCCCTAGGTACGTGTTCGTATCAAAACGTTTCTAATCTTGGGAAGGTTGATCCGAGCTTGTTCCAAGGCTTAGACATAATCTTCTGATTTCCGAAGATGCGCCAAAGTCAATAATGCCTTCCCAAGCCCTGCAATGGAAATCAAGTATTTACTGCGTACAAACTGAATTGAAAATATTGTACCACAGAACTCTAAATATAAAAAGTTGTAATGAATCAATTTTAAAATAAATGCAATTAGCAAAATTGAGGAAACACTAATTAAAAAAATAGTTGTGAACATAAACAAGCTATAACTGTGATTAAACTAGGGGACTCAAACTATTCGGGAGTGATTTACACCGAAAAACGTAGAATATTTTACAATTAACCGGTAATGGTCCCAAAATCCAAATACAGTTGACCTACTTACTAAACTATCGCAGCCCAGTTTCTATAAAATTGTACAGAACTATCACAAAAGCATGTCCTCATGGAGGACCTTTCCAATTTGTCAACCACTGATTCGGCCTAACATAAGCTGCTGCAACCTTTTACTCCATTCAGAGTCGATATGAATGCGTTTCGCGCATGCGTCTCCCGTTGATCTTGACCTGATGTAGGTCAGGTCCCGCGCAGCCTGCGACCTTGGACCCTGAAGCCTTCCCTGTAAACTCTACCCGTATTTCCGGTATGACGCAGCCTTTTGGGACGGATGAATTTGGCTTTTATTGCAGGGCCATTCGGAAATTGATCAAAATGAGCTTGGATACATATCTTATGAAATTTCATATTTTTTTGCTACCTTCGTAACATAATTGTGACATTTAATATACAAACACATGCGTTTGTGTTTCTACCTCCAAAAATTGTATTTTCTGGAGGTTTTTTAGTGGAGTTTGTGATAGTAATTTTATCTTCTGTCTTATCGTTGTTGACGAGATAGATGGCGCGGTTGGCTCAGTTTGTAGTGCAGCTGCCTGCTGAGCCGGCGGTCATGGGTTAGAATCCCAGCCAGGGCAAATATTTATGTGATGAACTCGAATATTCGTTCCTGGGTCATGTATGTTATCTATGCATGTAGCATGTATATATTTATACATTGTATATCGTCGTCTAGTACCCATAGTAGGTACAAGCTTTGTTTAGTTTGGGACAAGGTCGACTTGTGTACGATTTTCTCTTAATATTTATTTATTTATTTATTGTATTGTTCAAATCGCGCTTTTCACACTCAATCCGACAAACATATTCTACACCTATAGGAAGTACAAAAGCGTAATGCAAAACTGCAGCATAAAAATAGTCTGATAAAGATACGAGTACACTCAGGCAAACTATGTAAATATTTTTAGATATTTATATGTATTTACCTCACAAGCCAGCGGAACGCATTTTCGCTGGGTGCGCGATGACAGCGACAACTAGCGGTTACAATTACGGCGGGCTTTTTAATGTCAAATGGCTGACTGTCTTTACGAATAGTAAGTAAACAAACAAATAATTTCAATGAAATATCGTAATTTTCTTTCATTTTATTAGATTATGTTAATCTATAGTGTCGATAAAACGTTGACCTTCTTTATTTCCCGTCTAAAATAGCAAAATCGATGACTTTCAGATGTAATTCACACGGACCTTTCCATGGTTGTCTTCACGAGAAGTAAGTTACAAAATAAACAAATTTAACAGAAAAACGCATTTCATGCATAATGCAACCGATCATTTATGACTGTATTTTCGTAATAATACGGATTATTTTGTTTTTTTCAGTTAAACATGGCCAAATTAATTATTATAACTGGTTTCTGCTCAATCAAACACAACAACGCTTTCAAATCCCAAACTACAATAAAATGGGAAACAATTCGTTTTTGCTCAACATGACCAAAATGTAAAAGAAAATAAACGCATAAACATGCTACTCCCTACAACATATAATATTAAAAATATTGTTCTATAGGTTATACTAAATTTTTCCGCTTGATCCATTTAATTCGTTGTTCTCGTTTCCAACTTGCTTGTGGAAATTTATTTATTTATGATTACCGTTTTTGAATTTGTGATCACTGTTTTTGCCTTTAACTACGCTGCAGGTTTCGTGCCGCATATTTATTACTTTTTAGATGCCTTAATTTCGCTACTAAAAAGTGACAGTTGGCCTGACGAAAGTTCCTTTTTTGGCCACGGCGCGTGCTGCGATCGATTCGTGGTTCCCCCACCACCTACTTCGCACCCAGCGAAACATCTGTGATTAATTAAGAGCAAGAGTTGTTGTACTAATACTATGTGCATTATAGGCAACACCACTGCCATGGGATAGATAAAGGAATGTAATCAGTCACCCCGTGACCTCGAGACCCAGAAGGGTTCTGGAAAATCGGGTCGTTTGTTATCCTTTTACTAGCTACGCAACAGTAAATACATTTAGTGACTGGTTAGTTACTTTATAAATTACCAAAGGCAATGTTTTGTTCGTTTGTTCATTTCTTGAAAATATACAAAATTATACAGTATTACGGAGTTTTGTGTTGAAGAAAAAGAAGATTTGGTAATATTTCGGTATCAATACAAGTAAACACATATATTTTTAAAGAGTTTTAAATGTCAGGGAATAAAACAAAATAATATAAGTAATCAATAATTAGAATCGTTTGAGTGACAGTTATTGCGGAAACTGAAGAGAATATTATACATTATTAACTATAACGAGCATCTAAATCAGCGGAAAACGGCCGTGAAATCTGCATTTTGCCGACGACTGTTCTATTTTCTCACACGGGATTCCAACCGGAGCAAATTCTTTAAGATCTTAGCGAGCCTTGGAATGGGACTAACTATAAATAGATTCAAATCACAGGTATAGTTAAAGTATTACAAGCATTCACAATAGCATTGTGTCTAATACAATCCTATCTGCTTTTGTTCTCATAAACGCGAACCTGGCGCCAACCAGTTACTTACAAAAAAAGGTTAGAACTACATTGCGTGGATATTGAATTTTCAGCCTTATTCCTTTTTGAATAGGTTTAAAATGTTTGTTGACGAGAGATCATAGTCCTTTTTCAAGAGAATACGTTCTTGAGCAGGCTCGGACGGTTGTAAAGTTCCAAAAAGTTATGATCACCATTATTCTGTTAGTGCATTTTGTAGTCTAATGTCCAAGGAAATAGAGTCGATAATCTATATTAACCTTCCAAGGTGGTTACAATCTGCTTTTACTACGAGCTCGTTATCTTAATTTGCGGTTTACCAGTTGTGGTTTGTTCAATGGTATTCAGTTCTTAAGTGGATTAGCTCAGCTTCGATAAATCCAACTATACGGATCATCAATAGCCGGAAACGTAAGGTAATGATACTTGTAGATGGGCAGAAAAGTACATGCTCAATAGAGACGATTGGCGGCGGCGATTGGCCAGCGAAAAAGACAGCCTCAGCGGCTAGAGGTATGCTGTTCTCGAGAAGGTAACGTTCTGAACGTTTCCCGAATTTTTTCGGAAATTTTCTCGAGAACGGCACATTGCTAACTGAGGCCCTTGCCAAGAAATGGGACACATCAACAGGTTAAAAAACATATTACCAAACAAACCAATAATGTTTACTGTCCTCGTGCAAAACGAATTTGAAAGTGAATATATGCGCGTTGAAACGTACCAATTAACTTCAATAAAATTAGAGCTCGGTTCGTTGATCACCGTTAATTAAGTTTCCAATAAAATAGTTGACCAGAGAATGTCCGTTATTGCGAGTTGAACTGGAACATTTGATACTTTTGATTTTTAACACAACACGATAATATCTGTTCTGCTTATTATAAATCGTTTTACTAGCGCACAGCACAGATCACACAAAATGTATACATAATAGTAGTTTGTGTGACTGTACATAATGAAGGGTAACACGAGTGTGGGTTTATGAAACGAGCCGAAGGCAAGTTTCATAATAACATCACACGAGTGTTTTAATGCCTAATTATGTACAGTTATTTTTATTTTATTTTATTGAAAAACAGGTTACATAACATTACAGTCTTCACCAATGCGTCATGAACCGAACAATGTTTATTTTGACGGCGAAACGGCGTGGCCCCGTTGTTCCGACATCTCGGGTGTTGGATTTGGTAGGTTTCGGCCAGAAATCAGCACACGCGATGGTCTCCTGGAGCGGCCGCGGCACGCGCACTACAAACGAGCTGAAATGCACGTAGTGGCGCGAATGCAACTGGAACACCCTCAGCGGCAGCGAGTAGCCGGTTTTCTGGCTAACATAGCGTCACTTCTTCAGCGGTGGCAGTGTGATGCAGGCGCGACACGTACAGCGCCTTGCTCGGTGTGGAGACCCGCAGACCACAATCGACCGGTTCTGCAGTACCACACTGACTCTTGCGTGTCTTACGCTTTCTTGTCACCGTTGTGAAACCCTCCTTGTCCACTCTGGTGCGAGGGTTTTCCTCTTTTAGAGGATCCCGAACTTCACGCGCTTTTGAGGGCGCGGCTTTCCGGCGGGCTGGAAGAGGCTCACCAGCAGAAACGACGTCAGCAAAACGACGACGTAGTTTCGATAAAGCGTTGACGGGAGGCCCCGCGAGGAGGGGGCAGGGGGGCCGCGGATCTGCATGCACAGTGACATCGCTTTGCGCAGTGTCAGCTACACGCGAATTGACCGAGTTGGCATTTGACGCCCGGTCATTATTCTTGAAATTTGACGCCGTCAGAGTCCGCGTTTCTAGGGCACCGTCGCGCAAACGGATGATTTCTTTGCGCAATACGTCAATAACGGCCTGTGATTTGATTCTGGCCTGTGATTTTTTGGTCTGTGATTCTTTACAATTTCTGCCATGCCTGCTTTAAGAGTCACACGTTCTTTCAGCAGACAGCTCACGTCGACATTTTCTGGCGTATTGGATGGCAATCTGGAGCCCTCCGTCGCCACGAACTCAGTCGCGTTCGTTCTCCCTCAGGACTTCTATGATGTCATCGAGGGTTTTCTTTCCGGCTTTATCTTCTCTGCGATGGGGTACAAATGTGCCGACAATCCCGAGAGACTGGAACAGCACCTTCTTCGCAGCGCAGATTTCGTCGACAGTAAAACGCGATGAACAGATCTGAACAGCAGTCACCGCATCCATCTGACCTTCCCGCAGAAGCTTCTGTTGCAGAAAGGCGAGGATCCCGTTGACAATGGGCTCACTTTTAGGGTCACCTATTGTTACACTACAGGCAGCGGTCGAGCCGCGCTAATTTCACAATTAAATAATTAATTAGTCATTCGATGCGTCTACTTCGCTGCGCGCATCGGATACGTTACATAGTTACACTACTTTATCTAGCCACATATCATAAGCCTCCATGATGCATTCAGGAGTCGCACATTATAACAAATATTACCCGGTAATGGTGGTAATGAAGTTTTCTGGCAGCTGTCATAGTTTTTTTTAATTCAAAGACAAACTAGAGTCGGCCCCAATTATCATATCGTTCGATATCTTACTTACGTGCGACATTTGTCAATTTTGATTGCAAATTGATAATTAATTTCGAACTAAACGTGATCTCGACTGATATTAGAATAGAGGTCAAATTATTGTTTTTTCAGAGATGTTCGAAATTTGAATAAATAATATCATCTTTATCGAAATCGATGTTATTAAGAAATTTGTGCTAACAAAACAGTCTATTTTTATGGTGGTCATAATGTGCGGTTCTTGAACGCATCATGGAGGGTTTATATATTTGGATAGATAAAATAATAAAAGGTATTTTCTCAAACATGCTCGGAAATGCATGCGTTAATGTCCCGATATGAGGACATGAAGTTTCTCGTTTATGGCTCCCTACATTACTTCTTGGCCTTAGGCCACAAAAGTTAGTATGAAAATCCATTTTTGTCCGCTGCTCTAATTTTTTAAATTTCTACACTAAAATTAAATTGGCAAAGGAAAAATTACATACAGCCAACCACCTCCACAATCTGTTAGCATAATTGCGACACAAAAAATCCATGGTACTATATTTATGTGCGGTTAAACATGGTGCTCAAATAGCTGGATCAAATAACATATTTAAAAAATAAAAAAGGTGGCACATTGAAAATCTTTTTTTCTGCTTATTCGTATTTCGTAGTGATTATAAAATAATTTTAACAGACATAAAAATTACTTCTAGTGATGAGAGTGACGGGGAACTTATGAACAAAGGATGACGGGGAACTTTATGAGGAGGAAAATTTAGTCATGCAAAATATGCTACGGGAATAAAGTAAAAACGAAAAATAGTTTTTACTTTTTTCCCGTAGCATATTTTGTTTTGTTTACTTGATTATCTAATAGTTATTTTAATTTTAATATTTCCTCACATCGTTTGAGAAAAGCACTATACAAGCTTCGGCCGGAACAGGGATTGCAGGACTCGTTCTATCTGGCCTCGTCTTCGACTCGGCCATCTACCCCAAACTCGTCCAGCAATCCCTTACTTCACGGCCTCTGCAGTAATGTACTATTATAAAACCTTACTCTTAATAACCTATAATACAAACAAAAAACAGGTTCATAAAAAGAATACCCCATCTAAAAGGTCCGCCTGCGGCATGGTCCTCAGTATGCTGGCGGCGTTACTTCTTTGTATAGTTAGAGAGATTATCTGGCAGAGGTAAGCGCCAGCTCTATAAAACATAAAATCATCTTTTTATAGAGGTATGAAATAATATGACGGGCATGTTTGCCACGAAAATCTTAACAGCACGATGCGCGTTTAGTTCGGATATCCGGATTTTTTTTTCAAACTGTTCCTATTTCAGAATAGTTATAAAACAAACCTAACCTAATGATAATTTGTTACTAACACGATATGGATCTCGCATCTGAAATAAAAATAAATGACTTTTTTTATGGGTTTTTTATAAAACCCTGAAAATATAATAGGTTTGGGGAAACAAATCGACGGCAAAAAGCGTGAACGCTGTAAACGCCAATTCCCTTGGCGTTTACAGCGTTCACGCTTTTTGCCGTCGAAATACTCTTTGGGTAATGAAAATTTGGCGAAACGTTACTGATGGAAGACATATTTTTGTACTAAAATTAGTTTAAATTATTCAGGGATTTATAACATCCTTTTTAATACTTAGAACTAAGGTACGCGAGTTCCAAGTTAGTTTATGTTAGTTTATATTAGTTGTGTTTTAGTTTCTTAGAAAGGACAATTTTACCCAATATTTTATTACGATAAGTTATAGAAATCTATATTTTATTAATCTTAAATGTCGAATAAACGCCGTATTTTTACGAGTGTGATGTGTTGTCGTGACCGTACTCGCCAGCGACAGCGTAAATCATTTGTATTGGGAATAGTACTGCGCCCCTAGTGGTTACTTTGTAGAACTACAATTCTCCATATACAAATCTACGCAATCCCTAGCGAGTACGTCCACTGTTAACTCATGGTAAGGGCTGCTCATTGACGGGACATTTCACAAAATTGATTACAAGTTCTGGTCAGAATTTCCCAGAATAGGACCGTAAATAGCAGCGAATACCTCGTGGGTGGCGTCAGAAATACTATGCCCTCGAATTAATATAACTGTACTATTTCTAAGGCGTAGTACGATAATGTTTGTAAACAAGCTGTTATAGTAGTTTAATAGTATTTTGGCGATCCGGTTGGCGCAGTGGCAAAAAAGCTGCCTACTGAGCCAGCGGTCCTGGGTTCGAATCCTGGCAGGAGCACATATTTGTGTGATGAACTCGAATATTTGGGGCTGGGTTATGGATGTTATTTGTATTAAAGAATGTATTTATCGTCGTCTTGTGTCCATAACACAAGCCTACTAGAGCTTACTGTGGGACTACATCGATTTGTGTGAAGTTGTCCCATATTTATTATTATTATTATCTTATTATATAAACAAAACGGGATTGGAATCCTTAGTGATATCTCAAAGTAGACTCAACTTAACGCCTTAGAAGTGCGCCACGAACTGACAAAGTTTAAATTACTCCATTTTTAGGGTTCCGTAGTCATCTAGGAACCCTTATAGTTTCGCCATGTCCGTCTGTCCGTCTGTCCGTCCGCGGCTTAGCTCCGTGATCATTAGTACTAGAAAGCTGAAATTTGGTATTAGTATGAGTATGTATCACGACGACAAAACGGTAAAATAAAAACTAAAAAAAATTTTTTTTTTTATGGGGTGAATTTTTTTTTCGTTTCAACACTAGTGTGTCGGGTGTCGTTGAATAGGTATTTTGAAAATAGTAGGGGTCTCCAAACATCATTTTTTGATAAAGTCAGCAGTTTTGTAAATATTCGCTCCGAACCCCCCCTCTAACTTTTCAACCACGAGTCAAATAATTTTGGAAAAATTCATGAACATGAGGCCTCATAAGTACTTTCAATGAAAAATATATTGAACAAAATCGGTCCAGCCGTTTTTGAGTTATCACAAAATTTCATAATTTTCTTAAAAGGACGTTAGATGACTTCCAGAAGGTAATAACTAATTACAGTTACTTTGGCGTTTACGACCTTTTTATAGAGCTTGAAATCTTTCTTGTAACTTAAGTCTATTGTGAAGGATGAGCCACTACGGAACCCTACACTGAGCGTGGTCCGACATGCTCTTGGCCGGTTTTTTTTTTATAAAGGTGCAATCTCACACAAATCGACCTAGTCCCAAACTAAGCAAAGCTTGTACTGTGGGTACTAGACGAACCATTATACGATGGAGATGGACAATGGACATAGTTAGAGGTGAGACAAAGGTGTGTAAAAATAATTCACTAGTGAAAATTTTCCGTAAGTTATGTTATTTTATTCAGTTATATGTAAATTTCGTTGAGCGATGACGTGTCATGCGTAGTGGAATTAGGGAACGATCCATCATCGTTTCGTAATGCGAAATAATATGTGTAATAGTAATATGTAGTGGAACAACGAAAATCTATCTCATATAGTACATGGAAATCGTGCTTTAAAAGTGGGGTTGCCTTGCATTAAATCGGGTAGTTCTGATTTTTGTATATGTTGCCTACAGTGAAATGGTAATGATAAATCCAATTTTTCGACCTCGAAGACCAGCCGGATCATTGTGAAATTCTTGAAAAACCATGAATTTTTCGGTGTTATTTCATTTTTTGTTAGTTATTTCCACTACTATTCAAATGTTAACAAATTTAGCTAAAATTTTTTTTTCAAATTAGTGGTGTAGGGGGAAAGTGCTATGAAACGGACAGGTTATGAATAGGACAAATTCAATTTACCGCGGCAGAAACCAAGTAGTAAGTTTTTGTTTTCTGCATTTTGGCAACACTAACCCTTAGACAATATCAATGTCAATATTGTCTATGGGTCAGTGTTGCCAAAATGCAGAAAACAAAAACTTACTACTTGGTAGAAAAAATACTAATAATTGTTATTATTACTGTGTTTCTGTAAAATATAATGCTTATTTCATACGTCGTATTTCATTTTACAAACCCTTCTATTATTTTGTTTACTCACCTCAGCAACTTCACACAGCTGTATCTAAAGAACTATCTAGTCTTAATAGACCAAATTGGTCTCATTTAGTTGCGGATGGTGTGTACTTTAATAAAATATATGGACTTATAACGTAAAATGGGTCCTTAGTTGACCTCGTTGCTGAAAACTTAAAAAAACTTATAAAAATATATATTTTTCGAAGTTTGGCTAATTTTTGAACGCTTGCATCTTACAAACTGTTTGGTTTATCGCCCTCTCACTTTAACATAATTTGTTGAAAATTTAGTCTTCTTTAAAGTTTACATAGTGATATTTGCGGTAAAATAGGTCTCTCATGGTAAAAATTGGTGGAAACTGAAAAAACACCGAAAAATTCATGGTTTTTCAAGAATTTCACAATGATCCGGAGGGTTCCCGAGGTCGAAAACTTGGATTTGCCATAACCACTTCATCATATAGAACATATAAAAAAATCAGAACTACCCGATTTAATGCAAGGCAAAATGTTCCATTTCCATGGACTACATATTGGTATTGACAGTAACACATTTCCACGAAAGGTAATATGATTCATTAAATTACAATATGATTCGTGGAAATGCAACTAGGCAGCGCATTTTGCATTTCATTTAGTTTATGACTCCCAAATAAAAATTTTGTATTTAAGTTAGTTAAATTTTCAGTTTGTAGGTAGTATTTTAATATCTGTGTACATAGCGCTGTTAAATGAATAATAAAATAATACCCCTATTTTGTACTAAATATAATTATGACCATGTGAATGCACAATACCGTAAATACAACAATACAATAGTACAATATCGTAATGTATTTATAAAGAAAAAAACTTTATAACTATCATGTCCATGATCCGAAGCTAAATCGATTTTCACCGAGCTGATAATAGAATGAAACATATTTTATAATTAATTAGTACACTAGAAAATATATTTAAAATGGGTTTGCTAAAAATTTCCTGGACAGGCTATTTTTAATTATTTAGAATCGTCGAATCGTTCGATTTCTTTGTCTTGCCTGTTGCCGAAAGACACTACCTGGCCCAAGTATATATATACTCGTCAACATAGTGTATAGTCTGCCCATCTACCGCTACCCTACATTTCGTGGTGTTAGTCATCACTTGAGTATTGGTGCGGTTCATTCTAAGTCCAACTTGAAGGCTTGCCGAGCTGAGATCTTGGAGCATTAGTTGGAGTTCTGCCGCCGAGGAAGCGAAGAGAACAATATCGTCGGCAAAACGTAGGTTTGATAACCTTTTATTGCCCACGACTATTCCCCTCGCCCCCCATGACGCCGCCAGGCTCTTAAAAACTTCTTCAAGTTAGCTAGTGAATAGTTTTGGAGATAGCGGATCACCTTGTTTGACACCTCTTTGGATTTGGAACGACGACAGGCCGGTGCACTGTAGTTTGATGGCTGCTGTGTACTATTGTTGTAGATGGCGTTGATGAGATTTATGTAAGTGGGTTCAATGTTTTGATTGCGGAGTGCGGTTTCGATAGCGGAGTGTGAGATGCTGTCGAATGCTTTGGCATAATCAACGAATGCTAAGTAAAGGGGTTTGTGGTATTCGTTGTATTTTTCAATTTTTCAATTATATACAACATTTGATTAGAAAAAAACATTTTTAAAAAATAATTAAAAATAGCCTGTCCAGGATATTTTTAGAAAAACCATCTAATATACTAAATTAATTATAAAATATGTTTCATTCTATTATCAGCTCGGTGAAGGTCGATGTAGGTTCGGATCTCCTACTAACAATAGTAAGTATGCATAATAATAATAATCTTTATTGTCTACCACAAGAAAAAGATCATAACAAAGAAATAAAGCAACGTTAAATAGGATAACAACAGGCGGTCTTATCGCTAAAGAGCGATCTCTTCCACAAATAGGTCCCAACCTTCTCAACCTTTGGGTAGCAGAAAAAGTCGAAGAATCAATATTATATGTACATAATATACACATAATATGTGTACATATGAATCACTGTTAGATGTGCGCTATTACGAACACTTGAAGGCGGAGCTACTATGCACTATAATTTACGCCATTACTTAAAATCCCACGTATGTATAAATCCGGGATTTAAAATATCATCCTTATTACTGATTTTAATATCAAACCTGATAGAACGCGTCTTTATGGCCAACTTCAAATTGTCCAATAAAAAAGTCTCGGATAGTGGCTTTTTGGCCACGGAGATGAGTCGAGGACAAATTTATGAGACCGCATTTGTAAGGCTTACAATTTGAAGGGAACAGATGTTTTGGGACCCTTTATTAGGAAGGACAAATCACTTGCAATATTAGATTTTTTTTAATTTCATTATGCAAAATAAGGCTTTTTGTTTCATTGTTTAATTAAGAGGCTTTATTCCTTTTAAAAAGCTGATTGTTTATCTACATTTTTGTCTATGATCAAACATATTTCTTAACATATCATTGATGTTACTACCTAGAACAGGGCTATTGAGATTTATTGGTATATATTTGAAACCTATAGTTTGAATTTTTCATTGATAATTTTTGTTTCGAAAACTACTCGAAATTGACAAAATTCGCGCGCAAAATTAGTTTTTTCAACTTATTTTCAACTGCACGAAATGAAAGCATGAAATAGCTATGTTACTACCTAGAACTCGTGAAAAAGTATTATTCACTTCAAAAAGTTGGTTGAAATTATCAATAGATTTGTCATAATATGAAAAAAAAAATATATGCAATAAGGCCTCTTAACAGTAACTCATTTATTTATTCTTCAGTCCATAGTTTTAATGTGGAAGATTGAGTACAAACGAAGACTAACATTGTTATGTAAACAAAGAAGTAGGTATATGAATAAAGACTACATAAAACATGATAGAACTTGCGAAAAGTCCATATTAAAATTTACAAATATTATCTTACAACTAATTTCATAGAATTCTTTATTACCAGAACATTTTCAACAAGGCGTAGCGTAATATTATTTCAGCGCATAATTGTGTGGGTAACTGAGTATGTTTGCGTAAGGCTGGTGTCTTTGCTATCAGCAGATAGCGGCGAGTGACTATTCACTCACCCATATGTGTTTTCGGTATTGACACGTTTTAATTCATTAATATGCTTTAGTTTGTTTATTTAAACATTTATTACTGTATTATTACACGAAATGTAGCACGAAAATGACAATATTTATACATCCATTACACGACCGTGACCGTAATATAGCCGAAATTTGCTAAATTGGGAATATCGCAAAGCCTTGTCCAATAAGGGCCCAGGTCCATTGAAATGACAATGATACTTAGGCCCATATTTATGGAGTCACACCAAACGGAACTCTGACGTGGTTTTAAGTATTGACAAACGGACACTTGAGTGAAATATATTATTAATATAGGCTTTAGATAAGAGTATATGAGCGATGTATCATACCACATTACGGCCACGATTCACCGTGCCCGCTGAGTATAAATTTTTGCTCACGATGTATGAAACGGAACGTTGTTCAAATTTTACTGGAAAACTACGAGTACTGTGCCGATTTCGTTGAGGTTTTTTTTTACATTTAACAGTTATCATTTCAGAGTAGATTCTTAGATACGGTTGTAGACCACCAGGAAGAGCTGCTTCTTGCTGATTGGGTTTCTTAATTTTTTAACTTTGTTATTAGTTCAATTCAAGCTGTATTATGACGAAACAAATTTTGTAATTTAAAAATGATTAAACCATATCTACGATATAAAATTGTATACTCACTGTTAAGGCATCGAAGTCAAATTTTTATTCTAATTCTTTTACTGTGCAAGCTATTTTACTGTGGAACTCGCATCCGCTGGATCAAGACAAGCTGAAAACTTTGTCAATTTTTAAAAATAAACTAAAAGATCACTATTTGTCTCTACCGTAGCCTAATTGTTTAATTTAAGATTTCTCATGTAATATTTTTCTTGTTTGTGTGCAATAAAGTATTGTTGTATTGTATTGTATTGTATGGTATTGTATTGTATTGTATTGTAGGACTATCTCGGACCACCATGTCATAAGAAACCTCGAATTTAGCCCCTAGTTTATCTACAAAAACCGTCTATGATCAACCGCGGTCTGTAAAACGTGCCCTTAACGCGGGGGTGTGGCTGGCGTGCCCGTCGGGGAACCCCGTGTTTTTGCTCATATTTATATTTACACTTCAAATAAATAAAACATTCAGACATCTGACTTTCAAGAATCCCGAGAATCCGCTGCTTAAATGAGCAAATTAGATTACTTTGGCATGTGTCTGTCTGAAATAGATGGAATGAAACATATATATTATGCAACAGAAGCTGGTGGTTGACCTTTGGACCTATGATGGTTGCGTATCACGTGATAAATAAGTGACAAAGCATCCGGCACGTTTTGACAAAATGCGAGTGTGAGTGACTAGAGATGTGCCGTTCTCGGGAAGGTTTCCCGATTTGTACGGGGAAAGAACGTTCTCATGAACATTTCCTATATTGTCACTTATTTTTCACGTGGTAAACGGAACCCTCATAGGCTCCAACTATTTTATATTCGTATCGTGTATTATTTGTTACATTATTTGACAGAGCGAGTGAAGCATTTGGCTTTCACAAAAGCTTGAACAAGAATTACTTGCGTGTTCGTAAACGGATGAAAAGTTACCTGTAGATGCCGAGCTGTCCGTGTACCAAGAATAGTTGAAATTTCTTATCTGTCACAGACCCAATTGTTTTTCGCTGGTGTTATGATTATAAAACACCTCAGATTACGATCTCTAAAAAGCTATATTTTTAAACATTAACTTGAGTAATGAATTTTCTAAATTCCTAGAGCGCAGGAATTTTATAAAGTAGATAGTCGTATTGTGCCATCCTAATATCCTCACAAATCAACAAAGTATCCAACAAAGAAGGATGTAACGTAGCAACGCATCCCGGGCGTCCTTGAGCAAACGGGGCCAAGTTTAGAGCAACTGGGCCAAGTTTAGGACGGGGCAAGAGCGCCAGGATAACCGGGCCTGCACTGCAAGGCCGGGGTAAGGCCAAGTTCGACGGGCTATCGCTTATGCAAGTTTAATGGGTTTCGCTGGGTATCTGTTTCATTGAGTAGTTGAGCTTTAGCTTACACAGTTTGGGGTGTTACTGCCTAACCTAATGCTTTATTTAAGGGGTACTATTTATCTTTACTGACATAATTATTATAAAATTCCAAAATCATATTGCAAATTAATTCTATGGAGAGTGGTTATTATTTCAGGAAAAATCTTAACAGCGTAGTGCAGCAGCGTGGCGCTAATCATATAGCGCCATTTGTTGTTAAAAATGTTGGTAAAATACAGGGTGATCCATCCAAATGGGTCAGTAGGGGGAAAACGAAAATTATAAGAGATAAAGAAGTCTGTTTTTACTAACCATGGCGTCGATTTTAGATTTATAAGAAACTGCATTCATTTTCTTTATATTAAATCTCATATACATATAACCGGGAATTGAAACTGGGTAAAATTCGTCGTATTGTTACATTATTTACAGCGGTTTTGACCGGGTTATGTATGAAAATTATAAAACAAAAAATGCAGCTTTAATAAATATAAAATCGACGTTAGGGTTCCTAAGAACAGATTTACCTATCCCTTATAGTTTGTGAATTCTCCCTACTGACCCATTTGGATTGATCACCTGGTATACTATATACGTAGGTAAATATAATTTATACCATGCCACCGTAGGTAAAGCCAAAGAATACTTAATAACCCTACGTAATGAAGCGAAGTGTCATTGAAATTATTATGAATTAAAACAATCTTGGAAATGAAAATGAAGACGGAATTTTCATCGCTTTGTTCACAAGATGATTTATTGCGGCGCTTTAGCATTAGTCGAGTTAAAATATTCGCTTATATTTACTTTGCTTTTGCGGTGGTTCGTTTAATATAGCTTAAGTAAACCTGCCAAGTCAAAACTCCCTTGTTTTGAAAAAGTTTCTCATGGAAAAACCCTTATAGAAAGAATTTTTGGAACACCTCGAGGAATTTAATCTTTTTATACATATTTTTAAAGAAATTACAGACTTAAAATCATAACAACATATTTAGAAATTAAAAATAACTGCAGAATGTTAAAGAAGGTATTTAATTCTATTAAATTAAAAATAACTGAGTCTACGGCGACAGCGTCGCTTAATTAAATATTAATTACTAACTCAAACCTTGTTATTCAAAGATTTTTAGCCTACAGAAATGTTAATTAAGTATTTTTTTCGTTTAACTTTATAGAACGAGTTAATTAAACCTGTACAGATTTCTAATTTTAACACCCCCAATTTAATAGATAAATATTTTACGCAGCAGAAGAATGCTCATAAAATAAAAAATGGAGACGTCAAACCAGAAAGCGAGCGTCGAACGGTTGAGTAATTTGTACTTCCTTAATATCCATGAAATTAAATTTATTTGGTGCTGAGTTTTCACATAAATACATATGTAATCTTAATATTAAGCGATGAAATCCCAGGCGAAGTCACAAGGTTTTACGGTAGAACATGTTATGTACTGGAACCAAAGTTGTAATATTACATGTTATCTACTGGAACCTGAGTTGTAATATTACATGTTATTTACTGGAATCAAAGTTGTAATATTACATGTCATCTACTGGAACCTGAGTTGTAATATTACATGTTATTTACTGGAACCGAAGTTGTAATATTACATGTTATCTACTGGAACCAAAGTTGTAACATTACATGTTATCTAATGGAACCAAAGTTGTAATATTACAACTTTGGTTCCAGTAGATAACATGTTCTACCATAAAACCTTGTGACTTCGCCTGGGATTTCATCGCTTATTTTTATAAAAAGTCCCCCTTCCCAGTTGATGCGACAAAATCGCAATGCATTAAAACACTATTTTAGTATTTTTAGTTTTTAGTAGTCTAAAAACTAGACGGAAATTTCAAATTTTATAAAACAGGCGATGTTATGTATCCCAGACAAAGTTACAGAGTTTTACGGTACTGTATTTACAGTTTGCATGTGCAAAGTTTACTACTATAGGTTACTTTGATAGCAAACGCATTATTGAGATACTAGGTACCAGGAGAAAAAAGTCTGTGCAAAACTACAGTCGACCTTTTTCATTCCTAGAACTATTGAATCAAAAATATACTAAAAACACCTAGAACGATAGTCCCTATGCAACAGATTTGCGAAGGATGAAGCCGGTTTTGGTTTTAAATGTGTGCGTGTCTACGAACCAGAGACGTTTTGCTTGACAGATGCGTAAATGGGCGAATCTGAGCCCGTGACAGGCCGTGGCTCACTAAAACTGGCTTCGCTTTCAAGCGCTGATTAGGCTTCTCTAGCTGTCTTTATTCTAAGACAAAAAACAGACTATGCAACTTTAGTAAAATAGTAAATGGTTCCCGCAAAACCTACTTTGAATGTAGCTGTTATCCCTGTACCTACCCCAAATTGGTTAAAACCCCTCCAGCCTCCAGCCGTTTCGGCGTAATAAGCGGACAAGGAAATGTTTACCAACTCTCAGGAAAGACCCTCGTTCCAATCCTCCCTGTATGCTATTTTGGGCCTATAGCAACTGATTAATTATATAACAAAAATAAATACTCAGATATCATTAACTTGTCATACTTTCCTGTAGTTGTCATCAGGTTACATAATTAGTAAATCCAGGAAATGGCTCGATTCAACCGTCGTATATTCCGAGAAAGAAAAAAGCCTTGTTCATTAGCGGGAGAAGCTTTCCACATAATGAAATACGTCGCCTTTGACAATTGAGACGTCTTGCTCTCGCGCCAGTTTTCTACTGCTTTTGTTAAGAAGTAGTAGGTTTTTATACATTTTTTTTTGAACAATTCATGGAATTTTATAGATGTTATGTATTTAGACATCAATGGCGTGGCGTCCATAAAACCCGGTTCCCACTGGTTTGCCCATTTTAGGAAATTTTGCCCACAGTTTTTGGAAAAAGTTACCAAAGGGCAAGTCTCCACATAACTCTAAATGAATTTCAATATTCTTGTCGAGATAGAACGCTCTACGCTGCCGCGTAGTGCGTTCTATCTCATACAATGTAATACAAAGAATATTTAACCGCGTCGCGTCGCGTCACTCCGCTGCCGCGTAGTTACGCCCAGTGCGGTCCTACCTTAATAGTAAATATAAGAATATTACATCATACAAATTTAAAAAACAAATTAGGTTAAATTCCGTGCGACTGAGCGTAACTTACTATTCAAGCGCGTCCGATTAGTCCGAATTGCGCTCGACGCAGCCACGTGGAGCGGATAAACAAGGAATGAGCGCCACTCGAGTCTAGTGCTACTACGATTCGGACCGGTCTAGCGTATTCCGTTCGTAATTTGAACTATGTCGAGGACTTGCAAATGCCGAAATTTTGCGTATACGGGTTACCTACTTATTGACTGAGCGAACGAAGCGAGGCAAGCGTGTCCACTTCAGCTTCAGCGGAAATTCTAACGTATGTCCGTTTGTACGGATTTCCGTACGTTCTCGATTCCAGTAGACCACATAAACTACCTGTCACTTTTCTTTCAATACCGTGTGAGCAAGACAGGAAGGCCCTCCCCTACGCGAACGGATAACCTCGTAAGAGTCGCGAATCGATGGATGAGCACAGGATCGCACTTTTTGGTGAGCAATTTATATATATAGGAGGGCTATGTTCAACAGTGGGCGTCTGTGGTTGATATATATGTCGGCGGCCGATCGTAAAATCCGGCAGATCACGAAAAGGCATATCGTGAAACGCTGCCATTTCATGATTTGGCTAAATGACATCCGCCATATCGTTCAAGACATAACTGGGAGCAACCATAAAAAATCTGCTGCTTCATACATTTTGGATTTTAAATTAGATGATTTAATGAATCCTGAATTAGCCTGTATATATGTCGGCGGCCGATCGTAAAATCCGCCAGAAGACGAAATTCCTAGGCATATCGTGAAACGCCGCCATTTCATGATTTGGCTAAAAGTTGACCAGGCATATCATGATAAGCCTGAAAAAAAATACGGCAGATCGATTAGACCAACGCATTCGTCGATATTCCTAGCTCTATACCGGGCATATCGTAAAAATCCGGCAGATCATGAAATTCTTAGGCATATCATGAAAGGCCGCCATTTCATTATCTGCCTAAGTAACACCCACCAGTGACGTTTAGGCAGATCGTGAAATTCCTAAGCATACTCTGGGAATACTTTCAGTACTCTGGAAGCCGTTCTGTTTTACGGGTCACAAAAAAATAACCCTAACCTAACCCATCTCTGGGAGCAGTTTAGTTTTTAGGCTCATAAAAAAATAACCCTAACCTAGATAGGTTAGGGTTATTTTTTTTTATGACCCATAAAACGAAACTGCTCCCAGAAATAGGTAGGTTAGGGTTTTTTTTTTGCGCCAACTACATTTTAGGTACCCTGCGGCGGCGCACCGGCTCATATTGACTCGGCGGCGGCGTGAAAAAATCTGTATATCTTAGTGAATATAATTTTTGTTTTATTCCGTTCGACGTCCAGGGTTTCCAGTCTTGTGTCTTGCTTGATCTTTAATAAGATGTACAACAGGATCCCAAGCTGGTAGTAATGACAAACCGTCTTCTCTATTGAAATTAGGATATTTTTATCAAAATCATAAAATGGCGGTGTTTCGCGATATGCCTAGGAATTTCGTGATCTGCCGGATTTTTACGATATGCCCGGTATAGAGCTAGGAATATCGACGAATGCGTTGGTCTAATCGATCTGCCGTATTTTTTTTCAGGCTTATCATGATATGCCTGGTCAACTTTTAGCCAAATCATGAAATGGCGGCGTTTCACGATATGCCTAGGAATTTCGTGATCTGGCGGATTTTACGATCGGCCGCCGACATATATACAGGCTAATTCAGGATTCATTAAATCATCTAATTTAAAATCCAAAATGTATGAAGCAGCAGATTTTTTATGGTTGCTCCCATAGTAAAAGATGTTCAGTGTGACTCATGATGAGTGATGCTCAGTCTGCTCAGGACTCCGGATCAGCCTATAGATAGGTAGGCATGGATATGGAACTTTCACATGATGTACACAATATTAATAGGATTCAGAAACTAGGTACTAATTATTTGAGATATCGCCACGTATTCCAAGTGCATCGCCTTAACTGTCGTTAAAAAGCGATGTTTGCGATCCGAGCTGCATCGAGTGACATTTGACGTAACCACCCGATCAAATTAAGTTTGTGTCTGTGGCGTCGCATATAAATGAGACGTAAACTTATCGCGAAGTTGGGAAAGTGGCTGTGTTAAAAGATACGAACGTTCAGTGCAGTGGGATCTTGACCTATAACAAACGACAACGCGCGAGTATAATTTATCGAGTGCTACCGGGTACCGATCGATACCTGGTTGGTACCGGGTATCCACCGGGCATCCCTCGGGTTCCGCTAATTGGCGTGAACGCGGACCGTAAATAAACAGTAACTATACAGAACCAAAACACCGGCTTAAGTAGGATTTATACGGTCGAATAGCTGTTACATGTTGCTGCAAATATTTGTTCATTATATCAGCGGTTTGTAACTTATATTTCACGATAAATAAATAAACAACAGACAATCTCACACAAATTGAACTAGTCCCAAATCAAGCTTTAGTAGAAGTATGTTTATGTTATGGTTGGGAAGCCATGAGCCGTAAACGGGATGTATGGCGTTCCACTGTCCGCGTTAGAGTGAAGGAGTTTGAAGAAATACGTCTACAAGTGCTGGATATTAAACGTCAAGAGCGCAGGGCGTGCCCGAAGCCATCTTAACACTTACAATGACCGTGGTGAGCTCCATTGCGCGCTGTAACCGGATATTCACCAACAAACTGGGTTTTGCGAGTCATATCCGCATTCCGCACCCATCGTCCTACGAGCCCTACTACTTGAAGTTGCATCATCATCATCACGTTATGGGTAGGTACTAGACGACAATAGAACCTTTTAGAAACACAGGGATTAATTCCGGGATTTTTTGTATGGAGAATCCGGGGAACCGGGAAATTATTTCCATCTGTTCAGGACACTTTTACAAGTTGGTGTCTTGTTAAATAGGCATGACGAAATTTTTTTCTGAGGATGCGAAAACAATTTCAATATTTCTTTTAGATTTAAAAAAAAAACATACAATTTAAGTCACATACATATTCCAAAACATATTTTTGGAATATGTGTGTGACTTAAATTGTATCATGACATAAAAAGTGATTTGTAAAAAAAAAATATTGAGATAATTTTATTCATATAACTACAGTAGGTATGCTGTAGAATTGAACACCATTTGAAATGAAAGGGATGTCCCCTTTCTATTGTGGACAGTAAAGGTTTGAAATAGGAAATAACCACAAACACTTTTGTAGTAATACTTCATAGTGGGAAATTTAGCATGTGTTTGCTATATTTGAACATAGTAGAACTCATTTAATATGTATGATTCTAAGAAGGCATCCACGATATTGTGTAGTAAAATTTACACTCGAATATTATAACTCAAATCGATACCATATATAAGAGCATGGGACGTTTGAATAACATTTCACACGAAACATTTAATTCACTTAACCAAAACGATTCCAATTCACATTAATATCACAAACCGCGAAAACCGAGAAACGTGCTCTGGAATGCAAATAATATCATTCCTTGGATATTAATGGACATGTTTATTAAATAGAACAACATGTCTGCCCATCCCACATTCGCTGAAAGCAAACGCAACTCTCAGCGTATTGAAAAAAAACTCAAAATACAAATGAAAACAAAATACAGATGAAAGAGACAATATGAAAGTTAGGAGACATTTTATAGGTATATAGATATTAATGAAACACGTGTATCTGAAATTATGAATATATATATGGATTACGTGGTAATATACGACTTTTTAGGAAATATTTCAGAATATTTTTCTAGTCGTGCTTTAATAACAGTTGGACCAATCAAAACGGAATTCCATGATAATATAAATGTAGCTCTAAACAGATATTTAAAAAAAATTAAACTGAATAAAACTTAAAAATATAAAAATTGTGTGTACGTATTCAAAATCACCTCTGAGCCAGCAGCATATAAATAGGTATATATGTATACATACACATAGGTAGAAAGAGTGTAACATTTTCTATATACTTAACACAATCAAGCTCGGAAAAAATCAAGAAAAATGTTACCACAGGCTTCTACAATGCAAATAAAACTTAAGACGAGTAGACGAAATGAAAACCTAATTTTCCATTATAATTAGCTATCTATTGTTTTTCTTTAATTAGAGCGGTTTAACGAGTTTCAATTTGCAAGGTCTGTCTCTTTTTTTCCCTAGAGTTAAAAAGGAAGTAAGGACGTAACTCCAGTTGTTTTCTAATAATGTAGGTCCTTTTAAGTAGGGACTTTTGAACTAAAGTCGATGAAGCGAAATAATTATTTGACCGTCAAGCTACTGACACTGTGCCCGAGGGATGAATAATTTTATTAAAACAATCTATTTCATTACATTCCGCTTCGTTTAAGGGAAAGTTATGTTTGACTTGAGAATTAATTTTAATTAGCGTTGTAACAGCGTTTGCGGCGTTCGATAAAAGGCACGTTTTGTAAGGATCTGGTGACGGTTGCTGGAATAATAGTACATTACTGCGAACGCCGAGAATGAAGAAATTGCCGGGTGAGTAGGTACAGGCGGGATAGTGATACGAAGCCGACCAGCCCTTTTCACGGCTAGGCATGTATAGTCCTTTTCTCAAACATATGCAATAAAATAAAAAAATACAACATTCAAAATAATATATAATTCAGCTGTTTAATTTTAGCATGTTCATGAACACAGATGCCATGTTTAAAAAAATACTCTAATAGTAGTACTTAGGCCGTCAATTTTGTATGAAATCCCTTTACAGTTCTCTCGAGTTGTTCCGCCCGAAACGTGGTACTTCGAAGCCTGTTATAACGCACGTTATGACGAAATTCCGTTGCATGTTTGAGGAAATACTATTAGGAATCATTCTTAAATACCTAGATATCAGCCACGCACGTGTGCTGAACATTGTCGTCCCCAACAGTTCGTTCAAAGTGCGATCCTGCGCAGATTCACTGTCAAGAGGTCATCCGGCCACCTAGGCGGGGACAGTTCTACGCTGTACTACAGATGTAGTGAATAATAGATTTCCGTCGTATTTTATCGGAAAAGTTCGTTTTAGCATGCTTTCTCTATCACCTCAGATGAAAAAGTGAAGATAGAAATACAAAAACATGCCCGACAAAAAACGTCGGAAAAACATACTACTTACTACTTTACATGCGTCTGCGCCACTCCAGCTAAATGGCCAGGCCAGTGGCCACTATCACTTCAACCGCGCAATACTTCGAGTTACTTTGTACTCTAATTTATACGCACAGTCACGCAGATGATATTGGTCTTTGCACGTTCATATCGATCAATCCAGCGATAGGCGCAGTGCTGCTGCAACTGCCTTCTGAGCCGGTGGTCCCGGGTTCGAATCCCGGCAAGGGCAAATATTAGTGTGATGGATTTGAGTAGTTCCTTGGTCATGGTTGTTTCCAATGTATTTAAGTATGTGTTTATCTACATAAAGTATGTATATCGTCTAGTGCCCAATAACACAAGCCTACTAGAGCGCAATGAGGGACTAGATCGATTTGTGCGAGGTTGTCCGCTATTTATATAGATATTTAACCAAATCAATACTGGTAAGTTGATTTATTACAACGACGCAATTATAGCTAGTTGGCGAACTTTTAGATATTTTGTTATGGCAAGTGCGTTTGTCCCGCTTACGCACTTATCCCGACCGACCTTAGCTACTAAAAAGTATAAGGTATCTCCTAAGGTACTTTCAATGCTGCTCTACCCTACCCACAAACAAACAGGCTGTTCTTGAAGTTAATCTTTTATAGGCAGATATAGATTTAGATATAGATTTATTTATTTCATAATATAAAATGTCAGTATAAATTACGCTAAGACAATTTACATGCATTTATACTATGATCGTCATAAAGATAAAAATGAGATAATATAATAATAGTAAAAAAAGTAAAAAACATAACAATTGATTGGAACAAAAGATATTTACATGTCATAATCATAATAATAAGAGTATCTCCTTAAGGGATTGTCAAAAATTCTAAAAATACCAACTATATACCAACAATATTTATACACGGTGCGAAATACAACAATTATTATATGTTACTACGTCAAATAATTTGAAATTAAATATGTTAAAGGTACCTCCTTAGAGGATTGTCAACAATATACAATATAAAAACAAAAAACAATATAAAAAATAAAAAATATAAGAAACGAAAAACAATATAAAATGAAATATAAATTATTTATCCATGTACTCATTTACTGAGTATAATGGATTATCCAATAAAAAGTTTCTCAATTGATGTTTGAACTTCTCGTCTGATGCCTCGGTTCGCAACTCGTCGGGTAGATGTTCATAGAACGTTGGGCCGATGACGCGCGGGTTTTTTTTTGCAAGTGCCATGCGACGCGGGACTGTCCTAAGTCTCCCCGTAGAACGTATTACTTTGCCCGATACCTCGACACGTGCAAACATCGACAAATTATTTCGTACATACATTAATACCTCGAATATATAAAGTGAGTAGTGAGTCATAATGCGGTACTTTATGAAAAGATCCCTGCAAGAATACCTGGGTTCTACTCCGGCCAGTATTCGAAGAGCTCGTTTTTGGAGTATCAAAATTCGCTGAGCATCAGTGGAATTTCCCCAAAAAACAGTACCGTATGACATAATTGAATGAAAATGTGCAAAATATACAGACTTTAATGCGTTACTTGATATTAACGGTTTTAATTTCTTTAAAGCAAAGACAGCACTACTCAACTTGTCGCACAGCATGTCTACATGGCACTTCCAGTTCAAGTTTGAGTCAAGCATGAATCCAAGAAACCTGCATTCACTACACAATGGCATCGGGACGGCTTTAATGCATGGGGGCATTGCGATGTTCCGGCCCGAGAATACCATGACATTAGACTTTGATACATTTAATAATAAACCATTCGACGAAAACTATTTCTGCAGTTGCACACAAGCTTCATGAATTTTACCGGCGAGCTGTTCGTATGTTTTTGCGCTAACTATGACTGTGGTATCATCTGCGAAGAGCACCGATAGGCCATTCTTAATTGCCGAGGGTATATCGTTAACGAATAACGTGAATAAAACATTTCCAAGGGCTGATCCTTGAGGGATACCCAGCCTTACGCAGCCGACATCTGAAATTAACATTTTGCCATTGGAAGACACTTTTACAACCTGTTTACGATTGGATAGAAAAGATGATAACAATTTGTGATCAGAACCTTGAAGACCGTACAGACTTAATTTATTTAGAAGTAGCCTGTGACTGATAACGTCGAATAATATGTATAATAAAAACATAATTTAATCTACACCGTGTATGACAGTGATTTATTACATTCCGGATGGACATTTATGTACAAGGTTTGGCTGTTTTGGATGTTTCGAGATTATATTCATTTTAAAGCATTCTAAACGATTATAACATTCTGAAATTGTATTGAAAATCTGTTTTCTGTGGAGACATTATTTCAGGAAAAATCTTGAGAGCGCGATGCAGGATTAGTATGCAACTTCCACCTTCTTGTCATCAATATAAACTTATCTTCAATATATTTACTGAACATATTACTCTGCTATAAAACTACACAATTCCTGAATTTGTATAAGTACCTATTTCCACACTGGGATTTCGCTAATCTTTCAAATTAGATTTTTTAATCAACGTTGATATTTGATCGCCCACGGGCGTCATACGTGATTCGAACTTGATGGGCAAATACACCTACAATATGCATGCGTAGGTATATGTATGATGTATGATATCATGGATATATTGATTTAAACACACACGAATTTCACACGACGATTTTTGCGTGACAGAATCAGAAATGAGTATATCCGCAGAAGAACCAAAGGTAGTTAACCGACATAGGATTGCCCAGTTGAAGTGGCAGGCCATGTAGCCCGGAGAATGGACGGCCCTTGGGGCAGCAAAGTCCTGGAGTGGCGACCAAGTATAGGAAAGCGCAGCGTGGGTCGGCCCCGACTAGATGGACGGATGACCTCGTGAGGGTAGCGGGGAATCATTGGATGCGGTCTGCACGGGATCGCACTTTGTGGCGAGTCATGGGGGAGGCCTATGTTCAGCAGTAGACGCCTGTGGCTGATAGATATATAGATTTTTACAAATTGACAGTGACAGTGGCACGGCATAATTAAACACTTTTTGAGATGTGAGTTTTTAATTTTATTATTTTGATTTTTATTATAATTTATTACTAGGAACTATACAAAAACCAAGTAATGGTTTGTCTGCGAGAACAAGTTTGAGAGTTTAAATTGAGACATGACGTCGAATTGAAACAAATAATAAAAATACTCACCCAAAAACACTAAATAGTAGCTTTCACTAAGTATCACTATTTACTCGAAAGTAAAAAACAGTAAACTATACCAAATCGCGTGATCACAACATAAAATGTGGAATATAACTGTAATTAATCTGAAACTGGCGGAAATGTACATGAATACACGTTATCTCCTTACATCCTGGTTACAATGGGTACAGTCGCCAACCAAATAAACTACATATATTATAATATAGAAATGGCCAAATAAATTGACTCATAACATAACTAGAGTCTCCACTCTTGCCACAATAGGCAACAGGGTTGTCACAGTAGGGTAGGTAAGTGCAGACTATTCGATATGTGATTTAGTTAGGAATGTCCTCGCAAAAACCGACCAAGAGAGAGACACAGCCCCGTACCACTACGTGCAAACAAGTCACGTTTATTTTATAGTATAACGATACTGCCAACCCAACGAAGTTTTAACTTTATTAAATTTTGTTATGTGTTGCTACCTATGGCGATTAGACCGAGTTGGAGTTATACTAATAATTATTATTTATTTTTGATAACTATCCCTATATTGTTTGTTAGTAACAAAATAAGTAAACCAATTTATTACACAACAAATTTCGCGACACTTTGTTAATCACGGTTTGTGAAATTTTGAAAAGAAAATAAAAAAACGGTAAGGATGGGTTTATTTGTTATTTTGCCTTGTCATAGTTTGCTTTTTTAAAAAACAAGTAAATAGATTCATGAGTTAGAGCCCTGTGATAAGAAACATATTACAGAAAGGATATAAAGGAATATATGTACTGCTACATTACATAGTATTCTGATTGTACTATAATAAAGAAACGATTTCAGAAAAGGTCTGGGCTAATTTAACATTCCTTGTGTAACAGACAGTCAATTTCTAAATGTTTCGCATGCCCCGAAGCATTAAGTTACAAAGAGAAGAATATTATTAGCTTAGCCATGATGTTAGTTTATAAAACCTATATTTTTTAAATTTTTGTTTCACTTATATAGACGCGAGTATTAATGTTAGAATCGATATTTTTAGCCACATATAAAAAAAGATGCCTGATCAATCATCATCATCATCTGCGTAAGAAAGAATGAAATAACTGCAAAAACTGGGGTTTTTGATCAGTTTCCAACTGGAAACAAATTTTTGCAATCCTAAAACATTTAACATGAAGTACATGTATAAAAAAAACTCACTCTGAAGTAAGTCTTAAAGATTTTATGAACATTTATAATATTTATTTCAATAATTTTAATAAAATAAGCGACAAGAAATATTCTGTTTAAAATCACTTTGTTCGTAGTCCGTTCATATTATTTTTAATATAAATAACAAAAATAATATTTTTTAACCCATTTGAAACACAATGGCTAACCGTAAATGCGTCTTTTCGATAATAAACGCAAAGAATAAGAATAAATTTATTTCACAAAGGACACATGAATAAAAATACACAGGAAATATCTTGCAGACCCCGAACTAGGCTGTGCCTGTATCTCGGGGTCTTGGAGTGCACTAAACATGATGATATTAACTAACATTATGCGCAGATCCAAAAACGAAGCACTCGAAAATTCACAAAAAGATAATTTAATTTAGATATTGAATTACCACTTTTTTTGTACATTGTTTATTTTAGCCTCACTTTATATTAGCACTACGATCGTTAGGTCATAAAAATCCCTTTTCAATAAAAATATTAAATTAATTTGCAAAAAAACAAATACCAACCACGAAATCGTGTTCGTAAACCTTTTATAAAAACCGCAAACTTTACAAAGCACAAGTACGTTAAAAAAAAAAGACACGAAAAAAAACAAAAATTTGAATTAAGAACACTAACCTTCGCTCGCGCGCGCTTCCCTCGAGTCGTCGACGATCAACAGGTGGGGTCGACGCGCCCGAGCGAGCTCAAGCTCGGCTGGTACCGCGGTGCTACCGTATCTCAAAACGCCCATATCGGCCGGCGGTCTGGGCGCGAGTGAAGCCCAACGCACCCCTACAGAAGACAACCCCTATTCAACCCAACTGTCGACTCTATCGAATCCTCGGTCCTCTACGCGCGTGAAACGAATGAAAGCGACAGTGAATATTCCTGAAAGGGAGTTTCTTAGAAATCGAATGCAAGGACAGGTGAATATATTATTATGTATGCGTGAATTTCGTGTTTCTCTGTTAACTGGCTGACATAGTACGTCAGATGATATCGTGCGACGCGCTTTGGCATTGACATTACAGTATCGACCGATAAGGAGGACGGTATTCAAGCATGCATTTAAACATTTTATCATTTAAATATTTTATTTCAACTGTTATTTAAATGAACTTTTCGGGTCACCGCCTTTTGCTTGGAAAAGAGATTTCACGTTAGATAGAAGAGATTTAATTTTGTGAAGTAAAATACATTTTATTTCACAGTATCTTTTAAACACTGTGGGCTAGAGATTTATAAGTTTATAAATAAAATAATACCTAAGTAAAGGTTAATAACATTAATTATTTTTATTAAAGTAGTAACGTCTGTTAACGTAAACCAAATGTTACCGTAAAATTTATCAAATTTTCGCTTTATTGTAAACATTTGGATAATAACATTGAATACTTAAAAGAACTAGTAATATTTTAACGGACTTCAATCTTACTAAGTTGCGAAGCTTCTTTTCATCCTTTTGCTCAGATATCAACATTGAAATCTTAAGTTCAATGCTAAACAGAAAAGACATTTAGTTGTTTATTTTATTTTCTACAGTGATTAAATCCATATAAATTCCATCTATTTAATACCAATGCACGGCTCTATAGCTTTCTTGACGACGCGGTTGTCCTGGATTTGAATCCCAGCAAGGAATAGTACATTAGTCAGTACATTACAGCAGACGCCGGGAAATATATGGGCTTGTCGGGTGAGTATGTATAGACGGATAGTGATACGAATCCGGCAAGCCCTTTTCACGACTGAGGCATGTAAGTGTAGTGCTTTTCTCAAACATATGCAATGAAATTAAAAAAATAAGTACACCACTCCAAAAATATAATTCAGCTGTTTAGCCTGTTGAGTATTGAGTATTGAGTTATTCTGCTCGAAACGAGATACTTCGAAGCCTGTTTTTTTTTTTTTTTTTTTTTTTTTTTTTTTTTTTTTTTTTTTTTTTTTTAATTTATTTATTTCAAAAAAGCATGGTACACATTTTACAACAAATTCGCCAAACACGAAGTTTATTGGCGTGTACTGCACTCACTTTTTTAACAATAGTACCATTATAATGCACTAGTAGTTTATTTTTATTTTTATTTACATTCACTTAGTGGCAAATACATGTATAAAGCTTAAAAATCCACCATTACGAATCTCGGTTTTATTCTTGCCTTAAACACGTTTAATAACGGCACAATAGTATTCCAAGCACATAATCAACTATAATTGCGATGTAAGCGGCGCAGTCCATGATACTTTTACTATACAGATTGAAATCGAGGACGTGGTACAAAATACTTCACAACTAGGGCATCAAATCTCGGTTTTCCGACATCCCGCATCATATTATTCATATTCCAGTCCCTCAAGGAGCGTGAATATGCGAGCGGGATTCGCGGGTTTTTCGGGATTAACAAGACGTCTACGTAACGTAACATTTATAGTTTTAATGTAACATATAGTTTATTCCACATATGAATATATCAACAAAATTATTTCACTAATCACACTTATATTATAAAGGCGAAAGTTTGCGTGTGTGTTTGTGTGTATGTTTGTTACTTCTTCGCGCTCAAATGGCTGGATCAATATTGATAAAATTTGCTCTGGTGGTAGCTGACACCTTGGATTAACACATAGTCTACTTTTTATCCCGAAAACCCGGAAAATGTCGGATTAGCGGGTAACACCGCGGGGCGCAGCTAGTATGAAAGAAAACTATTAACGTCGCCATTAGACGAAATCTTTTTAACTTCGCTTTAAGTTACATCTTAGTAAAGGACGTGGAAATATATGCTGCCTAACATATTAAATGATTTACTTAATGGTAAAAAAAGTGTAAGAACACCCAAAAAAAATATTACTTAAGTGCCGACGGCGATGTATGATTGCTGCTGTGGTCTAATTTGTATGATTATAAATCTGTGCAATGTTGTGCAACGTGCAACGGTCACGTTTAAACCTCCAACAGGTTTCTGTAACGCGTATTAATTTGTAAATTATGTGTGTCTACTTAACTTATATAAATGAGAAAAAAAAAGTAACATGCCTTGTCATTGACACCCAAAATAAACAACCACAAACACTTTCGACACCAACAACCCGGTAGCCGGGCGCTCTGCTCGTAGTAAGTTTTCGCTACATACGGTTTTTCCCATGTTATCGGCTACGAGCGTAGCCCGTAGCGCTACGCGGAAGCGAATATGTTAACAATAATTGTATTTATTTATTACTTAGCTCAAAACAGTCAGTACATGGTAACTCAATGCTAAATAGCATTATCTATGAATATATTGCGTTTCTTACTGTTTACAATGCTGCACCTTATAATGCATCTATATAAAAACGATCACTACTTAGAATCTAGTCTGTATAATATAAACACCCACAATGACGACGCGGTTGGCTCAGTTTGCAAGCGCCTGCCTACTGAGCGGCGGTCCCGGGTTCAAATCCCGGCCAGGGCAAATATCTGTGTGATGAACTCGAATATTTGTGCTTGGGTCATGGTTGTTCCTATGTATTTAAGTATATATTTATCTATATAAGTATGTATATCGTCGTCTAATACCCATAATACAAGCCTTCTTGAGCTTTATTTGGGACTAGATCGATTTGTGTGAGGTTGTCTGATATTTATTTATTTATTATTTATTACAATCAATTTCGCTCTATTATGTTTAGCAACAAAATTTCAACCTTATTCACAACATTTTGGGTAAATTTCCGCTAGAAATGTTTCTACCTAATTCAGTATTAACAGGCGTAACGTGTAATTATTTTAAGGACGTCCTAATGAGGGTGTTGTTTGAGTTTGTAAACACGAGAACGGCTCTGTTAGGACGAAAGGGCTTAATTTCATTGGAATTATGGTGATATATGCCGTTTTAGTTGTGAGGCAAGGGAAGCCGCGCTGACGCCGCAATAATGACATTGCACTCTAATATTTACTTCCGAGTTTCAGCTGTTACGTTACAACAGATAAGGAAATGTGTTAAGTTATAAATGCTTCAGCTCTCGAGTTCACGCAAACTGCTGTTATAATTATTTAAGCTATCGCAGGGAATCTCCCCAAATCTAGTTCTCATTCCGCTTTTTTTAATATCAAACGAGAGAATCTGTAGTATTTTGATATATTAAACAACGACTCGCCCCGGCTTCGCACGGGTGCAATGCTGATACTAAACAAAATGTTCCTCTACTATATTGTGCATGTATCATACATATAAACCTTCCTCTTGAATCACTCCATCTATTAAAAAAAAGGCATCAAAATCCGTTGCGTAGTTTTAAAGATCTAAGTATACAAAGGGACAGACAGACAACAGGAAGCTGTATGCTTTGTTACCCTATTTATGCTTTGTTTTATATTATGTAGTGATTTAGTCATTAATAAAGATTAAATATTAAGGGAAATAATTTTTAAACGTCTAAAAATCTCTTTCATGTTTTATGTCGTCGGCTTCAAGTCAAACAATCAAACCTATTGTCTCAAATCTCTAGTGGGTACTTATTATTAGGACAACATTGTAGTCATGAGACGGCTACGCACAAATCACCCGACTCTTGCAACAACGTTCGTAGCTCACACGAAACTCGTAGCATTTCGTAGCTCTAAATACTACGGCGCGCGGCGTAGCGAATGGGGGCAAAACATTTTCATCTAAGAGGCTGCACATACGATAGGTAATCATACTATTGTTAAAAAAATTAAGAACACGAATTGGGGCCAATTTTTATTTTATGTCGATTTTTTTTTTTTTCAGATTTCAGTCAAATAATTTAAAGGATTGTTAAGCTGCGAACATTAAAATTTTACTAAAATGACACATGGATATCTGTTAATAATATACATAGAAAATGGGTTCCCTTTATCTTGCATAATATCGATTCTCCGAAATACATTTCGCATAGCAGCTATCACCGAAACATTTTTAGCCGAATTATTCTTCAGCATAATCATATATGTATCATAATTGTCAGTTAGCATACTATTAATTTAGCATAATCTTAAATGGCAGAACACTAGTATCACCGACTTTTATTTCACATAATTTTATATGGCAGAACATTAATATCGCCGAATTTATTATGGCATAAAGACATAGTATCGCTCCTTGAAAACCATAACGTCATTAAGCCAAATATTCAGTTTTTGAGTTAGCAACGCCATCTAGTTCGCGTGAGCGTAACGCACCCGATACGAAGACACCTAACGCTCTAGCTCATTTAGATGCCACTGGGGGCGCTAATGTCGTTATGGCGAAAAGTGGGGATAGGCGCGTGCCTTACTGGAACAATGTCGGCATCGCATTAGTTACCGGGACGCAGATCGAAATACAGTCGATTCCGTGAAGAACGACGTCATTTTTTGTTTAGTGACGGTGTTCCGTGAGAATAAATGGTAAGTACGACAATTTTCTAATGGAATATTGTATCTATCCATAAAATGTCACTTTTAATATGGTATTAATATCCAAACTCTATATAAAGCAATAGTGTACTTTTCGCTTTAATGACACTTTTACTTTAACCTTTTGAAACGTTTTGAAATAAGTAAAGTGACAGTTTATCTATAATGACGTTGTTGCTTTAATCTATTAGGCTTAATGCAAGCAAAAAATAAAGATATACTGTATTTTTACTTTAAATGACATTATGGTATTAACCAGATGAAAGGACATGACTCAGGTCAACCGTCATAATCGGTTTAGTGTCTATGTCGCTACTTTAAGTTACTATAACTTCGCTCTCTGTTGTAAAGTGAACAAAGTTGTATTTCACTTAAAGCCGTTACAACGTATATAAGTGGTATAAAACTGTCTAAATAATTAATGTCACTTTTTGTTGTATGTCACTATACGTGAACAAAAATCAATTACATATCAATCACAGGTTAATTTCTGGTTAGACACATAGCGTGAAATGTCATTTTACCTGTGCAGGTTTTATAAAGAATACGCAGTCATTATGAGGAGAAAACTAACTGGATTTTTTGTAAACCGTTCAGGTTTTTACCATTTTTTTTAAGTAATCTAAATTAAGCATACTTTATACGTGTAGGTGTAGGTTCTTTCTGAAGAGTAGTTATGTAAAATTTGTGTTAGATATTATATAAAATATGTGATTGTCTCTTTATATTGTTTTAATTTTAATCATTATAACAGTGGGGGTTTTTACATATATTATACACATTATTAATAATCTTATATTTATTTGTTTGTTACAGAAAAAATGGCTTCACGTAATCCAAGACTTCAAAAATTTAAAACAATTATTAAATAAAATTAATACGACTCACGAACATCAAACACAAACTTCAAGTATCAGCCAATTAAAATCATTACCAATACTAACTTCAAAAAATAAATCAGTAAAGGATCCGGTATATAGTATTGTTAAAACTGCATCAACAGATCACCTATTCGCACATTCGTCACATGCATGCTCGCCTCAAGGGACCGCCACTGCTTCGTACTGCTCAAACCATCCTTCACATAATATGCACGAACCAGCACCTACTGATTCCCCTTTTGCCAGTACTTCACAAGAATACACAAAGATTTCATGTTGTGAAGATTCCAATGATGCAAATGCTACTAGTATGTATACATTGCCTTATAGAAGAGTTTCATGTTCTTCCCGCAGTAATGACCAGTCCGAAAAAGATTTCTCGCCTGCCTCTGACGATGACCAAGAATTCGTACCTCCTTCCGATGAAGAAATATCCGACTCAGAACCCAACAGTTTTCAAAAGCAATTTTTCCCTAGACGAAACCAACTACCTCAGTCACATAGTGTATCATCAAAGTCTGATTCCAGTAGTTCGTCATCATCGTCTAGCGATTCCTCGTCATCGGACTCATCAAGCTCGGAATCAGATGACTCTGATGCATCTCCATTGAAAAAAAAACGCATTGATGCACAAAATACACAAAACGAATCACTATCAAGTGTAAGTTTGCTGATTCACTTACCTGTTATTTGCCCTTACAGTTCTACATCTGACGAAGAGGATGAGTTAGAAGTGCCCGTATCATCTTCTACATATCACGAATTTACATCAGACATTACGGAGGAAAATAATATTACAGACAATCACTTACCAAGCCGCACGACAGACAATGATGAAGGCGAAGCTTTATCCGAAAATCAGACAGCAAGCGAGCACTTATCCTCTTTACAAAACAATGTTGTAAACGACATTTGTAGCCAAATTTCTGGAAGTACTGTTGTTCCACCTGAGACAAATAATCCATTATCTTTAGCTTATATTGCTAGAAAAAATCTTAACGTCACTTTGTTCCAAGGAGTCCTTCCTGAATCTACTGTGAATATTGACCTTAATGAATCCGACGGCGACGCTCCAAAGACCAGGCGAAAACGTAAACGCGGCAGTAAAAAGGAAATAGCACAGAAGAGGCGAAATATGGGTCTGCAATACACAACTTCTAAGAATAAAAATGTAGTCCCTGAGAGAAAAATTGGTGAGCCGTGTGGAGAAAAATGTATCTTGAAATGTCCTGAAAAAATCACTGAGCGAGTTCGAACTGAAATTTTTAAAAGTTACTGGAATATGGGTTCATTGGCATTGCAAAGAGAGTTTATAGCGAGACATATGACTGAAGTAAAACCCAAATATCAATACAAAAAGGTTGACAGTAATAGAAGCAATAAACATGCCTTTTATTTTACTGTAAATAATGAAAAAATAAGGGTTTGCAAGACATACTTTAAGTCTACTTTAGATATTAATGACAGACCCATACGCACTGTTATTTCAAAACTAAGCGTTTCCGGCATTATTAAGTCAGACTTACGCGGCAAACACGAAAATCACGCAACAAAAATTTCAGATAACTTGCTGGATGGGGTAAAAAGGCACATCAACAGTATTCCGAGAATTGAGAGCCATTTTTTGCGTCAAAGAACTGAGCGAGAGTACGTAGATCGTGAATATATTGACGGAGGGAAAACGGTAACCGACCTGCACAGGGATTATCAGAATGACTGTATCAGTAAAGGACTCGACTACGTCAAAGTACATACATATAGGAATGTGTTCAATAACGAATTTAATATCAGTTTTTTCAAGCCCAAAAAGGACCAGTGTGAGGATTGTGTCGCCTACCAAAACTCGACAGTTGCAGAAAAGGTGAAATCGGAAGAAAAGTACAGAACACATCTAATAGAAAAAGACTTAGCTCGGGACGAAAAGACCAAAGACAAATCCTTCATCGATGAGACCCATATAGTAGCATGCTATGATTTACAGGCGGTGTTACCAGTTCCAAAAGGTGAAGTCTCAACTTTTTATTACAAGTCCAAATTAAACTGCCTTAACTTCACAATTTGTGAGCTTAAGAAAGACAACACAGAATGTTATTTTTGGACAGAAGTCGAAGGACAGCGAGGTGCAAATGAAATCGGTACCTGTGTGTTTAAATTTATAGAAAAGAAATCCAGATCTACTTCAAACAAAATAAACATAATATTTTACTCCGATAACTGTTGCGGTCAACAAAAAAATCAGTTCATGTTTTCGATGTATATTTATGCTCTGAAGCACTTCCCAAACATCCAATCGATCTCTCACAAATTTCTCATTAAAGGACATACTCAAAATGAAAACGATTCTGTTCATTCCACGATCGAAAGACAAGTTAAGAAAATACTTAAATCGGGGCCAATTTATGTCCCAGACCAGTACATACACGCAATAAAAGAAGCAAAGAAAAATGGTCGAAAGTACTGTATCAATGAAATGTCCCATTCTGAGTTTTATAACATAAAGAAGTTAAGTGAATACAAGTTAAATAAAAACACAGAAGGGGAATTAGTCAAAACCGGTGATATAAAAGTACTGCATGTAGAAAAAACGCAGGAAAACCCCATCAAAGTAAAAGTGACATACAAGACTTCATACAATCAAGAAGATTTTAAGGAAGTTAAGCTGCAGAGAACCACAGCCCGACCCCAATTGCTGAAACTGTATTCTTCAAGATTAATTTTGCCAGAGAGGAAAAAAAATGATCTCAAGGAGCTGTTACAAAAACATGTTATCCCTTCATACTATGGGTCGTCTTATTATAATCATATACTTTAGCTTTAAAACCTTACTGTGATGATTGAAGCCCAAGCTTTTGATTTTTTTTTTTATAATTTTGATACTTTGCTTTTTATAGATCTCATAATAAATATAATGTTCCTATGCTATTATAAACTACAAAATTGTTATACATAGTTTATAATATTGTTAAGGCTAGCTCTACTCTGGTTGATTACATTGTGAACAAGACTTAAATGGTAACTCATGTCATGTGATTTTAGAAGTACTTTTAAATAATACTATGTCTTATGTGATGATATATAGTTATATTAATTTTAGTACGAGTAGTATTAATAATCGTTTTGTTTTTTGAAGACTGAGAGTATATTTTTGTTAATTACTGTTATTAAAAAGAGAGCTCAAGACTATGTACTTTTTAGAAAAACAAGACTAAGTCGGGGTGATTTTACGATTGTCTTTATAAGTAATAAGATGCCTTATACGATTTGCAATAAGTGATTTATAATTACCGTTTTATTTTCGAAGACTGAAAGTCATTTTTGTTGATTTACTTAGGTTATCATGCTATGAATATTGGCCAAAGAGCTAATAGAGTACTTAAAAAGAACTCTTTTGATATAAAAATGTCAATTTATTAAAAAAATATTACTAGAAGTCATATAATTTAATAGATTTTGATTAACATTGATAAAAAATTGTTTTATTTGTGATTTTCCTTTCAATTAAACGATGTTTTCATATAAAATGTTCGTCTAAAGTGTCATTATTCCAGAAATGAAGTAAAAGTTATAGGGACCTCATGTGACACTAAGCAAAAATAAATGGAATAATGACATTTTTAATTTATTTAATCTTAATTTTAAGGCAAACTAAACGTATATACCACATTTTATCATTATAGCCAACAGGGCTAGACACAATTCTAAAAAAAACTAGCAAAAAGAAATCGCTTTGATTGCAAACACGTAAATTATAGAGGACTTTAGATTTCAAAAACTTTAAAACGCTTTAGCCAAATAACACGTTTTTCGCTTAGTGACGTTATGGTTTTCAAGGTTAAGTTTACGGAACAGACGAGTGCTAGGAAACTAGTTTAGGTTTTAGGTTAGATTAGGCGATTATAAACTAAACTGATACCAGTAAAATGGGTTAGGTTAGAACTGCGACCACAACAGAGCCGAACTACTGTCAGTAAAGTAGGTTAGGTTAAAACTGAACTTAATGGGTTAGGTTAGCTTAGAACTGTGACCACAACAGAACCGAACTGCTGCCAGTAAAGTAGGTTAGGTTAAAACCGAAATTAATGGGTTAGGTTAGGTTAGAACTGTGACCACAACAGAACCGAACTGCTGCCAATAAAGTAGGTTAGGTTAAAACCGAACTTAATGGGTTAGGTTAGGTTAGAACTGTGACCACAACAGAACCGAACTGCTGCCAGTAAACTAGGTTAGGTTAAACCGAACTTAATGGGTTAGGTTAGCTTAGAACTGTGACCACAACAGAACCGAACTGCTGCCAGTAAAGTAGGTTAGATTAAAACCGAACCTAATGGGTTAGGTTAGGTTCGAACTGCGACCATAACAGAATCCAACTATAAATATTATGAGATATAATTTTCTTCCAAATTAACTATTCGGACATATAAATATTATGCTTATTCATATTCTGCCATATGAATGTTCTGATATAAAAAATATATGACATCACAATATGAGAAAAAAAATATGCAAAATAAAATTCGGAGAAATGATGTTTCTGTCGAAGATTGTTATACAAAATGAATTTATGAGTATCAAACCCTCATAGCTTCGTCCCAGTCAATACCAGAGCGCCCAAATTCACAGGTTAAGATGCAGTTAGGGAACATATGAAATTACACTAAATTTAATTGATCTAGCTTTTATACTTTAGGTTTTATTGATACCTAAAATACGCCGATTTTGCCACTCACTTATATATACACTGACGTATCAAACTGGGGTACTTCCCGATGACCTAGAAAGCTGAAATTTGGTATGTAAGCTAGTATTAGTACACAAACAACAAAATAATTCTAAAACTTGGAACTTTTACCCCCCAACCCCTTAAACGAGGGGATGGAAGTTTGTATGAGACTTCTGCAAATTTTGATACTAGAGGTCTGAAAATTTATATAGGGCTCCTTGTTATAAATAATAAAATACATATTCTAGGATTTTTAGAAAATCACCCCCCACCCTTTATTATATAAATGCAAGTTTCATGGCATGGAAGTTTGTATGGGTTTCCCATAATAGGGGATAAAAGTGTATATATATGTGGCTAAACGTAAGTATTTCTTAAATAAACAATTATTACTACTTCCATATTTACACTTTGACTTCGTATTTTAAATATTTATTTATATACCTACCAAATTCAATAATAAATGCTGCGCAATTAATACGTGGAATTTTATATTTTTGATTGTTGAATTAATTGTTGTTATATCCATCTTAAGGAAATTTAAGCGTAAGATGAATGCGTAAGAGGAAACACCTTACAAAAAGAAATGAGATCCCACCAAAAACATTTCATGTAAAATTGGCGGCCAAGACTCACATGCTCATAACGCTTTCGCTGAGCCCTGAGTTTACCTAACCCTACACCTTGGTTTCAAAAGTATGGCTTGGCCGTTTCATACAGTACCATAAATAAGTCCAACGGACTGTTTGGTTTGGCCCAAATGGTAAGGTATTAAGTTCATATATATATATATATATATATATATGTATATATATATATATATATATTATCATGAAGACATAAACTTAATTTCTTGATACCATATGGGCCAGACGGTCCGTTGGATGTATTTATGGTACTGTATGAAACAGCCAAGCCATACTTTTGAAACCAAGGTGTAGGGTTAGGTAAACTCAGGGCTTAGGGGCTTGGCTTTTCGAGGGATCTGACCACTTTTTTACAGCGAAAGCGTTATGAGCATGTGAGTCTTGGCCGCCAATTTTACATGAAATGTTTTTGGTGGGATTAATATTACTACTTAACTATGATGTTATATTAACTTAGAATCTGACATGTAAAAGAGAACTACTTGCAGAATGAAGTTTTGAATTTTAATTATTTTTATCGTTTTATAAATAAATCTGTTCATATTATTATATTCGTATTGAAATAATAATAATGACCTTTCTGTAAGTAGGTCACAAGGGCACTTTTACATGTCAGAGTCTACCGGCATTTCACAAGAGGAGACCACTGTTGGGAAGTAAAGCCAAATGCTTGGCTCATCCCACTTCTGACAACACTTGGTATGAGTAAAGTGGGTGCGTCCCATGAGATATAACTACATAATATATAATTTCATATTAATAACGTTCACAAGATATAATGAACTTTTGCTATAACATCAAAATCAATATTTTTATTAGGAATAACGGTCAATTAGCATAATACTCATGTTGTAGAATATTTTTTTATATAACACTCAAATACTCTAAATTCAGTTGATATAACATACATAACCTATATCGATCATAGTATATACTTTCTTTTAGTATAATGATAACGGACTGGATAGGGTTTTCTGAAAAAGTGGATGCTGGTGCCCGGTTTATCCCCCCTAAATCCCAAAACTATCACCGCTTTGTGGGCCTAGTTCTGAAAACTGCTAAATCACACGTCTGTCGAGGCTACAGGAAAGAGTACATCCCGGGTTGGAGTGCCGAGAGCGAACAGTTATACGAGGACTACCAAAAGACTGGAGATTGCTCAGTGGGTGCTGAACTTTTACACTCACTTGATGCCAATCGCTCCAAAAAGTGGAAAGAAACAGTTCACTCAATGGATTTCAAGCACTCTAGTCGCAAGGCCTGGCGCGTGCTCAACCAACTTACCGGGAAAAAAGCTGACACGCGTACAGATACCTCTCTTCATCCTAACCATATAGCCAACAGAATCGTCGCTGTATCCAGGGTAAAGGGAGTCAAAGAAGACACAAAGACGGTAAAAAAGAACATGAAACAACTTAAGAAAAACATAATTTCAGAACCAGAACTTTCAAGACCATTTACTACTGATGAAATTAGTTGTGCTATAAAGACTTTAAAGAGTGGTAAAGCAGCAGGGGCCGACGGGGTCTATAACGAGTTCCTCCGTCATCTCGGCCCTAACGCTATCAGATGGTTGACCGTCTTTTTCTCCGACATCTTGCTAACCAACTCCCTTCCACGAGCTTTTAGAGAATCCAAGGTCATCGCTCTACTGAAACCCGGCAAGAAAGACGACAACCCTTCTAGCTACCGCCCGATTTCCTTATTGAGTAGTTGCTACAAGCTTCTGGAAAAAGTGCTGCTGAATCGCATTCTACCGTTCATCGATAAAGTTATACCGGTGGAACAGGCGGGCTTTAGATGCGGGCGAAGCTGTACTGATCAGGTCCTATCGCTTACCACACATCTGGAGACCGGATTCCAAAACAAACTTAAGTCGGGTGCTGCCTTCGTAGATCTCACTGCCGCCTATGACACTGTATGGAGAGAGGGCCTACTTTACAAACTGCTCTCGGTGGTTCCAAATTTGGAAGTGGTGCAGCTGATATCTAATATGCTCTCACAGCGCAGATTTTCCGTGCATCTTGGATCCAAGGTCAGTAACACAAGGCAGCTGAACAATGGCCTCCCACAGGGCTCTGTTCTCGCCCCCACCTTGTTCAACCTATACATACATGACCTTCCTGCTACTCACTCGAGAAAATTCATATATGCCGACGACATTTGCCTTGTGACCCAGAGCAGAGATTTCGGCGTCCTCGAGCGCACCCTGTCAGCCGACATGGAGACACTTGCGAGATACTTTAAAACTTGGCGCCTGATCCCCAGCACCAGTAAAACTGAAGTCTGCTGCTTCCATCTCCACAACCAACTCGCCAAGCGCGAACTGCGAGTCCCTTTAAACGGGTCCATCTTGAGGCATAACTTCAACGCAAAGTATCTTGGTGTAACTCTCGACCGGTCGTTGACTTTTAAAAAACACCTAACCAAAACATCGCGTAAACTTCAGACACGGAACAACATCGTCCAGAAGCTCGCAGGTACCAGCTGGGGTGCAAATAGTGAGGTGCTTCGCTCGGCGTCGCTGTCTCTGGTCTACTCCGCGGCAGAATACTGCGCTCCCGTATGGCTGGGTAGCTCACATACAAATAAGGTAGACGTCGAGTTGAACAAGGCCATGCGTTGCATTTCCGGAACACTGGGGTCAACTCCGTGCCATTGGCTACCCGTGCTTTGCCGAATCCTGCCTCCAGACTTAAGAAGGAAAGAAGCGTTATTACGTGAAGTTTCGAAGATTAGGGGTACCCCCACTCTTCCGCTGACCGCAGAGTTTATGGCGCCCACCAAACCCCGTTTGAAATCCAGGTCTCCGGCATACAAGATAGCTGCGACGCTACTGCGGGAAAGCTTTGATGGCAGGCGGGAATGGTTACAAACCTGGCACTCGATAATGGGTGACAAATTCGGGAACCAAATTACACCGGGACAAAAAGTCGAGGGAGCTGAGCTGCCGAGACGTGATTGGTGCAACCTAAATCGCCTGCGCACAGGCCACGGTCGATGTGGTCAATATAAACATCGCTGCGGATGGGTAGATTCCCCTCGATGTACCTGTGGTGCTGAGGTGCAATCAGTAAAACACATCATCACAGAGTGCCCTCTAACAAGATACACTGGATCCATGGAGGACCTGATCGTCCTGAGCGACGAGGCTAGAAAATGGCTGACGTCACTGAAATTGGATTTGTAATTACTTATAGTTAAATGAATTGTTTCTTTTGTTATCTGAAATAACATGCCATACGAATAATAATAGTATAATGATTAGAAAACATAATAGCGTATGATGCGTCAAAATGCTTGCTTGCATGGAGGTACCTACATTAAAATTTAACAGCGAACTATTGCATACGACATACGTATGTTCACAATTGATAATGGCTGATGAAATTCTGGCAAGTAAGAGTATAACCGTTTGGAAGAACTGTGATAAAATAGAATATGGGTCAAAAACCGAAAACTGTAGGTTAGGTTAGGTTTGTTTTATGACCATGGATAGCGGAGCGAGCGAAGCGAGCGGAGCGTCAAAATGCTTCCTTGCATGGAGGTATATTAAAATTTAACAGCGAACTATTGCATAAGTATGTACACAATGATAATGGCAGATGAAATTCTGGCGAATACGAGTATACCGTTTGGAAGAACTGCGACAAAATGGAATATGGGTCAAAAACCGAAAACTGTAGGTTAGGTTAGGTTTGTTTTATGACCATGGATAGCGGAGTGAGCGAAGCGAGCGCTTGCTTGCATGGAGGTACATAATTATATTAAAATTTTACAGCGAACTATAGCATAAGTATGTACACAATTGATGTGGAGACGGTTATTCTATACGAGCATTATGCATTTTGGTGTTAGATGTATTGAGTAATATACATTATAAATCTGAGATATTATGAACGTTATACGTTATGATCGTTATTTACAATGATATTATAGTTAAATAACGTTATACTTAACAAAAATAGATATTTTGATGTTATATCCAACGTTCGTTATACACCTTGAACGGTATACAAAACAAGCTTATACAATATGAGCGTATATAATATGAATATTATAGCATAAGTTCTTATATCTTATATTACTTACCCGAGTAAAGTACGTAGTTTCTAGAACGATAGACTGTTGACGTAACGTGTTTAGTTAAAGTGAAACTATCGCTCTGGTCTGGATAACAGGAACACATATTTGCGCTCAGCGGAAGGAAAGTTTGTGTTTTGAACGGAAGTGATGGAAACTGGGGCGAACATGTTTGAGTGGATTATAAGCTGAGAATTAAAGAAATATCATAGTTAGGAGCCATATAAGTATTACGTTAATATACCTAATTTAAGTATAAGGGAAAAACTAGGAGTGATAGTGATCTGATGGTATATTCATGGTTTATATTTTTCGACCGACATCTATAAATTCTGTCACAAGAACAATTCTTTATTTAATGACACACATGTCATGTGTAATACGATTAATGTTTAGCCAGTGCATACATATGCGACCCCTAATAAAGTAATGGAAATCACTTCAACTCCTAAACACAACAATTCAATCAATGTTAAAAACGCGCACTACCGTGGATGCATATGATATGTCGCTAAACATAATCCTATGTATCTGGCCAGTCGTTTCTAACATTTTGATTGTATTAATAAATGAGATGTTCACTGCTGGTATATACCCTGACGTGCTTAAGAGTACTAGGGTATGTCCTGTCTACAAGGGGAAGGGCGATAGGACGGATGTAATCAACTACAGGCCCATAACCATAGTACCGACTATCTCTAAAATAGTTGAATCGTTGTTGTCATCTAGCTTAATGACACACCTAGAGGCGAACGACCTGTTAACACCAAATCAGTTTGCATATCGGCGGAACATGTCTACGACCACTGCAGCGCACAAGATCTTTGATTGTATCCTCACAGGTCTTGATGACAGACACAAGATGGCCGGCATTATGTGCGACTTATCGAAAGCTTTTGATATAATAAGTCACAAACTGCTTTTGAACAAATTGCGTCATTATGGTGTAGGGGACCCAGCCCATCGGTTGTTTACGTCATTTTTGTCGGGCCGTAGACAAGTGGTAAAACTGTCAACAAATGGCGAAAAATTCGAGTCTGACGTTGGCCATATCACATCAGGAATCCCCCAAGGATCAGCCCTGGGAAATACGTTGTTTCTGACCTTCGTTAACGATCTCCCGTCCGCCATAACAACTGGTTTGTCCGTGCTGTTCGCAGATGACACGACGGTCATAGTTAGTGCGCGAACGTACGAGCAGCTCGGCGATGGCATAAGCGAGGTGTGTAGACAGTTACAACGGTGGTTTTCCGCAAATGGGTTGCTCCTAAATGTAACAAAATCCAACATAATGATTTTTTCGGGACGGCATATCTCATTGCCTCCCTGTTTATCTGATCTCCCGATGCCGTTATGCAACGAAACCAGGTTTCTAGGTTTTATGTTAGACTCCAATCTTAACTGGAAGTGCCATGTCGATTCGCTGTGCGACAGACTGAGTGGTGCGGCTTTTGCGTTGCGGAAACTAAAACCCCTAATATCGGAAGTTTCATTAAGATCGGTTTATTTTGCTCACTTCCACTCCTTAATGTCATATGGTATACTCCTTTGGGGAAACTCTACGGATGCCAATCGAGTATTTATCATACAGAAGCGAGCATTACGTACTCTTGCCGGTGTGCAATCACGACATCCATGCAGGGACCTTTTCGTAACGCATCGAATTATGACGCACTACTCAGTATATATGTTCGAAGTGTTGTTGTTCGTAAGAAATAATTTGCCAATGTTTAAGCGTGTCGAGGTTTGTGGTAAGCAAATTCGATCGACGGGGAGACTTCGAACCGTCCCGCGACGAATGGCACTTGCAGGTAAGAACCCGCGAGTCATCGGTCCGACCTACTATGAACGCCTACCCGCCGATCTTCGGAATGAACCATCCGACATGGTATTCAAGTGTAAATTGAGAAACCTTTTATTGGAAAATCCTTTGTACTCAGTTAAAGATTATCTTGACATATTTAGATAAAATGTTTTGTATTTTAGTGTAGGCGACGATCCTTTGTGGTGACTGTTGACATATAATTTGTATATTAAGTGAATTTATTGACATATTTATTCGACATTATTTAAATTGTTATATTTTTTGAAATTTTTGACATTGTTTTTTCTTAATTATCTAATGAATTATGACTTGCTGAATTTGTTTAATCTGTTTATTATGTTGACGATCACCGTGTAGATTCGTGTAAATTGACTATGTGTAATTTATAATGTATCCCTATATGTGTGAAATAAATATAGGTAATCTAATAATCTAATCTAATCTTCCCCTTTTTTTAGCAAAAGTAATTACGCTTCCTATGCTCACGTAAATAATTAAAACTAAATCTGTTTAATAAATATTTTTTGAATGGACATTAAAGGCCAAAACTCAATTACAAGATACGACGATGCATCATGCTATGACGCAACATCGTGCCCCGACGCAACGTCGTGTTATTGAAACTGTATTTTAATTTTAAATCTTTTAACATGAAAATAAAGTTGTTTTTGGATTAATGTATTTGCACAGCACGATTTCGCGTCGTGCCACTATGCAATGTAGTGTCTTGTAATTTTGTTGAATGCGGCTATTACACTTTCCTAAATTAGTCACTAACGAGACGATGCAGCAATATGTAAGACAGTATGGAGATAACTCCATCTCACTGCTTCGTATTGCTGCATCCCGCTCGTCAGTGACTAATTTAGGAAAGTGTTATAGCTGCATTAGCCCTAATTCTACTTTCGACCATAGACCACCATGTGTGTAATCTAAAGTCGAGTCCCTTCGATTCACTTCGAGATTATGAACGAAACATCACGTTCGAAACGTCAAGGTAATTAAATAAACACTGTTTTGAAAACGACTAAATCACGAGGAGCTGGGCATCCATAGATGCGATCTAATAGCTCAGTTGGGAGAGCAATACGCCGGAAACATAGAGGTCGCCGATTCAAATCCTGCTTAGATTGTAGTAGATCAATTTTTCTTCATTCAATTTTTCTTTCTTAATTTACCTTTGTGTCATTATTTATTTAAATAAAAAAAAATGGTGTTTCCACATAAAAAAAAAAAGAATCGATAAAAAGATTCTTAAAAAAAACGTCTATAGATGGTTAACGAATAATTTTAGCCGACTACCGAGAAGCAAAAATGAGGATTATGAGTTTTTCTTCCCCGTAGACGAAGTGTGAACCTTCCAGTACCGATAAATGTGGATAAAACGCCCTTTCCCATTTAACGGTGTACAGTACCCCTACCATGAGTTAACGTGACCGTACTCGCTAGCGACAGCGTAAACGATTCGTATGGAGAATAGTAAAGCGCCCCTAGAGGATACTTGGTAGAACTACAATTCTCCATACAAATCCTTTAAAGGCTTATTACACTTGGCTAAATTTAGCATCCTAAGTGAGGGATGCAGCAATACCAAGGAGTGAGATAGAGTCATCTCCATTCGTGTCTCACATATTGCCGCATCCGTCTCGTTAGTGACTCATTTAGGAAAGTGTAATAGCCGCATTACGCAGTCGCTAGCGAATACTGCCACTGTAAAACTCATGGCATGGTATAAGAAAAAATAAACTGATTAGTTGCCGCTTCATGGTAACAAAATAATTATAGGGAAAAAATGTTTGCTGCCAGTCGGACAAAAAATAATAATTAAAAAATTGTTGCATTACGATTGTCATGTTCTTTGACTAAGTTTTATTATATCGTTAAAATTGATTTAAAACACACGATTATGAGATTCATACAGGTAACAAGGGAATCGGGGAGTATTATGATATACTACTGGCAACACAGAAACGGATTCGGACCAACCAATCATAGCGTGATGACGTCACAAGTCTGGCCTGTCATTCCGGAATGCCATACCTTGTTTTATTGAGCCACTACAGTGGGAGATACAGGCCGACAGTCGCCCTGAATGGAGATCTTCAAGAAACACGCTGACGTTTTTGAATCCCGTCGTCGTACTGAACTCGATGAAAAGAGGGATGAGATGAAAAGCCGACCACCATCGGCGATCAGCTATAATTATAATAATGGTTTTCTCTCGTGCCCGTTGTGCTCACGGGTCTTTAATAACAAGATCGGCTTCGTTAGCCACATGAGAGCACACGAACGCCAAAAAAGGAGCTGAAGCAGTCGCCGTGACCGAAAACGGTCAGGAGGGATATATACCTTATTTTCTTATCTATCTATATATCAGCCACAGACGTCCACTGCTGAACATAGGCCTCCCCCATGACTCGCCACAAAGTGCGATCCTGTGCAGACCGCATCCAAAGATTCCCCGCTACCCTCACGAGGTCATCCGTCCATTTAGTCGGGGGCCGACCCACGCTGCGCTTTCCTATACGTGGTCGCCACTCTAGGCTTTGCTGCCCCAACGGCCGTCCATTCTCCGGGCTACATGGCCTGCCCATTGCCACTTCAACCGGGCAATCCTGTGCACTATGTCGGTTACCTTGGTTCTTATGCGGATATCCTCATTTCTGATCGAGCATTGCCCTTTCCATTGCACGTTGCGTGACTCTTAGCCGCCTCATGAGTCCCATTGTGAACGACCATGTCTCAGTTCCGTAAGTCATCACTGGCAACACGCACTGTTCGAAGACTTTCGTCTTCAGACACCTGGTTTCTTATACCACGTGTAAACTCATGGTAAGGGCAGGTCAACCCCACGGCCGTCGACACACATACGTGCCTGGTTTCCCTCTCCGATCACGTACTGGAGTTATAATTTAATATGAGACCTCCACCGTATAGGTTAATAGGGACCCGGATTTTTGAGCAGCCCCTGTGTCAGTGACACTGATAAATAGGCTGGACAACGTCCGCTGTTATACCATGTAAATCTTCATACACATTTTTTTTTTGTTAAAATTATATTTTCTTACAATTGTAAAAAAGCAAACTGTAATTGTGATAGAAAATAACATTTTCTCAAACAAGCAATGACATATCATAACGTGCGTTATAAGAGGCTTCGAAGGATCACGTTTCGGGCGGCACAACTCGAGTAAAGGAATTTCATGCAAAATTGAAGGCCTAAGCCCGGAGGTAATTTTTTTTAAACATGCTATCTGTGTAAATAATGACACAAAGGTAAATTAAGAAAGAAAAATTGAATGCGATCCACTACAGTCCAAGCGGGATTTGAACCCAATTGAATTTGATGGATTGGGGATCGTGCGTGTAAAGCGCACATCCTAGGGTATGGCTAATGCATTTCAAATACATATGTGACACAGAGGGCGCTCCAGTAGCGTAAAGAATTAAGGGATGAAAGATTTGGTGTGATTGACGTAGCGATCAAATAGCTCAGTTGGAAGAGCAATGCGATGGAAACGCAGAGGTCGCGGGTTCAAATCCCGCTTGGATTGTAGTGGATCGCATTCAATTTTTCTTTCTTAATTTACCTTTGTGTCATCTATATATATAAAACTCAAAGGTGACTGACTGACTGACATAGTGATCTATCAACGCACAGCCCAAACCACTGGACGGATCGGACTGAAATTTGGCATGCAGGTAGATGTTATGACGTAGGCATCCGCTAAGAAAGGATTTTTCAAAACTCACCCCCTAAAGGGGTGAAATGGGGTTCCAAGGTTTGTATGGGGAAACAAGATTAGTTAGACTATTTTATTCGAAACTTCACAGGAGTATTCCTAACGATAAATGAGTAAACACGTGTTTCAGGTTTTTTGAAAATTCAACCCCTAAAAGGGAGAAATGTGGTGACAAAGTCTGAAAATCAGCATGGGTATTGTTTTTATGGTTTATCGGGTCGCTGATTACAAAAACCGCAACGATTTTAAAATCCAACGTGGCGGACGTGAGTTACCATCTCCCCTGTTGGGGTGAAATGGGGTTGAAATGTCTAAATACTAAACCGCTGGTTCTAGAGAGTTCAAATTTGGCACGTAGGTTCCTTATAAGGTGAAGCGGTGCACTAAGAAAGGATTTTTCAAAACTCACCCCCTTTAGGGGTGAAATGGGGTTCCAGAGTTTGTATGGGGAAACAAGATTAGTTAGACTATTTTATTCGAAACTTCACAGGAGTATTTCTAACAATAAATGAGTAAACACGTGTTTCAGGTTTTTTCTAATTCAAGCCCTAAAAGGGAGAAATGTGGTGACAAAGCCTGAAAATCCATTGGTAATGCTTTTATGGTTTATCGGGTCGGGTCGCCTGTTGGGGTGCGATGGGGTTGAAATGACTAAATATGAGTACGGGTGTAATTTTTATGGTTTGTTGGGACGTTAATTACGAAAATGCCACCGATTTAGAATATTTATTTGTGGTCATGAAAATTCTTGAAAGCATTTGCGCCAAATTGCAATTTAATCGGTCCAGTAGTTTTGCAGCAAATGGAGTGCAACTGACGGACTGAAAGACAGCTACACGTGATCCTATAAGGGGGTTCTTTTTTTGCTTTTGAGGTATGGATAGAGACCCGCGTTATCCTAATAGATTAAAAAAAATATGGAAACGCAGAGGTCGCGGGTTCAAATCCCGCTTGGATTGTAGTGGATCGCATTCAATTTTTCTTTCTTAATTTACCTTTGTGTCATTATTTATAAAAATAAAAATGTGGTATTACCACATAAAAAATATGAATCGATAAAAAGATTCTATACAAATACATGCTATCTGTGTTCATGTAAATATTATATTTTTGTTGAGTGGTGTATTTTTTTATTTCATTGCATATGTTTGAGAAAAGCACTATGCCTAGTCGTGAAAAGGGCTTGCCGGCTTCGTATCACTATACCTACTCACCCGGCAAGTCCTTCTTTCCTGGCGTATGCAGTAATGTACTATTACTAACTAGTGTAAAAAGCAAACTGTAATAGTGATAGAAAAACATTTTCTATCGTAGACCACGGACTATACAACATATTTTTAACGCCATTTGCTGGTTATCTCAAAACTCGATTTGCTCCCGTTGAATAAATCCTATTACACCATTTCTAAAAGGACAGCTTATCAGTTCTTAGTGTTGAGCATAGCGGAGCAATTGATTGGTATTTATGGAAAATGGCCAAGAACAAGTTTGCCTTTTACTTTTTACTACTTTTGTCCGGTTACTAGCCTTTGCCCGCGACTACGTTCGCGTGGAACTTGATAAAAGGCATTATTCAAAGCGCCTAAGCAAATGTAAGAGCAATTGTGCTTTTGGTCTAATAATTACATTTCCTACAGGGTCACCCAACAGAAATGTTCACTCACTTTTTAATCTTTTTAGGTATAATTTCCAGGATGAAAACTATCCTATGTCCTTCCTCGGATTTTAAACTATATCTATGCCAAATTTCATCAAAATCTATTCAGCGGTTTAAGCGTGAAGAGGTAACAGACAGACAGACACACTTTCGCATTTATAATATTAGTATGGATTAAAACACTTAAAACTAAACTAAGATTAATAGTACATTACTGCAGACGCCGGGAAAGAAGGGCTTGCCAGGTGAGTAGGTATAGACGGATAGTGATACGAAGCCGGCAAGCCCTTTTCACAGCTAAGTCATTTATAGCGCTTTTCTCAAACATATGCAATGAATAAAATAAGATAAGTACAACACTCAAAGAATATATAATGCAGCTGTAATATGTACCTACTTCCGCGTACTGTGTGCTGAAAAAAATGTACTTCCCGGCCTAGGCCTTCAATTTTATATGAAATTCCTTTACAGTTCTCTTGAGTTGTTCCGCCCGCGCCGTGATACTTCGAAGCCCTTTTTTAAGACATGACTTGAACGAAGTACTCCGACTTTGTGTGGGAGTATAACCCGCTAGTGGGATTATCTCGTGCGAGCGCACTGGACGCATGGACTGCGTCGTGAATAGACTGAACAGAATCAGTCTGAGGGCCGGAGGACTTCGAGGCCTGTTATAACGCAGGTTCTGACGACATTTCATTGCGTGTTTGAGACAAAGATAAAACTAAGACCCCTCGGTAGGGTGCCCATGACGCAAGCCTTTGCGCGTGGAAATGAGCAAACCAGATTGATAGACGCGAATTTATAAGATGCGAAAATTCAAAAACAATCCAATATTTCGAAATGAAATAAATAAATAAATATCGGACAACCTCACACAAATCAATCTAGTCCCACAGTAAGCTCTAGTATATGCTTGTGTTATGGACACTATAGACGATGATAACCATACTTATACACGATGTTTAAACTTAAACTTATTAGGAGAGGCCTCACGCAATTACCTCACTGTTCAATTAATTAAAATTTGAAACATAATTAAAACTAATAACCACTAGATTACATGGTCATCCAACACAAATTATTGATTTACGATACCTACGTCAAGTGTCATCGCTTTGGCGGGAAATTTTCTACGACTTTGTTTATGTAATGACAATGACAATGACAAGTTATTACTCATAAATGGTCATTGCCATTAAATTATTAAAAAGGTTGTAAGCTCACAGATACAGATTAGTAGGGTGACTAGGAATTTAATACAAAATTGGTTTCAAAATAAAAATTATCATAGAAAAATAAAATTTTGTTTTCATGTAATTACGACTTCAACGTGACCACTTAATGTTCTTCCATTTTTGAAGATCTGGACTATTAATTATAGACCAAAAATGTAGTAAATGTGTGAGAAGATGAATCCAATCGTAACAACATAAAGTGAACGACCGTTTTGTCAGTTTTAATTTTTGACAGCAGCCGTTTGTTTGTGCCGGTGTGACGTCATTAGCAAGATGGCGTCGTTTTGATCATTTGACTCAGATAAAAAAACTGAAACTTATTTAAATAATATTAATTTATTAAATCATTTTCATTGAAATGTAACTACTTATTTTGGTTCTAGGAATCATAAGCTACATGTAAAAATACGTTTTATAATTATTCATTACATGTGTCAAGTACCCTATTGTTTTACGCCGAGCGTTTTGATTGAAAAACCATTAATAACACTAGCCAATATTGAGGATTAATTATTCAAGTGCCTGGAGTTCGTAAACAATCGGAGGTTGCACGTGGAGGTGATGTTTCGATATTCAACGTGTTTAGAGCGTATTATATCAGTGAAATTTCAAATGTTCCATACTCCTTCTTATACTTTGTTAACACACAAGTTACTCCGTACAACTAACAGTTAAATACTAACACAGTGCACATGTTTACCTAATCGATGCTAACCCTGAGCCTGATGGAGTTCTCAACCTACATACTGAAGACTACGCGACTTTCCGACACTAAACTTCAAGTAATACGAGTAAATAAGTATCCGTTCCTGTCCCTCCACTTGTAACCATTGAATTTGACGACGCGGTTGGCTCAGTTTGCCTACTGAGCCGGCGGATCCGGGTTCGAATCCTGGCCAGGACAAATATTTGTGTGATGAACTCGAATATTTGTGTTTGGGTCATGGTTGTTCTATGTATTTATCTATTTAAGTATGTATATCGTCATCTAGTACGCATAACACAAGCCTTCTTGACCTTAATTTGAGACTAGATCGATTTGTGTGAGGTTGTCTGATATTCATTTAATTAATTATGATAAACCAACAATAAAGAATTATATTATATTGATACAGCCAATATAATTGTCTGCTAGAATGATTTTTCGTCGAATATTTCATCGCCAAAAAATCATTTCGTAGAAAACACATTTCTTTGCAACCGTAAACTATTTGAGTCTTATTAAGAGGCTTTATTCCTTTTTAAATGCTTTGTTTTAGACATTTTTTCATGTTACTACCCAGACCAGGGCTATTGGAATTTATTGGTATATATTTGAAACCTACAGCTTGAGTTTTTTATTGATAATTTGTGTTCCTAAAACTGACAAAATTGACAAAATTCACGCGGAAAATTAGTTTTTAAAAGCTTTAAATATAATAACAAATAAAAGAAATAAACAACTGGTAATGTGCGGTGATTTCAATATTAATATTTTAAAACGTGACAAGATTGCTACCCTTTTCGAAAACAGTCTCTTAACTTATAATTTAAAACTTAAAATTAGGGAGGCAACACGTCCCAGTAGCGGAACTTGTTTAGATAACTTTGCAGCAAACATACCTAGATCAAAGGGATGTTCAGTGGACCTTGGTTTATCGGACCATAATGCGATAATTCTCAACTGTCCCATCAAACGCAAATGTTTACATGCATCTTGGTACATTAAACGTCGCGACTTTTCATCGGAAAATTTGGATAAGTTTCGGGACTATCTTCTTAGCCTCAGTTTTACTGATGTTTATGAAAGTGTAAACCCCAATGATGCCTACAACAAATTTGAAGAGTCTTTTAATTTGCTGTATAAGCTATGTTTTCCTCTTAAACGGATTAAAATCACACTAAGAAGAAAACCGCGATGGGTATCCAAAGGAATAAAAGTATGCTGTAAAAAGAAACGTGAAATGCTATGGCGCTACAGATCCAATCCCAATACTCACAATAAAGCGGAACTCCGATCCTATTCCTATAGGTTAAAAAAGATAATTCGACTAACACAAAAAATACAAAATAGTCATGACATAAAAACCTCAAATAACAAAAATCGTGCAGCCTGGCAAATAATTAATCAAAAAAATGAAAATCAACCTGTTGAATCTATAATGCAAATAAATACAGGGAATAATGGCATTCTACGTGACCCAGTAAGCATTGCTAACGCTTTCAATGACTATTATATAGACGAAACTAAAACTGACGAGACTAAGACCTGTGAGAGCTCCGTTATAAATCTTAATAGGAAACTACCCCCAAATAACTTGAACTCAATCTATTTAGCTCCTGTAACTGCTGAGCAAATCTACAGGACAATAAAAACTTTGAAAAACACTAAAAGTACAGGGATTGACGAAATAACAACGAGTGTCATAAAGCATTGTGCCGATGTGATTTCCTTTCCTTTAGAATTTATCTTTAATTTAATGCTGGAGAAAGGTATTTTCCCAGATAAGCTAAAACAGCCAAAGTAAAGCCGTTGTTCAAAAGAAATGACAAGGAAAAGCTAGAAAATTACCGGCCAATTACTCTACTATCAATATTTTCTAAAATCGCTGAGCGGATTATTTATGATCAAATATACACTTTTTTCGAAAAAGAACATATACTAGTTGAAGAACAAAATGGGTTTCGGAAAAACAAATCAACTACATCTGCCATTTATGACCTAACGAAAATAGTTACGTTGAACGTAGACAAAAGGGTTCCGATTTGTGCAATATACATGGATTTATCAAAAGCATTCGATTTTGTAGAGCACAATAGACTATTGGAAAAACTAGAACGGTACGGTATCAGAGGTATTGCCCTAAAATTACTAACCTCATACTTAAGCAACAGAGTGCAATGCACCCAAATCAATAGGCTTTGCAAAAGGACAAAAGTAGAGACAGCTTACTTCTCAAAATTTAGACCATTGTTGCGCGGTGTTCCGCAAGGGAGCATATTGGGTCCTTTGCTGTTTCTGGCTTATATAAACGACCTACCAACACATGTTCAACACCCAATGATACTATTTGCAGACGATAGTACGGTACTGATTGACAATTTGGCCACATATGAGTCTGACATAAATAATACATTCTCTTCGGTTTCCGCGACTGTCACACATTTAAATAAAACAATTTAAACTAAATTAAACTAACTTAAAAACTAACTTAAATTTGTATGAACACCTTTATTTTAAATTAATATTTACAAAATGGGTAGTTTGCACAAATGTAACTTTGACAGAGAAAAATTGTGTTTTTCTCAGTCAACCTTTGACAACGGTATCTGTAAAGGTACTGAAACGTCAGGGAGGCTCAAATAATTAATATACGCGATATAATCCGTTTAAATTGTTTTATTTAAATAAATAATACACTTACGAATATTATAAATTGGTTACAATTGAATAAACTAAAAATAAACGTTGACAAAACAAAAATCATGCAATTTTATCAATACAAAACAAATTCAATAAATCTTGACATTAAATATAACGATAAACATATAGAACACACGGATGTAGCTAAATTCTTGGGCATTGACATAGATAACCATATGAACTGGAAAGCACACACGGAATCATTATGCAAACGAATAAATAGTTTTGTTTTTGCACTCAGGAGAGTTGTAAAACTATCGGACCGCAAAACGGCTTTACTGGCTTATCATGGTCATATAGGATCAATTCTTCGGTATGGTTTAATCTTTTGGGGCAACTCTACAAATAAAATACTAGTTTTTACTGCCCAAAAAAAATGTATCCGTGCCATCTGCAACCTTAAGCAAACTGATAGTTGCAAATCGTACTTTCAGGAATTGAAGATCTTAACACTAACTAGTCTGTATATTTACGAGGTAGCCACTTTTGTAAAATCAAATCCAAATTTATTTCCACAGAAAGTAAGATCAAACTCTGAAAGCTCGCGCTACAAGCACAAAATTAACATCGTTCCAGGTAAAACCGCATTGCTCCGAAATAGCATATTGGGTATGGCCTCAAAAATATACAATTTCTTACCAGAGGAGCTCAAAGATTTAGAGGTTTACAGTTTTAAAAGAAAACTTAAAGAAGAGCTCATTAAAAAAGCTTATTATACAATAGACGACTTTTTTAAAGAAAAGTTACAATGTTATTAATGGTGTGCTTTAAATGTGAAGATTGTTCTGTAATTTAAATCGTAGTAATGATAATGTATAAATATTGTATTAAACATAAAACTAATTTTAAGGTATATAGCATGCAATAATTTTCTATTTTTAGTTACCTAAGGAATCAAGTTTCACATGCCTAACGGTAGAATATATTATGGAACCAAGCTACTACTGTAAGACCTTATATGTACCGTATATTCTGGTGAATAAATATCATTCATTCATTCATTCATTCATTCATTCATTCATTCATTCATTTTTATTTAACTTGCAATGTAAGTATGTATGTATGTATGTATCTAAGTATGTTTGTTCGGGTGAAATCTTGCAACTCAATTTTGAAGCAGATATAGTCAATCGATGGAGCTGAAATTTTGCATACTTACTTAACTTTGATGACTATACAATAATATGTTACCATGGGGCTGATCTGATGATGGAGCCGGAAGGTGGCCATAGGAACTGTATAATAGAAAAAGCAATCCTACCGAGCTTGGGCTCTTTAGAATCGTCTCAGTGAGCATTTGATGGATATCCAAAGAAAAGTACAGTCGGCTATAAAAGCTTGCCACTGAAATGTCATTTTTGACAGAAACTTATTTCAACTTATTTTCGACTCCACGCAATGAATGCATGAAATAGCTATGTTAACCTAGAACTCGGAGAAAAGTATTATTTACTTCAACAAAATTGGTTGAAATTATCAATATATTTGTCGTAATATGAAAAAAAAATTTAAAGGAATAAAAGGCCTCTTAAAGCAAACCTAAACTAATCAATGGGATGATATTTGCAAGAATTATGAAAAATGTAGTAGGTACTACAGAAGAATAACAATTCTGCTTAATGATTTTTCGGTGAAATTAAGCATTCGACGAAATAAGTTTATAGGAGTCAAAGGACCCTATTATATAATACCAACAATATAAATTTCACATGGCGGAATAATAACTCACTCGTACTCGTATGAAATTGTGTAATAATCAAAACCGTCTTCAGAGAATTAAGATAAGTGCCTGAACGGGCACTTGTGTGAGGGCCTGGAGTTATTAAAATAAGATGGATCACTTCATACTTCAAAAGAAAATCATCTCGTGATAAATGAGCCTGAACTGTTATCTACCGCTATTGTTGTATTTGTAGTTTTTAAGTTTTTTTCTGTGTTTGTATTTTTTTCGTGTCGAGGTGTGACTCTTTATTGTATTCTATCTATCTTTTTCTCTACTACCCAGCTATAATCCAGTCTACACTACTATGGCCCAAATTAACTCGAAAGTTAGGTACTCTTTAATATATGTCAATTATTACGGATCAAATCTACACCCCAGGCCAAAAGTATATACGTTAAAACAAAGTTTATACGTACATACGTAACTCCGGGACAAAATGCAAGTCGCCTTTTTTTATTGCCTTTCTACAAAATGTTGCACTGGCAATTTTCATGAGCAGAATTAGCGTTGCCGACTTTTAAAATATTTATTATGGACTACAGTTGAATAGTTTTACCTGCAAACATTTCTTAACATTATTGTATGCAGGTAAACAATTTATTGTTCACACAATATGACGTTTCTAGCAGTAAATTTACAAGTTACCTAGATGTGTTTATTTTTCGTAGTCTTTTTTTGTACTAAATAATAGCGTACCTGCGCTCAAAATTTTTACCTAATAGGTATGCAACGCATTTATGTTTGTAACACGTCATTGTACACTAAAAATAGTAATATTGCTTTGCTGATCCGCGATATAATAACGTGCCAGTTAATTTGTGCTAACCCGTTATACTTATTTGCGTATTTTTTCATGCATACATGCATTAAATAGTCCCACCCTCCCACCACGATAGGAAAAAAAAAATACGCAAATAAATATAACAAACCACCACCAAATTAACAAAACTTACTCGACACGTGTTTCGCCTCTCTACGAGGCATCATCAGGAGATGCCGACGGTATGGAGTCCGACGACATGTTTCGATATATTTATTTGCGTATTTATTTTATTTTTTCCTATCGTGGTGGGAGGGTGGGTATGCATGAAAAAATACGCAAATAAGTATAACGGTTTAGCACAAATTAACTGGCACGTTATTATATCGCGGATCAGCAAAGCAATATTACTATTTTTAGTTAATATGTATATCCGCAAAGTAACGCCTTATTCATTTAATTACGTCATTGTACAGTATAATCGGTTCAGAATACAGCCAAGTCGGACGTTATTTAGTATTGAAGCGCTAAAACTCCAATAACGGGCCTACAGTTGCGTGCATTTTTCAGATATAGATACAATTGTAGATAGGTACACCCAATCACCTAATATTTAGATCAAATATTGATAGTATAACAACTTCAACATTAAAGTGCAACAATTCACAAAACTTACTTCCAATACAGCTTACTTCCAATACAGTTTTCTCAGCGCAGCCTACAAACATTAGCCGCAATAAATAATTCACTTTTTAATGTAACCTTGCTGTTCTTTACTCTGTGTTGGCGCAACAGGCAACACACACACTCAACACACAAATGTGTGTTCCTTAATACATACATATTCCGCACACAAACATAGAATCTATGTATTGGTGACACTTCTTGAAAACAAAAGAACACCAACTAGATTTTCTGCCGTTTATAAATAGAGACCTCACGTTTTGTAATAAGGTGGATATTGTAATGAATGTGATGCTCAAGTTTTGTCTTTCGTGTTTACAAATGTAATATTATAAAGCCGGCTTTACACTCTTCTTTGATATTGAGCCTCGTATTATATTTTAGCTGTTTATATGTCAAGGATGTTCTATACAGGAAATATTATTCTTTATTGTTAAGCATTCGCACTTTTACACATTATTAAAGCAGCTTTGAGAATCACGTGTATCATGGTTGAGAATGACAACAAGATAGAATACTAATATATATTTAGAATATATTAGGCTCTTCCGCCAGATCACGCATTTCAATTTTTCTTTGTGCTTTGATCTGTGTATCAATGGTTCAATATAAAAAATGTGGTACCCATATTAAAAATAATGAGACATGTATCATACGTTTTTACATTGTGTTTACTAACTTTTATTTACGGTAGATAGGGTAAAGTGGGTAAGGTGCTTTACGAAATTCAATATCTCATTATGAAAGTTTGTGTAAAAAAAGTTCCAAGACTAAGTGGTTGGGTGACTATTTAAGCATTATAACCGCCGCATTATAACTTATTTTCGACCGCACGCAACATAAGCATGAAATAGCTATGTCATTCTCTAGAACTCAGGGAAAAGTATAATTCACTTTAAAAAATTGGTTGAAATTATCAATATATTTGTCATAATATGAAAAAAATAAAAGGAATAAGGCCTCTTATAAGTAGGTTGGTAGTGAAGCAGCCCTTACTGCGCCCATCTGCCGCTTTATAATATTGCCATCGGTTGTTCCCGATGTTATCCGGCCGATGTTTTCGCAGCAAATGGCTCGAGCTAGCTGTACTGTAATCGAGTTAGCTTACTGAACTATTTACGCGCTGCGGCTTTTCTTGTGTCATTTTTCCTGTTATGAGAAATATAATGCTGTATAACGTATTAAGGTATACAATAGAAAAGGAAACTTGATGGGACTTTATGAACATTCTACAAGGCAAAGTAAGCGGAATAGGCAGAACACTCAGTAAGATTAGACTTTTTAGATGTACTAAAAGAGAAAGTAGGATGTGATTGACCAAAAATTTACGGATGATAGAGAAGTGCGGAATTCTTAGGTTATGTAAGAATATATCGTAATACTTCTCAAGGTACCTCAACGCTAATTTATTAATTCCTTTATAGTTTAGTTTCAGTTTATAGTAGTACCTATAGTACCTAAGGTAAAATAATGTTATTTTTTTCATAACGGCACAAGTTAGTGTTTCTACTTCGCCTGATGGTAAGAAAAAAGGGGAGCCCAAGTCGCATCGGCAACTGACAAGAAACCAACGGTGCCATGTCAGTTGGCATTGCCATGCTGGCCCGAGAGATGCTTCTTTGAGAGATGATTACTAAATGTTGGTAACCATCACGAGTAGCTTTCCGTCGTATTTTTTTAGTACACAATTAGTTTATGACAGTTTGAAACAGATGAACAGGAGTATTAGTTGTACATATATATAAACCTGGAACGTGTATTTACATTTGATCGGGCTGTAATTCTAGTGCTTGCTTTTTTAGCGAACTTTTCTATTACATTTGTTTTTACACGCGCAATAAAGTTTTATGTGGCGTTCGAGTGCCGTGTTTTATTAGTTCAGTTTGATTTTGTAGGCAGATTATATAATATTCCAGGTTCCATTTTCATCATGCCTGTTCAGTTACAGCCTAACTTCCTGAGAACCAGAGTAACCGACATACCTCGAAGAATTTCGAAACTCACGTGGTTACAACGAGTAGGACACCTTGCTCGTAGAACAGCTGCTGAGGCTAAGGACGCAAGCCTAGGTAGACCCCTATAAGATAGCCTGATGACCTGGTGAAGGTCGATGGATTTTGGGCGACACTGTTGAAGGAGAAGGAGGCCTTTTTCTAAACGTTAGACATGTTTTGGCAGGCAGATCGGCCTTTTATTTTATTTTATTGGTGTGGTAGACAGCTACGGTCAACTGCAAACGACACCTTTAGGTGTTCTTGGTGTTCAAAGGCAAGGTTAAGTCTCTTTATCCGTTGAAAAATGCTGATTGTTTTAGACATTCTTCTCTATGATCAAACATGTTTCTTAACATATTATCAACTAGCTGTGCCCCGCGGTGTTACCCGCTCATCCCACGGGAACACAAAATTTATTCGGGATGAAAAGTATCCTATGTCCTTTCGCGGGTCTCAAACTATCTCCATACCAAATTTCATCTAAATCGGTTCAGCGGTTTAAGCGTGAAGAGGTAACAGACAGACAGACAGACAGACAGACACACTTTCGCATTTATAATATTAGTATGCATATTACTACTTAGAACATGGCTATTGCGATTTATTGGTATATATTTGAAACCTACAGATATAATTTTTCATTGATATTTTTTGTTTCAAAAACCAGTCGCGGTTGACAAAATTGGCGCAGGAAACTGTTTATTTTTTCTTATTTTCGACAGCACGCAATGAAAGCATGAAATAGCTATGTTACTATCTATAACTCAGGGAAAAGTATTATTAACTTCAAAAAGTTATAAATATATAAGTCATAATAAAAAATATGATCGTTAAATCTTATTGTATATGATCCAGTTACTTTCCCGATCGCTCCGTAGCGTAGATATAGATGCCGACTGACGTCACGGGTGACCATCGGGTTCACAATCAATACTTGCAGTAGGTACTCGCACTTACATCAAACGCACACATATACAAACGTAACGGATACCTGCTACATATGCAATTTTTAAACTGTCTTGACGAGTTTTGTATTTGAAAGAAAATTCATACAATATGCTTTATATTGTATACATACATTGCATGTATACATAACATCGTGTACTTCATATATTGCAGTGCTGATAGAGTAGGTATGTTGAACTTTTTTCATGACTAACTTTTTTCATTACCTGTAATGTATTAACATTGTTTGATCCTACAGTTAATTATTTAGTACAGAATCCCTTAAGCCATTACATGTACCACGTGCATTTTTTTGCAACATTTGTAACCAGACGTATTATACGCCAAGATTTATTAATAATAATTTATACACAGTTAATTTCCATTCTGTTATCCTACCGACTGCGCAACAAACTATTTTTTTATAAACGTTGCATCGTATTTATTCCTTTTCACACGGTCAATGCCTCGAACGCATTAATAAGCATCGTATAAATAAATGTATCCCTCCCTTAAACAATCGCTCGACTAAAATGAAACTATCCTTCACTCCCTAGGGAAACAAAGGATCTTGTTTATTTAATTTACCTCCATTTCGCTGTGTTACGGCCATACCGCGGGAACTTTCAAGGGTCCGTAAAAAGGGCAATAATAGCCTTATGACAGCTTACTGCCTTGTGCGCTTATAACGATACGGGGATGTTTTCTAGTCAGGTAAGGCGGTTTTCACACTGGCCATTACGACGTTAAGGCTACGTTTCCACCAGAGATGTGTGAGGATGCGTAGCGAGGGATGTGTCTATGTTAACCAATGGAATAACTTCATTTACTTATCCTCGCTCAGCTCAACTGATTCTATTGGTTAACAAAAACACATCCCTCGCTCTCGCTACGCATCCTCGCACTGGTGAAAATGCAGCCTAAGACTAGATATTTGCCGTTCTCGAGGACGTTTCCCGATTTGTATGGGAATTTTTTTCGAGAACGTTCTTTCCTCATACGAATCGAGAAACGTTTTCGAGAACGGTATATCTCTATAAATTTATGAAACATGTAATGTCTCATTTTTTTAATGTGGGTACACACCACAATTTTATATTAAACTATTACGCTAAGGTGTAAAAACCGTAAATTTCAACACACGAAGCATAAGGAAAAATATAAAAGGTTGGAGTTCGGGTAGCGAAGTGGTTAACGCACTGGACCGGCAATCTGGAGGTACCGGGTTCGTATCCCGGTCTCGTCCCCCAGGTAACTCATTTAAATTTTTCTTTGAGCTTTGATATCTTTGTATCAATATCGTAGTATATCTCTAGTTAAAACAAAGAAAAAGATGTTTTTTTCTTTCATAGCCACTCCCACGTAGCCCACAGTCTGCATAAGAGCTTATACAGCCCTTATACGACTTATTTCAGCTGTGTAAGGGATGTATAAGCTCTTATAAAGCACGTGTACTACTTGGCAATGTCAACTGACAATGAAGGAATCAGGCAATTACTGCTGAGAGTGCAACGACATCCTATAATTCGTTCACGTACGAATATTAGCTACATAGAAGTAGCACAAAGGCTAGAGTTTCTTTCAATTAAATAGTGGCTGTAAATTGCACAAAAAAACGAAAACAATATTAAACTCTGGCGCGCTGGTTGGCTATTAGCATGGCCGGCGGCGCGTAGAAAGCCTGTCCTGATTGAAGTCGAGTCGATCCTTGATCGACAGTGCCCAAAATTGCACCATCTAGTCCAGTGATCACTTTTAATTCTGTGTAAAATTTGAGACGGATTTCGGTAATGTATTGCCCGCGAATTTGAAATGGAATGAAATGGAATATTATTAAATAAAAACAAGATAAAAATTATATACCTAGAGAAACTTATGATCTAATTTAAACCTGTGTGTCTATGTGGACCTAAACTATATTATGAAGTTATGAAATAGATATCTGTTCCATCGACAGCTCTCTCAGTTCCCGTTTCATCCATACTATATATTTATATTAATATTATAAATGCGAAAGTGTGTCTGTCTGTCTGTCTGTCTGTCTGTTACCTCTTCACGCTTAAACCGCTGAACCGACTTAGATGAAATTTGGTATGGAGATAGTTTGAGACCCGGGGAAGGACATAGGATACTTTTCATCCCGAAAAAAAAATGTGTTCCCATGGAATGAGCGCGTAACACCGCGGGGCACAGCTAGTATTTACATAAAACTGAAGTTTCTGTAATAGGTACCTACTCCCAGACAAACTGATGCTCACGTTCACCGGATATTAAATTTCTATTCACACTAAAACACCACTGTTCATCAGTTCGAATTAAATCATCATTGCTTTACGAAATGTCTGCACGGGTTTAATTACAGACGGAAATTAATAATTTATGTTAGCGATGTTTACTTAAGACTGCGCCGAGCGAATTGTGAAAAATAGGCAGTTGCCGTTAAGTACACCACGTCAACACTAGTTGTTTAATCCATTTCTAAACTCTATATTTAGCACTTCGAAGAATGTGTCAACAACTTCTCCGTGGAAAAATTATAAGATTATATATTTAGATATTTTACCCTAGAAAACTAAGTGAAGTTGGACGAAAATTGCAAAATCCTGCTTATGATTTGCGTTAAAAAAATTCATACTTTAACAATGGAAATCTATTCTGATTTTTCAGTTCAAAAAAGATGAATGTTTACATTACAATTTGTCCGCATCAAATATTTCAATTATTGTTTGGTATTTAAAGGTCCGGATTATTACATTTTTACTATGGCGGCCGCGCGCCGATCTAAATACGCATTCCCCTATGGTTCAGTCGCTAACGCTCGGCGCAGTCTTAAGTGTAAATCTTGCCACTGCGCACGCAAAATGACAAAATTTCTTGTAAATTTGTAAAGGAGTTAGAAAGATACAGTCCTTTAGCTGTCAGATTGCGATTCGGGTTTCTTGAAAACTGTGAAGTTTTTATCTAGATCGCGTTAGAGCGGGTGAGGGTATAAAACGCGAATCGCATTCTATTAACTCTTGCACTTGCACTGTAAATATTATGGAAAATAAGACGTTTTGTTCTCTCCTATCATTTGTATTTAGCCACACATTAGTCACATGATTTGCCATTTTGAATTTAAGATACAGTTTCTATAAAGAGAGATCATTTCACGAAAAATCTTAACAGCGCGATATAAATGCGCCATCGGTTGTTAAACATTTCTTTATCCTCTCATCACGTCGAATCGGCTGGACGAGTTTTAGCCAAATTTGGCACAGAGATGGCTGGACATCGAAAGATGGTTATAGGGTACTTTTTACTCAATGACGATGTAAAGAAAAAAATACGGTGTCGAAGTTAAGGACACGTTCCAGTATTAAAATAAAATACCTATTTCAATCAGAAAGAAAATGTCATTAGTTAATGTCACCGTATTAACTAATGACAATTTCTTTCTGATTGAATGCGGTAGAGTAGCGGTTAACGCTAAAGTAGACATATGGCCTCGGATACCACTGACAAACACCGAAATGAGGCCCTATGAGTTTGTATGAGTGCACGACGTTTTATTATAATTTCACTTAATCTATTGTGGTTTGACATACCATTGCTTTGTATACTGTAATTAATGATATCATGTCGTTTTAGATAATTTCCAAATGATATAATGTAACGAGAGATATAATGAGTTAGGTGCTAAAGAGCTATAAACCCTTCAAATTACCACTTGTTTGCTAGGTTAGGTTTCGTTATGTATCTTGCATCCTTGAGAGCGAAAATAGAAGGCCCGCGAAGCGGGGATTCGTCGACTTGCTCCCGTTATTTAACATTATAACAGAATACCGATTAATAATAAGAGTATAACAAATTATAACAATAAACCATAATATCAAATGTTACATTATAGTAAATGAATTTATGAAAATTTATAGTAGGTATATCAAGTGTATGTTAGTTATTCTGAAATTATTTAAACATTACGGATCCAAGTAAATTAGTTCGTAAAACATAAAGTCAGTTTACCAGTTATCGACTTCATAAATAAATATACTCAAGACTACGTGATTGGTTAGGTTCTCGAGCTTAATTCAGAGCACAGTAAACATTACAAAGGTCAAAAGTATCCAACTTCAACCAACAATTCAGGTACTAGTAACTATATTAATTGAAACCTGTTGACTTAACCACGGGCAATGTTTGATTTATATAGCTTATTTCACGAAACACAAGTGACACCTGACATGTAGATGCAAATCCACTTTTCCGTCTAGAGAAATAAAGTCAATTTTTCAACACGAGGTGTAAAACCATATAAGAGAGATATGATTAAAAACCTCATTTAAAGTTCTGAGTGGTTTCGAATGTTCGTGCAGTTGGTATTTTTCGTTGCGTAGTATGGATGACGGTACACACACGTGTTGCAGTGCGAATAAATTTAAAATACAGTAAACAGCTTATTATTTATTTACTTTGTTTTAAGATAAATTACTGTAACAAATTCAATAAGTACATATTATACTATAGGAAGACCTACATTATTTACATGGCAGCGACGGAGGTGGGGCAGGGATGATCAAAATCAGAGACTTTATTTCATAACATTACGATTCATATATGTCTATGTTCCTATTCTAGGCGATATCGGTTTTAAGGATATTTATGAATGATTGAATAGCAAAATAGTATTTTATGCAACCGCTGTATAAGAAGGTTAAAAAAATGCGAGTGACATGCGTATACTGTGAGTGTAGCGGACATCGTTAGGGAATTGACGTGGATTTGCGAGTAAAACATGATGTTGATGTTATCTATAAAAGTATATATCCACTATGCAGGCATGCAGTGAAAATATAAAATACTTAGCTGTTTTTTTAGTTAGCAGCAATGCATTTAGTTCTAAAAGTATTTTTTAATTAAAAAGTACGAGTATATTAATGAAGAGGTCTGTTAAGTTGGTAATATAGTCAAAATACTTCATTTAACATTCGTTTGGAACATACTAAATATACACGATCATTTTTAATCAGTAATCAGGTACCAACTTTTCTAACTCAGTAATTCATGGCGGTCACGTTGAAGTCGTAATTACATGAAAACAAACTTGAATTTTTCTATGATTATTTTTATTTTGAAACCAATTTTATCTTAAATTCCTTGTCACCCTACTAATCTGTATTTGAGCTGCTTACATCCTCTTTAATAATTTAATTTCAATGACAATTTATGAATAATATCTTGTCATTGTCATTGTCATTATTATACATAAACAAAGTTGTTAAAAAAAATTCGTGATATTTCCCACCAAAGCGATGGCACTTGACGTAGGTACCGTACTTCAATAATTTATGTAGGATGACCATTTTTTAACTTTTAATTAATTAGACAGTGAGGTAATTGCGTGAGCCCGCCTATGAAGTTTAATTTTAGCTAGATATTAATATTTTTCTACTCCTGATCACCGATTAAGAATCATCGTGATAAGAATATTTTAACTGAAGTTTTGTATTTTGTATCTGTGGCACCAAGGAATGCTTTTTGGTGACATTATAACATCGTTAATCAGTCCTTTCTTTGGACAACAGACTGTACAATTTAACTACCTATTTGATTTATGCCCTATGACGCGGGTAAACCCGCCAGGCACGGCTAGTGAAAACGCAATGCTAGGCTTATAAAGGCGTGTTATCATGAGCGCTGAGGTGGTCAACCGTGGGCTGTCTCGTGAAGTCGAGCGCGAGCACATACTCGGCTACGATGTGTGGAGTCGCCTTTACGCAAAACCTACAGGGCTCATGTCGCGTTACTTCAGCGTCACCTGTCTTAATATTAGTCGCGCGACAAAAAGTCTCATCTCATAATTATCCTAATACTGGGCAAGTGGGCATGTATTCGACTCTGATTTTGAGTGATCTTGCTATCGTATTGTATTTTTCTTTTATTGATATTATCTCACAATGAACTTACTGTCAGTCGAATGCCAAATAGGAGACATCTCGCTTAAGAAAATACGATGGGAAGACAATTACAATACGACTACCGTCTGCTATTGGTCGACGCGACAATAATACAATTCAAATGTTATATTTGGTACACTCGAATGCCGTGCCGGTACTAACAAATGATATTAAAATGTCTTCATTATGATCTTTTAAGTACAGTGTAGTGTATAATGTAGTGAGAATATTCGTTCTAAGGCACAAATATCCCTAAGTTTTCGAAAAATCCTGTGTTCTTGCTGAATTGTTTGATTGACTTCAAAAATAAATTTGCTTTTTAATTGACTTCAAAAAAGAAGATTCAATTCAATATTATAGTTTACCCTTACCGCCCCGCGGACAAACCACGCGCAACGAGCGGAGCATCAGTCGAATGAACGTATAGGAGTACCTAGGAGTTCATGACTGCGTAGAACGCGGGCTCCCATATAGGTTATAGGCTATCATGGGCTGATTTTCCGCAACTCGACGTCTTGCAATGCGCCTATTTTGCGTGAAAGGTTGCTGGCACTACTCTTGCCAACCCAACTCTACCAGGGAGTCAATAATCTTCACAGACGGGTCCAAAACTAGGTCAGACACTGGCTCTGGGGTATTCTCAGAGGACCTTAACATACACATCACTACACCACTAGGCACCCATATTACAGTCTTCCAGGCAGAATATATGGGTATCATTATGGCTCCCATACAATGTCATATTTATTTATATGTTCGACTGGCTGCCGCAGCCACACTGCGTATACTCAACGCCACGTACTTGTCAATAGCGGCTAATGACCACACTTTCATCCTGATGACGAAATTAGTTAGCGATAAGTAACCACTTCTATGTAAACCTGTCGCTAAACTGTTATCGTAAGTGCATCAAGATGCACCAAGATGCAAGATGTACCAAGGTACAGGGTGGTGCAAGAGGGTGCCGTACAAGTGTCATAACTTAAACATTAATAATGTTGTGAAAATTATGTTTCTGTATTTTCATGCTATAAATGTTGAATTTATTAACTAAGTTATATTGGGAGGCCTTACTACTTAACTATAAGGAGGATTTCTTAAATAATAAAAAGCCGATTCTCTTCTACTTAGCCTAGGGCGGCCTTAGATTACCGAAGCGCGTGCTTCGCTCACGCCTCCATTGTGCTCGCGCCTCGAAATGTGCCCGGCGTTTGGCGGCCGGTTAGCCTCTATTTCACAATACTGTGACAATGTGGGGAGCGGTTAATATTACGTACGTATAGAAAATGGCATGGGTCGCCCGACTAGATGTACGGATGACCTCGTGAGGGTGGCTGGGAGTCAATGGATGCGGTTGACCAAAACGGATTTTCAGTACTTTTGATTAGAATTATAACTCCATAATAGGATACATCGGGATCGCACTTTATGGCGACTCATGGGGGAGGCCTATGTTCAGCAGTGGACGTCTGTGGCTGATAAATGGATAGTTAATGTTATTATAGGCATTTAGTTACCTGTAACCAGACTGTTCCCTGACTAATGGAAAATCGAACAAATGCCAGGTAAACGCCATGTCTATTCAAGCAACTTCACCTCTTGTATGTAGGTCTCAAGAGTTGATAATCCACCAAAATGACAACGCCTTCGTCCTCACTGACGATAAGGTACAAAACCACACAACAGTATTGTTTTCCTTAAGTACACAACGCCAACCCGCGGACTATGAAGTTAAGTTCAATTCAATCCATGGACTAACGCTTTCCTACAATTTTAAGTCCAGTAACGACATTATAGATGTGACCTCTACACACAAAATTTCGGAGGGCCAAAACTCAAAATCAAGGTGTTATATCCGTTCCCTATAAAATCAAAACCCTACTCATTGAGTAACGTCACTCCGATAACAGTTTTTTTTATAACTCACTTCATAGTATAAAACAAAGTCGCTTCCTTCTGTCTACCTCTCCCTATGTATGGTTAGATCTTTAAAACGACGCAACGGATTTTGATGCGTTTTTTTTAATATATTGAGTGAATCAAGAGGAAGGTTTATAATACATGCATAATTTATGAGCATTGCACCCGTGCGAAGCCGGGGCGGGTCGCTAGTTACGGGATAAATCGAATTGTCACACCTAACGATTACCTATCCTGTGTAATAGAAATTGCCACCTCTTTAGACACGGTATCCATTTAGTGTACACATTTAGTGTATATTTACGGTATACATTAAGTGTATACCTATTTATATAAAAAATATTTCTAAAGTCCACTACATAGGCACATAGCTCACACAGGTATTTCATTCCACCAGAAGGATTTTACTACACTTTTTACGCCAGTTTTAAATACCCAGCTTATCACAATAAAGGAGTTATAAAGAATGATAGTAAAACACCCACCGCTCGGGTACTGTGTAAGAAGAGTTCATTCAAGATCCATAAAGGCGGCTCGTAAACTGAAACTAATTTAGCCTGATGTACTGTATATACATCGGCGATATAGGTGCGAGTACTAACATTTATTACATACGCTTTACCTTCCTAACCCTTGAAGCAAAAAAGAGTCACTAGGGGCATCTAGTTTAAGAAGTTAAATAGCACAACTTACACATTCTACTGCCCCTTTAGTTCCTAATTTGAATTAGAAACTTAAACGTAGGTTTTGAACTCCTAAGCAGTGGAACCAGGTAACTTAGATTTTAGAGAAGTAAGCACCAGATGAGATTGAGATCAAGGCTTGTCTATTTAAGGTGGTTGCAGAGATGTTACTTTCATACAAATTGTTTGATCACTACACACTTAGGCGGTTATGGCTTTAGGTTATTAAACATTCTTAAAAAAATCTTGAAGCGATCTTATATTCGCCAATGAAATCAGTTTTGCTATAAATCATACAATTACAAAGTTATTAAAGCTTTAAAACCCATTGAAATATTGTCCATATACGAGTATGTATGTGTGCGTTGCTTTTGCACAACATACAAACGTAAGCGCACGTAAAGCTATTCATGAACAGTGCGTTCTGAAATATAATACTACTTAATAACTTATGATTTAGGATAATACGTTTTAATTGATGTTTCGATATGAATGCATAACAGTTTATTTTTTTTAATGATTACAGCTTCCATTAAACATCTAACAAATAATTGGAAACATTTGGTTTTAAAGATACCTACCTATTGTGTTTCTTTGCTCATAACAATAAAGTGGAATAGATTTCGAACGCATTAAATGTGGTGAATGAAATAATGAATTGTGTCAATACTATACTGTCAATTGTGGAAATTCGTATAAAAATGAATCATGTTTGGTTTGCATTTTTTTCGTTTCGTGAGTTTTTACTTTATGTAGTGTGAATAATGAAACGTGCATATAATAAACATGTGTACTCAGGACATAGTGATCCCTAAATGATATTGCGATATCATGGGTCAGAAATTGCGGGGAAAGTATTGTGTTTGTAAATATTACAAATCGAAACGTCTTGCCGTGAAAGAGGTGTCTCGTGCTATTTTCTTTTTAGGCGAAGACAAGCATGGCGTGATGACAACCGTGTAACCAACCACAAAAACTGAACGCAATCGCTCGCTTTGGGTGATGAAAAAAAACAAAGCTATTCATAGTAGGTTCATATAGGTAGTTTCTTCTCTCTGACTGAATTGATACCAAGACCTATATACCCATGTTTTTCAATAGGTGTGGGAAACCAAATTGTTTTGGAATTATCGGTTCAGTGACTAAGTTTCCTCCTTGAAGGTTAACTGTAATAACACTAATTACCCTAACACCCTATAAGATAATCACATAATAGGTACTGCATACAGCGGTTTCCATTGCTGGCATTCTTGTGACGTAATAAATAATTTCTTTACAGATTCAAGGCCAGCTTAGACCTTCATCAAAAGGGATTACTGCAAGATGATTTCCTTCATTGATTTATCAACAACAATAATGACAATTAAAGTTCGTACAGATGAAGGCTTCATCCAAGAAAAGCTGCAGAAACTTATAATTTTCTACAAACCATGCGTGTTGCCTAAAATAATATTACAACGTATACCTGCAAACCACATATATTATGTAAATATAAACCTTCGTTTTCAGGCAGCCGCACTATCCACTAAACAGCACTAAACAGAAAAAAACCTAGGTAATAGACCTAGTTTTAACGAAAAAATTGAAAATGGCGAAGATCTGGGGTTAAAAAAGAAAAATAATCCACCAATTCGAATTAAAGCGGCGTCTACAACTCACACAATCATTAGTATTATAATAAAACTCACACGTAACAAAAATTGTTTTATTTTATTTAGTGGGGTTGGTGGTTCTAAAATCCATATATAATAACAATATATAGTTATATATTTTTATATGGTGCGGCGTTCAGTTAGTAGTAGTTCTAGTAGTTATATATTTTTAGACTGAACTCCATGGAACCACGATCTAGAACCACGAAAATCCCAACCCTAATCAGTACCTATTATTCTTGATGTCGGGTTTTTGTATATCAGGTCAGAGTATAGCAAAAAGGGCCCGATCTTGTCATTAAGTAATAAAAAACAGAGGTATACTCGTACTTGTGATTTTTTTTCATCGTAAATTTCTAAGTCCACAGCACAGAATAGATGATAGTACAAGTAGTCCCAGGCTACGTAGCTTAGGACCGCTCTAGTTCTTAAACGGGCAAGTTAATCAAACAATTGTAATTTTTAATAGATACTTATTTTAATGTACTCTTTAGTTGTAATCAAAAAAGTAACAAAAATGAGAAAAATATTTTTCAGCAAAATATGTGCCCTAAAACTGGGCCCTTTTTGCTATACACCAATCTATCATTCAGAAACACTTAGGACAAACTCAATAACATCACAAATCAGAATCACAATATAACAGAAAAGAAACCCAACAAAAATACTTATTTAATTTCACCACATACTTAGAAAATGTAGAACTGTTAAAGATTTGTAACTTCTTCGTATTATTTATTTTGACAATCCAGCCCGTCTAATACAACTAGGCTTCACGATTCTTGTCGCGCGACATAGCATCGCCCGTCAGTCTCCTACAGTACCGCAAAGAAAGAGATAGGAAATATTTTTCGCGCGAGAAAGAGTTGCGTGTCACAGTTGTGCTAGAGGTGCATCTTTACTTCATCATCAAAATCAAATATCATTCCTGCTTATTTATTCTGCGCTTACTATCAAACTGACAGATGATACGCGACCCTTTAATGAATGAATAACCCGCACACACTCACAATTAGTGTCTATTAGTGTGAGTACTTGCTGATTTTTCACAAATTGCTAATACACGGGAGAATAATACAATGTATGACGTGCTACTAATACTATGAATGAATAAAAGACAAATACGCGGACTCGCCAATACACAAATTTTACTTCAAACTAAAGTAACATACGAAATAATACACAAAAACTACAAATCTTGCTTCCCAGCGCCATCTAGCGTGGGATGTCTAGTTTTGTTTCCTCTGCAACCACCTTAACTTAAAAACTCACACCCTTCACCCTTGTAAAAAAGCAGATTGAAATTCGTTAAACAACGGTCAAATTATTACAAATAACTACAATTATGCACATACACAGCCACTCTCGTCACTACCACAATGAGCACCAACAAAAAGAGAGCCTTCTTTTTTTCAGACATGAATTGAACATATTCAGGGCTCTTGTTAGCCCTCACCTACCGCCAGTAGTCGGATTTTGACTCTCGAACTTTCGAAGTAAACCCGCTAATAGGATTATCGCCGCGCCACAGGAGTAATTTGGGGAGGCTGACGCGGGCACGCAGTCTATGCACTGCGTCATGAATAGACTAAACTGTATCAGTCTGACCTACTGCTTGACTTAGGGCGGGAGTAGAGCCTGGCGCTTGGTTGCAGCCTTTTTATTGATTCTCTATCCCTGCTGTTACATGGTAGGTTCCCAACTACTTACTTGATGAACAAATGGCGCCACAGCTGTCTCTTCGCCATCTTATTCTTTTGATGTTGTTAAGGAGTACTCAGCGGGGTTTCACTGTGTTGTGCTGGTAGGCTTGCCACAGGATAAACCTCGGTACCACGTGTGGAGTGCTATCGTACCACGTGTGGAGTGCTATCGTCCGGCGTTCGGAATATCGTTGAGTACTGAGTACAAAGTTGGTATCTTGCCTAGCTGAGTACAAAGGTGGTATCTTGTCATGTCAGTATGCACAAGTCACCTAGCTGGTCTTTTTACACTGGTGTGCGATCGGTGAGTGCATTAACGTGATGGACGGCCCCGTCGGCGGAGGTGCCTTCTTTGTATTGCGTGCTTTTCATTTCGCTGTCGTTGTCTCTCATCTCTCTCTGGGTAAGGGTCTGCTTGTTGTTGGCCGTCGGGTTGCCCTCTGAGTCTGTATCCGAGAAAGCGTCATCAGGGTACTCATACAGGGTATCTTTTGATGGTAGCCATGACGACATCATCTGGGTCTGTCAGTATGTCGCGGTCTGCGAACTACTAGTTTTCTATCATGCCGTAAATATCTCCAGTCCATGCTGTTTGTGTTATGTTATGTCCTATAATTGTTCTATAATAGCTTCTAAAAATTTGTGGAGGCCTTCACTGGCGCTGTGATGCTGATGTTGCTTGAATTTGATGGTCGCTAACACTTAGCGTTCATAAGAATTATTCTTAGTAACATAATAAATATACGATTTTCATAAGTGACCCTATAAAATAATACAAAAAATCGCAATAAATTATTACATTAAATACGCTACAGATTCGATTACTGCCCGATAGTATTTATTTCCTTTGAAGTGGGAGCGAGTTGAAGTTCATCAAATATTGATTCTAATTTCCGATAAAATTTTATTTATAGTGGCCACAGCGTTGCCAGATGGTTACATTTGTTACATTTTTCGTAACTTTGGACCCTCTCTCGTAACATGTAAGTAACTTTTGATTTCTGGGGAATTTTCGTAACTTTTCAATAGGCTTTGTTAAAAATACTAAAGTGGGAACATTAATTTCGATTCTGAATCCAAATAACATGTACTATCGGGCAAAAATATATCATGTGTATACCACTGAAAAAATTAATGAAAATTTCGATAATGGGTTTCAGTTTTTTTTTTTAATAACGACACCTACGTATACTGATACAAGTGCAAAATCACCATTTTACAGGAGGGCTGTTCAAAGGTATAAAGTGCCATAACTAACTCATACGTTGAAATAATGTAATGAAATTTTCAAATAATTTTAATGAATATATTTTCTTTAAATCTACATATTTACTATTTCAAAATTGATTGTAGTTTTAGTAAAAAATGTAGTTATACCAGTATACGTGAAATTTACGAGTTCTAGTTTTCGGGTATACTGAGACAACTACCACTTGATCCAGTATACGTCGTAAACTGTGATTAGATGAATATGGATAATTATATTATTATTATGCCTATTATGCGACATGGACCATTTATTAGATATATAAACAAACTCAAAGCTCGTGTTTGGATGGATCTGATCTTTTTTGATGGATGAATGTTTTTTAGGGTTCCGTACCCAAAGGGTAAAACGGGACCCTAATACTGAGACTTCGCTGTTCGTCCGTCCGTCCGTCCGTCCGTCTGTCACCAGGCTGTATCTCAAGAACGGTGATAGCTAGACAGTTGACATTTTCACAGATGATGTATTTCTATTGCCGCTATAACAACAAATGCTAAAAATAAAATAAATATTTAAGGGGGGCTCCCATACAACAAACGGGATTGGTTGCGTAAACTTTGCACCTCATTTGTATGGAGCGCTATACATACCAGGTGCAAACTTAACTTAACCACTTTTTATTAATATCAAAATGTAACTTTCCCAGTAAAAATGTAACTTTTCGAGGAATTAAACGTAACTTATGCCACAATGGCTCTGGCAACACTGAGTGGCCAAGTCAGTCCCGCCGTGGGTGGATCGGTTGGAACTCTTAATTAAGGTTCTAAATTAAGTAATTTTATTTTGTTTGTGGTTAAGAACATTGGTGGGGCATTTCTTACGGGGGGTATGCTATACCGGGTGTAACCTGTAACGGGAGCAGTAAATTAAAACATAGATTTTATTCTTCTAACTGAAAAACATTTGTCTAGCCACTTTTAAAAATAATTTGTATTACATAATAACTCCTATGTATTGCGAAATAATTGGCTTTGTAAAGTGTCTTTTTTAAGCATTTTTGAACTGTCTTCTTCAATTTAAGAGCTTCGCTCTTGTCGGTGTAGCAATCGCCGGCCGTTTCTTTCTTGGGCTGTCTCCTTCACTTCTTGGTAAGACATGACTTTACCTTTTCTGTTATTTGCTCAAAGTAATTTCGTCTTCACCTTCCTCTTCCTCGCTTTCCCTCGATTTTTGCTCCTATGATATTTTTGAGAGAAAATACAGTTTTGAACTGTATCAAGGCTGTTTTAGCTCTGATGGGGTTTTTTGTGGGGGTACAATTAAATTGCCGTTGCACATATAAACAGAGTTGCCCGTAAATGTTTACGGGCGTATCATATGATCTAGCAGAAATAAACTAAGAGGGTCGTAAACTGCATGTCACGGTCGCTGTAAAGGCACATATACTTTTATACCGGGAACAGGTGGGTTCATAGTGGATTGCTTGTATGGATTACATATAAAAGTAATTGAGAATGATTTATATAGAGCGATAGGTGCTTTAGATCTAATTAGGAAGAATTGTATCATCATCACTAATGATTCATTAGGAGAGGTCAGCCGACAGAGTGCTGTCATATATACTAACTTTTCAGTTGATCTACCTATTTTCCCTCCGTTCTACCTATCTCCCTCATCATCAAATCTACCTGTTTTCCATTCTTTTACGATCTTAAACAATTCTCAATGCGGGGAATGAGACGTTACTCACTTACTATTGAATTTAACCTGTTATCCATAGAGGCAAAGCCGATCTTGTAATTTCATTACTTAAAACGGAACGCTTTAAGTGAATCAGTGTGTGCGAGGTGTGAATAATATTTACTTGACTGTGAAAGCTGACTGTATATTTTGCGGCAATTTCTTTGGCGAGTGACAGCTAACAGTTTATTTCGCGGCAACTTATTTGAAGAGGCAAAGCAAAGGTAAGGTTGTTCTTGTAAATTTTTGCCTAACTTAGGTGTGATCGACGGCCGCAAATACCTAATTTTAATCACTTTTACGCATCGTTAATCTATAAAAACGTGCTGACCCAGAGTGATGGTAGATCTACCTATTTTTTCAAATTCTACTAATTTTTGCATCCGTTCTACCATTTTGCCAAAATTTTATGTGACAACACCACCGACAGGTGAAATTAAAAAAAAAATAGAAAGATGAATAAAATAAGTAAGTACATGACAGGGATGACTGATGTAATAAAAGACACAATTATAAAATTCAACCCCAATATGCTTAACATAGAGTTTACATATAAAAATAATGTTACGAAATGAGTCCCAATGCAAGTAATCAGTGGTATGGTCTGTGGTTTAAAAACTTTTAATTAAACTTTCTCCCTCAAGAGATGAGAAGGCAAATGAAATATGTTGATTCTTTCAAGTTATTAAAAGTAAACAGAAAAAGTAATGGTAATTAAGTTAGTTTTCAAAAGAAAGTGATATAAAAAAGTTGTATCACAAATGCTAGTTTCTTTGATTTGTTTCTTGTTTACACACATAGAATTTTCAATGATATTCTTTGTGATAAAGTTAAAAGCAGCATGTAGGTATTTTTCACATGGTTGGAGTAAGCTGCATCTCTGACTAACTAAATACACTGCATACATAATAATGCACAACTTCAAGTAACTAGTCTTCAATTCACAACATTTCGTAATTCTAACAGACGAAAATTAATATAGAAATCGAGAGAGCTTTGCGTCGTGTACACGCTAAAATATTGATCTGAATTTATTTTTCTGTATGTTAACAAGTATATAAGAAAATAAATAAAATAACCGAAATCTACGACAACTATGCCTGCAAAGAGCTGTCGTCTTCGACCTATCTATAAAACTAAGCTGTCAACAATGTCGACCAAAACGTCATTTGTTTTTTTAAATAGCCACCAAACTAAAGTAGCCCTCCATTATGTTATAGCTATGGATGCCACAACATTTTATAATTAATACATTATAATCAAATGATTAGTTATCAGCAAAAATATAAAAACAAATCGTTCCAAGCGAAATATGGAAAGTAATAAAATTGTAGTCTTCGAAATACGATGAAATGTTGTCAATTATAACCCATTTAGCGCCACTTAGCGTTCAATGTCTACCTAACTCAGTTAGCACCAGACTACCAAGTAGGAAAAATTCAGAAAAACTCGCTCAATTGATCGTTTTTTGTAGGAAACTAAAGTGGCGCCAATAACAATGGCTTTACCTGTTATACAGTGACGAGACGGCGTACCTTTTTATTTAATACCAATAAGTAACAAAGGGTCGGTATGCTATAACCTTGTTCCATAGTGGCTTTATTCTATAGACTAAGACTTAATATTTCACAAAAGCATTCACTTGAAAAAAGGGTTTTCACAAAACTTAATTTTGAAAGACCTACTTATTCAACGACATCCCGCACCCTAGAAAAGACGGGGGGGAAATTATATCCCCAATTTACTTGTACGGTACACTAAAAAACAGGTTTTTTCAACATTTTATCTAGGTACCACTTTGTCAGCGTGACTAATATGTATATCCATGCCAAATTGCAGCTTTCTGGTACGAATAGTCACTGTAGCTAAGCTGCGTAGACGGACGGACAAAAAGACATGACAAAGCTATTTATTAAAAGCTTTTATTTAACTTGCAATGTATGTATGTATGTAATGTATGTAAGTATGTTTCGGGTGGAATCTTGCAACTCAATTTTGTAGCAGATATCGTCAACCGATTGAGCTGAAATTTTGCATACTTACTTAACTTTGATGACAATACAATAATATGGTACCATGGGGCTGATCTGATGATGGAGCCGGAAGGTAGCCATAGGAACTCTATAATAGAAAAAGCAATCCTACCGAATTTGGGCTCTTTAGAATCGTCTCAGTGAGCATTTAATGGATATCTAAAGAAAAGTACAGTTGGCTCTAAAAGCTTGTCACTAAAATGAATTTGTTGACAGAAACTTATTTATTGATTCAAATTAGTTACACAGCATTACAGTAATTAAACCAAGGCACTGTGAACTACAAAATGAAACATAAAAAAAACTTAAATCTAGTTTGATTTAGGCGACGTAACAGCGTGGCTCCGTTGCGTCGTCTGATCGGGCGCAGGATTCGGCAGATTGCCCTGGAATCGGCGAAACACAACACCCTTCGGCCAGAAGTCTGCACTCGCGGCCGCGGCATGGTGTCCTGCAGCGGCCGCGGTACGCGCACCACAAACGAGCTGAAGTGCACATAGTGGCAGGACTGCAGCTGGTGCACCCTCAGCGAGAAGCCAGTCTTTCGGCGGACGTACTCCACCACATCGTTTGCCACGGCGGAGTGATGCAAGCGCGACACATAGAGCGCCTAACTCGGTGTCGCAATCCGAAGACCAGAACCAACCGGCTCGGCAGTGCCACTGCACGGCAGTGCAGTGGCAAGGGCACCCTACGCGCCTTGCTCTTCCTTTCCACCAGATGTGAACCCCTCCTTATCCACATTGGTGCGGGAGGACTTTTCCTTATCAGGAACCCGTACTGAAGCCCTGTTAGCTGCGGCAGGCTGTTGGGCGACGTCAGCATAAGCACGCTGGCGTGACGTCGAAACTTGAGGCGGCCAGACTCGCGGGGGGCGCGCGGCCGTTGGAGCGGCGGGTGCGGCACCTTTTACAGTATCAGCAACACGCAAATTAACAGACTCGGTGTTTATAGCGGCGGGCCGGTCATTGCTCTTGAAATTTGATGCTACCGGCCGAGTTGGAGCGCTATTACGCAAACTGGTGACTTAATGGTGGCTATGAGATTGAGGGTTCCCCGTTGACTAATGGAACCCTAAAAACACATCGTTTAGGTTTCTATACAGATAAACTATATTCAAAACGCAAAGAAAAATTTAATTGTGCTCACACTAAGTATCATGATTTGCACCGGGAACCGACCCCGGTATTCAGTAATTTCATTCAGTAAACCCTTCGTTCCCCACACGTAGTGATCCTTGTAAGTTGTGTACAGATATTTTTGTTCTCGTAAGTGTGTAGATGTAAATGAACTCGACTGTACCACCCTGTACCTAATTCTATTTTGAAAGCTTTAACCTTTAGCGCCATCTATGAGGACTTACACATGTATACATTTCATTGCACTCCTTTTACAGCAGTATCAAATAAACAAAGACGCTGTTGTTACTAGTTAAAATTCAGTTCAGAACATAATTATGGTCGAAATGTTGGTAAAATAAATATAAACATCGTCTATGATTTTTATTAATAATATGTCTAGTGGAAAGTGTGTTATAATCATAACGCGTGGTGCTATAATTATTCGACTTCGCGAGTCAGTATAATAATTAAATATATAGGTAGGAATGACATGTAATTAAAACAAATTATGGACAAGTACGAATCGAAGGGAAGGGCGAAGTAAGAGGTTTCTTTCCCGTAGGCTAAAACTTTTTTTTTTTTTTTCGGAAGTATAAATACATAACTGTCCAAGTGCAAGTCGGACTCGCACGCGAAGCGTGATCTCCTTTATTCATTTTAAATTTTACGTCAGGTACATAACAATAAAGGTATTTAAAAGATGAAATACAATAAAAAATTACGAAATATAAGTACAGTACAAAAACCTAACCTAGAGAGAACGAGCTCAAAGATCTGTAATTAAGGTCATGCTTATAAAACCCTTCAGGTACCCTACAACTCAATTATATGACGAAGCCCAGGTGTTATTAATCAGAAAGCTTTTCATTCTTAAAACAGGACTAGTCACCCACAATGCTGTATACTCGTCTGACAATAATATCAACTTAATAAACAAAAGTAGATTTAAATTACCCCTACCTTCAATCAAAACCTCCTTTGTGAGACGTTTCGGGAAATTCTTGAGACCTTATGTGTACAATTTTATATCCAATTTTTGTAATCTAAAAGAAGCTTCCAAATATAATGCTAAAATTAAAATCACTGACTGGCTGCTCACCTTAGATTATCTGGCAACAGAAAACCTGCTTACTCAAATGTATTCTAACTGTAGGTATCCAAATATCTTAAATTCCGTTTAGAGATCTCATAATACTAGTGCAATCTAGTGTTAAGTGAAAATGTTACATGCCGATACACAAATAGATTTATGGTTAATTGTATAAGTACAAATTTCTATATGATAAATACAAAGTATTATATATTTTAATAAGTTTGATGCAAAGTATTACACACAATGGCACCCCAAGATACAGGCATAGCCTAGTTTGGGGGCCTCTGTTATTTCGTCCTACAATACACTTTTTTGAAGCAATTGAGAAATATACTGTACTACTGCAGTGCATTTCTCAATTGTCATCTATACTATTATAAAATCCTTAATTTGTATTGAAAATTAATTTTCTATGGAGGGAGGTCATGATTTCAGGAAAAATCTCGATAGCGTGATGCAGGATCGTCATTTGTTTCGTATGGGCGCGCGATGCCATGCCAGCCTGGCGCCATCTGTTTTAAAAAAAAACCGTTGTCCTCGCATCACGCTGAAACGGCTGGATAAAAAGTTACCAATTTTGGTACAGGAATAGCTGAACATCCAAAGATGGTTATAGGATACTTTTTATTATGATTAATATTTATCTCTGAAAACATGAATTCCATGAAATATTTTCCTTACAATGTGTAACCTTATATTGACAGCGTTTGTGATTTTGAATTTAGAACGACGCGACCCCCGCGTGGCTCTTACGTGAACAAAAACTAAAAAGTATGAATTCGACATAATACCTCTGCGCGGCTCACCGGTATTAACAATAAGGTTAAGGTTGTTTGAGGTGTTGAGTTACGGAAACCGTGTTAGTTAGATAGATAGAAAAGATGGCGCCAATTGTCGACCAACACAGACGAAAATATGAGTGCAATGTTCGTTGTAAATTGGCTCATGCTAAAAAAAAAACCAAACATGCATTTCTTTAAAAACACAATTTGCTACAATAGGAACTAATTAATGCTCTTTTATTGAATATGCAATTATATTCTTCTGTAGTTTGTAAGTATTGACCATAAAAGAGCCGGAAGAAGCAATAAGAAATGTTAATGAATAAAGCAGATTTTTAATGCCATTTTATCGAGTGTAATTGAAATAAAAGTATCTCGAATCAATTTAAGTAAATTAAATACATTTTTAAATATGTTTTACCAACCAACATATAGACCATTAGGCGAAATTTTTTTGTATTGTTTGTGTTTGGCCTAACTTACTAATAAGGTAGCGAAATGTATAATAAACGATAAATATACGATATATTTAGCCACAATTTTGCATCTATGCAGTTTTTTAATATATAAAATTTATTCAAAGTAATAAAATATATCATTATTTTTTTGTTTTTAACGGTGTGTTGAGATTTTGTTCTCAATGACCCAATTTTCCGCTAGATGGCGTTGTTTCCTTGACAAAATCTCCATACTAGCGGCTGCATCGCGCTGTTAAGATTTTTCCTAAGTTAATAACACCAGCTCCATACATGTAAAGTTTTTGAGCCATTGATGGGTCTCCTCGACACCGAGGCCAAGGATTCACGCACGTCGTTGCGTGCCTGTGACCACGATTCGGCACAAGCTAGGTTGTGATGGGTTAACCTGGACTTCGAGAATTACTACCGAAGTTGTTGAATATTGATCGCATACCTAATATAAGCAGCGGTGTATCAGTTATTGAGAGTTTGCTTGCTGCTCGAAAATGTATGCATTTTGTATGAAAAACAACCATTATTCGAGACAAGACAAAATTATTAAATTTACAATGTAGAAAGGATTTCACCTAGCCGGGATTTGAACCCAGAACCTACTGAAATAATAACCGTGTCATCTCATGCATTTTCCTTTGCTTCCTTATTCATTATACCACGGATAACAAAACAGTGAGGCCATCACGTATCCGTTCAGTGGTGCTGTCGCCATTATTGACGTACGCTCGATTGAGTTAAGTTGGTACCTGAATCTTATGGCGTTACTTAGGAAATTATTATGACAGGTCATATTATTATATTAGTACCATTGTCATTGTAGACGAAAATAATATTGACATCATAATAGATGTCATTAATATATATATATGTTCAGGTAGGATTATGAGCTAATTATTTTTCAAGGTGCTTTGAATAGTTATCTACAATAAACAATAAATATTAAAAACGATCTTTTAAACTTACCTAAGTCTTGACTCAATTTTAATTAAACCAAGATGATCTTCACAAGCGTAGCACCGAAGGTGCGGAGCGTTCTAGGGAAGTCGCCCACCCACTAATTTAAGTAGTAACTTAATGCGAGGCCGTAGGCCGAGCTCTACGTAGCACCGAAGGTGCAGAGCGTCCCAGGAATGCCGCTCACATATTTAAACTTATATTAAGTGTGTGGGCGGCCTCGCATTAAGTTTTTTAAATCTACAATAGACAATAAATATTAAAAACGATCTTTTAAACATACCTAAGTCTTGACGCCATCTTAATTAAACCAAGATGATGTTCACAAGCGAAGCACCGAAGGTGCGGAGCGTTCTAGGGAAGTCGCTCACCCACTAATATAAGTAGTAACTTAATGCGAGGCCGTAGGCCGAGCTCCACGTAGCACCGAAGGTGCCGAGCGTCCCAGGGAAGCCGCTCACACACTTCAACTTATATTAAGTAGGTGGGCGGCCTCGCATTAAGTTATTTAAATCTACAATAGACAGTAAATATTCAAAACAATTTTTTAAACATAAGTCTTGCCTCAATTTTAATTATATCAATATCATGTTCACAAGCGTAGCACCGCAGGTGCGAAGCGTCCTAGGGAAGGCGCCCACCCACTAATATAAGTAGTAACTTAATGCGAGGCCGTAGGCCGAGCTTCACATAGCACCGAAGGTTCAGAGCATCGCAGAAAATCCGCTCATACATTTAAACTTATATTAAATGGGTGGGCGGCCTCGCATTAAGTTATTTGAACATATTTTAAGTGGGTGGGCATCTTCCCTGGGACGCTCCGCACCTTCGGTGCTAAGTTACTTTATAAACCCTTAGTAATTTAATGCGAGGCCGTAGGCCGAGTTCCACGAGCGTCTCAGGGAAGCCGCCAACCCACTTAACATATGTTTAAGTTACTTAATAGGCGGCTTCCTTGGGACGCTCCGCACCTTCGGTGCTAAGCGGAGCTCGGCCTTCGGCCTCGCATTAAGTTACTTCAACTTATATTAAGTGGGTGGGCGGCTTCCTTGGGATGCTCCGCACCTTCGGTGCTACGCGGAGCTCAGCCTTCGGCCTCGCATTAAGTTACTTCGATTTATATTAAGTGGGTGGGCGGCTTTCTTGGGACGCTCCGCACCTACGGTGCTACGCGGAGCTCGGCCTTCGACCTCGCATTAAGTTACTTCGATTTTTATTAAGTGGGTGGGCGGCTTTCTTGGGTCGCTCCGCACCTACGGTGCTACGCGGAGCTCGGCCTTCGGCCTCGCATTAAGTTACTTCAACTTATATTAAGTGGGTGGGCGGCTTCCTTGGGATGCTCCGCACCTTCGGTGCTACGCGGAGCTCAGCCTTCGGCCTCGCATTAAGTTACTTCAACTTATATTAAGTGGGTGGGCGGCTTCCTTGGGACGCTCCGCACCTACGGTGCTACGCGGAGCTCGGCCTTCGGCCTCGCATTAAGTTACTTCAACTTATATTAAGTGGGTGGGTGGCTTCCTTGGGACGCTCCGCACCTGCGGTGCTACGCGGAGCTCGGCCTCCGGCCTCGCATTAAGTTACTTCAACTTATATTAAGTGGGTGGGCGGCTTCTTTGCGACGCTCCGCACCTACGGTGCTACGCGGAGCTCGGCCTGCGGCCTCGCATTAAGTTACTTCAACTTATATTAAGTGGGTGGGCGGCTTTCTTGGGACGCTCCGCACCTACGATGCTACGTGGAGCTCGGCCTTCGGCCTCGCATTAAGTTACTTCGACTTATATTAAGTGGGTGGGCGGCTTCTTTAGGACGCTCCGCAGCTTCGGTGGTACGCGGAGCTCGGCCTTTGGCCTCGCAATAAGTGTAGTGAACGTATGATATTGTGTTTACGCGTGCGAAGCCGCGGGCAAAAGCTAGTAAATTTATAAAGCTAGCCTCCAGCAGCGTAGTGGTTTCTCTCTTATATCACAAGACAAAATTTGTCTACAGCGTTTATGCTGGCGGCAAGCTAAATCTTGTCCTATCTTTGGTTGTATTACGTGTTTTGTGTAACTCTGAAAATAATAAAGAATTATTATTATTATTATCATGTATGTCGCACCCGCTCACGGGACAATACTGTCCCGGACCTTTGGGAGGCATGCACGGAGCCGAAGCCAACGAGCAGAGGCCCTTTCGACAATTTAATGAAATGTAAGGGGTACACCATGCGGATGCTCCCCCTGCCTGTATCATGGGACGCACAAAGAGACAGCACCCGCTAGATGTAAGAACTATTGTGGTTGTATGGAGTCTAAACATGGTACTAGGCTATTACATGAAATGCGATGGACTAACTACTGGGCTATTGTTTGAGACAGCCGGACGTCTACCAAGTAAAGTGTCTCATAGCAAAAAAAACTGGTAGACGATGACTCGCCTCCCGCTAGATGGGCCCCCATAAAAAGCGACACATAGAGTGGCCTAAGGGCAACACCGGTGCGGAAGGCTAAGGGCGGAGAGGTATAATACTGGGCTTTAAACCGAAGCCAACTAACCCCTTACGTTTCCACATCCGCCCCCGAGCCGCAACTCTCGCGACTCCACACTGGCCGGCCGGTTAAGGCAAGACAGAGGCGGAGGCCCCAACCCATCACCCCCCGTCAGGATCCCCCAGGAGCACTCAGGTACGTGGGGTCGCTACCCCCCCAACAGCCCGCCATAAGCTGCCCTGCGTGACTGATTGCGCTGGTAATACCAGCGGGCGATGGGGTCGTCACATCCCTGCGCCATTTTATTATTATTATTATTATTATAGAGTGCCGCCAGTAACGGAGCAGAGGCCAAACTAGCGGAGGGTAAAGCTGCAGAGAGAGGCACCTTCTGACGATGCACGCCTTGTCCAGGAGTACCGCCTTCTGCATCTAACCCTTGATCCAGCCATCTAGCGAGAGTCTCTTAAGCCGTTTGTCCAGTCTTGTCGAGAGGCGATGGTGGATCGATTGAACCAAACTCTCGTGGCAGTGTCCGAATGGGGAGATGCCAATTTAGTTGGATTCAATGCCACCAAGACTCAGGCATGTCTGTTTTCCGCTAAACGGAGTCCCTTTGACCTGACTCCCACTTTCCAAGGTGTATCCGTTCCGATTTCAGACCACCTAGAGCTTCTTGGGATGACCTTATCATCCAACCTGAACTTCGGCCAATACATTGAATCCTTGGCTACAACTGCAGCAAAAAAACTTGGGATCCTATCTAAGGTGAGGCAGTACTTCACGCCGAGACAGCTGCTTCAATTATATCAGGCGCAAGTCCGATCATGCATGGAGTACTGCTGCCATCTTTGGGATGGGTCCGCCAAATACCAACTGGCCGCCTTGGATTCAATTGACAAACGTGCGAAGAAGCTCATTGGCGACCCTGCCTTAGTTCAGGAAAAGCTGCAAAACCTTGAACACCGCAGGAAAGTCGCCTGTTTATCGATTTTCTACCGGATACACTTTGGTGAGTGTGCACTAGGACTGCATGAATTAATTCCACCGTCTCCGTTCAGACAATACAGTACTCGGCGCGGACTTGGATTCCACCCTTATGTTGTCGATATACCACTGATTCGTACGAAACGCTTTGCGTCTACTTTCCTTATGAGGACAGCTAAGGAATGGAACTCTCTTCCTGCGCACCTATTTCCTGAAAAATATAACTTGGATCTCTTCAAGTCGAGAGTGAATAGGCATCTTCTTGCCAAGCATGCTCCATCTTAGGCCTTATTATCACTTAACATCAGGTGCAATCGAGGTTAAATGCATGGCTATTTTGAATAAAAAAAAAAAAAAAAAAAACTTCGCTATAAAACCGTTCGCCGAAAAGAACAATGAACAATGATCGTCGAGTCAACATCCCACATGGCAGTCAACTCGTGAGCCAAGTCAAGGTACTTGCTGAATTTGTCCTTCTCAGCGAAGTGTTATTACTCGTAATAAGTACCTAATCTGATTAGGTAAGTATAGTAAAACCTAAAGGATCTCTAAAATGTATGTCATGTATTGGATTATAATTATATCTTATTATCGGATAATTATCACACGATTTTAATAATTAACTTAGATGTACTTACGTGACAATGTCAAATAATTTTCGTCCCATTGAGGTTTGATCTTTACAATTGCACGACACTGTAATGGCAGGGTAAGCTTGCTTTTAATATGATCTTGCATAATTTGACCCTGACTTTTGGACAAATCAGCGCATCCTGATCCTGACCGATTTTGGGCATATATGGCATATATTTTGCATAGTGGCATACTGGTCGTTATGTGGCTTATAGACAACGTCACTAATGAGCTCTCAGGTGGCTGCAAGTAGGAAGTCAGCACCCCACTGACAAAATTGTAATTAATACCGCTGGTGTTCGGCTGTTCGCGCTGTGCATCGAGCTCACTCTTTCTCTTTTCCTCGAAAGCTTGGACATATACATGACTCCATTTCGTCGATTTTGTCCCAACCTTTCCGTATATGGCGCTTCACTGCATCTTTTTACCCCAGGAATGGGCCGTTCTTTTTCCACTTACCTTCCTGAAATTCTGAGTAAGATGCCCTTTGCGATTTTATCTAAAGCTTCAATGAAATTTGGACAAATAATGAACATGTGTAGAGTTACCTTCAAAGAATACTGTTATCACTATTTGCCTTAAAATTCCATTCCTGGTGCCTTTGTTTCACCTTGTTGTCTTATGCTCTTTGAACCTAATCCCATGCTCAGGTGTTTGCACGAGGGATCCGCTCAGTAGAGCGCTTGGCGTATTCTACATTTATTTTGGCAAGGTGCCCAACTTTCGATTGAAGATTGTGATTGTTCCACTTCGAATATGCTCCTCTTGGACCCTAGGTTTCATCTAACACTATGTGACACTGAACTGGAAACAAACAAATATCCTTATTTTCAGGCGCACTTTTGCTATACTCTATCACATATTATATGCAATTGATTCATCAAATACCGAGTATGCCCTAGGAGCTTAGGATGGTTGCTTCTATCACGCGATAAATAAGCGATAAAGCATCCATCACGTTTTGACAAAATGCGAGTGAGAGTGACAGATGCTTTGTCACTTATTTATCACGTGATAAACGCAACCATCATTGGCCCCCTGTAATAGTAGCGATAAATTAAACATATACAGGGACCTAATTCGAGAATGCCGTTTGAGTGATCGCTAAACGTCAAATCTGTATTATATAACAGTGATATCGCCATTGAACTGTCATTACAATGTGATGAGCTTCAAGTGACATATATCTCATCTCAACTTGGGAAATACGAAGGCGATAACGATTGTCAAAAATGTCATTCATGCATATGAATTTTTGTTTTGAACGAAACGTAACGGACTAATTTCACGCAAACGTGGTCAATTTAAAGTAGGTATGCGCCTGTTATTTATGCCGTCACGTACAAAGGAAACGCAAATTTAGCGCGTCTGAATTGACGAAGTTGCGATGTTCCAGGGATATCGCCACTTGTCAAGTAGGCAGACGTCAAAAGTGACGGATGGCGATTTAATGGAGAGATCTCCATCATCTCTCTAAAATGTTCGAATACCACCCCCCCCCCCCCCCCCCCCCCCCCCACCTGAACTCATCAAACTGAACAACATTTGTTTGCCAACTTTAAAAATAACTGTTAGACGCCTCACCCGGTATATCAGTTAGTATACCACAATATGTGGATAATAAAAATATACTTTCTAGAACTTATTCTTTTTAAAAGCCGGCAACGCACTTGTGACTCCTCTGGTGTTGCAGGTGTCTATGGGCGACGGTTATTGCTTTCCATCAGGCGATCCGTTTGCTCATTTGCCCCCTATGTCATAAAAAAAAATATGATCTTTTTTTTTTTAATTTCAGAGTACCGTCAGATGTATTCACCCTGCGCTACATGAGGATAGTCAGATCCTCTCTAATCAGCATTACTGGATGGCCGCTTGATACAAATGGGGGTTCAACAGCGTTTCAATTTCCAGCCGTATATCGTTTTATATTGATTATGTTGACTATTTTAAATATAATTAGTACAATAATATATTTGAAGACGCACATGGACACGGATTTGGGCCAAACTTACCTTAACACTATGATGGCAAGCGTTTGTTCAGTAAGTAATTTACAAATTTACGTACAGTGCTTGAGCTGGCAAAATGCGATTCACATTTTTTACCTGTCTCGCACGCTCTTACACGATTCAGATAAGAACCTCTCAGTTTTCACCCAAACTCAAATCGTAATCTGAGAGCTCACGGACTGTACTAAGGTACGAAGGTTGATTGTGTTTGTAAGTTTCCAAATCCGTTTATTTTGGGAGTAATTACAAATAGGTATAAGATGCTTTTTGCGTCTGTATAGGGCAGCTATCTCCAAATTAGCCGAACACGACACGGACAAAGAGTTGATAAAACCCAGATATTTGGCGTAAATCGCATTTTTTCCCCGAATATGTCCGAAAATAATATTATTAAAAGAACCATCGCTTAATTTTTCATTCTCATAAATGTGTCCGGGTTTTCCCCGGACACATTTTGAAAACCGCTCCGGGCGGCCTCCAAACTAGGACAAATCGGGAAACCCGGACGGATGGCAGCCCTACGTCTGTAGTAGGATTCCTAATTTGAATACTTTCGTTCATATTTAAGACCCAATTTCTCCATTGAATACATTAAGAATTTTGGTGATCCTACAGGTGTTTCTACCGCCATCATAAATATCAAAGCAATGGGCTATAATATGCTTTAAATTAGGTCAATTATGGCAATAAGTACGGTACAGTACTCATACTTTCAATATTTCTGACAACGGACTAACGGCGGTTGAAATGCCTGTAGAATCACCCCTTTAGAACTTACTGTCAACACACGTATTTATCCAATAACTATTTAATACCACCTGACCTGAAAGAAACACTTCTGTTAAAAGTTAAGCAGTTTGTATGGGGAAAAGAAAAGTGAGGTTTTTACTCACTAGAAGGTGCCCGTAACTTCGTACGCGTAATAGTGTGGTAAAAAGTATCCTATAACCATCTCTGGATGTCCAGCTGTCCCTGTACCGAGATTGGTTAAAATTTGTCCTGCCGTTTCGGCGTGATGCGAGGACAAAGGAGATTATGCCCAACGGATAGCGCCAGACTGGCATGGCGCCGCGCGCCCATACAAAACAAATGACGATCCTGCATCACGCTATTAAGATTTTTTCCTGAAATCATGACCTCTCCATAGAAAACTTAATTTCAATACCAATCTAGAATTTTATAATTATAATAGTATAGATATGTAGATACATAGATATTTGTTATTTATTTTCATAAATTTTTACATATTTAAATATTAGGTACTTATGTAGATAGGTTACTAACAGAACATGGTGAAACTCTGGAGACAGGGTCTACAGACACGATGTTATGCATACATTTTCTCTCTATGTTTATATTTTTCAGCAAAGACTATTCCTACCTTTTCAGAAGAAATTTTATTTAGTCGTGAACAAGTTTATTTCAGAATTTCATCTGATGCACTTCAAACCTAAGACGGAGTATTCCACCAAGGTAAATTAAAGAGTAACAGGTAAATTTATGAAACATACAATGTCTCATTATTTATGTGGGTACACACCTCAATTTTTATATTAAACCTAAATAAACAATCCAAAGATCGACATAAGGAAAAAATCGAAAGGTTGCTTGGGCGTTAGGGTGGCGGAAAGGTTAACGCGCTAGGCCGGCAATCCAGAAGTACCGGGTTCGATTCCCGGTCTCTCCCACCAGGTTACGCATTTCAATTTTCGCTTTGAGCTTTGATCTTTGTATCAATGGTTTAATATTAAAACAGGTAATACATAATAATGTTAATCAACGCCATTGACTTGACATATCTGAGGGCACAAAGCAAATGCGCGCGCCGGCACGCCGTACTATCCTTTTCTCGAAACCATTCAGAACATTTTCGAATAACTTTGTCTGTATATACAGATTCATCATAGTTGTATTCGTCCTCTTTTTCTTATGCAATTTGTTATCTCGTTTCGACGGCCGTGCCTTCTGCTTTTGATATTGTTGTTGTATTGTATGTCAAGCTTAACCCGGCGAGGATGCGGGGAAATGAATTATATCGAGATTGCGTAGGGTCTTAATGACCCTGTGTTTAAATTGCATTTTTAAGGCAACTATTTTATTTTTTTGCTCAATAGCAAGGAATACTTACACCTAGAAAAACTTAACAAACATAATGATAGCCACCAGAATTATCGTAATCGTGCGGCGCAAAATGTAACATCTACAAAATTGTTAGGGTCGACCGGGTTGACCTCTAAACATCCTAGCCGGCAATCGCTTGTAATCGTTGATATAATCAAATTGTCACCTACAGAAAACGATGATATTTTATCTGACTGTTGAATATAATGTATAATATGTTTTTTTTGTGTATTTTTCAGGTGTATCAACAAGTCAATAAAATTTGCTCGGTTCTTGCTTTAATAAGTTGCGTTCAGGTGGGCCTGGCGGTCAACATGTATAACTTAATACCTTTATACATCAACTATAACTCTGGAATGTTTACTGACCATAAACCCTTAAATCGTACATTTTTACACTCTATCGACTATAAATTACCATTCGACCAGTATAATGGCCATCATTGCTACCTCATAATATTCTTTTACAACTGGTTCACATCTTACAATGTAGCTATTTCAATTTGTATGTACGACCTCTTGGTTTTTATAATGGTGTTTCATATTTGGGGTCATTTAAAAATTCTTATCCACGATCTGAAATATTTTTCGGCCTCTAGACCTCAATATACTGATCAGTTCTCTTCAGTCAAAGGTAGACAAAAAGATATCATGGTCAGGCTAAAAGATATCATCAGGCATCATGCAATGGTTAAGGAGTAAGTGAATGTATTTCTTTATTTTCACTATTATAAGTATATTTTTTATTTAATAGCAACATGATTTATGTTTGTAATTGACAAACAATACATACACGGTATGACAGACAGCACAGTTGAGTGGTATCTAAAATAATTTATTCAAAATGTCACGATCATGTCTGCTTTAGCCATGTGCTCTATTAATTTATAGGTTATATAGAGTAAGGTTTTATACATACAATTTTCTTCTATGTAATTGAATAATCTACTTCACAAAATTAACTTTCCATAGCAACTCGTCAGTGTCTATTATTGCGGCTAGAAAACAAATAATCGAAATATAATAGCGCGAACAACAACGACGCGACAAAAAAATTGTTAAGATGTTTAGTAAAAATGGCAATCCTCTCTTCGCTTTTGTGCACTTTTGTTATCGACCTGTTTACCCGATCCTAATTCGGATTATACTCCTTGTTATAATAAATATCGGACAACCTCGCACACATCGATCTAGTCCCACAGTAAGCTCTAGTAGGCTTGTGTTAAGCGCACTAGACGAAGATATGCTTATATAGATAAATATATACTTAAATAATAAAGGTTGTTTAGTTGATGGGTCGAATCTATGTTTTAATTTATTGCTCTTGTTACAGGCCACACCAGGTGTACTTACAAGCCAATTTCGTTTCAGGTTCATGTCAAGAACTTCGGAAGCGTTCAGCATCACGTTGTGTTTCTACCTCATGTTCCATCAACTCAGTGGTTGTGTTTTACTGTTGAAATGTTATTCACTGGTAAGATTGCTGTGTCTATTTATATACCTATCTCATCAGCCTTTATGTTGTCCGTCTTCGGACATAGTCTTCATGCAAATGTGTCCATCTTTTTCTATCTTTAGCCACTCTCATCCAGTTTGATCATTCTCAGCCACATCGTCTCAACCTAACTTAAACGGGACCATTCGGGAGTCCAGGCTATAAAAAAATCAATACCATCAGTACAAGAACGGCCCGACATGTTTCGAACTCGTATGGAGCCCTTCATCAAGGACGGCTGCCCGTACACCGCCGACCGCCGAGTGACGAGTTTGCCGCGGCGGTGTACGGGCAGCCGTCCCTGATGAAGGGCTCCATACGAGTTCGAAACATGTCGGGCCGTTCCTGACCATTTCACGTGAGTGTAAACCGCTTAATATAATAATTAAATATGTCTCACGAAAGTTTTAATAAAATTACCATCAGTACAGATGTGCCTTTTCCAAAAAAATCCGGAAAGTTTCCACATTTTGTATGGGAGATAAGGAAAGTTTCCAGAGGTTTTCGGAACCGGCACATCTCAAATCATCAGTTTATAAAAGACGAAGTTCTGAGATACAAAACATTGCCACATGTGTCGACTTGAGAGTTTCCTTTTTTTAAGTCGGTCGAAGAAACTAAGAATCACCGACAAATCACATCACTGTCACGAAATAAAAAACCGTCTGTTGATGTTTTTCAAGACATGTGGTAGAACTTAAACTGGGGTCTGAAGTAGGTATGGTTCAATATCTAGTATAGACTAGTTCCCCTGTTATGTCACAAAAAACAAATGAATTTTCATATTAAGTAAAACAAATGAAATAAATAATAATGAGCCAGCAACCTAACCATAATATACTGTGCTGCTCTGAATTCTTGTTATTTCTGTTTAAGGATCCTGCCGCTCTAGTAAGATATGGATTGGTGACGCTGATTATATTTCAACAATTGATTGAAACATCAGTCATTTTCGAACTCATCTGCACAAAGGTTTGAAGGACTCGAATTTTATAGCATCGGTTTCATACTACTAACTGCATATCACCGTTACAAATGCTCGCAAACGAATACAAAATAATAGATACCTACCTACTGTACAAACAGGATGATTGGGCGTGACGTTTTAAAGAAGGTATTCTTATGAGAGATGCCACATATCTAGTGACCCTAAAGAGTGTTCCTTTTTTGTTCATGGCATCTTTATGTACAATAATTGCCTTCAGCTTGCATCTTTTACCTCTCGTAACCTACAGATACAAATACAAGTCCAAAACATTTTTAAATTTCAGTATTTTGGCCAATAATAAGGTTTGGGTTTGATAAGGCTAGTAGCTGCAAGAGAATCGCGATCTTGGATTGAGGCGAGCCTTAAAAAGGCTAAAAAGCTCGAGTATTTTGGAACACTAGAGATGTCATACCGCTTGCCTGCCGTACGCGTACGCAAGCGTCTCTTATGTATGAGGATGAGGATAAATACTTAACAGTACCCATGAAATGCGCTACGCGAGGACATCCACGTGAGCCTTCAATAATGCATTGAATGAACTACAGGTAGTTCTCAAAGTTATTCATATATTTTGTTGACAGGGAGACATGCTTGCGGATCTGGTCTACGAGTTGCCATGGGAACATATGGATGGACGAAACAGGAGAATTGTCCTCATGTTCCTTTGCAACGTGCAGACATCTCTCGCTCTGAAGGCCGGCGGCATGGTGCCAGTCGGGGTCATGACTATGTCTGCGGTAAATATGTTTATGAGCAGAGCGACATACACAAGTTCTACAGATGGTCATGGGAACGTATGGATAGCAGCAACAGAAGGAGTGTCTCGACGTTCCTCTGCAACGTGCAAACTTCTCTGGACCTGAAGGCCGGCGGCATGGTGTCAATCGGGGTCATAACTATGTCTGCGGTCCATTTAACCTACTTTTTCAGGTCACCAATCAACCTACTGGGGGCCTACCCAACGTCCTCCGGTGCGTGGTCGCCACTCAAGAACTTATCGGCCCCAGTAGCCATCCGTTCAATGATCAATGTACCTAACCTTTCAGTACTGTCAGTTACTAAATAGAAAGTTTATTTGTAAAATTTATATTGATTCTGGCAAATAAACAATGTTATATTCAAGCAGTCGAATTATGATTTGTAATTTTAAAGTCCCTGTATTAAAATTATAGGCTCTTTCCTCGTAGATAATAGAGAATTATTGTATAGTAAACTATTTGATTCACCCATTTAGCTAGCTCGCTCGCCGTATTTAAGAAATAAATAGATAGTTTCTTCAGACGTTACTTCTCCCGATTCTAGACTATGCTGACATCTCGTATCTTGATATTTCAGAGGAGCAACTTAATAAGCTTGAGCGCATTGAAAACATTTCCATCAGATTCATATTTGGGTTACGAAAATATGATCATGTTTCTAGTTTCCGATCTCAACTCAAGTGGCTCCCTATTCGTCATAGGTGTAACTCTCACATTCTTACTCTTCTTTATGGCATACTTTTGCACCGAGCAACTCCCTTGTATCTTAAAGAGCGCTTTAGCTACCTTTCATCTGCAAGGTGCGCTAAAAATTTCCTTTTAGCTGTCCCCTCCTCACACTCAAAATTTTACTCGAATTCCTTTACTTTTAAAGCCGTTTTGCTATGGAATTCGCTTCCAGTAGAATTGCGGGGAGCTAAATCGCCAGCGATCTTTAAAAATAAAATAAAAGAATACTATTTATCTCTCGATTAATAAAATTGATGTTATGTAATATGTAATATGTTTATTTGCAGAAAATGGGTACAATTAGATGGTAAACATATTCATACATCTCCAAATTCGGCTTAATTAAGCATGCAAACAATAAGTTTCAGCCAAATTTTGTTCATATTTAAAAATGTAACAAAATATAGCGTTATCTTTCTTAACCTAATAATTTTTACACATAAAAAGAGAGCTATGTACAATTAATTATGCGTTTTAATGTTTAAAAACTCTTTTGTGTGTTTTATGTTGTGATTTGTGAAACTGCTTTCGTTCGTTTGCCTCTGACTGTTTATGTGTTCCTTATCTGTCTTGTTTTTATTTATATTTATGTATGTTTAAGTAGGTTTATATATATCTATTTATGTATGTGTATATCTATTAATAGGTTTACTTGCTTATCTGTTGATAATTATTTTGTTCTCCCTTCCCCTTCTGCATCACCTACTCATTGTGTGATTTATACTAATCAACTCCACTACCTAAAGGTTGTCTGGAAGAGATCGCTCTTTAGCGATAAGACCGCCTGTTGTCTACCGTTATTAAAATTATTGCTCTGTATTGAATTTGTAAACTTTTTGGTGTGCAATAAACAGGGGTCGGACTTTCTTTCGCACGGTAAGACTAATGGAGAACTATGGAGCCGTTATTAACATTAAAATACAATTCATACTCATACTCATACTCATTCATCTATTTCATTCCAAACTGCCTTTATGGTTATTATGGTTAACATTCCCAAGCATTAAATTACTAAAATTATAAAATAAAATATTTTTTTACAATATTTTCAAAGTCCTAATTTAACTTAATTTATTGTCAATATCATGCACTTTCTAGTCATAAATGGATATTCAATCAATATAGAACCCAATTTACTCCAGAAAACATGGATAAAGTTGCAAATATTAACGTATTTTTTGGTGGCAAAAAAAAAACAATGCCTACACAAACTTTGTATATTCTTCTGACTTTGTCCTCGACTGTAAAATTAAAATTGCGAATGAAATACACTTATGAGTATGAGTATGAATTGTATTTTAATGTTAATAACGGCTCCATAGTTCTCCATTAGTCTTACCGTGCGAAAGAAAGTCCGACCCCTGGCAATAAACCATTTTGTATTGTATTTTTGTATTGTAGTTTGGTTGTATATCTCTACATCGACATCATATACCGACATAAACATAAAATAGCAATTACAAGTTTCATTAATTGCAATAATTGGATTTAAGATATAATAATCAAGTGTTATATTCAAATGATTCTCGTCGTTTAAGACAAATCATTATGTACCTTCATAACATGGTTTTTTTTTATTTTGCAGATCATACGAACATCGTGCTCCTATTTCCTCATGCTAAGAACACTCAATCAATAGACACGTCTTGTGAACATTTATGCAAATATATTAAAGAATTGTTTAATTCATTAAAAAAATTGAGTTTAATTACTTTAAGTAATGAGGTAATGCTGCCAGCGTCTTTGGTACAATGCCACGGGGGCCATTTTTAGGGTTCCGTAGTCAACTAGGAACCCTTATAGTTACGCCATGTCCGTCTGTCCGTCTGTCCGTCCGTCCGTCCGTCCGTCCGCGGCTTAGCACCGTGATCATTAGTACTAGAAAGCTGAAATTTGGTATGAGTATGTGTATGTATAACGCCGACAGAACGGTAAAATAAAATTTAAAAAAAATTTTTTTTTCGGTTACCTCTCGAACACCTAAAGTGGGGTGATTTTTTTTTCTTTTCAACACTGGTGTGTGGGGTGTCGTTGAATAGGTCTTGTAAAAATAATAGGGGTCTTCTAACATTATTATTTGATAAAGTCAGCAGTTTTGTAAATATTCGCCCCAAAAACAAAAAAAATAGTGTCCCCCGCCCCCCCCCCCCCTCTAATTTTCAACCACGGGTCAAAAAAAATCGGAAAAATTCATGTTAATGAGGCCTTATAAGTACTTTCAATGAAAACTATATTGAACAAAATCGGTTGAGCCGTTTTTGAGTTATCGCCAAATTTCATATTTTTTCTTTAAAAGGTCGTAAGTTGACTTCCAGAAGGTAATAAGTGATTACAGTTTCTAGGGCGTTTACGACCTTTTTATAGAGCTTAAAATCTTTCTTAACTTAAACCTCGGACTTAAAACAGCAGTTTATACTGAAGGATGAGCAACTACGGAACCCTACACTGAGCGTGGCCCGACATGCTGTTGGCCGGTTTTAGACTTAGTTTAGATTTAATTTTAGATTTAGATAGACTTATTTTAATTGGGTTATTGTTTATTTTGTTCTGTTAAATTTTTATTAATAATTACTTCAAGTAGCATAATGTAAAAATATTATTTACATTTTTACATTATTCAAATTCAAATTCAAATCATTTATTTCTCGACCAACATGGATCAGTTTTGTTAGTAATGAAATTAAATAAGTACTTATAAACTACTGTTAGTAACATATTTAATTATAATTATATATAACGGCTGTGTTTATGTGCATCATACAACAATGGTTTACATAAACACAGTCTAAGCGCTCGGCAATCATCTTCAGGACGCTGTTGGCGCTGGCCCGAATCCTGCGCACCAGGGATGTACATCGCTTGCGCATAGTCGTGTGAAAACAATCCACTTGCGCTTCTGCGAACATTCCCGATGCACTGCAGTATCGTGGCAGCCCCATCAGCACCCTGAACGCATTGTTAAATTGCACTCTAAGAGCACTGTACTGTCTTAGCGTGTAATTCGCCCACAGTCCGCTTGTATACAGGGATGTACAATAGGCTCGGAAAAGAGTAATCTTCGCTTCTTTGGAACATTTAGCGAACCGACGGGCGATCATGTTGGCTCTCACAGACAGCGCTCTTCGTTCCCGCTCAATGTCGGTATCGTCTTTAAGGTCAGAAGTGATAATATGTCCCAGATATTTAAATTGTGACACTACTTTAAGCACCTTGCCATTTAGCTTTATGGGCGGGACATCTGGCGTGCATTTATTTCTGACCTTAAAGACCATACACTCACTTTTCTTTACATTGTAAAGCAAACCGTGGCTACCAGCATATCGCTCACAGATGCCGATCAATTTCGCTATGCCACACGGAGAGGCGCTCAGCAGCACCATATCGTCCGCGTAGCTAAGATTATTTACGCATACCCCATCTATATGACACCCGACATAGGTGCTGCTGAGCTCCTCTATCAGTCCGTTTACATACAGGTTGAAGAGCTTGGGCGAGGTCAACCCCCCCTGCCTCACTCCGCACTCCAGCCTGTATGCGTCCGAGACAGCGCCTGCCCATTTGACAACATTCGATTGGTTTTTGTACCAGAATTTAAAGATATTATTTAATTCAGGTGGCACGTGAATGTCATTAAGTTTTTGCCAGAGGATGTCATAACTTACCAAATCGAATGCCCTTGATAAATCCAGGTAGCATGCGTACACATTTGTTTGTCGATCTGTGTAGTATTTGATAGTATGCTTTAAACCCAAAATCGCACTTTCCGTCGATAAACCCGGTTTAAAACCAAATTGATTATCGTGCAATTTAAGATACGGTTCAATTTGGAGATTAAGCACACTATCAAACACCTTGGCTACTATGGTAGCCAGAGAGATTGGCCTATAGTTGGACTTATCGCTAATATCACCCGTTTTATTTTTCACTATCGGCACCACCACCGTTTTCATCATGTCAGCAGGTAGGTACGAATGGCCTATGCAAAATGTATACAGCATCGCAAGTACTCTCGGCAAGTGTGGACCGGCATGTTGAAGGTGCTCTATACAAAGGCCGTCGTGGCCAGGAGACTTGCCCCTTGATATACATTTAATTGCTTTATTAATGTCCTTCGCTGTAAATTTGGTCCTTATCTCCTGATCACGCGACCCCGTACATGGCACCTCTGACTGTGATGGTCCCAATGGAGATTTAACAGCAAAATGATTTTTAAACATTTCAGCGATATCCTTTCGGTCGCTGATACCGTCGACACTCACTGGGAGGCCGGGTTTGCATTTGAGTTTGTCTGTGGCCTTCCAAAAAGCTCGGAAATCTCGTTTGTAGTGGTGCTTACTTATAATATCCAATTTAATTTGCTCCTCATTGTTTTGGCACCACTTTAACCGTGACCTGAAGATTCTCTTACTTTCACGCATTTCGTCAAATACTAAACCTAATCTAGGTTTTCCGTGCCACACCCAAACCTCAAACTTGGACCGGGCCACCCGGTGAGCATCGCTCACATGTTTGTTCCAACCAACTATAGGCTTTTTCTTTTTAACTTTTACAACATTTTTACTTATCACAGATGATTCTGTCAACGCGTTAATTATACTCCGGTAGTAATTATCAATAACCATCCTATGATTAGTGTCGTTACACATATGATCACAACATTGACGTAATTCGTTAGGAAAATCAATTAATTTTAGACTCTTATTACATTCGTCAACGTAAATCTCAATTTGCTCCGGCCTTCGCTCCCCCCATAGGACTTTATTTAACGGAGTGCTATCACTAGGTATAGTTTTTGGTCTGATTATCTGCAAGTTACATTCAATCACCAGTGGAAAATGATCCGACCACAAAACATCATCATAGCGGACGTATACATCTGTAATCGAGCTCATGGCTGACTTAGTAACAATACAATGGTCTAACCAGCTCGTTGATCCATGAGCATCGCTTACAAACGTATACGTACCCGACTGTCTGCCTAACTTATTCACATCCGCACATATCCATTCCTGATCATTACAAAAATCCGTTAGTTCATTAAAGAATAAACCGCCTGGATGCGCGTTAAGGTCTCCGAGTATATATACTGATTCCGTACTGTTATTATTTACGATAGCACTTACTGTACTGAGGCAGTCCGTAAATTATGCTACTTGAAGTAATTATATTCATATTTTTTTTAACTGCAATAATATGAATAATATATGAATCTGCTATTTATTTTTGTTTTACTAAACCTGCTTGTAAAAAACTAGGACACCTTACAAAAAGAAATGGCGTCTCACCAAAAACATTTCATGTGAAATTGTATGCCAGGACTCAAAATGTTAACACGGAAGCGAACATTTTAAAAATTCAATGGTTCAGGCAGGATTTAAACCTGCGTCACCCTGCGTCTCCATTGTAAACATTGCAAACATTTGATTTACGCTAGCACTCAAAAGCTAGGACTCAAAAGCTCATGCTTTTTCTGTATAAAAGTTATCAGATCCCAGAAAAAGACGAGGCCCTAAACCCTGTCTTTACTATCCCTACTAAATACGTGGTTTAAAAAGTATGACTTGGCTGGGCTGATTCATATATCTATTGCATATCGTAACAATATGATCACACTTCATTTCTGACCCTACGGGCCCGGCAAGACGATAGACTGCCATATTTACGGTAGAAAAATACGTCTTTGTAGGATTTATGTTATGACTATGACATGCTATAGATCTATGAAACGGTCAGGCCACACTTTATAACCAAAGTTTAGTAAAGTCGGGCTTAAGGGATTTGATACCTTTTTTTATAGCAAAAGCGTGAGCTTGTGAGCCATGGCCTATGATTTTACATGAAAAGTTTTTAGTGGGTTCATTTTACCCGACTAGGAAAGGTAGGTATAGTTTTACGCGAACGAAAATGCACCTTAGTATTTAAATAAATAAATAATGAAATATTAAGGGACGATCTTAGACTAATCAACCTTGTCTCGTGTAAAGAACTCTGTGATTAGATTAAGAGGCCTTATTCCTTTTAAAATGCTGATTGTTTTAGATATTTACTCTATGATCAAACGTGTTTCTTAACATATTATTGATGTTTCTACCTAGAACAGGACTAATGGGATGGGATTCATTGGTATATATTTGAAACCTACAGTTTGAATTTTTCATTGATAATTTTTGTTTCAAAAACTACTCGAAATTGACAAAATTCACGCGGAAAATTAGTTTTTTCAACTTATTTTCGACTGCACGCAATGAAAGCATAAAATAGCTATGTTACTACCTAGAACTCTGGGAAAAGTATTATACATTTCAAAAAGTTGGTTGAAAATATCAATATATTTATCATAATATGAATTTTTTTTTTTAAAGGAATAGCCTATAGGCCTCTTAAGTATACAAATATTGCGACCTTAACCTTTTTAGATTCAACGTTTTGATAAGATAAGATATCGAGAAAGCCGTGGTAACGTAACTATCCTTCGTATTGTTTTTTTTAATGCCTGACTACCCTAAACCCCTTGTTAACACTTTCATGGATAGTACTTCGTACGTGAGACATGAAACTATTTGCCGGCTCATGTGTTTCCTCCTTCTTATAACTTGGAACCCTTCAAACGAAGCGTGAAGAAGCATCTCTCGGGCCAGCATGCCAGTGTCAACTGACATGGCACCGTTGGTTTCTTGTGAGTTGCCATTGCAACTTGGGCTCCCCCTTTTGCTTACCATCAGACGAAGTGGGGCCACTATGATGTGCCGTAATAAAAAAAAGTAAATTATGATCCTCGTAATACGGCACTGCGTCTGTGGACGACAAAACTGCCACCCTGTCTTTAGGCGAACATTTCTCTTAGTTTTTATATAAAGGCCTTGCGCCGTTTTTGGCTTGTTTAATACAACGTTTCCCATATGCATGTATTTAAATATATAAGAAAGTGTCAATCACTCCTGTAGCGGGGAGATATTCCCGTTAGTGGGTTAGTACTCCAAGTAAGCCCGACTCACTGGAAGTTATACAGTACTAGTCATGTCAAAAAAAAATAGAGTGTCGCACTGTTGTTGACGATGCGGTTAACGCAGTTTGTAGTGCACCTGCGTACTGAGCAGGCGATCCTGGGTCCGAATCCCGACCAGGGCACATATTTGTATGACGACCTCGAATATTTGTTCCTACAGGTCATGGATGTTATCTGTACCTATATGTATTTTTTGTCTAACTACAAGCATTGCTTAGTTTGTGACTCGATTTGTGTAAGATTGTCCCTTAATATTTATTTATTAATTACTGTATTATTTAACTCTATATTCTCGGGTAAACAAACCCATAAAGAAGCTGATCTAGCCGAAGTGAACATGGGATATAGGTACGGATCCCATGACAAAACTCCTAGAGCAAAGTGGTTTAAAAAGTCGCCTCCAACATACCCCTAAAGTACTCATACTTTATGTATTGGTCTATAATTAATACTTATTAACGAACAGTAACAATTAGCTCCAACCTTACGTGACTCAAAAGGGCGTGCCACATTGAGTTTTGGTTTAGTTTGTAGAGGTTTGATTGATTTTTACTAAGAAACAATTGCACTGCTCTAAAATGGCCAGGTAAGCTATGTAGAATTGTAGAAGCTATACAGGTCAATAAATCAATCCCCTGGATTGTTCCCTATTTGAGATCAGCTCTCCTGATCCTGTTACGCCATTCTTGGCGATTTTGTGAAGTTTCTGGCGTAAGGCCTAAATATAAGTATAGTACGCCTCTTCCCAGATGAATTTTTCGCTTCGAACCCTAATCTTTCAAACAATGGCCATTGTGTCTTTTATCGCAAAGCCGCTAGCTACCGAGTTTGCCACGTGCCACTGTAACATTCATATGAAAAACAAACGGTATCGTCATAGTATTAAGGTTCCAATTTAATGTCACTGATATTCTAGATATTGCGTTTTGGTAGTGTAGGACAATAGACCACCCCGACGAAATACAGCATTCATATTATTTTGATTTCAACCTTAATACTATGAGGATACCGTTTGTTTTTAATATGAATGTTATCGTGGCACGTGGCAAACTCGGTAGCTAGCGGCTTTGCGATAATAGACAATGGCCATTGTTTGAAAGATGAGGGCTCGAAGCGAAAAATTCACCTGGGAAGAGCCATACTTGTAGATCGTTTTGGATAGTTCGCCTCCAGGTAGTCGGTGGCCGACCTCTTCCCCTTGTGCCCTCTTCTATGGCTAAAACGCGTCGGGTCATATGGTCTTGGTTTCTGCGCATAACGTGCTGTTATGTTGTACTACAGCTACTTTAAAGCTCCCCCGGATAAGCTTATTAAATAAATAAAAAAAATAAAAATAAAAATCATTTATTTCGACCAACTGGGATCATAGTGCTTACAAAATATGTTAGTAACAGACTGAAATTCTTATCCTACGGTTAGTGTAACATTATTATTAGGTGTATTATAATATAGTTCGCATTTAATAAATTCGCTCAGTACTTACAAGGGCTTGAAAGGCTTGATTGTCAGTACATGAACCATATGGCAGTGGTTCAAATACTGACAATCAAACCTTTCGGCAAATGCCCTCAGGATGCCGTTAGCGTATTGGGGGACCTTATCCAGTCTCGTGACACCACCTGCACATCGCAGCATCCTCATCGCCGTGATAAGCATTTTTTGCTCTTCGCATATTCTGATTCTGCAGCATTCGGATCCATACAACATCGCAGGTCTAACTACTCGTTTATACACGGTGCCTGATGTAGTTTTGATAGGCATTTTTGTATAACAGAGGACCCCAGTGAGTCACCTCCACTTGAGCCAGCCCGTCCTGATTCTATTGTCCATGGTTGCCTTTGAGTTGACCACCGATCCGAGGTGCTTGAATTCCTCTACTTGGCTTAGTGTACCGCCGTGGTGTTGTTTTTGCCAAAAAATTGCAGTGCATGTATTCTGTCTTTTTGCGATCAACCCGTAGGCCACAGCCTTCCAAAGCCTTACACCATTTACCTAAGTTGTTTTGAATTTCCGGCAGAGATTCCTTTATTAGAACTACATCATCAGCAGACAGCAATGTCCAAGGGGTCGGTTTTTGAAGATGTTTGTGATGTAGTCCATGACAACGTTGAAAAGCAGGGGGCTTGAGGCGGACCCTTGATGGACCCCGACCCCCACCTCGAGACTATCACTTAAACTTGCTGCTTGAGAGACAACTCATTGTTACTTTGTTATACATTTCTTGTATGATATTGATGTATTGCTCTGGTATCATTCGGGCTCTGAGTGCTTACCATATATTAACTTATGGCCCTGTAGTTATATATAGTTAGGTATGTGATGAAAATGTATTTTTGAGTAGTCTGCATAGGTATGCCAGACTGTAGAAATGTTATGAAGATTCAGTGGAAAAAAAACAAGCATGGACTTGGGCCAGACTGTCACCATCATCAATGCTGCTCTTATATGTTTATTATGAATGACAAAGCATTTATCACTTTTTGATAAGCATGTGAGTGCGAAATTTACTGCTTTTTAGCATTTAATTGTTTGTCGCGTGATAAACACGACCATCAGCACACGCTGCACACACGACACCCACTGGACGGGCGGTTACAATAATGGGCAAATTACTAAAATAATTGGTACATATTGGTTTGGTAAACCTTTCACGCACTTTTCTAACTGTTTACACCTACGCTCGCTGTGCCGAAGATATCGTCCACCCAAACATAGGACGGTTTTCTTTAAGCTCCGATATTGCAAAAGGCCATCACTGCGCGAAAAATAACCTTATCGCGGAAAAATAACCTTCTCCAACTGCAATGATGGCTACAACACCATCAGGTCTGTATTACCTACTAAATAAGTAATCAGAATTTATTTATTTATTTATTTAAACTTTATTGCACAAAAGAAAAACTTAACGTACAAAAGGCGGACTTAATGCCATGAGGCATTCTCTACCAGTCAACCTTAGGGCAAAGCAGAGAAATTGTAGGCGGTGCATCAGACAACATAATTACATATAATTAAAATACTCATATTAGGTACATACAATAAAAGAATAGAATTTGTGTTGTGCGGCGGTCTTTTGTCCATATTAGGCCACAATATAAAGCGTACACATTATATAATCTTTACACTCGTATGTATTTGTTTCAGCGATACCGCAGATGTATTCTCGCTGCTGTACATGAAAATTGTCAGAGCCTCACTAATCAGTATTGGTGTATGGCCTCACACAGCAAGTAGGGGCTCGAGCACTGTGTCCCGAATATCTGCCATATGCCGCAGTATATTGATAACGTTGGCCGTTATGCAGATCATCAGTACGGTAATATATTCAAAGAAGCACACGGATACAGACTTGGGACAAACGTACCTAAATGTTTTGATGACCTGCGTATGTCTAGTAAGTCATGGATGTTATAATTTAGTGTGATGTGCTAAAACTATAGACAGCTTGACTGACTACTAGTATAGCACTATAAAAAGTATGCGTAGTTAATGTACTTTCACGAAATTCATTCTTACAAATATTTGTGTTTCTAGCTAAGAAACGTTTACTATGTGTACAGGTATATTTATAGTTTGAAATGTACGTACATGTTTTTTGCATGACAATTGAAAAACATAAACATCAATTTAATAATTTCATTTTCAGCAAAGATTATTCCTACCTTTTCAGAAGAAATATTATATACTTGTAAACAAGCTTATTCTAGAATTTCATTTAATTCACCACAGATATCAGAGTAACTTTGCCGATAAGGTAAATTAGCATTTTTATTAACTACTCTATTTCCCATATCACCCGTATTAACAATCTCCTCTGAAATAATAAGTTAAAAGAAACCTTTGTATTTTTAAAATCACGTTTTTGCTCAATAAAAGTATTATTTCTCCTTAAAGTATTGCACACACAAACGTAAATTATTATGTTACATTGAAAATTATTAACCGACGAGCAGAGCAGACTTTCGACACTAGTTCTTTTGACTTAAAATAACCTGAAACGACAGACGAAAGTACTATGACCCAATAAATCTAGTCAAAATAGTTTTGATTAACTGATTCCACCAAAAGTAGTTTTGCACTAAATTGGCGGGGCCCCGCTGTCTCGGGGTTCCAATGTTTAGGTGTTTCACCCTTCGGGCGTACCTAACGAACGTAATGCATCGAAATATTTCTATTTATTTCCATCCCCTAATGGTTAAAATATGTTTTGACCAGGAGAATCTACACCAAAAGCACTATTAACCAATTATTTTCAAGCATAACTTTTCTAATCAACACCCCCACCTTAAAAAACTGAAGTAAAAATATTTTTGACCGCGCGTCTATATTACTTACCTGTTTTTTCAGTTAAAAGTACTTTTGACCTTTGTTATGTTACAGTCAATAGGATTTTTAACTGAAAAAAACACCACACCGAAAGGATTGCTGTTATTTTAATCTCTATTTACTTTTTTCCAGGTATATAAACAAGTCAACAAAATTTGCTCAGTTCTTTCTAAAAGAAATTGCATACAAGCGGCAGTGGCAGTCATTATGTATAACCTAATACCTTTGTATAGCAACTATAGAGCTGGAATGTTTACTGATCATAAAACATTAAATGGGACATTTTTACATCCGATTGATTATTCATTACCATTTGATCAGTATAATAACATAAATAGCTACATCATATTGTTCTTTTACAATTGTTTCGTGTCTTATTATGTGGCAATTGCAGTCTGTCTGTTCGACTTTTTGGTTTTTATAATTGTTTTTCATATGTGGGGTCATTTAAATATTCTCATACACGATCTGAAGCACTTTTCTCCAACTAGAGCCGAATATATTGAGAACTTATCTCCAATTGAAGTTACACAAGAATATATCTTTATCAGGTTAAAAGATATCATGAGACATCACAGAATGATTAAAGAGTAAGTTTTGTACAATTACATGCTAATTACATTCTTACAGCAGAAAATTACTTCTTGCCATTTTTGTGTGATGCTATTTGCTAATTATTGGAATATGTATGACGCCCATTGTCGTTGCTACAGTTATTTTTACACCTCGACTAACCTCAACCTCACTGCCAGATAAACAGATAACAAATCTAAACTCAAGCCATAAACCCTTCTTCTTTCTTAGTTTTTATTCAAATTGTACTCGGTCATTACCAATTTCATTTCAGGTTCATGACATTAACTTCTGAAGCGTTCAGCACCACATTGTGTTTCTACCTAATGTTTCATCAACTCAGTGGTTGTGTTCTGCTGCTAAAATGTTCTTCACTGGTAAGGTTATAATTTAAACTGGAACGGACGATAGGACATTAATACGATTAGCACCAGCCCCTCGTTGGGCGCCAATGACGTGACTTATATTGGCGACGTTGATCAAAGGGATCATACACCGGATTTAATCCCGATTATGAGGTTCGGTTAGCATGACGAGTCATCACTATTATCACTAATATTCTTCATTAATTTTATTGCGTAGTTTTTCACTTATCTGCCAAGACAAATAAGTGACGGCAATATGGCTGATGTTTACTGTTGAATTGATTTTTATTTTTGTTTAAGGATCCTCCCACTCTAGTAAGATACGGATTAGTGGCAATGATAGTATTTCAACAATTGATTGAAACATCAGTAATTTTTGAACTTATCCGCTTAAAGGTTTGATATAAATATTTGTAGTATTTTACCTTTTTAGTAGAGTTGCTAAGCCGCTAAATTGTGCGCATCGGGTTACAAGCATGAAATTTCTACCACACATAGAGCGTTCCACGGTGATTATTTTCAGATGTGGAGGGAAGTCAGATTCGTCCCCTGTGTGGTGGGAGAGCGGGGTGAAGAGGACCAAGTACTGCTCTTTTTCTATGTTTTATTACTGATCAGTTAAGGCTACTAGGGCTTGTGCGACATCGTTTTCGTGTAAAATAGATATCAGCTATTAATTTTTCATGTTATTTAAGAATAGTTTCATATGAAAATTTGGGGTTATTGCCGAAAAGGTAAAAATCACAACAAGTTTTTTTTATTCAGAACGATAAATTAGTTATCTATCCTAAATATTTACAATTCAAAAAAATATTACTAAACAGAAAATTTAATCTTGTTTTTAAAAATGTATACATATTGGGTACATCTGATACAAAAAGAACCTTGAAAAAAATGTTGATGTTAAGCTTAGCCTGCGTGTTCTAGTACATTTTGCTAAGTCGCGAAATTGTGTACATCGGGATACAACCACGAAATTTCTACCACAGATAGAGTATTTTGCGGTGATTATTTTCAGATGTGGAGGGAAGTCAGATTCGTCCCCTGTGCGGCGGGAAAGCGGGGTGAATAGGACAAAGGAGTCCTCTTTTTCTTTTTATATTACTGATCAAATAACGCTACTAGGACTTGTGTGGTGTCGTTTTCGTGTAAAACAGATATCAGCAATTCATTTTTCATGTTATTTATTCATAGTACCATATAAGAATATGGTTGTATTTCCGAAATTGTAAAAATCACAACAAGTTTTTTTTATTCAGGGCGATAAATTAGTTATATTTCCTCAATATTTACAACTAAGAAAAATATTGCAAAATACCAAATTTAATCTAGTTTCTAAAAATATATATTGGGCACTCTTCATACAAACAGTAACTTAAATAAATTGTTGATGTTGAGATTAGCCCGTGTGCTCGTGATACATTAGCAAAAAAATATTTTGTTTTAATAGCATTAATTTGTTTTTCTAGGACGTATATAGTAAAAATTATATGTAAAAGCATGTTAATAATCATTATTTAATGTATTTAATGAAGCGAAATAGGATGCGTTCGAAGATTTACGTTGGTTACGCCGACGTAGATAAATTTTAAGCTAGTGTTTGTATGAGAAGTGCCCAACATGCATATATTTTTAGAAACCAGATTAAATGAGCTTTTTGAAATAATAATAATAAGTTGAAAATGTTCACGAAATTAACCTATTTACCTCACTGAATAAAAAACTTATTGTGATTTTTACCTTTTCGGCCATTACACCCATATTTTTATATAGAATTATAGAACAATACAAAACTAACAAAAAAAATAATTTCTGATATTTGTTGTACACGGAAACGATACCAAACACGTCCTAGTAGACTTAACTGACCAGCAATAAAGAAAGAAGAGAGAGATACTTGGCCGTATTCACTCCGCTCTCCCGCCTCACAGGGGACGAATCTGACTTCCCTCCACATATATGAAAATAATCACCGTGGAAAACTCTATCTGTGGTAAAAATTTCATGCTTGTAACCCGATGCGCACAATTATGTTAGAAAACAGCGGACTAACAACTCTACTATTTCATCGCACAAAGCCAAATAAGAGTTAGCGTTTCTACGCCATACACAAATCTTTTATTACTTATTTTATTATGTAGGTGAATTCGATGATGTTTTTGAATAACCAATAAAAAGTAACTTAGTGTTCTGTAGGAACAACACATAAAATAATTATTAAATGAACGGCCGATTACGTATGTAAACTGTACGCAACTGTGAAGCAGCTTTAGTCGGCTTCCTTACCCACGAAATGGACCGATGACTATTGAGGTCGCCGGTTGTAGCAAATAGATCCGCGACACCGTTTGTTTTGTACCTATTCTTGGGCTGTCCAAAACAGTGTGTTAATGTTTAGCAGTAGACATTGATTATGAGGGTAATACTAATAATATTTTACAGAACATACAATTTGAAACGTGTATGTCTTGTGGGCAGGGCGACATCCTTGTCGACGCGGTGTACGGGTTGCCATGGGAACGCATGAACGCCAGAAACAGAAGAGTCGTCCTGATGTTCCTCTCCAACGTGCAAGCTTCTCTTGCGCTCAAGGCCGGCGGCATCGTTCCAGTTGGTGTTATGACTATGTCAGCGGTAAAATATTATCAATGTTATGAAACATGTAATGTCGCATTTTTTTAATGTGGCTACACACCACAATTTTTATATTTACCTACCCTTAAATGCATACAATTACACTAATTTTATTTCTCAAATAACGTAATTAGCCATAAAATCCACATCAGTTTGAGATTTCGGGACAATCTTTGAGAAAGTCTTTATTGAAAATATTCAGATTTGCGTCATTTCAATAACGTGTAAATATACATTATCATGCATTTAAGGGTTAAACCATTGATAAAGATCAACCGCGAGCGCGGTAACCTTACCGCGCGCGCTGGACCGGCAATCCAGAGGTACCGGGTTCGATTCCCGGTCTTCCCACCAGGTCACGCATTTAAATTTTTCTTTGAGCTTTGATCTTTGTATCAATGGTTTAAAATATTATCAGTTATACATTTAGACATATTCTCTCTTTCTCTCTTCTTAGCAATTATCCCACACGGTGGTGTGGTCAACCTCCCTTATTTCATTGATCTTTCTCGTCTGCTTGATAATCAGTCATATCCTTTTCCATAAATTTTTCCACCTTATTGTCTTGACCTAGATCCAAACTTACAAAATCCTCTTAAAAACGTATAAAATCCCTTATCTGTAAAAATAACGTCCATTTCATAAAATAATATTTTGAAATGTTCTTGTGTAATGTGCGGTCAGCCAAGAATTGGTATTGTAGTCCATTTTTTTGGCTTATTGTACATCACTTTTGTGGTTGGCTACGCAAATGAATAACGTTATATCCTTATATTTTTACAGATTCTAAAAACATCGTTCTCCTATTTCATCATGTTGAAAACATTCACAAAATAGACTACAAAAACGTTTCGTGACGCCTAGCCTATACACGATCACGTACGCAAGAATTCAGACGGCCCTAAGGACCACTACATAATTTCACGTTACATTGACGTGAAGTAAATTGTTACGTTATAGAACGTTAATTTCCAGGTCGCGAAGGCAATGCAGAATAGTGTTTTGGCCGAGATATCCGAAGTACCTAACGAGGAAATAATCGCAAAAGATTCCCACAGACATAACTTGTAGTTCTGACCTTCCTTAACCATAACAATGCATCCCAATTCAAATACCCCTCTTAGCAAACAATTGGTGAACCGCGCAAGGCCTCGTAAAATGGGCCTCTTTATTTACTGATACTTTGAAGCTCGGCCTTGCTTCGGATTGGGAGGATCCAGATATTTAGCAAATTACTTAATAGTGGTTTGAGCGGGAATTGTTTCAAAATAATCGGATCTAAGTATAAAATAGTAGAAAATGTTAACAATGCCGATATAAAAAATATATATAAGTAAACATAAAATTGCCACAAAACGAATATAGCATTGTCTCTCTCTTTCTCTGGCTTTCGGCCTTCCGAAGAACACGAGTAGGTCGACATATTTTCTTTTGATTTGACACCGAGTACATACTCAATGGGGAATGAGCAGAAAATTATACAGATTTTTCTGTAGCCTAAATAAAATAAAAAAACCGGCCAAGAGCATGTCGGGCCACGCTCAGTAGTAGTTGCTCATCCTTTTCAATAAACTGCTTTTTTAAGCCCGAGGTTTACGTTAAGAAAGATTTTAAGCTCTATAAAAAGGTCGTAAACGCCCTAGAAACTGTAATCACTTATTACCTTCCGGAAGTCAACTTACGACCTTTTAAAGAAAAAATATGAAATTTGGCGATAACTCAAAAACGGCTCAACCGATTTTGTTCAATATAGTTTTCATTGAAAGTACTTATAAGGCTTCATTAACATGAATTTTTTCGATTTTTTTTGACCCGTGGTTGAAAAGTTAGAGGGGGGGGGACACATTTTTTTTTGTTTTTGGAGCGAATATTTACAAAACTGCTGACTTTATCAAAAAATAATGTTAGAAGACCCCTATTATTTTTACAAGACCTATTCAACGACACCCCACACATCAGTGTTGAAAAGAAAAAAAAAATCACCCCCACTTTAGGTGTTCGAGAGGTACCTACCCGAAAAAAAAAAATTCCCGTTCTGTCGGCGTTATACATACACATACTCATACCAAATTTCAGCTTTCTAGTACTAATGATCACGGAGCTAAGCCGCGGACGGACGGACGAACGGACGGACGGACGGACGGACAGACACGGACATGGCGAAACTATAAGGGTTCCTAGTTGACTACGGAACCCTAAAAAAGATAAAAATGTTATCTCACATCTTGTACGGGCGCCGCACAGAAACCTAACCGAGGTGGTATTTTTTTCGATTTGGCAGGAGTGCTGCCGTGCTCCTAGTTAATATATAGTATTTTATGCAACCGTTGTATAAGAGGGGGCAAAAAACGCGAGTGGCATGGGTTACGATGTGAGCGCAGCGAACATCGTAAGAAAGATGCCACGAGCGTTTTTTGACCTACTTATACAACGTTGCATACAATACTTTTTCTACGACTCGACATTTCATAAATAAAATGCAAATAAACAACAAAGAAAATAATTAAATGTTCCCGCTCGGAATCAACAAAATTAAAAAGAAAAATTGTCTCTGATAAACTTTTTTTTTATTGACATCCATCTGTCAAAAAAATATTAACTTATACATAAAGGTATACGATCACCATACTAAACATCTGTCAAAAAAATTTAACTTATACATAAAGGTATCGTTCACTATACTAAACATCCATGCACTGAAGATAAAACTTCTTTTTTAAGTTGGCACCAATGCCTTAGTACAAAAGTTTTTTTTTTTAATTTGCAAATTGTTTGAATGCAGCTGTTCATCATGTAATCTGAGGTACCTGAGGTATCTGAGGTAGGTGATGGTTTTTTGGCGACATTATAACATCGGTTAGCAGTAGAGTATAGACTTTTACAGACTTTCATAATTTATGTCTTTATATTAGAGTTAGTAACTATATAAATGACAGAAAAAAGTACTGGAGTAGAAAAAATAACAAATACTAACCTACTTTTACTGTTCATATTATTTTCCTTAATACTACCTAGAGAAGAGGTATTTAGGACCAAGGACCAGCCGTCAGTAAAGTAAAAGTTACAAAATAACAACAAAACTGATTCTCAAATTCGCTAGCCATTTTATTCAAAAATATACTGCGACCCTAGAAATTATCATGACTTTAGCTGTCCAAGTAATTTCTTGCGCTACGCAAACAACTGTTTTTAAGAAACGCAAAAAAGTATTTATAAATCTCTACGACATCATTCGTTACCAAAAACATTTTTATCTAATTTGGCCCTGGCTTACTCGGCAAAAACGCGTTACTGCGTAATAAGAAAAGTTTATTTTTATCCTTCCCCTTTATCTTTAAGGCCTTAACCTCGAACTTGCCTTATATGATTACGATCAAATTGTAACGAGCATAGATAAAAGTTGGCCTAAAGGCCCTTTTTGTATATTTATTGTTAATATGTTACATATGTTATTCTTTCTGTCTTTCTCTGTTTTGTAACTGAATTCTGTGCAATAAATAATTTTCTGATTCTGATTATTACTGAGTCTGATTCTTTTAGCCTCTCGCCCTAAAAAATGCAAAGTTCATAGTCTAATTTCTTTTGTCTCATTCAGCATAGTTAGTGCCATATCAAAAACCAAAGTAGCATTAACTCCACAAAAACATATGTTAGCTACAAGGAAGACTTTTTCATATGCTTAGAATGCTTAACTAACAGGCCCTTAACTTGGCTTGGAAACAAATTTTTGGGAATGCTGTATTTGAAAACGTCATTAAAAGTTAAACGATGAAGGTTTTAAAGGTATATTATTCTGTATGACGACGCGTTTGGCTCGGTTTGTAGTACAGCTGCCTACTGAGTTGGCGGTCCTGGGTTCGAATCCCGGCCAGGGAAAATATTTGTGTCATGAACTCGAATATTTGTTCCTGCGTCATGGATGTTATCTATATGTATTTATATATTATGTCTATCGTCGTCTAGTACCCATAGTACAAGCTTTGCTTAGTTTGGGACTAGGTTGATTTGTGTACAAATGCGATGTACAAATGCACCAATGCGAGCTCGTCCCTCCCCAGTTTGCTGACCACCAAATCATATTTTGTTTCCTTGTTCACCTTCTGTGGATTTATTATTGCCTCAAATTGGGCGAACCACAATTTAGGGATGTCTCTCCAAAAGGGCGCAGCAATTCTCCCCGCCACGCTGACGGAGAAAAGCTGCGTTGCCGCGTCGTTTCAGGAATTCGCATCCGTCATTGTATTTAATTTAATTTCGCGTTCTACTCGGGGTCACCACTTTGGGGATCACGCCGTGTTGGGAGATGAGTGGAAAGATGAAGTCCAATATATCACGTTTATTCACAATACACACACACAATTATAGAAATCAGTCAATTCTACAGATACGCAAACTGGGGAGGCTAGTTTGTATGTGCACGAGTTATGCTATGCGCGGTCGATGGCCACCTGCCGTCCCGCTCTCGTTGACAATATACATATGCTGACTCGTATGTAGCGTGCAGCTACAAGATTGTCCCTTAATATTTATTTATTTTATTTTATTTATAGCGACCCGCCCCGGCTTCGCACGTGTGGAATTATGGCAAATTATGCATTTATTATACATATAAACCTTCCTCTATCTATTAAAAGAAACCGCACCAAAATCCGTTGCGTAGTTTTAAAGATCTAAGCATACATAGGGAAAAACAAACAGACAGCACAGGATGGGACTTCGTTTTATACTATACACTGGTAGTGGTCTACCGTTTTGAGTGGTCTACGTATTTTCAGTAGGGTCGGGTCGCCAACAGTGGCTCGGATTTTTTCGAACGCTCAAATTGTGAAGAAAAAGTCGTGGTAGCGGGCTGAAATTCACACTCAACGTGCTTTGGTTATTAAACTTTTTCCCAGAATTATCAGTTTTTCAATCAAGGCAACAATAAAGTAGTCAGACAATGTTTTTTAAAAAATGGGAAATGAGCCACTGTGTACGGGATATTTAACTAAAACTATAATTTACATTCAGTTTCATTTATTTGTTTGAGTAGAAATATACTCTAAGCCTCATATCTATCAATATCAGACACATAAAAATTATAAAATCAAATCTCTTAGGATAATTGAGATCAACCTCTTTTCTGACTTTGTTTCTTTGTCGTTAGAGATCTAAAAATTAAAAACGAGTTTAATTTTTATTAAGAAAATAACATAACAGTTATCAAGATACATTAAAAGGATAAAAAATCCAGAAAAATAACCAAAAAAAAAGTAGGTCTACACTCGAGTGCAAAAGTGTTTCATGCATATAGGTTTATTCTTATAAAAAAAAATACAGTTTTGTTTTTATTCTTTTTTTATTTTATTAATTAGTTGGCATTGAACAGTAGCATAACATAACATTATCCAATAGAAATAATAATAAAGCAACCATCATTTGTAATAAAAGTAGGTACACAGTGGCTCAAGAAAGTACATAGTGACTCACGAGTCACTGTGTACTTCTTAAATTTGAGCCACTGACCACGCCGCAGCCATTTTGAATTCACCGGCGCATAACTATCACGTGGCTTGCCGAAGGACATGAGAATCTATGTCATTGCCTAGCATAATAACGTCACTTTGCATCAAAACAACAATACTTGTCTTAATGCTCAAATTTCTCTACATAAAAACAAGTGTAACTTACCTTAAAATTTAATTTTGCACCCTCGGCCACACGAAACACTTTCCTACACATGTAAACTGCGCGGGAGCGGGCGAATAACTGGTTTGTACGTGTTTGGGTGTCGAACGCTCTCGGCTAATAAAGGAGACAGATAGATATTGTTGCTCTATCTAGGAAATATAGCCGCGAGTCAGTGTACCCGACCGAGCCTCTGTTGGCAACCCGACCCTAATCGGCTACCTGTGTGTTGTCTTTTCCGGGGTTATTTAGCAAGAATCGGCCCTGTGACGAAAAACACATTTACATTGAAATAAATAGGTAGAGGAAAATAAGTAATTGAGAACTTACTTAAGTGATTGTTAACTTACACTCAAAATTATGCCGAAAGCAAAACAAGCAAACGAAAAATCAACGCTAATAGCGCCGGTGAAAATTTGGTTCTACCCTGGACCCTGGCCAAGGGTTAGGCCCGGGGATAAGGCTAAGGTAGCATCTGTCTGAGGCACTTCCTATTTATAAAGCACTAAATATCAAATAAATTACTCCCAAGTGCGGTCACAGACCTGCAGATCGGAAATATTCCTAAAGACCTTCAACGAAGTGGCACCCCCCGCTGTTCTCATAACATTACAGTTACTTCCACAACGACACAATCTCTTCCACCATACTAACGATTGTGACCGCTGTGTGCCGGGCGGAAAAATCACTTTTCAACACAATATAAAGATGCGAGAATCGAAATTTTCCATACTATGTTTGTGGGCCAATATTATTCGGATTACGTCGTTAGATCGTGATTGCTACGTGGGCAGGAAATTCGGATATTATGGGGAAAGCAATGCCAATCAAACTAATATTGTGATGATGTTTTTATTGAGCAATAAGGGACGTGATCTTTTGTGAGGATTCTCGTCGCAGCGCAGCAGTACCTAAGATTTGGTTTTATTTTCCCAAGAATCAAATGCTATATTTGCACCTACTTAATTAAATTAATGTTACATTCTCCCTACCAGCGTAGTATTTTCCTATTGATAAATAAATAAATATAAAGGGACAATCTTACACAAATCGACCTAGTCCCAAACTAAGCAAAGCTTGTACTATGGGTACTAAATGTTCTTACTACGATATACATAATATATAAATACGATATACCTACAATTTTAATATCATATAATTTTCAGATAAGTATGTTTACAATTTCACATAAATTTAAAGAAACTAATATAAGAAAAACTTACACCATCTTGAACGCCATTAAGTCTCGACTTGTTATAAAAAAGCAAGAGCATAGAAATCATCCAAAGATAGAACATTATGATAATAATTTGAAACAATTCGAATATTTTCGACATGAATTTAAAAGACTGAAGCGAGGCAATACCTTATTCTTATGAAATATAACATTAAAAAAACATTTACTTTCCAAGTTACTTGCTTCTGAAGCAATATATTTAAGTGAACCGGTAACTTTTTATTGTATCGTTCGTATACAAAAGGAATCCTTACAAATATTCATTTTTGGAGAACTTTTCAAGTAACATCAGAAACATGTACGCCATTATTCAAAAAGTATAACATCCTGACAGTACCAAGCTATATATTTTAGAAGTTTGCCAATTTGTAAAAAAAAATCCGGAACTGTTCATTAAGAAATGCAATGCCGGAAAACATAAAATTACGCATAAGTGTTTAATTGTACCTGAAAACCGATTACAACTCGGAAAGAAAAACTGTTATCATATGGCGATAAAGATTTAACCTGCTTCCTATCTCTTGGACTGAACTCCCTTATAATAAATTTAATATCTAAGCTGAAAAAGTTTTTGCTTATTGAATGCTTTTATTCTTTGAATGATTATTTCTTTAAAATGACATGTAATGATAGTGTTTTATTGTAATTTAATTCTAAATATTTGTATTATTTCAATTATAGTGTATAATTGGTGTTCGTGGCATAGCATTGAAATGGTTTAAGAGCTACCTGTCAAATCGAAGTCAATGTCTAAAGCTGGGTGCTTTGGTCAGTTCCCATTCTCGGTCCAACCCTGTTTTTGGTATACCTGAATGACCTGCCATATACTCTCAATAATGCAGAAGTAATTTGCTACGCAGATGATACTGCAATAATTTTTCATGAATCGACCTGGGAGAAATGTTTCATGGCGACTGAGAAGGCTCTGGCTGAAGTACATAAATGGTTGACAAATAACCTGTTAACTTTGAACGTCAATAAAACTAAATACCTATGTTTTCACAAAACTGCTGCTTCATCGCCAAGGGAGCGTCCTGAATTTAAGTTTAAATTAGCCACTGATATGGTGTGCACCAATTCAGCTTATAATGAGGACGTCATAAGAAATTGTTGCATCATTAAATACCTGGGAGTAACTCTCGATGAAAAATTAAATTTCAAAGCTCATATTGATTCTTTGTCCAGTAGAGTAAGAAAACTGATATATATTATGAAGTTACTCAGAGATTCAGCCGGTAAGGACGTCTTAAAACTAGTATACACGTCCATTTGTCAACCAGTTCTTTCTTATTGCAATACAGTGTGGGGAGGTGCATCAAGGTCAAATCTCATAACACTAGAAAGATCCCAACGTCTTATCTTAAAGGTCATGCACAAGAAGTCTAGGTTATATCCCACCGCCACTTTATTCAAGGAATGGGGGGTTTTAACCGTTCGACAACTAATGCTCATGAGGGTCACTCTCCTGGTTCATCGGACTATCATTGTGTCTGATAAGTACCCTGAGCTGCTAAGCAAGAGGGTATACAAAATTCCGATTCCGCACACCAAAACCTCCTTCGGCCAACGGTTTCCCAAATTTTTACATCCCTTGGTATATAATGTAGTAAATAAACACTGTGACATCAAAAAATTATCACCAAGGGAACTTAAAATAAAGCTGTTTTCTTGGTTAAACAGTCTTAATTACTCAGAGACTGAGGAAATCCTACGAAGTATTCAATGATTCTTTTTCCTAATATAAGGTTGCACATGCACATACAGACACGCACACACACACACACACACACACACACACACACACACACACACACACACACACACACACACACACACGCACACTCTCACACTCTCACATCGACATACACACTTTCATTTGCGCATTTATCTTTGCAAGTAAATGTAGTACATAATTGTAGGTAATAGGCTAAATAATTTTATTAACGGATACCCGAATGTGAAATGTCAATGTTTGCTTAACGGTCACCACGATACAGGCCTAGCCTAGTGTGGGATCACTGATTAATTTTACAATCTATATTTCTGTCTTTTCAATAAACGAATTTTATTTTTATTTTTTATTTAATTAATGTAAATATTGTATGCCGTAAGACGGTAGATTGTGACACTCTCCAACTGTTTTGTTGCAACTGCTTTGTATCGCACAATCAAGCAATAAATGATTTCTGATGGAAAGAAGTTTGTTTAAGGCGTCATTCTGATCTTCCCTGGTGATTACGACCAAATTGTGACGAGCATACATAAAATTTGGCCAAAACGCCCTTTTAGCCACACACCATCAAGCATGCAATAGTTATTTGTGCAACAAGAGAGCAAAGTTGTTTTTTGTTACGAGTGCTGATTTTGAGTCCCGAGCAAACGAAGGATTCTACGTTTGAATCACGAGCGTAGCGAGTGATTCTATGTTAGAATCCTGAGTGTAGCGAGGGACTCAACAGCACGAGATGCAAAAAACTTTGCTCTCGTGTAGCACACACAACTTTTCACCTCATCAGCGAGAACATATTCGACATTTTGTGCTTTTTTTCCAACGTATGTTTATAGTCTTTGTTGCTGATTTCAATAATATTATTAATCGGAAAATAGATGTGCTGCTTAATAAGGAATAACAATATAATTTAATTAAAATTATAATCAACCAACCAACACGGTTATTGTCATTATTTGATCAAATTGGAAGATTTAGCAGATACATGACGTGTTTATTTATTAATACATATTATATTACGAGATTTTGTTTATAAATTGATTAATATTTTTACACGTAAAACACAAAACAAAATAAATGCAAAAGAAAATAACAATTACAATATGAACTCGATATTTTTTTAGGTAGGTACGTTTCGAATATACATCTATGATAAATGGTGAAATTATACATTTTTATTATATTTACAATAAGTAATAAGTTGAAAAATCTTATTTTATTTGAGCAATGATCTATTGTTTTATATAAAAGGCAAAATTGTTTTAATATTCGGTCGTTAAATAAAAATAATAATAAAGGAAAAAAAAATACGTTGCAATTAAAACTTTTTCGGGTGTATTTAATGATTTTTTTGGTATAACGTGTATCCGAACTGTTCTCAATCGAGGTCGGATTCGAAAATCGAATTTCAAATTGATAAGTTTCTATCCCTCTCTTTTTTATACATATGAAAGAAACAGAGTGCATCGAGATTCAAATGATTAGAATTTTATAATTAACCTTTGGCTGAAGAATGACAATTCGTGGTCAGATATTGAAAAAATTAAAAAGCTACTTTCTACTCACGCTCGAAACAAAATCGCATTTTGTTCACTGTTATCTGACAGCAAAATCGCCATGTTTGAGCTGGTGAGGTGAAAAATAGATAGTCTTTCTGATTCAGCATGCTAAATGCCATATCAAAAGCGCCAACAAGAATACTAGGTGATTGTTTAAGTCGTGAATGGGAATGCCAGGGGAAACCCGGAAAATATATCTAATCAACTAAATTTTATTGATAGCTTTATTACCCGAAAAAGTATTTTTTTATAACAAGCTTCGAAGTATCACGTTTCGGGCGGAATCACTCAAGTCAACTGTAAAGGAATTTCATCCAAAATTGAAGGCAAGTATTTTTTTTTTCAAACATGGCGCCTGCATTCTTGAACAGGCTAAACAGCTAAATTATATATTTTTGAGTGGTGTATTTTTTATTTCTTTGCATATGTTTGAGAAAGCACTATACATGCTTTAGCCCTGAAAAGGGCTTGCCGGCTTCGTATCACGTACCTACTCACCCGGCAAGCCCTGCTTTCCCGACGTCAGCAGTAATGTACTATTTTTCATGGAGATTTCATTGTTGACTCCATAGCAAAATTCCTCAGTGTGACCCTCCTCGTCCGCCCTGGCACACGTTGCAAGTTCTATCTTTGATACAATTTCTTTGTTACGAAGTAACAGAAGTTTCTGTTTCGCCCTAAGGTTGACTGGTAGAGAATAGCTCGTGGCATTAAGTCCGCCTTTAGTACGATATTTATTTTGTGCAATAAAGATTAAACAAATAAATAAATAATTTCTAATCAAAAGTATGAAAAGACAAACAACATGCAGTGTCCGTCGCGTCGCTGACAGATGGTTGCGTCGCACAGTTTTAATTATTTTTCTTTCTTTACTCGGAGACGCCATTATGTTGTTCAAACAGAAATAGGTACATAAGATCTATCTATAACTTAATTAAAGAAATGAAAGAAGTCGTTGCACTACTGCCTCAACTGGGTTCATGTCCGAAGTAATACTTTAGTACCTACATGTTATATACAACATAAGTAAATTCAATAGGTTGCTCGGGAGTTAGGGTGCCGGAAAATTTAACTCGCTGGGCCGGCAATCCAGAGGTACCGGGTTTGATACCCGGTCTCTTCCACCAGGTAACGCATTTAATTTTTTCTTTCAGCTTTGATCTTTGTATCAATAGTATAGCATAAGTACCAAATTTCCAACTGCTTGCTTGGAGTGCATGCAACAGGAGTGATAGGACAATCCCTCACGGAACAACGGACCTATCAATTAGTAGATACATGACATCTTCACATAGACACGATGTCTTTTTTAGGGTTCCGTAGTCAACTAGGAACCCTTATAGTTTCGCCATGTCCGTCTGTCCGTCTGTCCGTCCTATAGTTGTAAACCAGCGGCTTGTAAGCCGGTAGTAACCGAAAGCAGCGGCTAGAAACGAATAACCAGCCGCTTGATACCGGGTAGATACCCGACTTGAGCATCAAAGAAAGAAATTTTTTTTTTTTTTGTTAAACTTATTTTTGTTATACAGTAGCACTTATTATGTTCTTTTTTTAAAAAATAGACCCCGAAGACAGCATTTGTACCTACTAATTTACTTAATTCAGATACGAAAAGTAAACTATGAAACAACGTTTGTGTTCAGGTGGCGGTGTATGAAAATTATAAGAATAAAGGTAGCTAAATCAGTTTATTTTGAATCTAATCATCATTGTAAACCAAACGCGGGAATCTCGCGCGGCAGGACTATTACTAGGTAACTGATAAATACCTATATCCAATTCATCTCTCACAAATAAATGATTAAAATAGTCCTATTCCACTGCTCTTTCACATTTTGTAAGAGAATTTTGAGTTTTTAACACTTAATACAGATGCAAATTTCATTGTTTATGTCTATTTATGTTAAAATAGCAACCAGCTTCGCATCTTTTCCGTCCGCGGCTTAGCTCCGTGATCATTAGTACTAGAAAGCTGAAATTTGGTATGAGTATGTGTATGTATTACGCCAACAAAACGGTAAAATAAAAACTAAAAAACAATTCTTTTTTGGGGTACCTCTCGAACACCTAAAGTGGGGGTGAAATATTTTTTTCGTTCCAACACTAGTGTGTGGGGTATCATTGAATAGGTCTTTTAAAAATAATAGGGGTCTCCAAACATTTTTTTTTGATAAAGTCAGCAGTTTCGTAAATATTCGCTTCGAAAATAAAAAAAATAGTGTCCCCCCCTCTAACTTTTCAACCACGAGTCAAAAAATTATGAAAAAATTCATGAACATGAGGCCTTATAAGTACTTTCAATGAAAACTATATTGAACAAAATCGATTAAGCCGTTTTTAAGTTATCGCAAAATTTCATAATTTTCTTAAAAGGACGTAAGTTGACTTCCAGAAGGTAATAAGTAACTACAGTTACTTTGGCGTTTACGACCTTTTTATAGAGCTTGAAATCTTGCTCGTAACTTAAGTCTATTGTGAAGGATGAGCAACTACGGAACCCTACACTGAGCGTGGCCCGACATGCTCTTGGCCGGTTTTTTTATTTTAACTTTATTGCACGAAAGATAAACATAACGTACAAAAAGCGGACTTAATGACATGGGGCATGAGGATGTCAATCGATCCAATTTTTATTGAGATCAAATACCTGTTTGGGGAAAACTACACTTAGACTAGCTAAAAGTCAGAAACGACTGTTAAAGGTCGACATTCCTACGAGGCGCTGAAAACGCTCCATACAAATGGCGTTGAAACTGTGAAGTACCAATATCTCAATGGAAAAACGACTCATTTGCCATTTTGGCTGTGAAAAAGTGCGTTTAAGGTCTAATTCTTTTTTAAAAAAAATTTTCATAATATTACAAATTTATTGATAATTTCAACCAACTTTTCTAAGTGAATAATACTTTTCGCTGAGTATTAGAAAGTAGAAGCTATTTCATGCTTTCATTGCGTGCAGTCGAATAAGATAAAAAAAAAAGTTTTCTGCGTGAATTTAGTCAAATTCGAGTAGTTTGTGAAACAAAAATTATCGATAAAAAATGTAAACTGTAGGTTTCAAATATATACCAATAAATCGTCATGGTCCGAAGTCGTAACATATGTTAAGAAACATGTTTAATCATTGAGAAAAATGAAAACAATCAGCGTTTTTGAACAGATAAGGAGCCTTATGGCTTTATACAGTTTATTGTTTTATTTGAATTATGAGTATTATCAAACAATTCAAATTTGCTTTTGGATTTTAAAAAAGACAGCCTTCAAATTTGGGTACGTTTGAAGTCTCATGTTTCAAAGTCCCTTTACTTTTTTAATATTTTTTCCTCATTTCATGACATTGTCACGGCCTCTATAGAAATATGGATGATTGAAGTTACTTGTCCTGCTTTTTAGGGTTCCGTACCCAAAGAGTAAAAACGGGACCCTATTACTGCGACTTCGCTGTCCGGCCGTCCGTCCGTCCGTCCCTCCGTCTGTCACCAGGCCTAATCTCAAGAACGGTGATAGCTAGACAGCTGAAATTTTCACATATGATGTATTTCTATTGCCGCTATAACAACAAATACTAAAAATAAAATAAAATGAATATTTAAGGGGGGCTTGGGAGCATACAACAAACTTGTTACGGAACCCTGCATGCGCGAGTCGGACTCGCACTTGCCCAATTTTTTATTTTATTGTTTACAGTGTCGCCAAATTAAATGTCAGTCGTGGGCGATGGCTATATCTACAAAGGCGAGATTGCGTTCAAAGGCTACATGCCAAGTCACTTTTATCCCTCAGGCTTCAGAAGATTAGAGGTGGCTGATAAATAACGTCGCGATGAAAAGTCACTGTGATTGGCGTACTAAAAGTATACTGTGACTGGTATCTTAATCACAAACTACCAAGTTTACAGAAGTCACGTCGTTCACGACGCAAAATATGTACATCACTAGAAATAAGGATCTGCCCAGTCCTGCCAAAATTTTGTGGTCCAACCCCCATTAGGGTAGGCATGGGTAGGGGGCATATTTTAAAAGATAAACATTTTACAAACTAGGCTAATAAAGTGTTATTGAGACCATGTGCTAATACTTATAGGATCAATATTTTGCTAAGGAACTATAATATTTTGTTTAAGCCTTAAACCCCCAGGTAGTTCCTTTTTAAATTTTTCTCTAAGCTTTGATCTTTATATATAGGCTTAAATAAATAAAAAATGTGGAGTACCTACCCACATTAAAAAAAATTAGACATTACATGTTTCATAAATTTGTATCATACTTTGTCTTATTTTACCTGTAGTAAAAAGCAGCGCGATGCAAAATAGACAGAAGTGACTGGGACAAGTGGGACAAGTCCTCTCCTCCTTTTGTATGATAACTCATTAAAATGGCGCCGCGTCCTCGTCGCGTGCTCTTGCTCCTCCTACGTTTCTTCTGTTTGGCTTGCGCCTAACGGGCGTGACAAGGTCAAGAAAACGGAACAGCGGTCACTGTGATTGAAATGTATCGTTTTCCCCATCTCTAAAATTATTCCTACACAAAATGATATTCCTACATAAATGCGTATTAATTGGACAATGAAGATCACTTAACGATGCTTGTAAGAGTTTTTGTTGTTAACGATGTTCCTTCATTAATGTTATTAATAGAATCCTTTTTATCGCTTCTATTGTTTAACATATATTTGTCAATTATGCGGCCGCGGCTGTCGCTCTCGTATCGGGCTTTCCAGCCATCTTCGAAAGTGCCGCAGTTTATTAGACGCTGCTTAACTCATCTGTTATAGATGTAAAAGGCTAATGATGATGATGATTGTTTAACAAGGAAATACCATTATTTTTTGCTACATATTGATACAAATGTTAATTTTAGAAAGTAAGATTGAATGTAAGCAGGATTTGAACCTGCGTCACGCGAAGTGCCAACTGAGCTATTGTAACGATGTAAGTACGTCAGTTAAATCGTTAAGTTGTAATTTTAAAATATACGACGTAGAGAGCGCTCTAGCAGCGTAAATGATGAAATCACAGTTTTGGTGTGATTTTGGAACCGATAACGGTAACGAGTTGATGACTCAGTTGGGATTGGGAGAGCACTATGACGGAAACTTCGGGTCATAGGTTCGAGTCCTGTAGGCCTAGGATGGGTGCTTTCATCACGCGATAAATAAGTGACAAAGCATCCGTCACGTTTTGACAAATCGCGAGTGTAAGTGACAGATGATTTGTCACTTTATCACGTGATAAACGCAACCATCATAGGCCACCTGTTCACATCAAAAAATAAGTCGTAATGAACATTTGTGCCAATATTTAATATACTTCATAGTTTGTAACGTATATGAGAAAAAATACAATTTAAAAGTAACTGGAGCAATGACCAGTAACTGTCCAACTTTAAAGATAACACCCACTTTAGTTTGTTTTGAAATCAAACATCTTTCGAGAAAGAAATTTGCAAATTATATCACAAGAGGCCTAGTTCGATCGTTATTACTATAAATCCATATGAGGTATGCATAGGGACGTCATGTGCCGATCGATATATAACAATGTTTGTCTATGTAAATAGAAAATATAATGCACATTGCTAAAATAATCATATATCTGCTGCGGTTACCTATATATATGTTAAGGCTCAAGGTACCTTAAGTAAATTATTACCATACTAGGCTACTGACTTAGGCACACTATTTTCCCGTATATCAATCACTTACAACATACTATAATTAGACCGCAACTGCTAAAATTTTCCTAAAGATGGCCCACGTCTCGCTATTACAATTTTTACTCGAATAATGACCCTGGCATTAAAATTTGTTTTTTTTTTTTACAGACACTGTTACTGTATATTTCACCTATATCGCCTTTAATAAGGATTGCATGAAAACAAACCTAGAAAAAATAACTTCGCAGCGGCGTATAAAAGAAAAAGTAGAAAGAACCACAATGGCAGAAGTTCGCCCGTACCTGTACCTACGTAGCGAACTAGCGCGTTCATTATTGGAAACAATAACTGCCCAGACTACGAGAAACGTGAGGACTGCGAGGCTGTGGAGTAGACATCTTTATAAAATTGAAACGGAGTGATGTACTCTTTGTAAAAAATCACCAAATATTAAATAACGGCTTGTTAATGCTGCCGTGTGCTAAGGTAAAAGGTAAAAGGAGACCTTTTTGTATGGAACTCCATACTAAAAGGTTCCCTTTTACCTCTGCACAGCAGAATATTATATTATGCGTCAATAGTAAAATTCGAAATATGTCATCTTTAAATTCAGAGACCAACTTTACTTTTGGAAAATAAGGGCACCGGCATCATCCTTCGCTACACTACACATACCTACGCGTTTGCATCGATACAAACCTGAGTATGAATCAATTCATCAGGACCCTTACCATGATATTACAGTGACCGTACTCGCTAGCGACTGCGTAAACGATTTGAATGAAGAATTGAAGTTCCACGAAGTAACCGTTAGGGACGCTGTACCAGTCTCGATATAAATCGTTTACGCAGTCGCCAGCGAGTACGGTCACGTTAGAACATGGGTAGGGGTACAGTAGCGTGTTCCCAGAACGCACATTTCTATCGCTGCAAATAGTTGTCATTTCTAAAGTCTCTTCGTCGTCTTTTCTTTCTTGAAATAGAAAAATGTCGTCATTAGGCTCCACGGCCGCCTCTGTTCTGTCCCGCCTCAGTAAAAATGAACGGGCTTAAATAGGAATATCGATGAGAGCCAATACTTGCGAACGCGAGCTGCCCCTGCTCACAAAAGGACGTATCCTAACAGGAATACTACGTTGGATACGGCTTTCTAGTCACCGGACGCAGAACAAAACAGCCAACAGATACAGAGTTTGTAATAAACATCCTGTTTTAATTTCCTTGGAACAATTGAAGGTTCACTTGCTTCTTTGCATGTTCTATCTAGCAAGGCCAAGAAGCGATGCATTCGATATTGAGGCAAAATCCTAAATCTGTAGTACCCTGTACTAATAAAAGTATGCCGTGAACTGAAATACTTTGTGAACTATATTATTTAGGTTCTAAAAAGTTTGTGGACTCCTTTGGATTCTAAAAGGTGGTAAAAGTTAAAAAGATGGACTAAACGTACCCTAGAATATTTTATCTAAACCCCCAAATACAACTATAAAATTAAAATATTGACAAACGATAATTAAAAATATTTCGTTCCAATACGTCAGACGTCACGGAGGACATCACGTGACGAACATGACCTATGATGGAAATACGTTTATCGCGTAATAAATAAGTGACAAAGTATCTGTCACTCACAATTGCATTTTGTCAAAACGTGCCTAGTGCAGAAACAAATATAATATTTATAAGCATAATGTATATTAATATAAGCGCTTGTTTAGCCTCACGTACCTAATCACATTTCGATGTATCAGCACTCACATTCGCATTTTGTCAAAACGTGACAGATGCTTTGTCACTTATTTATCGCGTGATAAACTCGACCATCATAGGCCCCCAGAAATGGAATAGGTAAAGTAAAGTAAGTAAAGTAAAGTTTATTTCGCAAGCACATGAATAGTTAAAAAGATTATGCAAATCCGATAAATCGAAATGAGATTATTAGGTACGTAAGGCTAAACAAGCGCTTATACATTATGCTTATAAATATTATATTGGTTTCTGCACTAGGGAAGGCCTGTCTCGCAGATAACCAAGATAAAAAGAAATTGGCATGCGTTGTTGAAATGCGAAAGGTCAACAAATCCACGTACATGGCGCAAAGTTATATAGTAGTAGGTAGTTTATAAAGTAACTAAACAAAAGGTCTTAGTACAATTATTTTATCACTGTATATTTTGAGCAATTTAATTAAACAACTAAATAAGTTCTGAGGGGAAGAACTGGCTGTCACATTTGTTAAAACCTTAATAAAATAGCTAAAAAACCGGGACCCAGCCAGTTTAACCCCTGTTAAGTGTGTTTACAGTTGAACTGAGACATTTTGTGGGAAAAGACAAAAAAATCTGACAAAAAATGATTTAGTCGGTTTTTCCAATACCGCTATAAATATTAACGACCCGCTTCTCTTGCAATAATCAAAATCCAAAAAAATGACAACACGTTTAGTTTCGTCGATTTACAATTAGGTAGAATGAGTTTTTTGTCATTTATAGGTACTGCAAATATAAATACGTAGGGATTAGGTCGAAGCTTATAGGAGTAGTGTAGAGTAGAATAGTGTTATAAAATAAATTGCTTTCTACAGTAATCACGATCTTTCGCACTTCATTCGAAATCCTTTCGTGGGTGTTTAATATGAAGCGACGCACCTTTAAATTTAATGCCGCATTATAGGTAAATCTCCTGAGTCACCATAAAACTGCAAATGGAATGAAAAAGATACGTGAGCTTTATTTCAAATGGCCCGTTTCTGTGAAAAACCAATTAGATAAAATTGTATGGCTTGAGACAGAAAATAAGTAGCATGTTCTGTTCTGAGAAACGAGATTTAGGTAGTCGAGTATTAATATGATTTAATTTATTTTGTTTTCAACAAAAATGGACAATAAATTTAATTACAATTTAAGTTATAACTTCAGTCTGACGATTATGATAAATAAATCTAGGTACACGATAGAAAAAAATATGGGCCTGTCGGAAAACTACCTTGAATTCTTTTCACGCATATTTCATACGTATTTTTTTAAGGACCCTTTATTATTATTATTATTATGAGCCCATTGTGTCCCACTGCTGGGCAAAGGCCTCCCCCTTTTTTTTCACTACTCTCTATTCTGTGCTTTATCTGGCCAGTCCTTGAGGAAAAAGTCCAAGTCATCGCGCCATCGCCGACGATGGCGTCCACTCCGTGGTGTTTTTGGCCCACAAGTCATCCGGCATGCGGCAAACGTGGCCAGCCCAGTCCCATTTCAACTTAGCCGCCTTCCAAGCTACGTCGACTATTAGGGTTTGTGAGCGCAGTGTGGTGTTCCGGATACGGTCCATCCGATTTACTCCTAATATGCTACGCTCCATAGCCCGCTGGCAAACCCCGAGTTTGTGCTTCTGTGCTTCTGTCAAAGACCAAGTCTGAGCACCGTAGGTGAGAACTGGAAGTATGCACATGTCCATGAGCCTACGTTTTAGCGACAATGGTAGGTTACCCTTCATCAAATGTTTTATGGACCAATAGCTCTTCCAGGCGTTTTCGGTCCGTCTTTCGACCTCTTTATCTTGGCGCGCCTGGAAAGAGACTAATTGGCCCAAATACAGGTATTCAGGGACATATGCAATAAGTTCACCGTTTATCTCTACCCTACGTTTTGTGCTGTTCGTCATGACTTTGGTCTAAGGACCCTTTAACTTTCTAAAAATCTATCTGCATTTACAGATTTTGCGAAAAGCTTACCTGAACCGGGAATCGAACTAACAAAACGGGTTAATAAGTTTCCACTCTGTATAACGTATAGGTATATATATAACTACTACTTTTGCTTCTTTCGTGAGTAAAAGTAACGACAAAAACCTAGTTGAACTTTACCATATAAAAAAGGTTTGGTATAGACATTTCATGGTATCCTGCCTTTTCGCAGAACTATTTTTGGCCGAATTTCATTTGCCAACTAACGTTTCGCCGACTTTTCACTTTGACAACTAACGATTACCAAATTTTTGTATGACAACTTTTCACTTGGCAGAATTATTGTAATGCAAATTATTATTATGCCTCTAAACTTTTGGCAGACTAATCATTAGTCAAATCTTTCACTTGGTCGAACAACTTTTGGACGATTAACGTTTCGTTGATGGAACAGTTCCCTTTTCATACATTAGGCAAGTTACAAATAAGAAAAAGATACATACCAATGCTTACATATTTTTTGGTTGGCCGAAACTCTGGCAAGCAAGAGTAACTGCGACAAAATGGAATATGGGTCAAAACCCAAAAACTGTAGGTTAGGTTAGGTTTGTTTTATGACCATGGATAGCGGAGCGTCAGATTGCTTGCTTACATGAAGGTAATAAAAATGCTTGCAAGTATTACAAAAAAAAAACATATTATACATATATTTATAATTTACCTACATTATTGTCATAAAAATAAGTGAGCGGTAGCGCTTACCCACGATGTATTAATAAAACGGAGTTGCTAAACGAAACGCTACTCAATAAACCATTTGGTAAACAATAAACAACTAAGTGTATATTATGCCAACTAAAACATTCTGCTACATGAAAGGTGGCGTTTTAAAAATTTACGGAATAAAACACAGACCAAAAGTTAAGTTGGTAACGGTGAGGTTGGCAATTAATAAGTTGGCAATTGATAAGTTGGGAAATGAAAGGTCGGCGAAATAAAATTCCGCGAAACGGGAGTTGGGAAGTGATAATCGGCGTAACAATTTTCTGCGAAAAATAAGAGAACCACATTTCATACATCACACCGTCGCTAGCTTTTTCCACGATTTCTTTGAACAATAAGAAATTGTTTTCTCAACGTACCTACAAAGAAAAATAAACTGTTAGCATTCAAATACGAAATTGCTAGCTACATATTTACTTATTTGTCAAATCTAGGTCCTTATATTTACCGCAAATATATCAAGTTTAGTGGAACATGAAACCGTTTACTGATAAAATATTCAGGGAGACCCACACAATCATAAAAGAGATCTTAAGGACTGGTATCAGGTCATCACCTTACCCCGGGGTATTTGGGGCACAAATGATTTGACACATACTGTCGGCCTAGTGTCATGGTCATACCTGAGCTAACTCGAGGCACGCTCTAGGGACGAGATATCGATAAAACGAAGTCGATATATATTAATACATGTCTCATTGAAAGTTCTCGATTACTTTAAAACTAATGTCTAATGTCATCATGTCTAATGAAGTGGGTATTTTCATCTAGACGGCAATCTCTAATAACGACGAATATGGAAATAATATTGATTGTATACTTACTATGAAAATTATATAAAATAAATAAATGAATACACGCTTTAATTTGTTTATTGTTTTCATTCTGAAATGAAGAGAAATAATATATATATATATATTTATTTTGATCAACATTTAGATATAGTTGTCGATAAAATATTTTGCTACATTACTTTAGTATCGTTGCCCCGAGTTAGCAGAGGTATGGCATGATTTCGTGCACCGAAAACCCCTATAAATAAATTTAAATATTAAGGGACAATCTTACACAAATCAACCTAATCCCAAACTAAGCGAAGCTTGTACTATGGGTACTAGAAGATGATATACATAATATATAAATAAATACATATATATAGATAACATCCATGACCCAGAAACAAATATTCGAGTTCATCACACAAATATTTGCCCTGGCCGGGATTCGAACCCAGGACCGCCGGCTCAGTAGGCAAGTCACTACAAACCGAGCCAACCGCGTCGTCAAAACATAATGGTCATCACAACATAATTAGACGATAGGTGTCATCTGCTGCACGTGTAGTATAGTTGCCGGCAAACTTTTAGAACAAAAATGGCGGATCTGCGCATGTACATTTGTACGTATATCGGCTACTGCACGGTCAAGGTTATGCGCTAAAAGTTGGCCGGCAGCTGTATACAAGGTGGAATGGACTACTAAAGAATTAGTTCACAGTCAAAACACCCCTCACTTTTTGACAAGTATCTCCATTAAACATGTTAGATGAATTGCTTTTTGGTAAAATAAATACAGTTCCCTCCCCGTCTTAAATCAAAATTAATTCACAAAGTTTCCGTAAACGTGTGCCCCATTTTTTAAATATCAATACATTAAAACTTGGCCTATTAGAATCTAATCCTAATCGAGCGAAACAAAAAGTTAAATATCCTTTTTAAAAGTTTTGTTATTATCTTATTCCTGTAGGCTGTGAAGATCGTTTACAGGCCGGTTTAGCAAAGGTCAGTTAATTATAAATCTACAGTTAATCTATCAGTTAGTCAATTTATGTATTTATAAGTTTTCTTTATTTTTTTTATTCAATAAGATATTGACTTTTTTGTTTGCTTATCAGTGGCGTTGCGTCCATAGTACTCCATTCCCACCTGCCCTTTAAAAAGATATTGAGCGCATGTACTTACTTTATGGTTCTTGAAAAAAATAATACTTTGTCAGTTTTTCAGCTTGCCCAAAATCCTTTGAAACCACGCCATTATTTAAAAAAACGGGCTGCATCTCAAGGACCTCCTGACGATGTGCGCTGTGTCCAGGATTATACTGCCTTCAACTCGTATGTCAGACGGTCACACCCTTGATCTAGTCATCCAGCGCGCTTCTTTTAAGTATGATGAATTTTCTAAATTTGACGATTAAAGCTGAATATGTTTGAATCTTACAGTATCATCAGCATAATAACGGCTATCCACAACCCATCTATCGATAACTTATGTATATAGGTAGCGGTAGCTGTATTTACACCAGGTCCGATGTATCATGTATTGAGCGGAAAGAAGTAACTGATCTATCGGTGGAATCCCAGATCGAAGCCTGTGCCATCGAGTGCATAGGCCTGGACCTCATCGTCGTGTGTGTATATCGACCGCCGTCTGGTGATATATCTTTGTTTTTATCGATTTTGAACAATATTCTTAATCTAGATACTATTAAAAATTATAATGTTATAATTATGGGTGACATAAATATCGATTTAATATGTAAGTGTAACAATTCTAAATGTTTATTAAATTTATTAAGACAATTTGGTTTCAGACATCTAGTTAATGTACCTACCAGAGTTACTGACACATCCAAGACATGCATTGATCACGCTTATTCAAATATATATAAAACTGACATTAATACTGTATCTTGTTTTGATATGAATCTATCTGATCACTATTGTATAAATGTATCTGTTGACATTAAAAAAGAGTTAGGCTTGCAAACTAGCCACATATTAAAGCGAGTTTTTACCACGCAGCAAAAATGTAACTTCTTTCAATGCCTAGACACATATGAATGGGAAAAAATATTAAAAAAATCACACTGTCTAAGTAAAATAACTGAGCTCGTTATGAATGTCATTAAACATTATTTCAATTTACATTTTCCCATTAAAAAATATCCTGTAAAAAATACAAGTGTGTGGGTCAATGAACACATAAAAAAATTACGTAAAGATATAAACCAAATTAAAACTATGTTAGCAACCTCTCATCCTGGTAACGCTGAGCTACGCTGAGTACTCGTCTACAAAAGCTGGAGTCGGAATACTGGGCGAAGTTAAAAGATGGCCGTAGTGGTTACATCAATAACTTAATAGCGAACAGTAGTGATGATATGTGTAAAAGTGTATGGCGTGTAATTTCAGCGGAAACGTGTAAAAATAAAAAAAGCAAGAGCAGTGCGATCGACGTGCTTGTCAGTAAGTCGCCGGGCGACTGTATCGCCGCGCGCGCCACGGCCGCCGCCGCTCATCTGAACCAGTATTATACTGACACTAGCGTAAAAAACGTTACACCGTGCGCTCGCACTGCGCTCGCTTATCTCGTACAATATCTACCTGATACGCCTGCACCGTACACTTTCGAACCGTTTACACTGGATGAAATGTTAACTGCATGCAATAAAATAAAGCGGAAAGAATCCAAGGACATAAACGACATGTCAACACGAATAATCGACTGCTTACCACCTAGTGTTATTTCGCTTTTCCTTTTATTATTTAATAAATGTGTACAAGCGGGTGTGTACCCAGACGTTCTAAAAGAAATAAAAGTCCAACCTATTTATAAGGGGAAGGGCGAAATGCACATGCCTAAATACTATCGCCCAATATCACTGATACCTGTGGTTTCTAAGATTTTTGAGCGTTTGATAAGTACTAGACTAATGAGACACATAACTTGTAATAAATTATTAAACCACCAACAATATGCTTACCAACCAGGCCGATCGACTGTGGACGCGACGCGAGACGTAGTGGCGCGAGTGCTGGCACACCTGGAGGGCGGGCGGCAGGTTGCAGCAGTATTCTGTGACCTGTCGCGCGCCTTCGAGATGATTGACCACGCCCTCCTTCTCGCTAAACTGTCCTACTATGGTTTTACAGGCTGTTTCCATCAAACCATTGCCTCATTTTTAAGCAACCGTAGGCAGAGCACTTTTGTCCTCGACGCGAAGTCAGACCTAGATCCAATAGGCAGCTGTGCGGTCCCCCAAGGTTCTGTCATGGGAAACTACCTGTTTTTAATGCTGGTTAATGACATCACAGCCGCCTGTGGAGGCCCCGAATACGTGATGTTCGCCGACGACACCTGCATAATAGTGAACGCGGATAACATTCAAAATTTGAAGTCAATCCTATGCTCGGTCATGGCTTCATTAGTTAACTGGTTTACAGCAAATGGGATGCTTCTGAACGTGGAAAAGACGAATATTGTGCATTTTCAAATAAAGAAAAAACACGGCCCACTAAACATCACAACTAATAGTACGCCCGTTCCACAAGTTGACGCGACTAGGTACTTGGGCTTCATGATCGACTCCGGGTTGACTTGGTCTCCCCATATAGATTATGCCTGTGATAAACTGTCCTCGCCTGCTACGCGTTATCCAGGCTTGCACCCACCCTGTCCTCTAGCAACTTAAGAAAAGCCTATTTTGGTTACTTCCACTCCATCTTAATACAAGGCTTGGATCTGTGGGCCACATCCGCCAGCCGCGACCGTCTGTTTAAATTGCAGAAGCGAGCCCTACGCATCATTGAGCGAAAACCGGCCGGCTACCCAGCTCGTGAATTATTTATAAAACAAAAAATCCTGACTCTGCCGAGTGTGTTCATACTAGCAGCCTGTGAATATGTTCGTTCTAACCTATCTGATTACCAAACTTACGGCCAACGTAATCCTAGAACGTCGCGTAGGCCGCACCTCATAGTGCCGCCGCAACGACGGTTGGCAAAGGCTCGTGCTCAGCTCAGCGTTATCGGACCCAATATATACAACTGTATCCCTACCGACATAAAAGAGTGTGAAAATAACACCACATTTTCTAGGAAACTTAAAACACTACTTAGCAATCTGGCTTGTTACAGTATAAACGAATTTTTGAATGTGAACCGTTGACCTAAACACTAGTCTGAAACAAACTTAGAAATAATATATCGCTGATATCAAACCTACCTATGTAACTATGCAAAGTTTTAATAGCTGTTATTACTAGGTATAGATATGAAAATGACTTGTAATTGATATTGTACATTTACCAATAAAAATCTGAAATCTGAAATCTGAAATATAGGATACTTTTTTCGTGGCTACAGCAAAAACAAATGTTTCGATTGTATGTACTATGTACTAAACATGAAATGTACATGGTTTATGTTTAGTAAAACTAATAATCACAAGATATGTATGTATGCAGGGTATTCCCAACTTTAACCCCGCTTCTACAACTTTAAGCGTAAAAACTAAGCTTACAGTTGTGTGTACAGCCGGCCCTCGAAAAGGTCAACAACTCGCGAACTCTCGAACTTCCGCGCCTTTATGAGCTGTTTCTGCGCGAAATTAGTTTTTATTTTGTTTCATAAATAACCAAGTTGGAAACGCCGTGTGAAAGGGTTGCGGGTTCCGATTTTTCAATTCGAGTGCTGCTATTTACTTATCAAATTCGAGATTTGAGACTAGGCCGACACTCGACAATAGGCGTGAAAATATTCGTGCTCCGAAAACCCCGAGACATGCATGTAGTTACTGTCCGAAAGATACAGTTGCCGGCAAACTCCTTGAGCATAACCTTGACTGCGCAGTAGCTGACTTACGTACAAATGTACAAGCGTAGATCCGCCATTTTTGTTCAAGAAGTTTGCCGGCAACTATAACCAGTAACCACTATATGTCTATACACTCTGCTGCAAAGAAGTCGGACCACCCCTGGATGTTTAACATTACCTACTGTAAAAACTGTTATGTACAACAGTCAAATCCTGTAAAAGACAGGCTGACAAGCCAAGCAAGTAATATGTATAGTCGTAAAATAATTAAAACTATAATATATCTTGGATAAGTTCGCCCTTGTACACATGTATTGTTTTTGAGTTTTTGTCATCATTGTTTTATGTGCAATAAAGTGTTTACATACATACATACATACATACATATATCCGAAATGATATGGAAATGATCCAACTCAGCGTGATGCTAACTCGAAAGCCAGCGCTGAGCTGATCTTCCGATGATACTATGGATAGGTAGGTAGGTATATAGATAAAAAAGGTATAGGTCCTTACTTTCAGTTTTTTCGGGTCTAGAACATTATCGTCCTGAAATGCATTCTGGAATATAACTAAGAGACTAGAATGAGATTATAAAGCAATTTATATAGGAAAATGCACACTCATTTTCAATGGTTCAATATTGTGTATTGAAAGCGATCTCTATTTAGCTTTAAATTACAGCTTGTTAATGTCACTCAATGCAGCTTAGCCAAATCGGAATATATTAGTCACAGGGCTATATGTAAATTTTTATCGAATTTCAAATTCAGATCAGACGACGCAACGGAGCCACGCCGTTATTTCGCCTAAATCTAAGTAGTTTTAAGTCTTGTTCATATGTATTTTTGTAGTTCACAGTACCCTGGTTTTATGTACAGTAATAAATAATGCTGCTGTAACTTATAAAAAATAATTATAAAAATAATTCTTCTACGACTTCTTCGTATTCTCTATTATCATTACTGAAGATGGTGTCCCTGAAAGCTTTTAGTAATGTTCTGTATCAGTTGATACCACTTCGTTTGGTTTTCGGCTTCCTTCAGGACCGATGAATGTCAAATTAGGCCTCTGGAAAGCCTATCTCGAGAGTACCTACTATTTACCTTAACGGAAATAAGGGCGATAGAGATCTCTCTCTAGGTGATGTTTTTTTAACATTGAAGATGTTTATGTTTTCCTGATCGAGTAAAGTGCCCCGATTTATGAAATTGTGACATTTGCCTGTAGGTCATGTTTCATGTATCTTTCGTTGGTTTAACCAAGTTTAACTCTGTATATATAATAAAATAACGCAATCCTACTGAATTTGGGAGACCGCTTAGAATCGTCTTGGTGAGTAGTTGATAGGTGTTCCAGGAAAAGTACAGTTGGCTATAAACATTTGTCAGAAAGATTACGTTTAAGAAACCTACTTTTCAGAGGATCCCTATGAAGGGTTCGCTATTCGGCGAAGAAATTCGTTACAGAGTTTCACCCTAGTTAGTAAGTTTAAACTAAGTTGGTTTGATATTAATCTTGACTCGCCAAAATCATTTTATTACTCCGACTCCGTTTCCAGGCCTTTCAAACTTGCTTCGTAAATATTTTCAAAAGAAAGGGGTAACCTTTGATTTATATCTTGATAATGATGCTGATTATTAAAGAGAGAGAAAAGTGAAAAGTGATAGTGCCTGTGGTAGTGACGCCCTGCCTACTAAGTTCCTAAAACTCGCTAGACACACCATAGTCCGTGTTATATGTAGACTGGCAAACCTATATTTTGTCAATGGCGTCTTTCCCAAACAGCTTAAGCAAGCTCTTGTCACGCCCGTGCACACGACGACGTAAATAACTACAGGCCAATCTCAGTGCTATCACCAATATCCAAAATCATAGAAAAACTAATTAACGTTCGGCTTACTAAGTATCTAAACAAATTTAAATTAATTTCTGACTCACAATACGGCTTTCGACAAGGAAAAAGCACAGAGGATGCTGTCCAGGCTCTTACCACATTAATCAGCCAACGGGTTGACAGCAGGCATAAGTCCTTGGCTATATTCCTAGATTTAAAAAAAGCTTTTGACACCGTTTCTCACTCGATTCTTGTACGCAAGCTTGAGACTATGGGCATTAGAGGAAAATCACTTGAACTGTTAGAAAGTTACCTTCATGATCGCAGTCAGGTCGTTAAAATCGATACTTACACTAGCTTAGAGAAAGAAATTACATTTGGTGTCCCCCAAGGGAACGTACTTGGACCCACCCTCTTCCTTGCCTACATCAACGACATGACTGAGTTGTCCATTGATGGGGGCTCTGTTTTCTGCTACGCGGATGACACTGTGGTTGTTTTTAGTGACAAAACTTGGGAATCCGTCTTTGCGAAAGCAGAGGCAGGTCTTCAATTGATAACCTTGTGGCTAAAGACAAATCTTTTAACACTTAATGTCGCTAAGACCAACTACATGTGCTTTACCAAATACAAAAGTACCCAACCACCTGACGCAATAAAGTTAAAAATTCATGTATGTAACAAACTAGATACACAAAACTGTGATTGTATCCAAATTGAAAGGGTCTCCTCCACAAAATACCTTGGGATCATCATCGATCAACGGCTGTCGTGGCATGGGCATATAGAATATATAAAATATAGAACTCGAACATTGATATGGATATTTAAAAAATTAAAGCACATTACGTCTCAAGGTTTACTACAACAGTTATACAGGGTGTCCCTAAAACCAACGCCGAAATGAAGAGGGGTGATAGAACAGCTCATAAGCAACCATATTAACTTAACTGGACCTTAATAAAAAGTTCATGGTTTTCGAGATATTTGCATTTTAAAAAAACTCGTGACTTTTGAGGCCCTGCGTCAGTATGTCGATTGCCACCACTGCAAATTTAGGTATTTTTTAAATCTGTTTTTTGCAGGATGTTACTAAAAATATATGCTATCGAATGTAATTTCAATTTATTACATATCATGATGCTTTGTCGGTAAAAATAATAAAAAAAAACGAATTAAAGCAATTTATTAAATTTAGCCAGCGGTATTGATCGAGTTTCATTTAAAAAAAGTATTGTAAACTTTTAATAAAACAGCAGATACGGTGACAAGAAACGTACTGACTTTATTCGAAAAGGACACAGATACGATACAACACGCAACAGATTAACAGATGGCAGCACTATACTGCTATACCATAAATAATAGTATTGATATTTAACTGAAAATATAACACCCCCACTAATATCAATACTTAAAAAACTTACATAACTAGTTATTTACATTAACTATGCCTAATTTTTGCATCAAATAGTGATGTTTATTGCTGCTTAGGCTCTTAGTTAAGATATCTGCAAGCATCTCTGTTGTCTCTACATATTTAAAATCAACAATCTTATTGCTTACACATTCTCGACAGAAATGATAGCGGATATCTATATGTTTTGTGCGCTTGTGAAAAACATTATTAACTGATAACTTGAGCGCACCCTGATTGTCATTAAATACAGGAACAGTGTATAATGTATTAGTAATTTCATACAATAAGTTGCGCAGATATATTGCCTCTCGACATGCTTCTGAATAACCCATGTATTCTGCCTCAGTGCTGGATAAGGCAACTGTACGTTGTTTCTTTGTTTCCCATGAGACAGCACATCCCGACAATACAAAGCACAGCCCAGTGTATGATCGTCTGTCTATGCCATTATTTCCCCAGTCTGCATCTACAAAACCTATTAATTGAGAATTTCCAGTTTGACAAAACTTCAGACCAATATTTCTGGTTTTCTTTAAGTATCTTACAACTCTCTTTGCATATTACCAAGTTTCATGACTGAAACAATTATTAAATTGACTTAGGTATCCAACCGCAAATGCAATATCTGGTCTGGTTAAGACAGCCAAGTACATCAGGCTACCAACAAGCTGTTGATAAGGAACCTGCTCAGAACAATTATTTTCAGTATTTACATTTAACTTAGCCTCTAAAGGGGTATCAGCTGTTTTACAATTTGTCATGTGGAATTTATTTATTAATTGATCTATATAATTTTGTTGGCTTAAAGTAATTACCCCATTAACTTTATCCACATTCACAGTCATCCCCAAACATTGTTTTATTTCTCCCAAATCTTTAATTCTAAATTGTGAGGCTAAAATACTTTTTAAGTGTTCTGTTTCTTTACAATCATTAGAAAAAATAAAGAAATCATCAACATATAATGTGACAATTGTTTTTAAATGATTATTGTTCTTTATATACAAACATGACTCTAATTTTAACCTCTTATAACCAATGTTAATAAGACATTCATCAACCTTTTTATACCAGGCTCTCGAGGACTGTTTCAGTCCATAAATGGCCCTATTCAATTTTAATACTTTACCATCTTGCACAGGAAGACCTTCTGGCTGATGCATATAAATTGTTTCCTCGAGATCCCCATTTAAGAAGGCCGTTACAACATCAAGATGTGTAATATCTAAACCCAGTTTAACAGACAGGGCAAACAATATACGCAGTGTGGTATGTTTTACTACTGGCGAATACGTATCGGTGTAGTCCATACCTTGTTTTTGCATGAAGCCTTTCGCCACTAACCTTGCTCGATATCGAACATTATTTTCACTGTCATATTTTTTCTTTAGAACCCACTTGCACTTCACTATTGTCCCACTTTTTGGAGTGTCCACTAGTTGCCACGCACTATTTTCCTCAAAGCACTGTAGTTCTTCATTGACAGCTTTGAGCCACTGATCCTTCTCAGGTCCACTTAAGGCTTCCTTTAGAGTCAATCCACTTGCATCATCAATGGTCTCACCATCTTGGCACTTACTCAAGAAACCATACCAATCTGGAGCTTTCCTCATCCTTGCTGGTCTTTTCGGCTCTACATCTGGTTCATCTGCATCTTCATATTCGCTAGGAATATAGGACTCATCATCAGCTTCAGTGATAGTTTTGTCTGACAAACTTTCATCTTCTGAGGATTCCCCCACTGAAGCTGGACTCTCTTCTTGGACTTCAGCTTTATTAGGGACCGGGCCTGCATCAGTAGCTTCGACTACAGGTATAGTGACTTCACTCTTCATTACACTTTCCATTATTATCACATCCCGACTGGTTGCAATAGTTTTTGTTTCAGGATTATATACTCTATATCCCTTGATGCCATCAGGATAACCTATGAGAATATGCTTCACGGCCTTTCTATCCCATTTGCGCCGTTTTTCTTTAGCTACATGTACCATGACTGGACTGCCAAATACTCTAATATGACTTAAGTCCGGTTTATCACCTGTCCAGATCTCATAGGGCGTTTTGTATTCCAGTGATGCTGCCACAATCCGATTCTGCAGATACACTGCCGTATGTGTGGCTTCACTCCAAAACTCGGTGCCTAAACCTGCATCGAAGAGCAGACATTTGGATTTTTCAATGATTGTGCGATTAAATCGCTCACATAATCCATTTTGCTGTGGCGTATAGGGATTTGTCTTTTGATGTATTATTCCATTACTATTTAAATAATTATCAAACTCCTTGCTGCAAAATTCCAGTCCATTATCACTTCTTAATACTTTGATTGTCTTCTTTGTTTGATTTTCAACAAGAGCTTTGAAATCTTTGAAACACCTCAATGCTTCATTCTTGTTTTTCAGAAAATAAACAAATGCCATACGGCTATAATCGTCGACAAACAACAAGAAATATCTCGAACCGCCTAGAGAAGCAACCTCCATAGGTCCACATAAATCTGTATGCACTATGTCAAGCAAGTTACTACTTCTCTGTCCAATATTTTTAAATGGTAAGCGGCACTGCTTACCTTCACAACAAGTAATACATGAGGACTTGCTTACATCCACTTTGTCATCAAAGGACATGCCCTGCACGGCATTCTTCATTTGGTATAGGTATTCTTTATTGATATGTCCCAATCTGCGATGCCATGTATGTCCTGATACGACTGTTGCCGCAAAATGTACCTGATTGGACAGGTTAATCTTGTACACGCCGTTAACCAACGATGCCGTAGCCACCAACTCATTATTCTTGTTATATACTGAACAATCAGTGTCGGTAAATGATACTCTGTTCCCTTTTTTAATCAGCTGACTGACAGATAGTAGATTCGTCGTCAAGCTCGGAACGCAGAACACATCTTCTACCACAATATCGTAATCAACGTTCTCTGTCGTCGTCGTAATTTCCACATCGCCGGTACATAATACTGACACCTTTTCACTATTTGCAACCACAATTTCTTTTTGTTGTCCATAACAAGCATTCCTGACCCAACTCTCATTTGCTGTTAAATGTGTGCTTGCGCCGGAGTCGATGTACCATTCATTTCGGTTAAAATTACCACTCAGGAACACTGCGCTAAACGCATTAGACTGCATTCGAGTTTTATTGTTAGAATTCGACGAAATCGCTTCGGTATTTGGACATTGGTTTCGGTAATGGCCAAATTGTTTACATCGGTAACATTTCACTGATTTGACGTTTGACTTTGACTGATCATTGCTGCCAACATTCTTTCGTGCCATAGACAAATTCATATTTTTCTTTCCATTGAATTTTGAACGAATGGCAAATGCGCCGCTAACTTCGTTCATATCTTCTTCCGTTGAAGACTCCTCCATGTCTAATAACTTTGTTTTGATTGAATCAGCCGTTATTGGAATCCCGGAATGCTCGATGGCCATGATCATAGGTGAAAAACGATCCGGCAATCCCGCCAACAGCAACGATCCTGTCCACTGATCGTTAATTTCGAAGCCCGTTCCGCTTAGTTTTTGTGCCGTATCGATAATTTGTGTCACATAACACGTCATCGAGCTGCAATTTTCACGGCGAATCGAAATCAAATTGCGAAGTAGACTTATTCTTCGTGAAAAACCGTTGTCGTCGAACAATTGTTTCAATTTGTCCCACAATTCCTTCGAAGATTGTACTGTCTTTATATGTACGAACAAAGACGAGTCGATTGTCATGATCAATTTAGCTTTTGTTTTTGCATCATCAGCAGCTCCTACTGCAACCGTCGGTTCTGGCTTCACACAATGTTCCATGCCTTCGAGGATTAGGAAATTCTCTGCCGCAAAACACCATTCGCTATAATTTTCGCGTCCTTTTAACTTAGGTACGTTGATAAGGTAATTGGCCGCCATTGTAACAGTCTTACACTTCAACTTTTCTACGCGAATAAATATGACAATCCGTCACCACAGTTCAATCGCGTTTCGAAATAGTCTTTTTAACACTCGTTACTATTACTAAGTCCGAAATTCTTGCTAAAACACTCGAAAACCTCGCGATTCTTAATATGCTGGGCCCATAACCTTTTAATAAAACAGCAGATACGGTGACAAGAAACGTACTGACTTTATTCGAAAAGGACACAGATACGATACAACACGCAACAGATTAACAGATGGCAGCACTATACTGCTATACCATAAATAATAGTATTGATATTTAACTGAAAATATAACATAAACTAACATGGCCCACAACATAAAAAGATAGTAAATTTATTGTAGTTTTCAAAAAGGTACAGCATTTTCTAATTTACGCAGCAGTTTACGAGATATTGATATTTTACACTAACAGGAGCTCATACTGCAGTTATTACATAGTATGGAACCAGAGCCCCTACTAGGCTCAGAGTTTGAATTTCGAACAAAAAATAGGTTCAAAGAATACACAATTTGAAATTGGAAGTCAATTTGAAATTCGAATTCAAGTCGGCTTTCTGATTAAAGAGTATTTTAGTAATTTTAGGACACTTCGTCAATTCGTTTGATGTTCTTTATTTAGTTTGGTTTCTTATTTTCTTAAATAGACTTGATTTACTAATAGAACTCGTGTTTGCCTTGTGATTTGGATTTTTGGTACAATTTAACTTTGCTATGTGCATCTTGGACTCGAGTTCTGCCTATTGATTTTAACTTCGATTTACTTTGGCTCTGTTAAGATTAATTGTAGTGCGTTTGTAGGGAATGCAACCCGGTTATAACCGAAACCGTAAAAACCGGTTTTAACCGGTTATGTTGGTCTAATTGTGTAACCGGGTTTTGGGAGTAACAGAACCGGTTACGGTTATTTTTCGGTTATTTCTTCTAATGCTAAATAAGCATACGCTTACTTAAATTTTTCAAAAACACGATCTCTTTATTTATCGTTCAGCGTATATTTAACTCTAAATGCTATTACATGTAAAAAAAAAAGCGGAGGTAGCCTAGTGGTTAGGGCATACGACTTTCAATCCGGAGGTCGTGGGTTCGAACCCGGCCCGTACCAATGAGTTTTTCGGAACTTATGTACGGAATGTCATTTGATATTTACCACTCGCTTTTCGGTGAAGGAAAACATCGTGAGGAAACCACCTAAGCCCAATAAGGCCTAGTTTCCCCTATGGGTTGGAAGGTCAGATGGCAGTCGCTTGCGTAAAAACTAGTGCCTACGCCACATCTTGGGATTTAGGTAGCCGACCCCTATTGAGAATTCATTCTCAAAAAATGGGACAAAAGGCTAGGAGGATGATGATGCTGTATTACATGCTGAAGTACGTTAACTGGATGTTTAATTAAATAATACGAGTACGGTATGAATGGTATGGTATAGTGTAGTCCCTCGTCAAGTAAAAATAATTACATTGTATGAACTTACGTAGCTAGTGACTAATAGTCATCAACACACGCAGAAATTACGTTAAAAGTGTCGTCCTTTTTGTTTCCTTAGCATAAATAATAATAAAACAAGCCTTGAACATTTGTGATTGAGAATTTGAGATATTTTATCGTTGCTTGTAATGAATATAAAATATACTTAACATTTTTGTGTTAGACATCTGAGTTATGAGGTGATTTTATTTTAACTCTTGATTTAGGTAATGATAGAATCTTATTATCCTTTGTTAAAGATATTTAAAATATTAATGAGATGTACATATTTTATTTATACCGCTTTTTTCCAATATTTACGTCATTATTTGTTATTTTAATATTTTTTCGGTTATAACCGGTTATAACCGGTTATCGGTTATTTTACGATCATAACCGATAGGAAACCCGGTTACGATATTTTTCCGGTTATTGCATTCCCTATGCGTTTGTTACAAATATGCCAGAGAATTATACTCCTCAAGAATATGGCAACATGCATTTTGTCTATGGGGAATGTCAGGGTAACTCTTGTGCTGCAGCTAGACTCTATCGGGAAAGATATCCAAATTTAAGGCATCCGGACCATCGAGTATTTCGAAATGTTCATCTCGCATACTCACAAGGCGTTTTGCCTGGCAATCGTGGTGGATTGGGAAGACCTAGAGGAGATTACGATGAAGATGTTTTACAAGAGATTCAAAACGACCCATCCACTTCGACACGGAACATTGAACGTAATTTAGGGATATCAAAATCTGTTGCCAATAGAATATTACGTCGATATGGATATCATCCATACCACATACAACGTGTTCAAGCGTTGCTGCCCCGTGATTACCCACTTCGTGTTCAGTTTTGCCAGACAATGCTGCAAAAACACAGAGAGGATCCCAATTTCATAAATATGGTTTTATGGTCTGATGAAAGCACTTTTAAGAGAGATGGATTTATGAACATGCACAATTTACACAGTTATGCATTAGAAAATCCTCATTTAATGAGGGAAGATCGGTCGCAGTACCAATTTAAAGTGAACCTCTGGACTGGAATATTAGATGGGAAAATAATTGGCCCATTTGAATTACCAGAAACGCTGAATGGTCCAAGTTATCTGCATTTCTTAGAGAATGAGTTGCCAAATCTTCTCGACGACGTACCTTTAGCTACGCGGAGGTCAATGTGGCTGCAGAATGATGGCTGTCCAGCACATTATGCACGCGAAGTGCGACTACATTTAAACCAAACTTATCCACAGAAATGGATCGGCCGTCTGGGTCCCATTTTGTGGCCTCCTCGATCTCCAGACCTAAATCCTCTGGATTTCTATTACTGGGGTTATATTAAAGAAAAAGTTTACAATGAACCGATTAACAGTATAGCGGAGCTGAGACAACGCATTTACGCAGAGGCCCAAAACGACGTATCAAGAAGTGCACGTCACATCAGTCGAGCATTTTTAAGGAGATGCCGAGCTTGTATTCAAGTCAATGGCGGACAATTTGAACATTTAATTTAGTTACATAAAACAGGTATCGTATTTTTTTAATCTTTTTAGTTTTTTTATTCACTTAACAGATAAAAATGGCAACCAGTATTATTTTTGCATTATCTTATAAACCGCTAAATAATTAAGTCACTTCAATACCATTTTAAAAACAACTCTGAATTTGCTATCTTTTTACGTTATTTGCCAGGTTCGCTATGAACATTTCATTTTTTTTTATTCTAAAATTGAATTGTGTTCCTATTCTAAATAAAGTATTCTTGAAATCGATTTTTTGTTCAAAATTCAAACTCTGAGCCTAGTAGGGGCTCTGGTACCATACTATGGAATAACTGCAGTATGAGCTCCTTTTGGTGTAAAATATCAATATCTCGTAAACTGCTGCGTAAATTAGAAAATGCTGTACCTTTTTGAAAACTACAATAAATTTACTATCTTTTTATGTTGTGTGCCATGTTAGTTTACAATGCTTTTTAGGGTTCCGTAGTCAACTAGGAACCCTTATAGTTTCGCCATGTCCGTCTGTCCGTCCGTGGCTTAGCTCCGTGATCATTAGTACTAGAAAGCTGAAATTTGGTATAAGTATGTGTATGTATAACGCCGACAGAACGGTAAAATAAAAATTCAAATATTTTATGTTTTTCGGGTACCTCTCGAACACCTAAAGTGGAGGTGAATTTTTTTTTCTTTTCAACACTGGTGTGTGGGGTGTCGTTGAATAGGTCTTGTAAAAATAATGGGGGTCTTCCAACATTATTTTTTGATAAAGTCAGCAGTTTTGTAAATACCGCTCCAAAAACAAAAAAATAGTGTCCCCCCCCCCTCTAACTTTTCAACCACGGGTCAAAAAAATCGGAAAAATTCATGTAAATGAAACCTTATAAGTACTTTCAATGAAAACTATATTGAGCAAAATCGGTCGAGCCGTTTTTGAGTTATCGCCAAATTTCATATTTTTTTCTTTAAAAGGACGTAACTTGACTTACAGAAGATAATAAGTGATTACAGTTTCTAGGGCGTTTACGACCTTTTTATAGAGCTGAAATCTTTCTTAACTTAAACCTCGGGCTTAAAACAGCAGTTTATTGTGAAGGATGAGCAACTACGGAACCCTACACTGAGCGTGGCCCGACATGCTCTTGGCCGGTTTTTTTTATAAAGGAAACTCGATCAAAACCGCTGGCTAAATTTAATAAATTGCTATAATTCGTTTTTTTTATTATTTTTACCGACAAAGCATCATGATATGTAATAAATTGAAATTACATTCGATAGGATATGTTTTTAGTAACATCCTGCAAAAAACAGATTTAAAAAATACCTAATTTTGCAGTGGTGGCAATCGACATACTGACGCAGGGCATCAAAAGTCACGAGTTTTTTTTAAATGCAAATATCTCGAAAACCATGAACTTTTTATTAAGGTCAAATTAACTTAATATGGTTGCTTATGAGGTGTTCTATCACCCCTCTTCATTTCGGCGTTGGTTTTAGGGACACCCAATAAAACCAAATTTATTGATGCCGAAAGGGGGCAAAGATGTCTACTCAAAGTCATGCTTTCTAAACCTTATAGATACCCGAGTTGTGAAGTATGCAAAAACCTTGGGATACTTACCATGCGAAAACATTATATTTTATATACTGTCGTAAAGTTACACAAGACCCTCACTTTTAAACCATCACTATTAAAACGGCGAAGGAAGGACAAAGTAGTCGCGGTTCCCTCCTGCAAATCTATTTTTGCAAAAAGGCTATTTGCAAATCAATCTGTACATATATAATAACATTAATAAATTAATATCTATATATCCGCTTCAACTGTATGACTGTAAAAGAGTAATCTCTGAGTGGTTAAGTAATCTGACCCCCACACACACACACACACACACACACACACACACACACACACACACACACACACACACACACACACACACACACACACACACACACACACACACACACACACACACACACACACACACACACACACACACACACACACACACACACACACACACACACACACACACACACACACACACACACACACACACACACACACACACACACACACACACACACTTTCACACTGTTTTTCGGTTACGCCTTAGGTAACTATTATTGGAAGAGCGGGATCTCCTGCCACAACTACGTTCCGTGCTTACTAGGAGATACCAACCATGATCTTATTGTAAAACCAATGTAACCCAAATAAATATTTTCATTTTCATTTAATTTTCATTAAGCTACGCTGAGTTTATATCTGACGATTAAGTTATACCCCAAAACAGCTGACAAAAAAAAACGCGTCGCCATGAACAATTGCGGCGCATTTTACTCAAAAAACCTAGTACATACAGTTCTGAAGTGGCTTTTACGAAGAACAAAACTTTCTACATTATACAGTGCAGGCAAGAATCAGCATCAACCGCTGAGTCGTGCAAACTAAGCCGTGGCAAGATGCTAATGATGCATTGCTCTCGAATGATGCAAACCACGGGCGTAGCCAGAATGTTTCGGGGGTGCAAACGTCATAATATTATCCTATCAACCCTCATTCTTGTAATGTACGAGGGTGAATTGAAAAGTTTTGAGCCTAACCTTTAAAATAAAGACTTGGGTTTTTATATCAATTTTATTTCTCTACATAGTCTCCAAAACGATCTATACACTTTTGCCACCTTGCTTCCAACTTCATTATTCCTTGCTCGCTGCAGTATGGACAGGAGCATTGTCTTGGTGGAACAACACTTTTTTAGAAATCATACCAGGTCTTTTTATTTTAATTTCTTCATGCAGACGTTGTAAGAGGATGCAATAGTAATCAGCATTTATGGTTTTACCCTTTTCAAGATAATCAACCATGATGACCCCTTTGCAATCCCAAAAAACTGAAGCCATTACCTTCTTCGCTGATAAAATGGCCTTAGCTTTTTTAGGAGGTGGAGACCCTGACCTTTTCCATTGTTTGGATTGCACTTTTGACTCCGGTGTATTGTGGTGGACCCAAGTCTCGTCCATAGTTATAAAACGACCAAGAAAATCTTGTGGGTCACATTGAAACAGATCCAAACAATCCTGTGATACTGTATGGCGGGTGCGTTTATTTTCAGCTGAAAGCGGTTGGGGTATGGCAAAGGGGGCCCTATTTTTAGGACTTAGAAAATTTACGACCAAAATTTTTTTTTTGTTTGTTTGGGCCTAAATTAGATTGAATCTTGTATATTACGCTTAAATAAGCATATTTTATTCTTTAAACTTTTTCTCTCAGATCGATATTTACCGAGATATTGGGGTTCCGAGGGGCGCGGGACTTGATTATTAAAATTTTTGATTGTGGTATGTCATTATAACACTTATTTTTTATGATGCTATTGTATAGATGACGCTAAAATAAGCATGTTTTGTATGGGCAACTTTTCTCTAAACTTAATAATTACCGAGATATTGAGGTTTAAAGGTAAAACTGCTTGCTGAAAATGGGCCTTGCCAAATACTGACTTGCACACTAATTATCCTCGCACTGCACACTAAGATCCGACTCGGCCGGGTTAGGTTAGGTTAGTTTTTTTTTTTTTATATCCCGTAAAACAGTTTTGCAAATACATATTCGAACGACCTTAAAATCTAATTTAAGCCTGAAAATGCGAAAAATTTAAAGTTTTTTTTTTAACCCCTTTATCTCGGTAAATATTACTCTGAGTGAAAAAGTTTAAAGAACAAAATATGTTTTTTTTAGCGTAATCTACAAGATTCAATCTAATTTAAGCCCAAAAACAGCAAAAAAAAAAATCAATTAAAATTTTTCTGTCCTAAAAATAGGGCCCCCTTTGCTATACTCTGACCCTGAAAGCAGTCTAGGTACCCATCTTGCAGAAACCTTAGAATAACCTAGATCCTTAGTGATTATGTTTTGCGCTCGCTCATAGGAAATACCAATTGTCTCCGCTATCTCTGCAACTTTCAACCGCCTGTCATTCATAATCATATTTTATTGATATTTTCATCTGTAGAAGCCGTTATTGGTCTGCCACACCTAGGTTCATCTTCAACTGCTTCTCTGCCGCGTTTGAAATCTGCTACCCATCGTTTTACAGTGGCATATGATGGAGCGGATTCCCCTAAAGTCTGGCACATGTCTTCAAAGATTTGTTTTGGCGTTAAGCCCTTTTTTTGTAAGTATTTTATTACAGAACGGTGCTCAATTTTATCCATTCTAAAGAAAATCGCGAACCTCTTATAGTAATTCTATCACAAAATTTGCAATTGTGACAGAAGAAAAACAAAGGATAGTGCATTATGATAAAAAAATATGCAGGTCTTACGTGCCAGTATTATTTTTTTCTTTTAATTTCATTATCAACCTCAGGCTCAAAACTTTTCAATTCGCCCTCGTATTATGCAATGTCCATTAGTTCTTCTTCGTAGTCGTGCACTCTTGGCAGAGTGGTCGTGGTCATGGTAAGGTCGATTCTTTCGCCACCGCTTCTCTCGTGATGCGCCGCCATGTAGTCCTATGTTTGGCGGAGTGTGAATTCTCGTTTATGCCGCATTGTGTCACAGATTTGATGAGGACTGTCCATTAGTAGGTACTTCAAAATATTTGCTAAGTAGGAGCTTAGCAGATATATAAAAATGAGGATGTTTAAGAGCAAGTATGCCAGCCACACAGAGTATACGCCCGTAATTAGTTTGAGTCGCCGTCGCCGGTCGCGCCGTGGATATTTATTTTTTTCATTGAACTCCTCCCGAAAAGTACTAGAACTTGGCTATGTGTGTGCAAAATACCGTAGCCACTCGGGCAAACACTCGGAAATACTAGTACCAAATAAAAGAGACAGCGAACTCATACCCAAAGGGAGCGCATCCACCACAGATGTTTTAGGTAGCTAAGCAGTGTGCGAGGAAAAAATCCACCAATAAGGGCAATAAGAATACTTAATGTTTCTTACCTTGCTTAACGAAGGCGGTTGTTGGGACACTTTTTAATATTTATGGAGAGTTTTGTTTTATTGAATCAAACACGCAGAGTAACTTGACTACGGTTTATTAGAATCGCCATATTTTTTCTATCACGGTTCATGAGATACAGTACAGTGATAGACGGACAGACAGACAGACGGACGGCCAGCGGAGTCTTAGTAATGGGGTCCCGTTTTTTACCTTTGCGGAACCCTATAAAGCCCCGTACAACACATTGCAACGCTCAACTACCTACTTACGAAGATATTTTTTCTTCGCGACCAGTTTGATGGCGGAAATGAAGCAGAAATTTTGACATACAAAACAAATTAGAAACGATGAAATACTCGTATGAGCGAAAACCTTGTGCGAGGGGTGGGTCACATCTCGGCCTACAACATTTTACCGCACCGCCGCCGCCAGCTGGGACAGCTTTGGTGGACACTCACCCTTACAAACACCGCGTAGATGAGCTAAGCATCCCGTCTGGGAAGGACTAATAGGTACCTAATACTTAATTGGTGTAATCCAACGTCTGCGGCGGTCTAGCCGTCTACAACTCTGCATAATTAATAACAGGACAGTCTGCCGTCTGCCTTCAAGATAACACTATTGCAGACATTAATAAACAGTCTGATATTAAATATGGCTAGGCAACATCTTACTGGGTGCATTGTATACAGGATGTAATGATTGTACATATCACATTCATGAACGCAATAAAGATTCTATTCTATTCTATTAGGCACTAGGTCGTAAAACCGACGGTCGCTGGGGCCATCGAGTTCTTGAGTGGCGACCACGCACCGGACGACGCAGCGTGGGTAGGCCCCCCACAAGGTGGACTGATGACCTGGTGAAGGTCGCTGGAGTCCGCTGGATGCGGGAGGCGCAGGACCGGTCATGGTGGCGTTCTCTGGGAGAGGCCTATGTCCAGCTGTGGACGTCTTTTGGCTGATAATGATGATGATGATGAGGTAGGTACTAGGTAAGTATATATATCTCAAAAGTTTAGGAGTAATTTTGATGGAGACTAACCTAGGGTCCACAATACCCACGTGTAGATTTCAGTTATGTGAATGGCATGACTTGAACTATGTTAAATGTTCAAAAAATTCAAAAACCCTCGTTCCAACGGCTTTCCAGGCCAGCACGGTTCTACTAACACTTCACACTGCAAATCATTAGGTACAACTCCAAACGACTTACCTTTACAATCTGACATCTTGATATGAAATCGCTGAGATTTGGCGCACCCTCGTCAAGTCTCACATAAAGTCCACAGCTGGCCGCCTCCTTTGTGGCATGAGACAACAGCACAGATTGGTTTTCACACTCCATCGGATAACGGGGAAGCGTCGATGGTTCCTACGCAGTCATAGATAGATATTTATATGTACATCGACTACAGGTACATTTCCATTATGTTCACTTGTACATGTAAATACCTATTTATCAAAATGATTTCGTAGGAACCATCGAATTTCGAATCATCATCATCGAAGCCGTGCAGTCCATAAAAATCGTAAACAATTAGTCTTGTGAGAGATATTTATAATAGCTATTTGTACAGTCAACTTCAAAAAATACGGGTCATTTTATTATGTAAATTGACATAAGCCAGTAGTAAAATAATTGTCGGCTGCGTTTGATGCTGGCCGTACACCAATACATTTAACTATCAAAGTACCTACTTAGGGCCGATTTTTAATCCCGAAGTGAAGGATTCTATTATTAAATTGCAAAGCCTGTCAAAATAAAAGTAGGTACTAGCTTCGAGATAAGGTATAGTCCATCATTTCTAATAACACTTTAGCGATAGGCTCTTTTCGCCTTGTGTACAGTCGAATTCATTTACATCTCCACACTTACGAGAACAAAAATATATGAACACGACCCTATTGTCAGGAGCATAAAATCATGTTCAGATATTTTTGTTCTCGTAAGTGTGTAGATGTAAATGAACTCGACTGTACGAGGTGCGGTCCAACTTTCAGGCAGGAGAAATTGATCGGCTTAAAAAAAATTAAAATATGTCATCGCGATTGTCATTTATTCTGCTTTTTCGTGTATGGTTTTGGGGTTTCTGTTGGTTGTTGTTTTGATTTCACGGCGTTTTAACGATAGTTAGTCGGATTTTTTTCGAAATGTTCAAATTGGAATATAGCTCCGTGATCAAATTCCTGTCAAAGGAAGGAGTCAGCCCGACCGATATAAAAAAAAGGTTAGATGCCGTGTACGGGGATACTTCTCCGTCATTTTCCACGCTAAAAGAATAGAGTAAGCAGTTTCGTTTAGGGCAGGAGTCCATTGACGACGAACCTCGCTCCAGCCGGCCTGTGGAAGTAGGTACTCACCAAGGACTGTGTCAAATTACTGGAAGAGGAAGTTCTGGGTGATCGAAGACTTCAGACTAAATAAATAGCGGCAAGAACCGGGCTTTCAACAAATGGCTTCAGTATCATTTACTAACATTGAACTCAGAAAAAACACATTACTTGGTATTCCTTTGGTATTTATTTGGTATTCCTCCACGGTAAATGGCACCTACTACGCAACCCTTATTGAACAATTACGAGAGGCGATCAAGCAGAAGCGACGTGGTAAACTCAGTAGAGGTGTTCGGCTTCTCCACGATAGGTAATGCTCCCATTCACACCGCTGAAATTGCCAAAGCTGCTGTAGCAAAATGTGGCTTCGAGGAAATTCGCCATCCGCCTTACAGCCCCGCCCTGGCTCCAAGCGACTACTATTTGTTCTCGAGACTTGAGGCAGACTTAAGGGGAAGGCGATTTTCTTCGGATGATGAAGTGGCTCAAGCTGTTTTCGCCCATTTTGAGGACAAAACTCCAGAGTATTTTTTAAGGGGATAGAAATGTTTATCACGAGATCTGCAAGGTGCGTTGAAATAGAGGGGGACCGCACCTAGTAGATGATAACTTGTCAAATTTCGAAAAAACAATAGGTTTATTTATGTTACATAATGTCAATCGAATTAGTTCTCTATCAACTGCCTTATTCAGTCAGCGTCCGATATGAGGTACTAATAGCAAAATTGGACTAATCCCTTATGGATTATGGACATTGCCAATTAGTACAAGTGCCGCGCTTAAATTGGAGCCTAATTTTAGCGCGGCACTTGTACTAATTGAGATAATGAGCCGTGTAGCAGTGAACAACCTTAAATCGACTCTAGGTATTTTTGTTTTATAACGTAGGAAAATCATGTAAGTAAACAAGTAAATAAATATAAAGCGTTGGGTAGATTTTATTACTCCTGTTCATAGGTACCCCAGGATTTTCGGTGCAAAAATGATTTGACGCCTACTGCCGGCCTAGTGTTAAATCATTCGTGCACCAATAACCCCGGGTATGCTCATGTTAAATTACGAATTCTTCGGTTATAAAGGGACCAGGACCACCATCATCATTTCTACCACAACTAAACATAGATCCCAGATTTGCGCAACAAACGGCCACACGGCTGTGACGAAATTCAGAACAGTACGTCAAGCATAACTATGACACGCTACTTTTTGTCGCGCGACAAATACTACCTGTCACTTTCCTTTCAATACTGAGCGAGCTAGACAGCTGATGCGCAGTCGCGCGAGAAACGAAGTCGCGGCAAGATATGCTAGCCGTGCTGGGGGGCCATGATGGCTGCGTTTACCATGTGATAAATAAGTGACAAAGCGTCTGTCACTCACACTCGCAGTTTATCAAAACGTGTCGTATGCTTTGTCACTTATTTATCGCTTGATAAAAGCAACCAGCACCTCTAGCATAACTGTCATACGCGACTATTTCTCGCGCGAGATAATTACCCCTCTTTCTGTTCAGTAAGGTAAGAGAGTGACGGGTAGCGCTATCTCGCGCGACAAGAGTTGCGAAGTATACTGCCCTGCTAAGCCGAAAGGCGCTATGTCTGAGATACGCCTTTTTGTTTTTTTTTTTTATACCATTCGATAGCTATGACAATTTCGCATCTAATAGTAAACTCGGTTAAAAGCTTTGCATTCCAAAACTGCCCCAGTGGAGATCAAGCACACTCACAACACAACGATGTTAAGTGGTCTGTGGATGTTATGCACTATCCCCAAATTGTTCGTTTGAAAATTCTGTACCTAATAGTTTTTGTTTGACGCTTGCTTTGTGCTATTATAACATTTATATTATAACCAACAGTTCTCATTTTTGGGCAAATATCGTGCATTGGAGAGACTGCTATTACCTTTTTAGGTAGAGGAATTCTACCCTTACTACTTGCGTCATACCAAGTTCAAAAAATATACTGTAGTTATATGAATAGAAATAGCTCACATCAAACGTAAAAATATGCGACTTCAGGGGTTCGCAATAACGACTGCGTAAGCGAATTGTGTGGAGAATTGTAGCTCTACGAGTATCCGCCAGGGGCGCTTTACTATTCTCCATACAAATCGTTTACGCAGTCGCTAGCGAGTACGGTCACGTTAACTCATGGGAAGGGTACAGAAGTGTCGGTTATAATAATTATAAATATTCATTAGGTTCGGCTCCATTTTGAGTCATGGAATCCCAAGGAGATAAAAATGTAAACACACTTCAATTTAATACATCAATTTTTATTTATGTTCATTTATGCAAAGTAAATCCTAAGATCAGTGTCATATAATATTTGTATGGAGCAGTCCATACAAGGAATCTTAAAAACTATGACTAAAGCCTAGTGAGGTACCAATCGATTTCCCTATTGCAAAATTACAATAAATTCACATTTCTAGTGCAATAAGAAAATAGATTCAACTCTATAACAGTAAACTCTCACAAAGAAGATACATCCTAAACCCCAGAATACGTCGAATTATGGAATGTGGTTCCACGATAATTTAAAATGGGGGTACGTAAAATGGTCATTCCGGCCGGTACTTGGGATTGGGATGGTAAAACTGCTTAGATTACAAAACTCATGTTTTGTTTACATAATTTATTTAGTCAATTTACAATTAAGTTGGATACGGTCAAGCAAAAAAAGGGAATTTCGTTGTTTGTCATGCAACTGGAAAACTAACATCAGTAGTAGTTTTACAATATGAAATGACGATGTTAAAGCTTTGCAGTTTCACCATTCTGAAGGTATACTACTACAAATAAGAACCATCGTTTTAAAAGAATTCCAGTTACATGACCGATCGATACAACATCGTAGTTAAATCAACCAACGAATTTTCAACACTCAGTAGAATAAAAGGGATCGGAAATATTTTCCGATTCAATCATAGAAAATGATGATGATTCGGCATTTAACCAGTAGTGGTAATGCTCTTTTTCAAATATTTCATATTATACCAAATTCTCAGCACATTTAGATTGAAATTCAAGGTTACTCAAAGTAAACAATTAATGACTGCTACATTTCAGTAATTTGAGATGCAACGAATTTTGTATTATGCCTCGCGATATATTCGGATCACGTCAGCATGTTTTTTTTTAAATTGGTATATTAATATAGAACGTATTCTAGACTTGTTTTTTGAACCGTCGGATGAAACAAATGACCTTGAGAAACGCTCAACTGTTCTATCTGAGCTTGATTGTTCTTGTTAGTGGCGGGCGTCGCGGCGATGGTCGCGTTCGCGCTCGCGCTCGCGGTCGCGGTCGGCGGGCGGAGGGTCGCGTTCGCGACGCTCGCGGTAGCGCTCGTCGTAGTAGGGCGCGGCGCCACTGCTGCGTTTGGTGCTTGAAGCGTCGCCTGCACCGCTCTCCGCTACCGCTTCAACTGGGGATTTGCGCGGCCTGAAAACGACATCATGTTGGTACGGTATGCTTACAGTAGCTTACAGCCATATGTGTGTATGTATGGAAACACTTTATCGTACACAACAACTGGTTATAAATACATTCATAACAAATAAAATATGCACAAAGGAGAACTTTCAGTTAACCTATAAGCAATTGAAGGAATAGGTATTTATTTATTTATTATTTATTTAAACTTTATTGCACAAAACAAAATTCAGTACAAATGGCGGACTTAATGCCAAATGGCATTCTCTACCAGTCAACCATAGGGCCAAACAGAGATACTAGAAGTGGGTGCAAATCAGAAATCTGACATAAATGCTCAATTGTAAAGAGTGGAATTATTGATCAACGTGAGTTTCATAATAAGGGTATTTACGTGTTCAGATGCCAAATTAAGTTCAGTTACACAACTTTATCCGCACACATATTATACATCGTTACAGTATCAATATCTATGTTATAAACTGGAGCCTATTAAAGTTTCTGACCTCATTATCGAAATATTCGATTTCAATCCATACTTAATATACTTAATACTTAATATACTTATATATACTTATATATATATATAATATTATAAATGCGAAAGTGTGTCTGTCTGTCTGTCTGTCTGTCTGTTACCTCTTCACGCTTAAACCGCTTAACCGATTTAGATGAAATTTGGTATATAGATAGTTTCAGTCCCGGGGAAGGACATAGGATACTTTTCATCCCGAATAAATGTAGTGTTCCCGTGGGATGAGCGGGTAACACCGCGGGGCACAGCTAGTAAAGTTATTAATGAGGAATGGCGTCATTATACAGCTCCTTATAGGATTAACTCGACACCCACACATTAATTTTCTGTAAATTACACCTCAGTACTTTAAAAACAGAGATCTGACGTTTTTCTATGGGATGACAACTATCAGTGTAATTTTTCATGTCAGTAAATCCAATAACACATCCACACCTGGCAGTAAAGCAGCAGGATGCACACCTTGATGAATGAGTATGTCTGAAAGTTCACGCCCATGGGCGTAGCCAGTACTCATACTCAAAATGTTAGGGTGTAGTTAACCTTGTCCCTAATAACTCTACTCACCTCTCTTCCCTGCTGTGTCCGCGGTTGTAGTGTTCGGTACGTTCGCGATCGCGTGAACGGGAGCGGTCGCGTTCCCGCTCACGATAGTCCCTGTAGTACCTACAACAAGACAGACATACTTTACACAACGTACACCTAATACTAATTAAGCTGGTCCCATACTGGATCTTTTACGACATCAAAATGGATTTTTTGGTTACCACTTTACACATTATTCTAATGCAAATCGGAAAAAAGGCAAATTGGACACGATCGTTTTGATTCTCAGTTGAATCTAGGAATTGTTCTGCGCTTACGGGAAAGCCAGCGCGATACAGTTATTTATTATTAGAGTGCTACCTGATCAGAAGCATTCACGTAATGGAGCGCCCGTCCTTTTTTTCGTTGCATAGTCGACTCAGACAAAGTACGTATGATAGGCAAATCAAATGATGTACGCATGATTTTAAAGCACAAATAGGTTCCGTTTAGCACAATCTACAAGCATGTAATGGCAAGACAAACTCAGAAAAGACACTAAGCTCTGCAGTTACTCTCAACTCTCAGGTAAGGAAGGGCGGAGGTGAAAGACACTTACGCATCACGGTCGCGTTCACGCTCCCTTGACCTTTCACTATACCTGCAATCAAGTGATCATGTTTGATTACAAATATCACTACTTTGCTGTTTTTGTTGTTGAATAAAAAGGTGCGTGCTTATGTCGTTTTGGCATGGCCCAAGCGGATGGAATGATCAATGCAATCAGTGTCTGTATCTTGTCTGCATCTTAGATTATAGGTTTCTATGGCTTATAATTAAGAAATATAATCAAATACCTATAACGATGGCGGTAATGGACGACGAAACGCTCGCAGAGGTTCCTCGCTCGCGGGTGGTGCGTACTGCGTACTCACCTATCACAATTATAGTGACTGATCTTCAGGGATTTAAAGAGCGCTTGCGATTGCGTTGACCCATCCGCAATAATATAGAAATGCGTTTAGGTGACAGTAGTCGGTGATGTAGCCACATTATTGTGGCTGGATAGTTCACAGAGCCATTCTTCATTCAAGCTGTGGGAATCGATCTTGGAAATATAAGAAAACTAGCTTTTGCCCGCGGCTTCGCACGCGTAAACACAATATCATACGTTCACTACACTTATTGCGAGGCCAAAGGCCGAGCTCCGCGTACCACCGAAGCTGCGGAGCGTCCTAAAGAAGCCGCCCACCCACTTAATATAAGTCGAAGTAACTTAATGCGAGGCCGAAGGCCGAGCTCCACGTAGCATCGTAGGTGCGGAGCGTCCCAAGAAAGCCGCCCACCCACTTAATATAAGTTGAAGTAACTTAATGCGAGGCCGCAGGCCGAGCTCCGCGTAGCACCGTAGGTGCGGAGCGTCGCAAAGAAGCCGCCCACCCACTTAATATAAGTTGAAGTAACTTAATGCGAGGCCGGAGGCCGAGCTCCGCGTAGCACCGCAGGTGCGGAGCGTCCCAAGGAAGCCACCCACCCACTTAATATAAGTTGAAGTAACTTAATGCGAGGCCGAAGGCCGAGCTCCGCGTAGCACCGTAGGTGCGGAGCGTCCCAAGGAAGCCGCCCACCCACTTAATATAAGTTGAAGTAACTTAATGCGAGGCCGAAGGCTGAGCTCCGCGTAGCACCGAAGGTGCGGAGCGTCCCAAGGAAGCCGCCCACCCACTTAATATAAGTTGAAGTAACTTAATGCGAGGCCGAAGGCCGAGCTCCGCGTAGCACCGTAGGTGCGAAGCGACCCAAGAAAGCCGCCCACCCACTTAATAAAAATCGAAGTAACTTAATGCGAGGTCGAAGGCCGAGCTCCGCGTAGCACCGTAGGTGCGGAGCGTCCCAAGAAAGCCGCCCACCCACTTAATATAAATCGAAGTAACTTAATGCGAGGCCGAAGGCCGAGCTCCGTGTAGCACCGTAGGTGCGGAGCGTCCCAAGAAAGCCGCCCACCCACTTAATATAAGTTGAAGTAACTTAATGCGAGGCCGCAGGCCGAGCTCCGCGTAGCACCGAAGGTGCGGAGCGTCGCAAAGAAGCCGCCCACCCACTTAATATAAGTTGAAGTAACTTAATGCGGGGCCGAAGGCCGAGCTCCGCGTAGCACCGTAGGTGCGGAGCGTCCCAAGGAAGCCGCCCACCCACTTAATATAAGTCGAAGTAACTTAATGCGAGGCCGAAGGCCGAGCTCCGCTTAGCACCGAAGGTGCGGAGCGTCCCAAGGAAGCCGCCTATTAAGTAACTTAAACATATGTTAAGTGGGTTGGCGGCTTCCCTGAGACGCTCGTGGAACTCGGCCTACGGCCTCGCATTAAATTACTAAGGGTTTATAAAGTAACTTAGCACCGAAGGTGCGGAGCGTCCCAGGGAAGATGCCCACCCACTTAAAATATGTTCAAATAACTTAATGCGAGGCCGCCCACCCATTTAATATAAGTTTAAATGTATGAGCGGCTTTCCTGCGATGCTCTGAACCTTCGGTGCTATGTGAAGCTCGGCCTACGGCCTCGCATTAAGTTACTACTTATATTAGTGGGTGGGCGCCTTCCCTAGGACGCTCCGCACCTGCGGTGCTACGCTTGTGAACATGATATTGATATAATTAAAATTGAGGCAAGACTTATGTTTAAAAAATTGTTTTGAATATTTATTGTCTATTTTAGATTTAAATAACTTAATGCGAGGCCGCCCACCTACTTAATATAAGTTGAAGTGTGTGAGCGGCTTCCCTGGGACGCTCGGCACTTTCGGTGCTACGTGGAGCTCGGCCTACGGCCTCGCATTAAGTTACTACTTATATTAGTGGGTGAGCGACTTCCCTAGAACGCTCCGCACCTTCGGTGCTTCGCTTGTGAACATCATCTTGGTTTAATTAAGATTGCGTCAAGACTTAGGTATGTTTAAAAGATCGTTTTTAATATTTATTGTCTATTGTAGATTTAAAAAACTTAATGCGAGGCCGCCCACACACTTAATATAAGTTTAAATATGTGAGCGGCATTCATGGGACGCTCTGCACCTTCGGTGCTACGTAGAGCTCGGCCTACGGCCTCGCATTAAGTTACTACTTAAATTAGTGGGTGGGCGACTTCCCTAGAACGCTCCGCACCTTCGGTGCTACGCTTGTGAAGATCATCTTGGTTTAATTAAAATTGAGTCAAGACTTAGGTAAGTTTAAAAGATCGTTTTTAATATTTATTGTTTATTGTAGATAACTATTCAAAGCACCTTGAAAAATAATTAGCTCATAGTCCTACCTGAACATATATATATATTAATGACATCTATTATGATGTCAATATTATTTTCGTCTACAATGACAATGGTACTAATATAATAATATGACCTGTCATAATAATTTCCTAAGTAACGCCATAAGATTCAGGTACCAACTTAACTCAATCGAGCGTACGTCAATAATGGCGACAGCACCACTGAACGGATACGTGATGGCCTCACTGTTTTGTTATCCGTGGTATAATGAATAAGGAAGCAAAGGAAAATGCATGAGATGACACGGTTATTATTTCAGTAGGTTCTGGGTTCAAATCCCGGCTAGGTGAAATCCTTTCTACATTGTAAATTTAATAATTTTGTCTTGTCTCGAATAATGGTTGTTTTTCATACAAAATGCATACATTGTCGAGCAGCAAGCAAACTCTCAATAACTGATACACCGCTGCTTATATTAGGTATGCGATCAATATTCAACAACTTCGGTAGTAATTCTCGAAGTCCAGGTTAACCCATCACAACCTAGCTTGTGCCGAATCGTGGTCACAGGCACGCAACGACGTGCGTGAATCCTTGGCCTCGGTGTCGAGGAGACCCATCAATGGCTCCAAAACTTTACATGTATGGAGCTGGTGTTATTAACTTAGGAAAAATCTTAACAGCGCGATGCAGCCGCTAGTATGGAGATTTTGTCAAGGAAACAACGCCATCTAGCGGAAAATTGGGTCATTGAGAACAAAATCTCAACACACCGTTAAAAACAAAAAAATAATGATATATTTTATTACTTTGAATAAATTTTATATATTAAAAAACTGCATAGATGCAAAATTGTGGCTGAATATATCGTATATTTATCGTTTATTATACATTTCGCTACCTTATTAGTAAGTTAGGCCAAACACAAACAATACAAAAAAAATTCGCCTAATGGTCTATATGTTGGTTGGTAAAACATATTTAAAAATGTATTTAATTTACTTAAATTGATTCGAGATACTTTTATTTCAATTACACTCGATAAAATGGCATTAAAAAATCTGCTTTATTCATTAACATTTCTTATTGCTTCTCCGGGCTCTTTTATGGTCAATACTTACAAACTACAGAAGAATATAATTGCATATTCAATAAAAGAGCATTAATTAGTTCCTATTGTAGCAAATTGTGTTTTTAAAGAAATGCATGTTTGGTTTTTTTTTTAGCATGAGCCAATTTACAACGAACATTGCACTCATATTTTCGTCTGTGTTGGTCGACAATTGGCGCCATCTTTTCTATCTATCTAACTAACACGGTTTCCGTAACTCAACACCTCAAACAACCTTAACCTTATTGTTAATACCGGTGAGCCGCGCAGAGGTATTATGTCGAATTCATACTTTTTAGTTTTTGTTCACGTAAGAGCCACGCGGGGGTCGCGTCGTTCTAAATTCAAAATCACAAACGCTGTCAATATAAGGTTACACATTGTAAGGAAAATATTTCATGGAATTCATGTTTTCAGAGATAAATATTAATCATAATAAAAAGTATCCTATAACCATCTTTGGATGTTCAGCTATTCCTGTACCAAAATTGGTAACTTTTTATCCAGCCGTTTCAGCGTGATGCGAGGACAACGGTTTTTTTAAAAACAGATGGCGCCAGGCTGGCATGGCATCGCGCGCCCATACGAAACAAATGACGATCCTGCATCACGCTATCGAGATTTTTCCTGAAATCATGACCTCCCTCCATAGAAAATTAATTTTCAATACAAATTAAGGATTTTATAATAGTATAGATTACGGGCTCGTACTCGCCTGCCTGCGGCTGTGGTCTCAGTTGCTATTGACAGAACCCTGAGTAGTTTCGCGACGTCAATCTGTCGTGGTAGCTAGACCATATTCTATATCTCGGAGAGTCGTATACGACCACTGGAGAATGTCGTCCCGCGCTTACCTGTCGCGGTCTTCACGGTCACCGGCTGTGGTCGCGGTTGCGGCTGGCCGAACGTTCTCGACGCCTTAGTGCACAATGATTGATTCATGAGCCTCTCCATGCTGTACAACTTCTCTTGACTATACTAAACGCAGGATGTGCCATGTATAACGTCCATACCTGTCGCGGTCTTCACGGTCACGGCTGTGGTCGCGGTTGCGGCTGGCCGAACGTTCTCGATGCCTTAGTGCACGATAATCGATTCATGAGCTTCTCTCTTGTGCGATCGCGAACGACGCCCCTCCATACTATAAGACTTATTCTCCTGACCACGCTAGGCATAGGATGTCTTGTTGTCCGTGTATTGTCCATACCTGTCTTCACGTCGGTCTTCACGGTCCCGGCTGCGGTCCCGGTAGCGGCTGGCCGAACGTTCTCGACGCCTTGGCGCACGATGATGCGCTCGGGCTTCTCTTTCGCGGGAGCGCGAACGGCGCCTCTCCGTGCTGCTGCTGTATGACTTGGTTTCAACCCCGTGAAGCGTGTCTTGAAGGGATGAGATTAGGATCTTGCATCGGTCGTCGTGCGCCACCTGGGATCGAAATTAGAGAATTAGTTGCAGCGAAGTATTTGTACGAAGGCTTATTTTTTATCCCAAGCCCGCCGGTGAATGGCGTTCAAGTCGCTCATCGTCGCTCGTAGCCATAGTGACATCAGAATATCCTTGTGCTAGCTAATATATTACTAATACTTATTTCCAATCGTTCAGAAGCTGGCTTTTGACTCAAGTATATTAAAAACATGAAATTGTCGATTGAATACATATTGTAGTTTCTTAATAAATATTCACAACAGAATAGAAGACAGACTCTTGTGCGACTAGCAGCGTCTGCGGCTCATGGAAGACAGTCTAATCACTAATTGTTTATATAGAAGCGAAATATTTAAAAATTTAACGTTTTGAGCGAGAATTGAACCCCGCGGACGTGTTTTTTTTTTATGTTTCGCTTGTATATAAACATTTAGTTTACGCTAGCAGACGTTACCGTTTAATAGAAATAGATGAACAGTAACCTTGCTCTGTTTGATGAGCGATATGGCGGTGACCAAGGTCTCGATGGCGGAGGCGTACTCGCCGGCGGCGGCGTCGCTGACGGCGCGCGCGATGGCGCTGGAGGAGACGGTGCGGTTGCGGCTCATGACCTCCTCGAACTCCGCCTCGCTGATGGCGGGCGGCGGCGCCAGCGGCGCGGCGTGGTGCGGCGCGAGCGGCGCCAGCGGGGCCGCGTGGTGCGGCGCGAGCGGCGCCAGCGGGGCCGCGTGGTGCGGCGCGCGCGCAGCCTCCGCGCTCGCGCCGTAGCTCTGGGGGACATCGGGAGGTGCATTGTAGTAGGTCACACAATATGTTTCATCGGTAAAATAGATCGGTCGAGGGGAATTTGTGGGTACGTGATCTGTTTTTGGAATCTGTCGGATATTATGATGGCGCAACACTATTTCCGCAGATTGGATTGGCATTGGACTGGCATTTTCCACTCTGTGACCGATTGAATTACTGTTAGCATCGATATTTAATACGGACACAGTCGGGAGAAGTTAAGCTATTAAGCTTTTAGCAAGTGTTGATGGAATACTGTGTCCCAGACGCTAAGGTGACATCAGACAGTATGATACGGTATAGCGGCAAGAGACGTCGTGGCGTCTGGAGCACAGGTTTCGTCGACATGATTGGCCGTCATTATAAATAAATCAATCGATCTCGTCCCAAAGTAAGCTCTAGTAGGCTTGTAGATACGTTTAGTATAAATAAATTTATTTATTTTATTTATTTTATTTATTTTATTCAAGGAGAACCAACAGCTAATTATGACATATAAAAGGAAAACTTAAATAGAATTACAGAGCCAATTACAGGAACTCACAGATAGACACCGTATATGAAACATATAAGTAACAACGCGCATTATTAATACGGCGCGCACACACAGCAGAAATACGTATACACTTACAGTTTATCCTTGAAGCCTTCCTAGGCCAACAACACAAATACTTAATACTTAATACTAAACTGCACTAACACGAGATTCTATAACGCTCATTTGAATAAATAAATACATAGAACATCCATGACCCAGCAACAAACATTCGAGGTCATCACGCAAATATTTGCCCTTTTAGGGCCCGGGCGCCGGCGCCGGCTGCTGGTTGAACAACATACCTGCGGCGGCCTGCCGTAGGGCTGCGGGCGCTGCGCGGGCGGCGCGTGCGGGCCGGGCGCGGGCGCGTGCGGCCCGTGGGGGTAGGGCGCCGGCCCGCCGGCCTGCTGCGGCGGGCCGGGCGCGGGCCCGGGCGCCGGCGCCGGCTGCTGGTTGAACAACATACCTGCGGCGGCCTGCCGTAGGGCTGCGGGCGCTGCGCGGGCGGCGCGTGCGGGCCGGGCGCGGGCGCGTGCGGCCCGTGGGGGTAGGGCGCCGGCCCGCCGGCCTGCTGCGGCGGGCCGGGCGCGGGCCCGGGCGCCGGCGCCGGCTGCTGGTTGAACAACATACCTGCGGCGGCCTGCCGTAGGGCTGCGGGCGCTGCGCGGGCGGCGCGTGCGGGCCGGGCGCGGGCGCGTGCGGCCCGTGGGGGTAGGGCGCCGGCCCGCCGGCCTGCTGCGGCGGGCCGGGCGCGGGCCCGGGCGCCGGCGCCGGCTGCTGGTTGAACAACATACCTGCGGCGGCCTGCCGTAGGGCTGCGGGCGCTGCGCGGGCGGCGCGTGCGGGCCGGGCGCGGGCGCGTGCGGCCCGTGGGGGTAGGGCGCCGGCCCGCCGGCCTGCTGCGGCGGGCCGGGCGCGGGCCCGGGCGCCGGCGCCGGCTGCTGGTTGAACAACATACCTGCGGCGGCCTGCCGTAGGGCTGCGGGCGCTGCGCGGGCGGCGCGTGCGGGCCGGGCGCGGGCGCGTGCGGCCCGTGGGGGTAGGGCGCCGGCCCGCCGGCCTGCTGCGGCGGGCCGGGCGCGGGCCCGGGCGCCGGCGCCGGCTGCTGGTTGAACAACATACCTGCGGCGGCCTGCCGTAGGGCTGCGGGCGCTGCGCGGGCGGCGCGTGCGGGCCGGGCGCGGGCGCGTGCGGCCCGTGGGGGTAGGGCGCCGGCCCGCCGGCCTGCTGCGGCGGGCCGGGCGCGGGCCCGGGCGCCGGCGCCGGCTGCTGGTTGAACAACATACCTGCGGCGGCCTGCCGTAGGGCTGCGGGCGCTGCGCGGGCGGCGCGTGCGGGCCGGGCGCGGGCGCGTGCGGCCCGTGGGGGTAGGGCGCCGGCCCGCCGGCCTGCTGCGGCGGGCCGGGCGCGGGCCCGGGCGCCGGCGCCGGCTGCTGGTTGAAGAACGCCGGGTTCACGTGCGGCGCGGGCGCTCCGGGGCCCACTCCTGGAACAATCGAGAACATAGCTACAGATCATGCGCTACTCTTAGCGACAGGGGAGGCAGACGACTAAAGTGTCAATATTAAATCCATAGTCTCCTCCTGTCACTATTCTGTATCTGGGTGGATTAACTTTTGCTTGCTGTTGTTCTGTTCCGTGACCCAGGGAACAATAGTGATTAAACTTCTTAGAAAAGTGTTGATCATTTATATTACTGGTATTGTCAGGAGATAGTCTACATAAGAATGGGCTTATGACTGCTTAAATTACAAAGCTTTTGCTAAATATAACCAAGGAAAAATAGTAGTTTTAAAAAGTGACCCGGGGGCAACGAGTGCCAGAAAAAATTGATTGACCCATCTGTACTCTATACCAGTGGCGTGGCGTCACAGAACTCCCTGGGCAAGCCAGAGCAGATTGGGCTTCCTGCTTATCTAAGACCAATGACAAAAAGTGCTAAACTCCAATAGGCAAGCCGGCGGGAATCGGGTTCGAAGAAGGCCGCGCCACTAGTATATCATTTAATATTGGAGCAGTTCTTAATAACAATAATAAATATTACAAAGCTGACGTCAAGATGTTGATCAGCGTTTTGCATGAAGCTCAGTAATGAATTGTTATATATCAGGTACTCCGATTTCTACAAGTTTTTATAACATTTTAAAAATTAGCCGATCACTGTGATGCAAAACCTCAAAATCTTGACGTAAAAACATAATTATTCAAACAACAGAATAAATAGAATTCGCTAAGTGTTAGGTAGCTATGGGTTAGAAAGCAAGAGTTACTAAATAACAAGATCGTATACGTGCTCGAAAATACAATTGGATTTCTTGTTACGCACGCATGGCAAACTATTGCTATATATTTTGCGTATTTCTATAAAAAGATGCCAGTCACACTTACTGATTTATAGAATTAAAAGATAAACCTATAAATTATTATTTAAAACATGCGTTGTAAATGCATGTTTCTATACTTCCTCATAATTTTACCACTGGCTATCATTACTCGAATAACTATCACAGAAGCTCGGTTATGTTGATTTTGAATACAATTAATACAGAGAGGCGAATGACGTAAGTATTTATAATTCCGAAGAAGCTCCATATAAAAAGATCGCCTTTACGCAAGGCAGAGGTATCCAAAATTTCAAAATATGTTTACCTAGTTTCATGGAAACATCATTATTATTCATTATCTTAAGTCTTTCATACGACGAAAATACGTTAAAAGTCAATCCGTCAATCGCAATAATTTTACAATTCTTGTTCGCCCATTGTTTTGTATTAACCATGTCCCAAGCAACCTATTATCAGAACATACAAACCCATACCAGAAACATACAAACACATACAAGCTACGTTACAATTGTAAAAGTAAACCTTCTGCCTAGATTACCTATTTATCTAAGATAGACAAGTGTTGTAAAAGACTCGAAATCAGGAGCGTGAGTCATCTATTAAACGATCCGGGTCTTCTCTATAGCTAGTCTTCGAAAAGAGGAGTCTTTTACTGCCTCCGCAAATCAAGCTGTGAAACTTTCAGTAAAAACAATAAAAAGTACCTCATTTTGATGTCAATGCTAATTACTTTCATTATGACTAGAGATGAATAACAAATTACGTTTACCGTTTCGTAAACTTTGGGATAAATTAAAACTATATAGATCTACAGCCTAAAAAACATATTTTTTTTTCGTTTTTGGGATCAAACAATAATACGTTTCGAGTACTACTCGTTACACCAAGGACTGGAATGCAGAAAAGATACTCGAGTCCTATACGAGACTCACTTCGTTCGCCAGACATGTTTGGATAGAAGTTCTTCGATAAAGGAGTACCTACTGAGTCGAGTCTCGTTATTAGAGTACCGAGTCGTAATAAAAAAAAAACAGAACTCGAGTCCTTTACAACACTAACATAGACCTACTGATTAAAAAAGTCAATCTGACGCTACTCTTGTGTATTATAGGTTCCATGCAATTAAATACTTGTACAACCACAACTTAGATAACCCTTCCCTAGGGTTGCCATCCGTCAGGGTTTCCCCGGATTTGTCCTAGTTTCGAGGGCGTCCGGGGAGCGTCCGGGCGGGGTTTTATTTGCAGTCCGGGTTTTAACATTTTCACGCACAGTACGTCGAGAGACGTAAATTAGGTCGCTTGTTATACGGGACCAGTGGGAATACGTTTTTGGGGGGCGCCTTTTACCTTCATGAAACTACCGAACCGTCTACAGCCAAACAAGATTTTAAAATGAAGAAAGATTTTTTTTCCTTCCTTCCTTGTATGAAGGTTGATTTTTAATTTTACTTAGGGCCAAAACACAATTACAAGACACGACATCGCATCGTCGTACGACGCGACGTCGTGCCACGATGCGACGTCGTGAGATTGTAAAATGAATTTTAATTTTGCATCTTGTCACATGAGAGTATCAAGTTCGTTTTATGCATTTCCACGACACCACGTCGCATCGTGGCACGACGCCGCGTCTTACGACGATACGATGTTGTGTCTTCTAATTGTGTTCTGGCCCGTAGTAAGTGCAAAAAAATATGGATATACTGCCCGTCCGGATTCCGAGCTCTAAAATCCGGGGTTTTCACGTTTCTTGTCCCGGTAGGCGGGTTTTAGGGATGGCAACCCTACAGTGCCCCGCGTGCATGTTAGTGTGTGTGTCATGCCAAGTATGTGTGGGGTGTCCGTACCTGGGTAGCCGTTCATACCTGGGTGCTGCGGCATCGGCGCGCGCGGCGGGCCTTGAGCCGGGCCCAGCTGGTGGTGCGGCGGCATGCCCGGCCCCGGCTAAACACATACGAACACTGTTATCATCTACAACTCAATGGGACACGGAATCAAATAATCTAATAGTAGTTTATGCAGCTGATACATAATGAGAGGCATCAAAACACGAGTGTGGTTTTATGAAACGAGCGTCAGTGAGTTTCATAATAGGATCACACGAGTGTTTAAGGCCTAATTATGTATCAGTTGCATAAACTACTATTATTTTACTTCGAGGTAAGTCTATAATCATTTTTGGTTAATTATCGCGGGTGCGTAACGATGGCTATAACAACTTTTGATATAATTTCAGTCGGTATAACGCTCATTTGATATAATGATTGAATGATATAACAACACTTAATATATCAACATTTGATATAATTATTGTTTCATATACTGATCATTTTATCGAATAACATTTAATATAACATTCTTTTAGTATAATGCATATTTCGTCTAATGAATTTATGGTATAACGTTTATTTTATCTAACGTTCAAATGGCATAACGTATAGGGTATAGAGAAATAGGGGGGCGGGGGGCCCCGCATTAAAAAAAAACTTAAACCGAAAGTTCAAGAGAAACGTAGGTTAGGTTAGGATAGAAAAAAAAAGGAAAAAAGAGGGGAAAAAGGAAAAAAGTGGCAAAAAAAAAAAAAAAATGGGATATAATACGTTTAAAGGCTCAATACCCGCTCAAACTGCTCAAACATGAAAGTTAAATTGTAATAGACTCATGGTTAGGTACGACGACGAGCGAAATTATACCAAATGTTGTTATACCAGATGTTGTTATACCATATGAAATTATACCATATGAAATTATGCCAAATGTTGTTATACCAAATGAACATTATACCATATGATATTATACCAAATGTTGTTATACCATATGATGGTTATAGGAAATAAGTTTTATACCAAATGATAAGTATACGAAATAAAAATAGATATTTTGAAATTATACCAAACGTTTATTATATCAAATGAGTCATTATACCAAATGTTGTTATATCAAACATACTTATACCATTTATTTTTATATCGATCATTACACACCCAATTATCGCTGTATTTTTTTTTTATGGGAATAAATTGGATCCACATAAAATATTCTATAAATTTATGAAACATGTAATATCTCATTATTTTTAATGCGGGTACACACCACATTTTTTTATATTTAACTATTGATACAAAGATCAATTCCCGGGTTCGATTCCCGGTCTATTCCGCTAGGTTACGCATTAAAAAAATTCTTTGTGCTTTCAACTTTGTATCAATAGTTCAATAAAAAACATTCTCGACTAGAGTAATAAGTAAACTTGTGCCATTTTCTGCCGCTACGCGAGGAGAAAATCTCACTACCTGGCCAAGGCAAAACGCAAAACTTTAGACAAACCACGGGCGGTAATTCGTAAAGCCCCAAATCGCATATTTATGGCCCTCACCTTCGGTTCTTGCCACAAACACCTGCGATCTGGGACAGTCACGAATTCGCCGTCCTAAGTATGTAATGTACCTACTATAAAAATTACAAAAAAATCGCCGAACGAGGACAGCGCACGACCAGTCGCCGTGATGATCAGCGAGGCAGACCTTCGTCTAAGGGTGAACCGAGACGAGCCTAATTTGAGTCGCGTAATAACGGTCGCGCCATACATAGTGTAACGTGATCACGTGACATGATGTATGGCACGACCGAAATTACGCGACTCAAATTACGCTAGTCTGGCCTCACCCTAACAGAGGAAGTCTTTCGGCCGAGGACGGCACACGACCGGCAGGTGTCTAGTATAAGGTAAGGGTGCTGTGTATAGTATACCTGGTGCGGGGGCGGCATCTGGTGCGGCATCTGGTGCTGCGGCGGGCCGTACTGCTGCGGCGGCTGCGGCTGCATGTGGTGCGGCGGCCCGCGCGGACCCCACTCGGGCCCGGGCCCGGGCCGCGGGCCGGGCGGCCGCTGCATCTGCGGCGGCCCGCCGAACTGGACCACACACAATTTACAACATTTCAAACTTTCAAGTACTTTTTACGTTGAGATGACCATGGAACATTGTGTAAAAGAATAGATCTCTAACTTGAGCACGTCTGATCCCTGGGTGATTATTCGAGCGTTCTAACCACCTCACTACCGTGATTACTATATTTTATGAACGCCGTCTTGTAGATGACGCAGATTTTTTAAATTCTTATCAAGATGATGTTGATTGCTTTTGTAAGTTGGCCAATATTGCGGTTACGGTAATGAGGCGGTTAAAACGCTCGAATAATCACCCCGGGGTTAGGTCCGAATAAGCACCGCCCTGTGAATTTGAATTATGCTACTGTATCGTCTCGGCAACGACATTGGCGAACGGCGGCCATAAATAGGAGCAAAAGTTTATCATGGTCTCTCGCTCACACCTTTCGCTCTGTCGCTTGCCGCCGAGCCGCTAAGGCTTCGTTTTGTTCTGTTAAGATTGAAATTGTGGCAAAATATCAGGTTTCAGATAGTTTATATGTTCTTTTCAGGACAGGGACGGCCGTCTCACTGATCAATCTAAATAGAAACCATTTTCTCCAATCTCCCAAATATCCAATCTAGTGAATAATGTTTTATCGTATATAATCGGAGAAAATCGTATCGATACTTTAATTCACACAATTTTATTGCTAAAGTTCTTTTTAAACCGCATAGTGTTGTATACTAACGTCCTAATTGCAACGACCTTTTCCGAAAAGTTAGTACGATTGTGCTCTAAGATATCGGTATGCACCTTGACTTTTCAATCAGTTTCGGTAAAAAGATTTAAATAGAAATATAAATACGATTTCAATCGATATAATACAATGGCAAAACATTTTAAAAATCAACTTCACGGATTACTGAACTTAAAAATATCGGTAGAAAGGCCTCTATTTTCAGTGCGCTCAAAATAGGTAATTTCCTATTATTTCCATTCAAACTCAGACATCTACACAGCTTTGAACGCTGCTACAGTTGCCGAGAAACTTCTTGAGCCTAACCTTCACTGCGCAGTAGCCGATTTACGTACAAATATGCATGCGCAGATCCGCCATTTCGGGTCAAAAAGTTTCTCGGCGACTGTACCGCTTTAATTTCAGCGATCGAAAGTGCCGAAATCTCTCGAGATTAGAGGAGTCACGTGTACCCCTACCATGAGTTAACGTGACCTTACTCGCTAACGACAGCGTAAACGATATGTATGGAGAATAACACAGCGCCCTAGCGGTTACTTTGCAGAACTACAGTTCTCTATACAAATCGTTTACTCTAGCGACTATTGTCACTGTAAACTCAAAAGGGCAGTGAAAGCGGTTTAAATAAATGCCACAAACAGGATGTGACAGGTCAGCGGGAAAGGAAGGGCATGTTATCGTGAGGCACACACCTGCATGGGAGGCCTGTGGGGCGGCGGTCCCTGTCCCTGGTGCTGCATGTGGTGTGGCGGCGGACCCTGCTGGTTGTTCAACATTCTATTAGGGCCCATTCAATGTAAACAAGATTGGAATAAATAAACAGTCAGATTTCATTAGGAAATTATGTGCAAACATGTATAATTTACACGTTACTGAACCTGTGCCCGATTTAATTTCTAAATAGATGAATCCTCATAGCATAGGGCGCGCTTCAAGGAGGTAGGTATGTTTTCTATTGCGAACATTTTCAGTACATATACCTCGACATCAGCTGGCGCTACTGTTCTGAGATAATAATTGTCAAAGTGTGGTTTCTAAAATCCTCATCTATCTAAAATTGGGTATATACAATTGAATGCAAATCAATATCAAGTTCATATACTCAATATATAATACTCTAGACCGATCATTTAAATCGAAGCCTCGTCGCCACCTGTAAGACACACGGCATGAGGATTGAGGACAGGTGACGAAGGGATTTGGACGTCCCCTACTCTTCAAACTACTACGTCGCTTTTGTATGACATTTCGGTCTCTTTTCTTTTACCGTGGATTCATTTAAAATTTTCAAGATGACATTAACCTTTCCAGCGCTCAGAACATGTAATTGATGCAGTTTTCCTCAGCTGTGGACGTGGCGTCAACGGCACTGTCGCCGGCCAAATCTAGCGTTTCAAAATGTAGGTAGCAGCTTACCTGCATAGGAGGGCGATGACCGGGTGGCGGGCCTCCCTGGTGCGGCGGCGGGCCCTGGTGCTGCATGTGGTGCGGCGGCGGCCCCTGGTGCTGCATGTGGTGCGGGGGGCCCGGCGGGGGGCCGCGCATCTGGTGGTGGCCCCCGCCCCCGCCCGGCATCATCATGCGGGGGCCGTTGGGCCCGGGGCCGTTGGGGCCGGGCCCGAAGAAATCTGCGTGATACAGTGCGCTGTAGCAGCTGGGACTTTGGTGATATACGCACTAGGGGTTTAGAGGATCAGCACCGAAACATTGAGATTTTGACTATCATTTTGAATTGCCATTTTAAATCACCTCTATAGCATAACTGTAATACGTGACTATTTCTCGCGCGAGGTAATTGCCCGTCTCTTTCTGTGCAGTAATGTGAGAGAGTGACGGGTAGCGCTGTCGCGCGACAAGAGTCGCAAAGCATAGTTGTGTTAGACGTGCTGGTCACGTTTCGTTTTTCTCGTCACTTGAAGTAGGACTGAAAGGAATCATAGGTACTTAAACAAGTGCATGAACATTGAACACAGCCGCTCGCGCTCTGCCTAAGCAATAAGCAGCTAACCAGCCATGCCACGATTTATTGGTAGAATACACGGCTTGTCTTTGACCAGTCACCGCTCCTTCGTTCACGCTTCCTTCGTTCGACATCTTTATACTACTTCAACATTATAACCGAAGCCTGCGACCCTCAGTCTAAGAACGTAAGGCTACTATCTTGTCACTTAAGAGTCCGCAGCAAGGTCCGCTCAACTCCGCGTTGAGATCGCGCGCTTACGCTTTAAAATGTTGTTGTTTCACCTAGAGGAAGACAGGGCGCTAGCAGTAAAGCGAGAGCGCGCTAGCGGCGGGCGGTGCTTACCACCGCCCCCCCGGACCGTTCCCCGCGCTAGAGTAATTCGCTGCAGTTTCGCAACAATTTTTTGTAATTTATTTTAAGGTTTTCGTAGTTACGCTCTCATTTTAAAACTACGAGATCAATTTTGATAAATCTTTTTTCTTATCAAACTGCATAGTTTAATCGACACCGGAAATAGGTTTTGACTTCAATCTAAACTATATTTTGGTCGTAGTATGCCGCCAAACTGAACAACTTTCTGGGGTCTAAAAATGCAAAACTTGTACTCGCTCTATTTTCTTTCTATTAACATTCCAAGAGTCATAAACTAGTTTTAGCCCTAGATATATCTTATCTCATTATATTTAGAGAATTTCATGATAATGTGACATGTTATATTAAAATAAGGACGTAACTACGTTTGTATGAAGAATCGAGCTTGCTGCGGACTCTTAATTTAGATATAAGGTTTAAAGTACGCGTAGGCATGTCTCATTATGTTGTTATCTGAGAGTGCTGTATCGTTTATCAACAGATTTTAAAAATAGCTTTTTTATTTGTTAGCTCATACTCGCCTAATGGACCCATACCTACTAGTCAGAAATGAGATGTACCTATACCCATTTACATAAATAACCTTTGAAACTCCTCAGTACTTAGTTGTACTCTCACGCGTAGGAATTTTGACGACTGAGACCTCATGTCTCCCAGAATGTGGGAGAATAGGATATCGTTTCCTTGAAGTGTTTTTTTTATTTGGTACCTAATGTGACTATCCCAAATACCCGTATTTTTCTACCTGAAAAATCAGTGATCAGCGAATCCGTTTCAAAATACTTATGGACGAGTAGGTATACTAACAATTTGTGTGCGTGTGGATTGAGTGAGCACCCTTCAAAAATGAAAAAAATGTGCTGATCACTTAGTAAAAGTTCTAAAACAATTGTAAAACTAATTGATGAATTTGTAAAACGATAAATAAAAAGAATACATTCATTAACGTATGCTCACTCAGTTCTCACAAACAATCAACGAAATCTGTGAATGTGTTTATTTAACATATAATATTTATATCCTAATTTTTAGTAAAAAATATGCTTAAGGTAGGTAATAATTTGTAGATCACCTGGTTACGTATTTAAAGTTTTACAAATAATTTCGTATGCTCACTCAATCCGCACACTTTCGAAAACCCGATTTCTGATGAAAATACTGCAGATTGAAACTTCTATATATGTATATAGTTTAGTAAAACTCATATGGGAATTTGTAAAATACAAAACAAACCGCTAACGTGGCAGATTTTTGGATAATACACGTTTGTAAGTACTCACTCAGTCCACACATTATTCGTAAGTTAAAAATGTAAATATCTTAAGATTTTTAGTATCTAGGAAACTACAAAGTAGTTCAACAAAGTTTAGATTGTATTTTAAGAAGTAGAGTGTGATCTAAAATGTGGACTGTATCTTAGATTGTATTTTAAAATGAAATTTGAATATCTTTAAAAGCAGACAACGAATATGACATATTAGATGGTGGATATTTAGTAAAAAAAAATACTAAAAGTTGAACTACTTTGTAGTTTCCTAGATACTAAAAATCTTAAGATATTTACATTTTTAACTTACGAATAATGTGTTGACAATTGTATTTTAAGAAGTAGAGTGTGATCTAAAATGTGGACTGTATCTTAGATTGTATTTTAAAATGAAATTTGAATATCTTTAAAAGCAGACAACGAATATGACATTTTAGATATTTAGTAAAAACAAAAATACTAAAAGTTGAACTACTTTGTAGTTTCCTAGATACTAAAAATCTTAAGATATTTACATTTTTAACTTACCAATAATGTGTGGACTGAGTGAGTACTTACAAACATGTATTATCCAAAAATCTGCCACGTTAGCGGTTTTTTTGTATTTTACAAATTCCCATATGAGTTTTACTAAACTATATACATACATAGAAGTTTCAATCTGCAGTATTTTCACCAGAAATTGGGTTTTCGAAAGTGTGCGGATTGAGTGAGCATACGAAATTATTTGTTAAACTTTAAATACGTAACCAGGTGATCTACAAATTATTACCTACCTTAAGCATAATTTTTACTAAAAATTAGGATATAAATATTATATGTTAAATAAACACATTCACAGATTTCGTTGGTTGTTTGTGAGAACTGAGTGAGCATACGTTAATGAATGTATTCTTTTTATTTATCGTTTTACAAATTCATCAATTAGTTTTACAATTGTTTTAGAACTTTTACTAAATGATCATCACATTTTTTTTCATTTTTGAAGGGTGCTCACTCAATCCACACGCACACTAACAATTTTCTATTATGTGCAAATGGTCGTAACATAAAAAAATGTGTTACTCGTAACAGAGAACCTCACTTTAGCACAGTACAAGTGCTTTCGTTTAAAGTAACAAAAGAAAATGCAAATAAATATTATGTCAAATGTCTTTTCTAAGTCACAAAGTTGAAAATTAAAACACAGTTTTTTACTAAATACCTATATCCTGTAGAAGTCTAGCAAATATTTTTGAACGGACTAACAGTGTAGATTGTTTATCTTTTTACGTCAGCCTAGGCCGTAAGTGAGATTTTCTGCCCGCTGCGTGGGCAAAAAATCTTACTTCAGGCAAGACGTAAAACACTTGCTATCTGGGACATTCACGAATTCAACGCCCTAGGTACGTAATGTACTATTTACAGCAGACTAATATCAGTCTCTGGCGCAGATATATTCTAGCTTTAATTTAAATAGAAATTTAATTTGCAGTAGAACTTTACCTCCAGGGTGTGGTCCAGGCGGACCGCCCGGGTGGGGGGGTCCACGCATGCCTGGGTTGTTCGGACCCGGCGGTGTGGACCTCGTCTTAGACTGACTCTCAAACTGGTTCAACGCCTGTGGAAAACAATATTCTACTTGACCGGTATCCTAAACCATCGAGAATCGTGCAAGGATAAGTTTTCATTTGTACATGTTTTAGATATTTTTTTTATAAAGTATTTTTGTACATACATTATCGGTTAGCCACATCCAGTATTGCACCCAGGGTCTATTGTTATTATTAGGCATCTATCTCTTTCATATTTATTACAATATAGTGTGCGGACAACGTTGGCCAACGTTGTTAATCTTATTTTAATAAATCGTGAGCCATACGCTAATTAATAGTTGGTCATCCGTCATCACTTACTGGACTGACGCTTTTATTTATCGCGCACTAAATAAAAAATAAAGCAGGCCTCATTCTCATACTTCCAGGCTTCTTGTAATGATTGAAATATCATTCATTTATCGCACAATAAATAAATAATAAAGCTGTCGTTACTCTCATACTTATTATAAGCGTTCAGTTCTGTATCATCTACTTATCGCGCAATAAATGATTAATAAAACATCTGTCACTCTCGCAATCATCCATGCTAAGGTTTTATAGGATCATTGAGATTGTACATGTTTACAAATTTTTTTTATTTACCTGTTTTGTAGGCAGAGTGACAACTGGATGTTGTCCATGTATTTCTTTCTTGGGCAGACGGTCCAAAACCATCCTGAGCGACTGGTCAGAGCCCAGAGAAATGACACAGAAGCCCTTGGACTGTCCATTGGCCCTGTTCTCGAAGAACTTGACGTCTTGGAAATCGGTCACACCCACATCGGCGACCACGTTCGCTATGTCCTGGTCGGTTGCCCACTGAAAAAAGGTGTATCCAAAACTAAGCTACGCAGCAAACGTTAACTAAAACACATGAGTGAATGTAAAATACATACGTGATGAAGCCTCGGCAAAAGGTTTCGGTGTCGAAACAAATACGTTAGTACGTACCTCAGTATTATGAAATTAACCCAAGTCGTATGCATATTTTAGACGATGGTCGCGTACACGTCAGTGCCCTACTTCCTAGTAGTTTTATCCGAGTCTCAAAGGATAGCCTATCCAAACACGCGGACGAGACTGACTGATATAGGATGAGCACGCATTTTTTTCTATTCCTAACGCTACTGCTTTATTTAAAACCGTCACTATATCTCGAAATGATTGATCACATGATCATCCGGCGTACGGCACCTCTCACGATATTAACGCCGTCATATATCACAATGCATCTATCCGCAACAGGACACGCTGGGAGAAAAGGAAACAGTTTTATTTGTGACCAGTCTTTTATTGTCATATCACAGATTTTATCAAGGCTACTATTATAATAAGCGAAGCAGTTCACAGCTGCTAAACCCTCCACAACTGGACAAATAAGGAAATCCTCCACTTAACTGGTTAATTAAAAGGAACACGAGTTCCCACTCAATGACCACTATAATAGTTACAGACACAACCAATTATTTCAGGAAATGTACCAACAAAATTACTGTTAAAATTATCTTCTCTTTTTCATACTTATAAATTGTTTTAATACATTTATTTTTAAATCAGGCAAAAGGTACAGGAAAATGATTTTAAGACTGTAATGCAATTACAAAAGAAGTTAAAATATGATATGACCTGTCATGAAATAACAGAATATTTGCCGGAAGACAGGTAATTTACATGAGTTGTGAGATTAAACAAAATGCTTTGCACTTAGGATATGTAGCTTACAATACATTTATAAGATATATGTCGTTTGGATTCAAAACGCGGATTAGTTTATATTTTTGACTAAACATTATTAGGTAACATTTTATATATGATTAATACCACCCGATAAAAAACGCCACTAGATCGGCGAGTTATTCATTAAAGTAGAGAAAACAGTATTTAATACAGATAACGCCAATGTATGGTTTTAATTAACATTAGACAACCCTACTAGCATGATACCCTCTAAAGCATGGAAAAGTAAAACATTCGTCCCTATCACACATAAATTTCGCTAGAAAGAGACGTATGCTTTATGTTCGCGTTAAATGTTACCATGCTAGACAGGTAAATGTAAACAAAGTTTCGAAAATACAACGCGACACAAATACCATCAGTCACATAAATAATATGTATAATAAGATTTCAATTATCCACACCAATCCTATATAACTTACGTAAGTACATCGGAATACCAACACAGATCAGTGCAATTGCCATATAGGTAAATTTATCACAACAGAATAAAAATAATCAAATATATTTATAAATAAAATAAGACAATCAACTACATAAAACAAGCAGTAAAACATCTTACCTCGTGGAACACCTGATAAAGGAAAATATTAGTGGTAACAATCCAACAAAATTTTAGGCAAATACCAAGATTTATGATCTTTCTTAATACCCAAAATATAAGATTTCTATAGTTTTAGGTATGCCCAAGATTTTGCTTTCTAGGAGACATAAGCAGTATGACAGGCAAATCTATCTAGACTAAAGTAGGATATTTTTAGCTGTGTTTAGATATGTCAAATAGTATTTATCCCCTTAAGACACCGGATAGACTTTATATCAAGTTAGCCTAAAATTGCGTCACATTTTTTCTAAAATAATTATAAGGCTTGTAAGTATAATAACACATAAGTGAATGCATGTAAGGGCACAATTCAATGCATAGGTATAATCTTTCCATCCTCAATTTTATTATTTAAAAATATTTTTTGGCCTCAAAATATACCTCTTCATTGAAAACTTTTACTTTATGGGAAATCAGAACCCGAGAAAACATTTTGTACCTACATGACTAGCTATTATTTGTATAAATTACAATTCATAAAATTTTGTTTTATACAAAAAGATACATTTTGAGGTTAGAAAGTTTTTTGTTAAGTTAGACAACAAATGTGTCATTTAACAAACAACTCTAAGGATGATCAGACTACTCAGATTCTGTGGAAAATTACCAACATCTAGAACTGGGGACAATAATATCATCAAAGGTTATGTTATGTTAACATGTACGGGTAAGCTTACCAATCAGGGTGTAGTTAACATGTTTTCGAGAAAAATGTTGTAACATTGTTACATTGTCAAATAAATAAATACATAATTGAATAAATCATCCTTCACCATTCAAATGTGCGATATCAAACAGGTTTTTCATGTTCATACAATGTAAATATTGTTAAAGACAATATCCAATTTAGAGATATTTACAACTTTATGTTTTAGTTTTAATTGAATTGTTAGGACAAAGTTGTTTCATTATTATGAATTTAACTTACCTAATGTAATGTAACATGTTATTACTTTAAATTAACAAGCTTAAGAACTTAATTAAAGGACCATGGCCAATTTTGTATTCAGGCTGGAACAAGAACCAACCGAGATGGGAGTTAACTTATTAGATAGGAATTAAAATCAGCTTAAATTTGTACTATGGACACCAAACTATACTATAAATCGCAAACTATATATAATACAGTAGCGCCAGTGTAGGTATTAATACAATTAATACAACAGATATTGTAAGTTAAGTAGTAATAATAATACTGGTACCTTATAACAAGGAATAATTTTCATAATATGCGTGTAGGAATATATCTATAGTTGTTTTTCAGTTTGACACAAATTGTGATCCTTCTAATGCATTCTGGTGCCATTATTTACGTATTGAGTCCAATTAAGAGTTGTTAGTTTCATTTTCCGCCACATGTGCCTTATTTGAAACAGAAATATCTAACCTCTGCAATGGAATTCAGCTTGGTGCCAATAGTAAAATAGTAAGTATATTTATCTATCTAATGATTTAACTCTCATACCTGTTGGTTCTTGGTCCAATTTGGCACATGGTCCTTTAAACTATGTATGACATTCAGCGCAAACAAACTTTATTGTGTTTCAAATACATTATCTTCAAAAATTATTGACTTCACTCTCAGTTAAGTATGGCTATTCACAAATTTATAAATAATGACCAACGGAAAACATTTATAGACGCAACAGTGAGAAACATACATATCTATCTAAAGATCTACGTTGGACTGAGAAAGTAGCTTGGATTGAAATTGATAATACCATATACATCTAAACTAATTGTAACTATTAAAACAATATCTAACCAACACAAATCACAGCAACAATAAGATGATAAAGATGTAAATATCTCTATATTTTGCGAGTGGGTCAAAGTAGTATTTATAAATCCCCAAAAATTTAAAGCACTATGAAACAAGTAAAATACATAAAAGCAAAGATCTTTTTAAGACGTATCTATAAATTCTAGATAAAGGAAAATAATGTACCTTAATTAGGTAAGAATTTCCACAATACTTTTAAGACATTGTTAAAATGACACTATATTTTATAGAATTTTACATAGTAAACCCGTTTCATATGTATTGTAATATTTTATGGAATTCTTTTATTCAATCGCATTTTACTATCATATATTTTAAACTTGTTTTATCTCGAGTTTAAAACATATTTGGAGCATCTCAAGAAAGCCTTTAAGCTTGTTGATATGCAGACTATGATGCTTTAAACAAATTGTAGGATACAAAAATGCTTGGTAATTGGACCAAGAAAAAAAATAAAAAAAAATTATATGCGGATTTTCACAAATCCAGGAAATCACTTGGTTCACAAGTATAAGCAAACAACATAATATTAGTACCAAATTTAGAAAACAAACTATTGCCTTTTAAAGCCGCAACGGCACAAAAGTAAGATACAGTGCCACACACATTGTACATTTTAAATGTTAATTATTTTGGCAACCAAGTGCCATGCACATGGTAATTGTGTAAGCAGCAATAAGGTCAGAAATACCTTTAAAGATATAGGAACTTAGTAATTGATTTTCCCATTTTCTATTAATAGTAGGTAAGGGTACAATCTTTGAAAGAATATAGGATTCATCAATTTCTCACATAAACTTGTTATTGTGTAGGTATTTATTTTACGTGATTCAATGTTAAAATATTACACTAACACATTTTGTATCAAAACACAGCAGAAATGAGACAATATACCTAAGCCATGCTTCAGTGAAAAATTTACTGTTTTAAAACTATCAGAACTTGGTAATAAAGCAAAAACAAGGTGTATAAGTGAATAAATAAATAATTTGCAGTAACAGTTGTTTATGGACGTATACTAAGAATACTTCAGGTTATGTAGATATTTATCATGATTAAATTCTTATTTAAAACTTAATCTAACACCAATACTAATTGGGTTTATATTACTACAGTACAAGAAGCAAAACAAAAATGTATAGACCTAAAGTTATGTTATTGACAGACAGGTGCTATAAGTAAACCTGAGAAAAAGAAAACTTGTTTTTGCTTTCTAAAAATATATAGCATTACTTTAACCAATATGATAATTCAAGTGACACTTTGTACAAAATTTTAATGAATTATGTCACATAAGTGACACTTGTATTTACAATATTTAAGTTGTTTTTCACTAACAACACTTAACATGATCTGTGCAGTACCAGTCATGGACCATTATAAGCATACCCCAGGGTTTTGATGCACAAATGATTTTACTTCCTACTGTCGGCCTAGTGTCAAATCATTTGTGCCCCAGAATCCACAGGGTGTGATTATAAGTTAACTTAATTGCCACAGCAAAGCTGTTAAATCAATGCATCACTAAATAAAGTGAGATTCAATAATAATAAAGAATGTTAACAAATCCCAATTTGAAATTCAAATATTTTATTAACGGAGAACATTTAAAGTATATCATCTAGACAATTGGTTAAAGATAATGCTATATTGCTAACGCCATATGCCCTATGTTCACTTTTTATTCTCGACAATAGCTTAATACTATAATATTCATCAGTGAATGTTCCCTTGACTGCATCAAAAATCAACCATCAACACAAGGCACATTCACTATTGGGAGTGGTAACCAAATGAAAAGCATAACGCTCTAAACATTAATGTGCGCATCAATACAAGTTTGTCACATTGGCAAAATTTTATATCCATCAATAATGGATCACATAAAATATAAGTCTTACAATAAACAATTGTTACTAATTCCAAAATTAAGTAAGTATTGGCATTAAGTTTAAGATATATATATTTTTAAGGATACTTTAAGAATTAGTAACAATTGCGTCAATATTAGACGTCTCAGAAAATGTATGCGAAAATAACATCAATGGAATTTCAATACATTAAATCCACTAGTGTTTGACACCCAATATAATACATTCCTATATACGAATTTCGTTTAGTTACCACACCTGCAATATCTTATATTTACATTATCGATCTAAATAAAATAAAATCATGTACAAACCCAAGTTAGGTTTCCAATGTAAAGCTGAAACCGGCGGCCATGATGCCCGTGGCTTGGAGCGTTGTTGTGATACGGAGCGTTACCGTTGGTCTCCTCTGGAGGATGCTGCGACTGCGGAGCATTAGGTGGTCCGTCCGCTTCTTCAGGCTTTGGTGCTGGCGCAGATATTACATCGTCGTACAAGTCCACATTGTCACCTCCGAACTCGTCCTAAAAGAGGCCGCATAATCGCATTATGTATTGGTGTAATAACGCTCACTAACGTTTTTTTATCAACTGATTGCGGCTAAATCCTAGTTTAATGAGAAATTTGAAGCTTACCTGTCTATTAAAATCAGATTCAATATCGTCGGCGTATAAATCTATATCAACGCCTCCGTCCGCCATTTTGACAATGATAAAGCGGAGCGAGCGGCGGATATAGTTCTGTCTGCTGTGCGACTGAGTGCGAAGTTTGGTTGGCGACTTTACTGACACTTGCTTGACTTGACAGTAGAACCGGAAATGTGTAGAGGTGTGCTGTTTCATACAATGTCCGATAAATAAAATACTATACTATAAGGTAAAGTTCCAACAACATCGTGTTTTTGGAACACAGGTTCTGGAAAATAGCAATTATAAATAAAATAAAATCATATCAAAAATAAAACTAAAATTATTTTTTAAGGCATTTAAGGCTCCGTCCACACTTGTATCATTTCGCCGATCCGATCCCCGTAGCGTACCCTCACCGCGTATCGTCCTGTTTAGACGCTCACTGCGGGCACTCCGTATCATTTGCGACGTCGCGCGAAGAAACGCGTCCACACTTGCCGTACGTATCCTCGTCGCGTATCACCGCACCGATCATTTCGGCGTGCAGTAGTTTGGACGTTGTCCGTATCGTAGCATCGTATCACCGCCTCGATCATTTTGGCATTTGAAATGATGATGATGATGGCATTTCGTTTTCGTCGAACATTTCATTTCGTTTGTGATCGTTGTTCTGTGCGGAGTTGCGTCCTATTTAAAAATGTCGCCCGCTGAGATCGCTCACTGAACCTTGGGGCAGAAATATTCTTGAGTGGGGGCCGTGTACCGGAAGGCCTTCATTTTTGTCATCTGCTCATGGAGATTTATCACATGTATAAGGAATCGATACGTTTAATTAAAACAACGACAGTTGATAACAAATGGTGTTTATTTGCACAATGAATACAACTTGTGAGTAGGCATAGACTTCATTAAATAGTATTAATATTGATTATACCTAATCAATACGAGAGCGACACTGACCTGTACTTAATTCAGTAGGCTTGAACTTATAATTAGCTCTTAAATAACCAACAATGCTTCCAAGCCGAGAAACCGACCGACCACTGACCATGTCCGTTAGCGAATGTCGAATTCCCGGCCCCGTGACCGGCGCCATTGCTCGGATTGGAAGGGACGATCACGTGACTATCACGTGATCGTTCATTGCAACTACTTTTCAATAATAACAAAACGTTGATAATCTTAATATAAACGCGTCTACATCACTAGTAATCTATTTAAATTAGAAATTATCCTTACAGCTCGGCCATCCTGCTAGAGCAAGTCTCTTCGCTCTATAACTACATCATAGTAAAACATAAATAAAATTGTAAGTATATTACGAAAACCTAGGTTAACCTTATAATTTCTAAAATCAAAGATTCATGTCTTAATTTAAAATGTATTAGGTATAGGTTAATCCTTCCAGCATCTATTAAGTATCAAATTTGTCAGGAAAGATGATATATATGAAATGTTCATATAAAATTCCGAATTCCGGTATTTTGTTCTATTTTAAGTAATATTTTTGAATTTTCTTTATCTTTTCTTTCAGGTGATGTAATACTTACTTCGTTAATTACACATACATAGATATAGATATATTAGATATACCAAAGCACCAAATGCTGGTTTCCGTTTGGTCTCATGATTGACTGGTAAAGAATGCGCCACGGCATTTAGTCCACCATTTGTGCCTACCATTTTATACTGTACAGTAAAGTGTAATTAAATATACTTAGATAAAATATCGTCATTTACTAATAACATCGTATGATCAAAAAAAAATCATTTTTTTATTTTGTGATGTTAGGGCACTTACAAATGAAACTAACTAGTTTGGCGTGTCTATAAATAATTTTGCAAATATGTAAATTATATGTTCAAATGAGATATACAGGAGCATCAGCATTCACTTGCAGCAAGAAAACCTATTAACATATAAATAAATTCCTAAAGCTAACGAAATTATAATGGCTACACAGTAATTTAACTATCGTTAACATCACAGACCATAAGAGTTAGCCAGCATTCTCATCACTACTATGCTTATTATTCGTCGAAATCACTACTAAGCTTGTTATCACCTTAATATTATATTATAAATGCATATTATAAATGCGAAAGTTTGTGAGCGTGTTTATGTGTATGTCTGTTACTTCCTCACGCTCAAACGGCTGGGCCAATTTAAATAAGTTTTGGTATGAAAATAACGTAGCTGACACCTTGGACCAACACATAGGCCCATGCAGCGTTCCCGTAGGATGAACGGCTGACACCCGCAGGCGCAGCTAGTTAACACATAATTAAGGTTTTAATCCACTGAATCGTTCACAGATTTATCCACTGAATCTTTCTTGATTTGTTGCAAGAACAGTTTGTTAGATTATACTTTCTCGAAACTAACTGATGTCGAATCTTTATAATAGTTGAGTATTTTCGGCAACACTAAAAACATAAGTCCAAACCGAATGGGATATTTTAGAACATGATTGTGTGTTCATGCCTAGAACTGACACACTCAAGGCGCCCTACTTAATGATGTCAATGATGGGCTCGACGCCTCGTATCAGGAAACTTAAATATTTATCTAATAAATCGAATTATCTAATGACGGTGCGTTGACTACCGACATGGCATAAAAGTCTCCTTTGATTTTGTTATGTATACTTATTTATGTTATTATGTGATTTTATTGATTATGGAATTTGATTATTGTATTTTAATTTCATTTTGGTATTTTATTTAAATTCTAGACTATCTAGTTTGTAATCTATATTTTTTTGCATGGTTTTTCCTTCTGGCAATAAAACGAATTAAATTTAAAAGCGTCCTACCCTTTATCAACATGTTAAAGTAGGTACCAACATGAATTTAATTTTTTTGACAACTTTACTCGATAACATTTGACTCCCTTTGTAGCTGATACTTTCTGATATATTTACCATTTACATTATTACAATACAAGCGAAAGGACAGAATGTTGGAAGGTGATCTAGCTTGCCACACGACACGTAGTACAATTATTAGAGTATTTTGCACTGGAAGCGTTTGTGCCCGTCCTCATTGCAATTTAGATATTTAAGAACCTCTTCAGGTTCGCGAAAGTAGGCGGCTTGAGCACCTACTCGTACAACACGATCTTCTATACCGTTTAACAACTGATATTATAACAACTGATATTATTTACCCAACTTAAAACTGATATGTAAATCTAATATAAGTACTTTAGTTTCTAGTTATAAGATAATTGCAATGCCCTGTCAGGGCGTTTAACTGCCATATATGTTAACACCCTACTGCACCTTCTCATGACAGCAATAAGCGAATATGAATAATATGAATGTGAATAAATAATCCACCCATTTATAACCTGTTATGCTACACCTGTTCAATTTCAGCATATTAGTAGTGCTCAAGGGAATCACTATATTGATCTTTTTCTTCTGACCAGAACAAAAGCTCTGCGTAATCGTCACGGCAAGGGAATGACTCTATAAGTTGTATCTTCCACACTGACCATGAAATATAGGACCGTGCCGAGACCCCGATACCAAGACTTGGCAAGCTCTGTAAGTTTGGGAAGTGCAGTCTCTCTTTCAGTCCATCCACAATTTCAGTACACTCCTTTACTTTGGTGGGCCACGTCAAAATCGTGATCTTCCGACATTGAATTCAGGAAAGACATTATTTAATGATATTATCTGGCTAATGAATTAATACTCAAAGTTACGACGGACACTTTAAAACTAATCTGTGGCTAGTCACACAGCGTGTAGTAGGAAATATAGTTTTGGTACTAAAAAGAATGATTTTTATTTCCTATTCAAACGTAAGGCACCCAAATAAATAAGTTAAATATATGTTGTCATTCACTCATAGTCAGCTCACATAATTTCTACCACTATGTACAGTACCGTAAGCAACAAACACATATGTTTACACTTTCTAACCATAAACAAGGCGAAAGATGAAATGTAATGTAAATAAAACCCAGCTCGATAATACCGTAATAATAATCCGTCACAAAAAGATTTACATAATTACTAAGCCAATCGGAAACCGCGAAGTGGGTCAAGTTTAACTTAGTATATTCGCGTTTCTTGTTTGCTTGCTTACAGACAAGACGGACACCGGAATAGGTAAAACCACGAGAAACTAACTATAAGCTACAATCAATCATTTTGACTAAGATGAATATTTACACCTTTTAATTTTACTAACCATGACCTATTCGCTATAGTCAAAATCGGCCTCTAAATATTCCGCTACAATGTTTTTTTTTGTCTAATATCAAATTGCTCCACAAATTTCTTTTTCTGAATATTGGTTTTTAGTAAGTTTTTGCGTTCAAAATGGTTTGATTTTATTTATATTCTACAGAACTTTTGGTTTGTCCGTTTCCTTACACACTTGCCCTGTTTATGTGTTTCACGGAAATTAATAAACTTACGAACCTAATCAAGGTTATAGGTGAAAGATAGAACTAGTAAATAAAGTATCAAAATATTTACAAATAGCCCAACAACTAAATTGTTTTCTACTTGTTAACATTCAATGTCTTCGCTATGCGACGCTTCACATTGGCTTCGCACATTGTCGCAATTATTTACGAGCTTAAATAATAGTTTGCGGACCTCACGTGGTATGGTTATTGTTAATATGAGTCATTTATTTAAAATAAACATTTGGTGATACCACAAAGAAATATCTGTCAACATTATTTGACTAGCCAGACTCTAGTTTAGAAGTTGAGCGGCGCTTGGAGAACGAGAGTACAACTTTTGAAAATTTGAATTTAGAAGCTTGTCATCATCGGAACTACTACTATAAATATAAAGCCTCTTCGTCTCCATGCGCTCATACCGTCTTGGGCTCACATTCACATCGCGGAGTTCATACGATGAACTCCGCGACTTCCGCAACCGTCTTTCCCGTCGATCGACTACATCATGCAATCTGTGCTGATCACGAGGTGTGTGCTTCGACGGCCTACATTCACGATCATCTCTAGCAGCGTGAGCGGCGTCGTCGCGGGATCTTGCCATATTTACTTCGATCTCTCATACACGAGCGTGAAACTCTCTCACGATACTGCGCGATCATAACTGCCTCCATCATGTAAGTGTTTGCGGCTTTGCCTACCTTCAGGCTCCCTTCCGCTCCCTCACTTAGCATGACTTCCGCGGCGAATGTCGATGAATCTCGAATTCATCTATCTCCTATAGTATCTCCTCTCTCGCGCTCCTCTCTGGGCTCAGTATCAGTGCCCTCCTTATTTCTCAGCCTCCATCACTGAAACTTGCACTTAAACAGTGATTACACTGATAATTTATTTATCAGCATGCATACATCGGTGCTTCGATCATAAAAATGAAACAAATTTATCGTATAGGGAACAAAGCCAGGAAAGGGTCCAGCTGTTAAACTCCTTAGTTACTAGTCCGTCATTTTCGAGGAGTCCTACCAGATTATCTTGTTTTGTACATTATTACAAACGTGAAAGTTTATGATAATATAGTTATATATACCTTCAACTTTAAAAGGCAATAGACCATCATAAAACTAATTCAGTAACCAGACATCAGAACAGACACAGTGTTATGGTTACAAATCATAGGATACTCATTCAAAGGAGGGACAAATAGGAGCCGAGGGTTTCTACGGGCGCACCTCATCCCCTCTACGCGAACGAAACCGCGAAGAAAAGCTAGTTAAATTTCTTATTCACCAAGTGCCAAAAACTTACTTCCAGTTTCTCGAATTAACCCATAATCATTTCTAATATATCTTTGGGGTAAGTTCTCAGAACCTAGTCGTATATTATGGTAGGATTCCAGAAAACCTCGATGATGGTCGTGAGCTTGAGATTTTAAGACCGATCTCGAGAATGTGTCGGTATGTAACTCGCAAAATAGTCTGATTGCTATCACATTGTTGGTCGCCTTGAGCGGCATAGTAATAACAAGCCGATACGTAATAAAACCCTACAACTTACGAGTGCAGCGGTCAGCGTATTGATAAGCAACTGGAATATTTTATCTAGGCACCCACTTTGTTGTTTATATTATATTTATTTATTCATAGTTACCTTATGTTGTATTATTTGCGATTCGTACACTTTGAACTTAGTTAAGTATTTAGTTAAACGATGTGTATGTATTTCTCTAGTTAAGTGAATTGTATTCTTTTAGAGAAATAAATTCTTAAACCATAACCATGTATGTATCTTTGTAGTATTTTAATTCCATTCTCACGAAAATTATCATCTTCACGTTTCAAAGTATAGTCTTAGTAAAAGAACAGAATAGAGTGGACCCTAGTATGGTATGGTACATTCAAAGTCAAAGTAGTTTATTCTTCAATTTAGGCATAATTACAATGCACTTATGAATGTCGGCTGTTTTGCAAAACAGTAAGTATATTTTATACATAAAATTACATTATTTTTTTCAGTTGGAGGGCTACGTATATTTTGTGTGTTCATTCAAGAAACAAAGCCCAGAAACATTAATAAAAGAGAAATAGTTCTCGCATAAGCAATGTTCAGGTATTTAGTTACTTATACTAGAACTCATAATATCACAGATACACAATCTGAACCACCAAAACATAATTAAGATAACTATCTAAAACCCAACAAAAGAATATGGTCGAACACTATAACTTTACGGACATTCACCATTGCATTTTTAAGTGAAAGTTTGTATTTCTAATTGAATGTACATATATTATATCCCTTTAGTTGGTAATTAAAATGCCATAGTATTAGTAGCCCTTGAATTATTTCACAACACAAAAAGAGGATATTTGATATTATGCATTAATATATGTAGACACTTTATCATAACAGCAATATTATAAATAGAACATAAAAACAATCAAAGTATACAAAGACGAACCCGTCATTATTTATAAGGGATTTCTTTTAGTTAAGCTCCGAGTAAATGGGAGTGAAAGGTATACGAATATATTGAACGCTTAATTATGCATACCCTTAAGGTAGTCGTTTAATTATATAAACAAGTGTATTTACTTTTTTTTGCAAATTTATCTCAAACGTTAAATCAAAAATTCCACAAAATAATTAAAAACATTTAGCACTTTCGCGCCGTTTAGGGATGAAATTAATACTTATTCTTAATACTCGTTAGACGTATTCATTGTGTGAAGGCCGATAATTCGAAATTTGCGGGCGGGATAAGCAAGTGATTATAAGAATACTCGCCTATCCCAACTTCTGATATATAAGGAATCGATACGTTTAATTAAAACAACGACAGTTGATAACAAATGGTGTTTATTTGCACAATGAATACAACTTGTGAGTAGGCATAGACTTCATTAAATAGTATTAATATTGATTATACCTAATCAATACGAGAGCGACACTGACCTGTACTTAATTCAGTAGGCTTGAACTTATAATTAGCTCTTAAATAACCTACAATGCTTCCAAGCCGAGAAACCGACCGACCACTGACCATGTCCGTTAGCGAATGTCGAATTCCCGGCCCCGTGACCGGCGCCATTGCTCGGATTGGAAGGGACGATCACGTGACTATCACGTGATCGTTCATTGCAACTACTTTTCAATAATAACAAAACGTTGATAATCTTAATATAAATGCGTCTACATCACTAGTAATCTATTTAAATTAGAAATTATCCTTACACATGACTGTGCTCGTTTTATAATAAATAATGCGGCAGAAAGGTTCTCGAGTGGAAACCGCGTGCTGGAAGACGCCGCGTGGGAAGGCCTTCGATTAAGGCACCAGCTTACGGAGACATGGCCTTCGTATGACTGTGTGTTGTTTTATGGCATGCGGCAGAAAGGTTCTCGAGTGGAAACCGCGTGCCGGAAGACGCCGCATGGAAAGGCCTAACAAAGTAGACAGTCCATCAGTGGTATGGTATTTTTTAATTATCGTAAAGATTAAGGATTAAAAACCAATGACCGCAACGTGGATCGATGACTCAAATAGCGCCTTTGATCATCGGGCAAAAACCCACTCCAGATGGATCACGGCCGATCCTCACCGCGTATCATGAACGGAAGTGTGGACGTCACGCCGTCGCGATCATGCAACACTTTCCTGATCGCGAGTGTGCGGGGTACTGAAGATACGCGTATCAACATCAACATGATCGCGACGGCGTGACGTCCACACTACCGTTCATGATACGTGGTGAAGATACGCGACGGGGATCGGATCGGCGAAATGATACAAGTGTGGACGGAGCCTAACATTACTAACGATCATCTTTACGCCATATATTATAATCTGGGGGACATCGGTTTCAGTTAGTTACTTTTATTTGGGTTAGGTTGATTTCTGTTATTTTTTACTTGTTTATAAATAAATAAATAAACGATCAGTTACGATTTTTATATCACTTGTGCTTAGATTAGACCATCATACCAACAACAACAAAAAGTGTCATAAAAGTATTACCTAGCTCAAAAAAGTGAGTAAAAGTGAGTTACACATGGTAACATTACAGTATGTAGCGCCATCTATAGGAATATATGATAAGTACGAAATCGATGGCAGCGACATCTAGCAATACCACTAGAGATTTTTTCGTAGACCTATGTTTGTTTGTTATTGTTCAAGTGCTGCCCTCGCAGTTAGAACTGAAATAAAACAGCATCGTGAGCATCGATGGTATGCGCGGGTGACGGGCGGGAGGTACGTCAACCATCCCTCGCCATTTTCCGTCAAGCTCACTCAAGTTAGCTTCTGTCAGTCGCTGTGTTTGTGTATTGTGTTGTGAAAAATTATCCGTATCGATGAATATCAATGGGAAATCTTGCTGATTACGACGCCAAACGATGGGTCGATTGTTGTGTTTGTGGTTTTAATGCATTGTTCGAGTAGTGATGATGGCCAAGTGAAGTGTTTAGTGTCGTATGCTGGGCTGTCAGCAACAGTGAGATCCTTTCTCTGGATATATCGTCCTCAAGACGACGTCGGATCATAATACGGGAAGGTGACACACCATGTCGGCAAAAAACATCCCAGGAGATAAGGTATGTGGTTGTGTTGACCCCCGTAACACTAGTCCGCATAGCTGGGCGTAAAGGTCAATTTTTTTTTGTTTATTTCTGTAAGCACACGCTCCTTTCTCTTCGCATCGCGTTCACAAAACGGGCTCAAACAGTTTTATTATGCTTTTAATAAATAGGAATTTATTGTTACTGTTACTGCAATTAAAATTTATAACAGCCAACAGGTTATCAAAATCAGCTAAACAAAACAATGTTATCGAATATTTTGTTAGTGTGTTTGTTACTCATAAAGGGGTTATCATTTGAACGGATCTTTTTTTTTTTTTTTTATCTTTTAATTAAGGAGCTTTGATCATTTTTATGAACATGCCAGCTCCAGCAGGCCTAATATACAAATACGGATCTTAGTCTCAATAAAATTTAATTGCTTTATAACATACCTTCATTGACAAAGTAAAATAAAACAAGTGCTAAGTGTTTTAATTTAAGTCCAAGTAGGTCATCAAATTTAATGGAAATCTGAATATATTATATTGGTCAGAAAAACATGTTAATTATAGACCATAATAAGTAGTGAGAAAGGACTATGTTATTGAAACATGCAACTTGCAGAATTCGTCTGGTGTATTGCCTTTTACTTTCCAATTTTATTTTAATATCACATGACCACATTACATTACTCTCACATTGCCTACTGACAGTGAAACATATTGTCTAGTTATATAATTTCAGTCTTATGTTAAAGAGTAACTGAGTTTCAATCTAATTACCAAATTTTTACATTGTTCTCTCGAACGCATGGTGCATGGTGTAGGTCAAGAAAAATAAAAAAGCTATGCAAAAGTTATAACCAATCAAGAAATATTTTAAAACATGATATGTTTTCTCAAGATTCATAAAGTATGCTATCATATTTTATTGGTTAGGATCAATGTTGATCCTATTTTTGTGGCGATACCACTTTTCTTATTTGTATAGAATTGTATGCTATTTACTGAAGTCCATGAGAATCGAACACATAACCCCTGCGTGACCGGAATGTTGTTCGATTTAACTTTAGTAGATCTCATAATATTTCAGCTTGATGCTTGCTCTTTACAAATTAGTTTATTACTACCTATTGAAAAATCTATAAGAAGAGAAAAAAGTTGACTGATAGACCATGTGCAGTTCTAACTGGTTGTGTGGAGGGCCATTAATCAAACATTTTTACACAGAAGCTACCTTAGCCCTACCTATAATGTGCTATTGAATACACTGATAACTGTACATTTGTAAACTAATATAAACCTTAGTACAACATGTTAAGATCTATGGGTGTATAGTTAATTGTATCTTCATTTGTACTACTGAAGGTTTTCTATTTTTTTTTTCTTAAAATTAATCAATCTTTTCATGATTCTAGCAGTTTTGTGGGGTCCCATTCAAGAATAGGACCCAAGGTAAGGCAGGAAAGTAGATTGAGCTTATTTTGCAGCAGTTAAGCCAATTGTTATTGAGTTCTATCAAGGCCATGCCACTGAAAACTCAAATTATGAATAATATCATTACTCAAAAAAGTGAACAGTCTCACTAAAAAATGTGTAAGTTATGTATATTATAAGTTATGTATTCTTGAAAGTGCTGATATCTATTCTTAGATACCTTCTTCTACTAAACTTATTCTTATGAATAATGGAAAGGTTCTGCCAACCTCAATTAGTCCGTATATTTACATACTCAACTCATAGACTCATATTTCTTTCTTGCTTATAGAAGCTTATACAATCACATAAAATAAGACAAATAATAGATAAATAAATAATAAATATCGGACAACCTCACATAAATCGATCAAGTCCCAAATTAAGCTCAAAAAGGCTCTTAGCAGTATTGTGGTGGTAAGATTAATTATTAATCTTAATTGGTCTAAAAAATATGATTGTGATGTTCTTGTAACATGATTAAATCAGTACCAGTTAGAAATTGTTATACTATTAATTAATTACTTCGTATTAAGTCATGTTTAGCCAATTTGAATACTTAATGAGCTGATTACATTTATAAAGAACTTGAGTAAATTTGTTATATTTACATATGAACTACAAATGATAAGTAAATTAATACATAGATATTGAGAGGCCTTTGCCCAGCAAACTACCAAAAAAGAAAGAAAACATCCATGATCTGCAAACAAAGAATCTAGTTCATCACCCAAATAAAGTATTTGCCCTTTCCGGGACTAAAATACGCCGTCTTCGTAATCAGCTGCCCCAGGGAGCCAATCACATCATTAATATGGGTTGCAAGCATGGTTGGCATAAAATTGATTCGCATAACGTATTGATTGGCATAAAATTGTTAGCCATAATTCTAAAATTCTTAACTAGACATTTTTTTTAAATCAATCTTAGGTTAGGGTTGTTTTAATAACAATCCTGATATGTTAACTGTTTGCGAGAAAAACCACCTATTTACGACAAGCAATATATTATACCAACTGATATACCCTATTAAAATGTGTATGAATACCAGTAAAATAAAAATCTGACAGGTTATACGACTCAGGGAAAAATATTAATACCAAGGCATTTCTCGCGTACCTTGACTTGAACGCGGATCAGGTGTCATGGCTACACAATAGATTTACTTATTTCAAAAGGGTGTATGTAGATAGGTAGAGTTAAATGCATGCACTAAGACAGCTGGCAAAACCTGGACTAGACTGGCAAGGACGAGAGAAGATTGGAAAGTGTTGGAGGAGGCCTTTGCCAAAGGGCACACAGATTAAAATGAATTAAAATATGTGTATAAATGAACTATACCTAATATGTATCTGAGAAAAGGCTATAAATAAATAAATAAAATGCATTTACACACCATGTAGGTAAGGTACACGGTTCTCGCAAAATAATGTTTGTACTATCGAATCTAAAACATGAAATAATGTGTCCCAAGTCTTCCATTCCAAATCATCACATTTATTTATGTAAAACAAATAGGTAAGCGTAAATATCGAAATGTAGATGTACATGTAAAGATATCAATTAGATTCATCTCTCATAATTCAATACGAATTTTAAAACGTAGAGGAAAAATTTCATCCGTCGTCACTTTGATTTTCAATCTCGTCAACCACACCCCCTTTCCGCGATCCCAATGTCTACAAACCCTCCCATCCAGCCATACGGTGGAAAAGCCGTATCTTGGTATGAAATCCATATAGAGTTACGTCCTTTTTCCAGCATTGTCGGCAGCGCGGCTGGGCACAGATTATACCGACATAAATTTCCAAATCCAGTCCATTTACCCGAGTTTTTTTTCACCATACATACAATGGAGGTCAAAGCGTTGTCTTTTCGTCGCCCGACTTACCGAGGGTAAGCAATTTCAGAGTCCCCTACTGTGGCTTTGCGTAACGTCTACTCCAAATTTATGTTTATTTCTTTGGGACATGAATATTTTAAGCGGTCTGTGATTAAAAAAAAACAAAGAGAGTTGGATTGCAAGCCTATAGGAAATTTCAATAATCTCGGCGCTGCTTCTTATTTAAATTTTATACAGATTTTGCTGCTGAATGTTGAAGTTTGAAGACTTCGTATTAAATCTTGCTCCCCAAACTGTTGCTTAAGCTAAATAAGCTTTGTTTTTTGTTTGTTTGTAGAGCTATTAAGATACAGGATAGAACCAATACGATCTTAGGAAAACGTATGTTTAAAATTGCCGTGTTTATTCGTAACCTTGGATAGGTGCACCTTAAAGGTCATATGAAAAAAATCTGATTAAGACCGGTTTTAGAATTTATTTGTACACATAACGAATACTAATCCAACTCTTTTAAACGAACAAAATGCAACTAAGAGAGACCCAATGCAGCAGATATTAGGTTATTTGCAGACCACGCCTTTTAAACATATGTAATGTACCACAAATGCTCATCGTCAGCTCGTTTCAATACGTGTGCAACCGCTCTTACAGTGTCTGATAGACGTCTGAATAAAAGACAATAAGTCCAGACCATACAAATGCTCCAGCATATGCTTTAGTCGTTTTACAATGTCTGTTGTAGCTAATAATGCGACTGTGCTCTACCAGGGGTACAGTTAGCAGCAGAAGTTGCTACGCAAGCCACTAAATGATATGCACACGGACGTTATTATCTCTCTCTCTCTCTCTAAAATGGCTCTCGCTAGTTCTCTTTTACTTCCTCTACTTGATTATGGTGACATTGTATTCCTGGACCTTAAGGAAGACTTGCTTGACAAGCTTGAGCGCCTGCAGAACGTTTGCATTAGGTACATTTTCGGTCTTAAAAAATATGATCATATCTCGCAACACCGTACGCAACTCGGTTGGCTTCCGATACGCCGTCGTAGGGATGTGCATGTCTTGTCACTGCTCTACAATGTTTTGTTCAATCCTTCCTCACCTCGTTATCTCTCCAAAAGATTCTCCTATATGGCGGCTGGTAGTGGTCACCGCTTGCGTTCGAGCGCCAATCTCGCTCTCGCCTTCCCGTCCAATAACTCACGCTCGTATAGTAAATCTTTTACAGTTCACTCTGTAAAATTGTGGAACTCATTACCGGTGCCCGTCAGGCAATCGCAATCCGTGGCATCATTTAAGGAAAAGTTAAAAGGGTTGGCTTCTAGACCCCTAATTTCGTCGAGTGCTGTATTTATTGTTAAAATTGAATACTTATTATTATTATTATATATATATATATATTAGTTTGTTTTATATTATAATATTTATATTCATAATGTGTAAGTTTATGTAGGTACATTTTAGATTGTCTTTTTTTTTGCGTAAGCATTTAGTGTTTCTGTGCATTTTTTTATAGTTTTGCCTATCTTCTTGGATCTTCTCTGTTCTCTCATTTGCTCAAAGGTTAGCTGGAAGAAATCCCTTACAGGGATAAGTTCGCCTTTGTACATATCATTAGTTTAATGTCCTTGCTATGTATATGTATATTTTAATGTACAATAAATAGTTTACATACATACATACATACATACATACATACATACATACATACATACATACACACATACATACATACATACATACATACATACATACATACATACATCCATACATACATTATCTAGAGAATAGGGGTTGCACAAATCATTGTGAGCATGTTATAATGCTTAGATACTTTTGCTGACTGTACAGCATTTGTATCTTCCCCTTCCCTTTACAATTCACAGACTCCTCGGCGTAAATTTTACGCGTTCCTTTTATTCGAGAGTTGCAAAATGGCTATCATCACGAAGAATTTGTTTTGATGTAATATGAAATACCTTCAAATCAAATAGTGTAACAATATTGAAAAAATGCACGATCATGTAAACAATAAAAGTCAACGCCAAAATCTTATAGTGTAATTTCAGAAATTCATGAACGTCTTGCGGCTCTCGTGATTTATTGACAGCAAACTCATCTTGATGAGAATAGGTACCTTGTCCGAATCTTTCGTTTTTGTTCTCCTGCGGCGTTATATTCCTGCGATTAATTGCAACCCTATTTGAATGAATGTATTAAGCGGTTTACACTCGCGTAGAATGTCAGGAACGGCTCGAAATGTTTCGTACTCGTATGGAGCTCTTCAGCACGGAAGGGAATGCTATACGTGTAGCCTCGCGGTAACTTTAGCACTGGTTGTGATCGACGCCCCGCCCTGATACACATACGGCCATTCATTCCTGATATTTTCACGTGGGTGTAAACCGCTTAATACACCTATTTGAATGTGTAAATTTCATTATCTCAATAAAGTGCAAAGGAACAGAACCTAACACCAACCAAAATCCTCGTTGTATATTCGATACCATAACAGCAATCAGCTGTGCAGTTCGAGTTTATGGGTATGGCCACGGAGCGTTCCAACCGTCCTTTCCTGAACTGAACGTTCCCAAGTTCCTCTAGATTTGTATTGAAAATCAGTTTTCTATGGGGAAGGGTCATTATTTCAGGAGAAATCTCAATAGCGCGATGTAGGATCGCCTTTTGTTTTGTATGGGCGCGTGGCGTGGCCAACAGATCGCGCCAGACTGACTGGCGCGATCTGTTGGTCATTAGTCATTAGTCGAAAGTGCTTGTAGCTAGGCCTACTTGAATAAAGAATATTTTGACTTTGATTATTTCCTTATGATGAGAGGTCATCACGCCGAACCAGCCGAACTGGCTGGACAAATATTAACCAATTTTGGTACTGGTTCTTTTTTTTTAAGACATGACTAGAACTGTATCAGGGCTGGTTATCCCTCACTGCCAGTAGTCGGACTTTGTGTGGGAGTATAACCCGCTAATGGGATTATCTCCGCGCCACAGGGGTAACTTGGTTTGGGGTGAGGTTTTTTAGTACTGGGATAACTGGATATCCAAAGATAGGATACTTTTTACCAGTTTATAGTTGCCGAGAAACTTCTTGAGCCTAACCTTGACTGCGCAGTAGCCGATTTACGTACAAATATGCATGCGCAGATCCGCCATTTTGGGTCAAGAAGTTTCTCGGCAATTGTACGAAAATTGCCTCCTGATGGTATCACAACTCCGAAACATTGTTTGCCATCTGTAACGTCCGAAAGCAATTTTTTCCTGAAACCCATAATATTTTCAGGATTTTATAAACATCGTTTTAAAGAACCCATTAGGTTAGGTTTGTATTATGTATAATTATTCAGAAATATTAACAGTTTTGGAATAAATAGCTTTCGGGCAAATGAAAATTTGGCGAAACTTTACAGGTGGGAAACAAAAATTCGGACATACGATAGGTAACCTTGCCTCCTCCTATATATGATAAAAAATGCCTAAACTTTTGTTGAATATACGTGAAATGGCGGATGAAACGCTCCGCGGCCATGCCCTTATATCTGCGTGTAAGAAGTTTGTTTGCGTTCAGCACGGCGTGCCATACAGGCCGGCTCAAACAAAGGACAATGGTTTGCCAGACACGGAGCTGAAAATTTTCAGAAATGCTATTTTACCCTTTTTCTCTGAACTCCGCATCGGAAACAATAGCCTTTGTGTGCCGTTCTTTAATCGGTGTCGATGGATTTGTTAATTATCACTCGCATAACGTTTAAAAGGTTATTATAAAAAAAAACCTGCCCGTCTACCACAACTATACTCCGCGGCATACCGTCACGTCACTCTCTTACCGTCACGTCACTGTCTCACAGTATTGCACAGACAGAAATAGATAAATATCTCGCGCAAGAATAAGTCGCGTATCACAGTTGTGCAGTTTAGTAAAAATGTATATATAACATTTGCCAAAGGGAGGTAGTCTACCCGTTCTAAAAGCTCTTTTAGTCGTTGGTTTTCTTGCCGCCGCCCAAACTGCCTAGGAACTATTTATCTATACCTCGGGAACTGTACTTAATCCGGGGTAAAAGTTAGTTAAAGTAGCCTCTATGTTTGTGCATTCACTTCACGTCAATCTTTTACCCCGTTATCGAAACAGACAAACCAACTGCAACACACATATTCGTGGTTGCATGGTAGTAGGGTGTAGGTACCCAATTCAATCAAACTGTTTCGCAACACCGATTTTCACTGTTACGTCACCAAGGCCACGTCCGTAAGTCGTTAACGGTATCCTTTTCGTGCATCAAAAACACGACTTCCGTTCAGCATAAACAGCTATAGGTATAATCTCCCCACAAATCTCCGATATCGATGAACCACACCGATTCGGGATGGTTTCTATCCAGGTCAAAAGTTCGCAGTAGATTATTCAGTGGCGACCTCAAATGGAGGGGTTAACGATCCACAATTACGCCAACCAGATGAGTCTCGCCGCGTGGATTCGAACAATGCTAACTGTAACAGCGTCGTTTCGTCACGGCGGTTGCGAAACGAACGTTCCCTTGCTCTAGATAGAAAAATAATTATTTCCAGTTTCCGCAATGTTTATGGTGTTTTCAAGGCGATGCCTAATCTTTATCTGTACCAGGTTAATGTTCCGGCATGATTCCGAGATTGGAAACGCTCTTGCTCAACCTAAAGCTAGAAATTTGTGTGGAAGTTAACTGCTGTTTTATTGTATGCGGATCAATTTAGGGGAATAGGTCCTAAATTATAATATAAAAATTTAGATTTTTCGAATGTCTTTGATGACTTAAATAATTATGATTTAAATAACAAATAAAAACGAAACAATCTATTCAAAAACATGAGTCATTACAAGAACTAAAATTATAAACCGTAATCTTCACCTTATTATATTATGTTAATTCAGTTTCGATACATCTTAAATCTAACTGTAACTATATATCACGAATCGGTTGGCCAATAATTATGATAATCATTTCGGTACCTCACGAGCTCCGTTACGCTTCCACTGTTGGTAAAAAGTCGTTTTAACTTTGGCTTTCAATGGCAGATACGACCTTTAAGTGTTAGTAATGCGTTGCGTTGACGCATAGTATAGGAAAATGATAGCGCTGTGATAATTTACGAGCTTTATAATAGGCTGGAATGCGATCGTTAATGGTGAGAGCGTTTTGTTTACCATGATGTATGGTCGGCTGGCTAATATTATGTAGTGGTGAGAAATTGCTATGAAGTGATATATGCGATTTTGCGGGGACGTTTGTAGGTTATGTGGCGCCAAACATGTATTGCTCCAATTGGTATGTTTTATCACACATACTAATTACAAGCTTTTATTTACTTTCAACGTTTCCAGTGTCTGTAGTCAAATCGTGCTGCAAGTAAGATTTGAAACACTTCCCGGTGACCGATTTACCTGAAATTTGGTGTACTGTGAAGGTTGGACTTCACTTTCAGTGGAGTTGGCCACAGATATAAAAATAAATACGTTTTATAAATTTGAATGGACGAGTGACATCCGTCATAAATAAAAAATGTATAGTTAGTCTTCTTCTAGCCTCCGGGCAATAAAGTTATTATCGCACCTCTAGTATTTTAATAAGCTCCCTCTGAGCCACATCCCACAGTACCTACGTAACTTCGGTGACAAAACACCATGAAGCTGGTCTGATGATGGAGCCGAAAAATGGTCATAGGAACGCTGTAATAACTAATAAGACAATGCAATCCGACCAAGTTTGGGCTCTTTAGAATCGTCTCGGTGAGTAGTTGGCGGATGTTCAAAGAAAAATAAGGTCGACAACAAAAGCGTCACAAAAAAAATGACAAAATTTTATCAATACTTTGATTATCCTTTTACATAAATAAAAGTTTTATTGTTTTATGTTTTAAATATATATATTATTAATTTTTCAACATCAACGTCTGTACTCCAGTATTTTTAAATGTCTAAAGTACAAAAACACTTATCCTGTGAGTCGCCTATCCGTTTTCATACAAGTAAATACACTAATATAGTAAAGCATAATGAGTTTTTTATCTGTCTTTCGTTGACTACGACAGGTTTCTCTCAACGCCATTACAGTGGGAAATGCATATCATTGTCATGTTGCTATATCATCAAGATTGTTCTACGTACAATATAAAAAAACCGTGTTACCATTTTTTACTGTATAATTTGACAGTAGACATTACCGTCACGTTTTTTGCTTGTCTCGTGTTTTTACCGCATGCGTGACACGTCACTAACGGTAAATAAATGGTTAATATGGTGATCCAGCGCGATAAGGTGCGAAACGACGCTTATTGCTCTTTATTAACGCTTTATTTGAGGTTGATGAACTCTACTATGATAGGCGAGTAAAAGGATACTTCGGGCCGGTTCTTTCTAATCGATTTCTATCTTTGTTAACTAACCAACTGAGCGCAACGACCCAACACTTTGACTTTAACATAATATGTTACCTACTTCAAAATCTTATATAAATGCGATGACAATTGTCAGCGCCATTATTATCGATAGTTGAGATTTTTGTTTGCGAACAGTAAGGAAACTGGGATATTACTTGTTTCGTAGTTTTACTGTCCTGGAAAAATAAGGCTATTATCAAGTAAGAAGCCGGTCTTAACGTAACTAATTATACGTATTTTGACCTCCCCACGACATATTGTTGAAGTTAATGTAGCATGCAGTTGGAACAGTTTCATTAGTAACAGATACATTTTTTGCTGCCAACAATTTTACGCGATATCATCAGTTCGAATTCCCTAGATGTTAAACGAGCATGTTAATGTTTAATTAATTCCTCTTAAGTCTTCATGCTTTTTACCCGAATTGTAAAATGTTAATCCGAACAACAATAAGCACGCCAAACACGAAAGCCTACCCATAAATTCTCCTAATGATTGACTTATAAATTAAACCCCACATGCAAAGGAAACTCCGTGTAATGGAAATGAAATATTAGAAAAGTTCAAATTCGACTCGAATTGATATTGTTTTGCGTAAACTTTCAATAAGTCAGAAGCAATTTCATGTTTATCGCGGTCGACAGTTGGGATCCGTTGATTTGTATGCTTATCGACAAAGTAAAGCGCATGCGCCCTAATTTATCCGCTATCTTAAAGGCATCGGTTTGTAGCCCACCGCAGACAGGAGCAGCAGACGACGTGTCGCAGCGACATGACGCTATGTTTTGATTTCGAATCCAGTTGGTTCCGAGTGCACTACTGATCTGCGTCGTTCGCCGCTCGCCGACACGTCGCTAGCTGTGTGCCGCTTACTAGGATTGGTATTTCATAAATAGAAACCAGCTGCTGCTGTTTGCAGTCGGCTACGAAACGGTACCTTAATGGTTAACCAAACTTTTTCAAATTTATGGCACACTTACAGTTCTAGTATTCTGCCTCCGCGTCGGCGCCTTAGGTAATCGAAATAGGCTGAAGGGATGCGTAAATTTATACTTCGGATCTCGGAGTCGGAAATGAATTTATGCTCGTGAGAAACATCTCTGGCGAATCCTTGGTTGACAAAGAATGTAGGTTCCTAGATTGCATCAACTGAATTGAACACGCATTTTAGTCAAAAGACTTCTGGCGTTGCCAAGCTGGTAACTTCTGACAACATGGATAATAGAGTGTACAGAATCAGAGATAATAGAGCACACTTGGTGCATATCAAGTCCTCACCAGCACAAAATTAAGGACCCAAACCCAATGTATACCCAAAGAAACTCCAGGCACAACCATGGGGGTTCCATATCAATCATCCGATTTATGGATGGAGGTGGTTGAGCAGGACTTAAGTATTTAGTTGTAAATATGGGTAATTACACAAAAGATCCCTCTGGGTCGAAGTTTAAGGACCCCTACAACCAAGATAAGGTATTTGATGTCTTCAGGTGAGCAACAGTCAATTTATTTATTGCACTACTCGAGGGCAGCCTCCCTGACAGGGGGGTGTCCCTTGAGACATCCGGCCAGGCAAACACTTTAATACACGAAGCAATTCGTCCGTCTAGCCGCCCAGGAGGAAATTAAGACGAACCGCCCCGAGAACCGAGAAAATGAATTCGGATAATGCGAGATGTAAGTAATTAAATTTAAATTTTTGTTGGTTACCTCTGGAAAAACGTCTTGCGCACCAATGGAGAGTTGGCAAGTGTTACGTGAAACAGTGAGGAAGTTATTTCGCGTAGAATGCAATACAAGGTTGCTTCGAATACAGCTTGTCCGCGCTTCTGATTTTATAAAGAATAACTCGATAGCCTTTTATATTTACATTATTTACTTTATTGATGTCAGATTCCTTTGTGTTCGTCGAATAATATAAAATCTTGCAAGTTCATGTGAAAAACTCCTTAAATTGCTGAATTTTTATTTTATCAATTTTCTTTAGAACATGATCATGAAATACATTACATACTTCATACGCTGTATGAATTTTGTAATGTACAACACATAAAAACATACTATGAATGTTAAAACAGTTTTTAATTTATGAACAGTAAATTTATATCCTTGGGGTTATTGAATTCAGTGAGAATTAAACGATAAATACCGTATACAAAGGAAATTCCATTGAGTTACTTCCATCACATTACGGCTTCTTTGTACGATGTGAACCTCTTCGACGCCTATGTGAATCAGCTTTGATATCTGTTTGTCCCGCCCACACGGTGTCACTTACCCGTCCGTTGTTACTCTACATGACGCTCAATGACATCGATGTCATCAACACGATTTCTAGCTTAATCTCAAGATGAAAGCCGAGTAACAAGACTTTTTCTTGCAACCAACCCAAACAAAATACCTTCTACGACGTCTACGTTCCCTGTTTGATTATTTGTTCCGCTCTCCAAATAGTTCGGACTTTCAAACAACTCGGAAACTTAAATAGTCTATTGTTAAAAATTTCCTTTCCAATGTAAGGAACTTACTTCACTAGCTGTCTCATAGATATTCTGTTAAAAGTCTTTTGATGTTTGTTACTTGGAATGCTCTTATTCGATTTGCTTTCAACAATAGTTCATTTAGTTCAACTCATGTCTGAGTCATTGGCATAAACCTTTAATAAATATACAGTTGCATTCGAAGGGATATGATTCAAAGGGGATTTGGGGGATACTATGTTTGACAGGCCGTTAATAAGAACGTTGCACCCTTGTTAGTTTAACACCCACCCTCGCGTAATCTTGCCCGAGCTGTAAATAAGTTAATGTCATGCTTCATATTTGAAGGAAATTTGGACTAAGACAAATGGTACTAGTTGGCGTCGGACAAAATGTTTCGGAATTAGATTTGGACGAGACTAGCGTTTACGCCCAAGCCCCGGATTGCCGTACGGCTAGGTGAATGGGTGTGCGATCGCAGGCAGACGTTTTTCCATTAGAAGCCCAGCACTCTCTACCGCGCCATTACCTCGCAAATGGCTCGAACAAGAGCTCGCGGAATTCTCGCGCGATTCTGCTTTATCCACGCTGAATATTTTATTCTAAATTCCAACAGGATATGACGCGCGGTGTGCGTCGTATAATTCTTCAATCAACGACTCCGATCCGCCTGACATTGAGGGAAGACACGTTGGACTGTGTGCGTAACCTTGGACTAAATCAATTCATTCGTTATTTATTTGTACAAGTATGAAATGTTCTACTCTGAAGTTTTTCTATAATTGAATTTGAAATGCTTTCCGTAGTTTTCATTCGTGAGAAAGAAATTGCCAACTTTGTTTTTTTATTTTTTCAGTGAATTCTAGCGTTATGACAGTCATATTAATTATTTGCTTTCGAATATTTTGTCGTTCTGAATTATGTCTACGGCGGATTTTGCCATTTTTCATTCAAATAAAGATCCGCGCATCAGAAATATAAATCACTTCCTTTATTGCGAGAATGAACGGAAAAAGAAGAAAGATTGATGATTCCCATTTCGATTCCTAATTCAATAGCGTCAGACGTAAATACATTTACAAGGGAGAAATTTCCGGACAAATTGTTGAAGCATCGGTCAAAGTACACATGAAACCTGCCGTCGAACTAATTGACACGGGCCCTCGGCCCGCCGTCATGCGAGCCCATTTGTCTGCTCTAGTGACTCATCGGAAACCCGAGGGAGATACATTATATATGAACGCAAGATGACCGCAACTAAAGTTTCCCGCTGCACGGAATTCAATTCCAAATTTGAATTACGTGGAACAAAGGACTGAAACGAAAAGCCTTCCTCGAAAGCAGGTAGTGATCTATAAACTCGATTCAAACCGTTTTTTTTCACTGAATAGTTTGGTTCGAATAACGATCGATCAGATAAGCGTTATTGTTCTTTAGACAAAGCCCGTTGTTAAGATTACAGTGACTTATCGAGTAACGTAATGCGCTGTAAAGAGATATACCAATAATCCCTACTAATGCGTTAGGGTTGTCGCCCTTCTATCCAGTACTTCTTCCAATATGTGCCGTTTTGGCCCATAAGGCGAGGGTGCATTCTCAAGTACGGGGGCATAATCCCCTGTAGGTAGCGTGACTGTCGCGTGTCTCGGTCTCTAGAGGGCGTTGTGTAATTTCGTTTTATTCGTCCCTATCGCGCTTCACTGGAGACTAGCGTCTCGCGTGGCGATGTAATCGAAACTGGGATATCCGAGCGCTTTAGTGACGTTATTGCGCCGGTTTGTAAAATAAATAACATAAAAGAAAAGGAATGTGTTTGTTTAAGTTTAATTTCAAACATTGTACCGGTCGTATTGTTTTGTTTTACGAAGAATACACAAACAGTTTTGATAACATGCAAAACGTTGAATGTCAGTGAATACGATCAGCGGTAATCAAATATAGCCGATCCTTTGACCAACTTCGGAGGGATCCTCAAGCGACTGCACCGTTGATAGCATAATGGGAGAGTAACTAGCGTTTGGCGCAGCTCAGCTATCCGCTGACGCGGTCCGGTTGCGGCCAAGAAGCGAGCTGATCTAGAAAGCAGATAAAACGTGGGTAGTTGGAAGTTTTATGGACCGGCCGGTAGCCGAGCCTGTTCGCTCGTTATCGCCGACAAGGGGCCTTAAATCAGCGGCCTTTTATTCTTAAAGGCTTTAAGCCTGACAGCGTTCGACGGACCACGGGCCTGGGGGACCGATGTAAGTGGAGATGTTCGGCAAACTAGCCTCTTTATCTTTTGTATATAGAGTCGGTTAACGGAGAACATTTGAGACACTTAATTCTTGTGGCGTTGCTATGTGAGTAAACTTTACCGTGCTGAGTTATATTTTTATCACAGTAAAGTTGCGTAGTACTTTTATTTTGTAAATAAACTTACTTTCTAGACCGGACGGTTCCGTATCTATTTAGTGCTTGTGTGGGTGGACAAAGATTTAATGGTGCATCAGAAGAAATACTCCGGATCTGTTATTTAACCGATGGAGCAAAAAACGTACAAACGTTACATTACGCAAAGAACAGTTAGGAACTGTTTGTGAAGTCATTAAACTTTTTGCCAATGTTCCGCTTGAAATGGCACCAGGAAGCAAAGTTTGTACTCGCTGATTCGTAACCTACCCTGTATCTCGATACATAGGTAAATCTGGTACAATTCAGTACTAGATTTGGAAAATTTTGATATGAATCTGATAGGGCGGGTTTTTAAACCAGAGTCTGCCTCATTTTGACTATGTGAAAATCTCCATTCACCTATTCCATCGGATGCTTACTACTTTAACAAGTCGTCAGTCCACATTGAAAGGTTTTAAGATTAATCAACCGTGAAGCGGGTAACGGACTTAACTCGAAGAACCTGATGAGGCGTGAAGGCTTTTGAATGGAGAACACGAACCGGAAAATGCATAGGCACTAGACCCAGACATTAGTTACTATTTATGAATAAGTTCGACAAGCACTATTGTTGGCCAATTTGATTTTCTCAAGGAGTTCCTCGATGTTGCCACAGACTATTTCTGATAAAATTATTTTCAGCTTTTTATAAAATACTACCTACTCGATGATTTAATTTATTTCTCTCTTTCTCTCTCTCTCCCCATTCTTCCTGACTATGTGTCCCACTCACACATAGTGGTGGGGTCAGCCTTCCCTATCCTCCCCTTCCTCCACTTCGTCGTATCACTGACATCGTCTTCTGAAACATTGCATTCCTTCACGTCTGCCAGCAACACATTTGTCCAAGTGGTCTTAGGCCACTCCCACAGAACAGAAAACTGTTTTTTTTTATTCCGTGGTCACTCCGTTGAGTCTTTGGTCAACAAACAAAAATAAATACTCGCTAAACTCATAACGAAATGTGTGTAAATGTAAATCTATTACATTAAACCGCCCCAAGCGTGCCACGGCGATAAATAAAGCGAACTACATGTCGATGAGAATTTATTGGCTATTCGTACTGGCAAGTACGGTGGCAAATCCACTAAGCGTCGGTCTGTGTCCGCCCAGTGCTGATATAAAGTGCCTACAGGGATGTCTTGCTAGTCCTAGTGTATGGTTAACCTTTTTAACGCCAAGCGGTGAAGCTGTTCACCGTGCCTCTGACGCACAAAAAATAATAAAGAAGTGTGGGGTTGAAAAAGGAATGCGGTTTGTATTACAAAGTTTTTGAACATTGATAAAACTGACGGCTGTGGCCAACGTTGGCGTCAGTGGAACAATTCTCCGTTGTCGGCCAGATCCGACTGTGGCGTTTAAAAGATAATAATTTCAATATTTTAAAGATGAGTAGTGTTGGTATAGTTTATTTCATATAGTAAAGCCTGATTCCACTTAAAACCACAATGAGAACCATAATGTTTATCTTTTGACTATTGCTTTATGATCTCTGCTTTTCAAATTGGCACGTCTCGTTATTACGAAACAGTAATACTTATCTTTATCATTTTATTTTGCACCATTGTTACCGCCGAATGACGTTCTCAAGTGGAATCGGACCTTGGTACATATTTGAAATACTATGTTCTTGGTTGAAGACAATAATAGTTCGAAACTAGAGCAGCTAAGACGATAGTAATTCAGCGCACCCAATGTTCCATAGATGTGATTAAAGCAGCAACCTTATAAATAATGCAGCTTTATATTAGTATTATTACAGCGTAAAAGCAAGATACAAATGAGATATTTTTTAACGTCGAGTTTGAATTCCTTAAGTATAAAGAGTACCTAAAATACACCCGAGGAGAAAACGGGACATATGTAGCATGGCATTTTCTGTAGGAAAAAATACTTATTTTAATCTTGGCTGTATTTAGATCTAATAGTTTAATCAGCAAAGAACAATACTAATAGTTGATTCATTCATTCATTACTCGTTAACAAAGCAGTTATAACTTCTAATGAATACTAATTTAATTTTTTATCTTCCAGACGAAAACAAAGTCGAACTGGCTGTAATGTTTGGACTGGAGGTTATCTAAGGTTTGGCATTTATTGAACTTTTAACCTATGACTCCTATGAGTTACATATATTCCATAGTCCAATATCTGTTATTATTATTACAGTTGATCGGCCGAGTGAATTCAACCGTGTTATAAACATAAAAATCGAATTTCGATATTAGAAAGGTCAAGTATCGTGTGCACACCCACGTCGTTTTGGCACGCTGTCGTAAAACTCCAAGAGGACACAATGAACACATATTTTACTAATTCAGGATTTACAATAATATTTCGTACATACACTACACTATAGGGCTCGGTCGTTAAGGTCGCAGACTGACAACCTTCCTGATAATACGTGCCGTGTCCAGGATAACTGTCTTTTGTTTCTGGCTTGGTCCTCGTTCTTACCATCTAGCAAGTCTTAAGGTGTTGGTCGAAACTCTTCACTAAAGTACCGTCCGTTGCGTGACAATGATCGTCGAATTAACACCTTACATGGCGTATGGCGATCATCTCGTGATCTAAGTCAAGACACTAGCTGAGTTTAGGATAACATAACCTCTAAAAACCTCTGTTATTTTATAGTTATTTCTCATTACCTATGTTCCAGTTCCAGTATAATAAAGAGTCCCTACGTGATTGTATTTAGTGCTGTAGTTCCTGCTGCGAATATGATGAATCACAGGGAAACATGTCATGAATGTCGTTAATTTGTTTACTGTCAGTTATTTACACAAATCTCGTGCATCAATGTTATACAATCCGAAGATATACAATTCCACAACAATCCTAAGTTGTGATTCAGTATATGTAAATAAACGATACAACATGCAAAAAGACACTTCGCGCTATCTTCCATAAGATCCAAAGCCAGTTAAAGCATTTTCAAGTGATACAGCCATCACTGTAACTACATATATTCGATGATATATTTCACATGTTAGTCACAGTCGCTGTGTAGACGCGATCTGTATAGCATAGCTATACTATCTGTTTGAATCCATGTGTGTGTCTGGGTCTATGTAGACAGACTGTCTGCATTTGCTTAACTTAATTAATCGCTATGCAATTACATGTGCATTTAAGTGAATAAGCCAATTACTGGCGGAAGATAATGAGATGCTATCAGACGTCACGATTTGTAAAGCGATGTGATTGTGATTACGGTGTGTAGATAACACATTATATCGATTTTCATAATAACACATATCGTTTTACGATAACACTATTGTACAATAGGCGATAAAGCAAGCTATAGGGATGTATAGTCTATTCGTCCTATTTATTAAACAGGATTATATTATATATAAATCATTTTTTTTTCTTAAATTTGCTGTGTGATTTCCAAGATAGTGACACGTAATGTTATTAATTTCATTCACTTAATGAGTAAATTGCAACTTTCGACAGAAGTCATACTTTGAGGTTAGAATTCTCTTTACTAAATTAGTTAAGTATTAAAGGCCGAAAAGACTTGAGAAGCGAGTTTTCGCCTTTAATATTTTTTATTGGATTGCAATATAATTTGCCGCGAATTGCTCGAAAGTTTGAGTGTTATTCACGAAAAAATGGCAGGTTATTGAGCTAGGTTAGGTTATTTCATATTTGACCTTCACTGTTTGATCTAAAGTGTTAAAGACCCTCTGGAAATAAATCCTAATATAAAGTTTCAAAATATTCTGCCAAAACAAGAAATAGCGTCAGATTATATTAATCTTAAAAGTCATGTGAAATTCAGCGGCCAACATTTCTGAAGTTTTAAAAGAACTAAAACCACTTCTACCATAGCATTCACACAACGACTTCTTTATTCAAAAAGAAGTAGTAAAAAAGTTAAAATAAACTTATAAAATTATAACCACTGAAAGTTAAGACTTGATTTAAAACGTTCCCCTCAAAAAGGAAAGCTTAATGGATACCATTTAAAATTCCTACGTGATCTTAAAACCCGCTACGTGTTAAAAATAAAATTGAAAACATTTCCAAAAAAAATCCTAATGAATTGCTCCTAAGACATCGAAGCATTTGATATATTCGAATATCACATAAAAAGAGCAGTTTGCAAACTCATTGTCATTTAACTACGCAACGAGTTTGATATCGTTTTTATTTTTACGTGAGATTAGGTTAGTATACCTTATAACGACCCTATTCTGAAATAATAATTGTAAATAAGTCGACATTTAATAGAAATCACTCAAACGAGAAGGACTAGCTCTCAAGTAAATAAGGATGTGTAATTCTAAACGCCACTCGACACAGCTAATGCGCTCAGACAAAAGGTCGCATCACAGCCGGGACGCATTCCAAACAAAAAAGTTGTTAAAATAGTCTGCGTTTACAGTAAAACGATATGTGACACATTTAGCCCATTCCTGGAATTAGAGGAGTTAGTAAAACAGCTTTTTAGTGGAGTTATCCCCGGGTATACGGTTACAAATCTGCGTTATAGGTCCCATACGGAAGCACCCCATCTTATAAATCTTGTCGGCACTGCTTGAGATGTTACGTCGTGTAACTCGTGTACAGTCAAAACTGTTCAAAAATAAAATGTAGAATGATTGATAAGCGGCTAGAAGATGAGACTGAAGAATGTGAATGACATTAAAATGAAATTATATAGCCATTAACCGCTTAACGCGAGTCTTTGATGTGCCGTCTTGTATACTCGATTCATTCATTCAACAACGCATCTTTCATTAACACAATGTCTACGGATAAAGAGAAAATGTAATGCATTTTTAGAGCACGATATTGGGTGAAATAATTCCCCTACGGAACGTGATCTAGGCGAAGTGGAGAGAGATGCATGTGGTTTTATGGGCGATGAAAATCAAGGGACGTCTATTTATGGAGTTTTTATATGGGGAAACATGTGTTGATAATATTAAGTTGAATAATGTACGACGCAGTGTGCGTTGCACCTGTGTCGCCCTTATTATATCGAAACTCTTATAACTTACCGCTTAATGGCCTTTTCTTTCTGAAAACTTTTAATTACTATCCTTAAGAAGTTAAAGAGCTCCATTATCTTAGTCAAGTTTTATTTCTTTTCTTCTTTTTATTGCAAATTGTATGACAACACGAAACATTTGGATCTACAGACGTTTTGGTAATGAAGTTTGTATTGACGTTTTCATGTGTCTCACAAGGTCGATATCCGGGGCCGCATGTGTTCCTCATTATCTGAGTTGACATGTGTCCATTACCAAGGGGATATATTAGTATTAGACAGACGAGACTCCAAGACTGGTGGCGATAACATAATGTAATACAAGTTCAATTCGGAGCTACATAATAACCAATTGATTATTTTGTACCGATTGTGTGAAACTTTGTCGTCATTACTCATACTCAGAAGAACAGATATTTTATTGTGTATCATGTTCTGTGTAAGCTTTATTCTGATATGGAAATGATTTAATAAAGGATGGACTCTTTATTCCTAGTCTATGCTACATAAAAAAATATATCTGTATATGAATTTATTTCATGTAGCAAAGACTCGTCAAAACAATATATATATTTATTTATTTAATCTTTATTGCACAAAAGAAAGAACTTATCGTACAAAAGGCGGACTTAATGCCATAGGGCATTCTCTACCAGGCATTCTCTAGGGCATTCTATATATATACGAGTATATTGTTTCGACGACAACGGTACGGCAGTTTCCTACGAAGCTAAGCATTTTTAGAATGAAGGCCATTATAATACCTTTATAGATAAACAAAACATAATTTCCAGTTATTGTGATGTGACCTAAATTCCGCACTCTAATTCGCTCGATCGTGATAGGGCGGCGAGAATTTAACACGATAGGTTTTTTGTTGTAAAGTTTTTTGAAGACACTATAGAAACTATCGGAAAATCGAGGACTATCTAAAAAATATCTGACTGAAACTGAAAAAAATAAAACCATTCAATATTCATTTCCCCGATTTCCTCTTCATGACATGTCACCTATCTACAAAAAAAGCAAACTTGATCAGTAAGGCATATAATAATAAACTTTCTGCTCAACGTTACAAAACAGGAGGTTAGTATACTATACAGTTGCGGCCAAAAATCTATCATATTCAAAAATATATAAATTCAGATAGATAAAAAATACTTACAGACATTACAATAAATAATAATGAATGCAAAATGATAAAAACGCGTATTTTGTTATTAATTTGAATAAATATTTGGATAGAAAAATAGACGTTTTAATTTGCTGAAGTGAAATGGTAGCTTAGCATTTTGTTAAAAAAACTTATGTGACGGTAAAACTCTGGCATCTTTTCTACAAAATACAAATATATATAATAAAACTTTTTTTTTATATAAACTGTTGCTGATATGCAATATTGTAGTGTACGATAGATTTTATACCGCTACCGCAGTTATTTGCCGATATCCTTGGACAGCGAGATTTGAGAGACGGTTGCAGCAACAGTAACCTTGACGCTCTGCGCAAGCTGTAGTACCTACATTAAACATTACACTGCGCTATTAACATTGATGTGAAAATCAAGATGGGATTTTAATGTTTAAGTGGCCGTGCTTATACGTTCTTGACGTTCGAGACAAAAGCTAAATGATCTCTTTAAGGTCTTTGTCCTCTTAACCTCTTATTAAACAATACACGCTTTCAAATTCTAAAACGAATGGCTATGTGAGCTGAAAACACTGCGAGTAATTTTCGAAATGGCTTTTTTTATTTGAACTCCCATATCTACGAGATTTTCAAAGATTAAAAAACCTGAATTTTTAAAAAAATCACGAGAAGCAGTTGAGATATGCGGCCTGTAGGCGAGAACAGCCGGAGATCCGGAATTCAGACATGCAAAGGTATTTTGAACCAAGCTGAAACTTCGCTCGCTCGGTCAATGAAAATGTACTAGATTTTTTAGATAAGATTGGAAACCACAGGAGGTCTAGGTCGTCGTGAATACAAAATGAAAAGACGGGCGTGTCAAGGACGCGGGCTATCGCTTTAATATTTATGGCTTTATTTTTAAAGAAGTGGTCTGACTGCCAAGGAGTATGTATATGCATGTCTCTGTCTTTCCCTTATTCCTCACGAATGATTATCTTAACAAATACCTTATTTCTCCTGACCACAGTTAACATAAAATAAAACAGCTCCCACCGCAGTCCAATAAACGCCGATGTGTGTCGCCTGTATTTGTTTGAAGAAGAATGCTGCAATATCCTGCCACGTTCAATTAACTCGAATGTTTGTTTCCACTGCGCAATGGTTGGTCCAATGCGTTTACAAATAAACTTAGCATTAAGTAAGTTACAATTCTGCTCGGCGTGTCAATTTTTTCTTCCTTTCTACAGCGTATGTAGGTATTTTTCAACTTGTATACTTAAGGCCCTAATTAAATATTTTCTTTAGCCATTCCTTCTGTGTAACGAAAGTAACTCATATAAATTAATTGTATGGATAATTGTTGTTACAGAAAGGAATCAATTAAAGAAAAGATTAGGTTTGGGGCTAAATTCTGTACGAGTATGTTGAAAACAACCCAAGTAAATTGGTGAACCATGTTTCATTCTTTTTTAGCAATTTATGAACAAGTAATAGCAATTTTTACAAGTATTGTCACTTGTCAGTGGTTCAGCAACCAATGCAGAAATAAAAATCGGCCTATCTACATTCCCATGAATGAACTGCTATTCGTATAAACTTTATCAAAACAAATAAGACGATTATTAGGCCCTAATTAAATATTTTCTTTAGCCATTCCTTCTGTGTAACGAAAGTAACTCATATAAATTAATTGTATGGATAATTGTTGTTACAGAAAGGAATCAATTAAAGAAAAGATTAGGTTTGGGGCTAAATTCTGTACGAGTATGTTGAAAACAACCCAAGTAAATTGGTGAACCATGTTTCATTCTTTTTTAGCAATTTATGAACAAGTAATAGCAATTTTTACAAGTATTGTCACTTGTCAGTGGTTCAGCAACCAATGCAGAAATAAAAATCGGCCTATCTACATTCCTATGAATGAACTGCTATTCGCATAAACTTTATCAAAACAAATAAGTCTCAGTCTTGCTTTTGTTGTGATACTGTTCTAAAATCGTGTAAGTTTTAAATCAATATTCCATACTAACATTTATTCCTGTCATACATTTTTTTTATACAGGTAACAAGATTCCTTACAAATTTATCGAGAAAACATTTTCCTGAAGCCTGTCTACTTATACAAGTTTTGCGTCATGAAAATATTGTTTCTTTCAACGTAGAAATTTCGATAGCAAGTCAGGCAGAAAGCATACCGGCTGGAGAATACTTTGTTCATATAATCGATGGCTATTGTTTATGAAGTGTGTTGAGCTTAGGGTTACCATATCTCAGGATTTGTCCCGAGATTTCTGGTTTTCCAGGCTCTTCTCAGGGTTGCGGCGGGTTTTAGAAGTCTCGGTATTTTTTTTTATTTTCATATAACATTTTATACTCCTTTTTTTACATGTATATATGTAGGTACATTAAAAACAAAAAATAATTTTTGAGCATATGCAGACTGATTAAAAATTAAACTTTGGGATTGAGAATTGCACAAATGAAAATAACACTAATTCATATTTTAAACCTTCAATCAATACCTACTTTGTTCTACCAGGTCACATGAGTCACATGACCAGTATTTTTCTTTTACAAAGCTGTAAATTATAATTTCAATGAAAATCAGGCTTTTTATCCGTACTTTTAAACTGTCTATCTGGTAACCCTAAGCCTTTCTTGAGTCGATATTGTATTCGTCCTCCGCAGTTTTCCTTGTTATTACCTGTCTTTTGTAGAGCCACTTGAATCAAGCACCCGTACACATAATATGCCCGTATTTTAGCGAAAGGCGGGTTGATTTAATTGTAACAATATTGGAATATGGCTTAAGTTTTATTTAGAAATGGTAATTCCTTACTTTTACAATGAGAAATGTTTTCCTTTAACGTTCTATGTAGAAGTGTAAGTGTGTGCGAGAAGATATGTGTTTCTGGGGTATATGGGAAAAGTCACGAGTCGGCAACGCGCGTGTGATGCTTCTAGCATCGCAAGCAACTGCGGTAACTGCTTACTATAAGACGGGCCGTGTTTGTCACTGTCATGTAAAACAATAAAACTAGAAGTCATCACAGGTCATCTCACTTTTTGATCTTACCCTCAATTGATATTTACTGTTCAATAATTGTTGGTTTTTTAATTTAACATCATCAAGAGCTGACAAATTGTGCCAATGCCAAAGTCAGAGTAATAAGTATCTTATTTAATAAGTGCATGTATCGTAACGTATTAGGCGTATAACTACACTCAAAACGGTGATAGCCGGCAGTCGCACTAATTAAGCAACTCGTTCTATTCATTAACACTGCATCGGACGAGGCTATCACGCCAACTAGGCATGCACTTTATTAAATTTAGATTATAGTTAAATACGAGTAACCTTGATAAAAAAATTGAAACGCCCTTGACACAAGTAACTGCATGGTCATCATGAGACCCTCATTCAATGTGTGATATAGAAAATGCTATAAAAACTGAACATAAGTACAAAATTTGTGTAATTCTTTGCTTTAAAAGCTTATGATATACTTAATTATTATATGTGTACTATAGTTATGACTTAAACATTAAGCTGAATAAAATGCATGACAAGTTTAATAATCAAATTTGTATATTGTTAATGTGCTGTCACAACGTATTATTATAATTATTTAAGCCATTGTCTATATTGGTAAGAATTAAAATGATATGTGTAATATTTAATTTACAATTTCAACCCACTATTGCATGCTCTAATGGGTAGATTATGCGACTCTACGAAAATTGTAACATCTTCACCAATGTGAATTTTCCATAATCGTGCAATAAAGAACATTTCATTTCATGAGTTATTTTCAAAAAACATGTACATAGTAAAAGGCTTAATAATAACAAAATTACGATCGCTTCTTTTGTGTTACGAAAGTTACTCATACAAAAGATATGGGTAACTATCGTTACACAAAGGAATCAATTAAGTTTTGTTTTAATTAAAGCCCATTAACTATGTACATGTATTTTGAAAATGACACTAATCTGAATCTTCGACCATCTTCCTTCCAAATTCCTTATGGATGAATGATACGAATAAACGATAAACGAGGTCCAAGTCTATTTCGTCTGCTAAATTCCTGCATAGCTAGACTTAGCAAGAAATTTCGCTAAAAAGACTTACATACGAGTACATTATAAAAACCCTAATGGTAAAAATAAAAATAATGAGCGCAAACATATTGTATTTCCTCTGAATTTATTATGTTATGTTTTCTAACACTAAACAAATGTTTTCATGGTTAAACCGTTTTTCCTATGAAAATGAAATAAAAGTAAAAACAGTAACATCTAGGTAATAACACAAGATAAAATAATGTACGACATATCATAAAGGCACGTTTACGATTATTTATTACTACTACTTGGAATAAATAATGGCAGACGTATATCAACATCTGTAGTGCTTAGGTAGGCAATGATTTTCCTGCAAAATGCACCAACACTATCAGCAAACATATCAACGTCCTCGGCTTCAAGCATAACGCGGTTTAGGATGCTAATCGCTCGCGCCGTTGGGGCGTTAGCGCCGCGGTGGGTGCGCGTGGCGGGGCCCGCCAGCAGCCGGCGGGGCCTCCGCGCCGGCACCGCGCCGGCACCGCGCCGGCACCGCGCCGCCCGCGCCGCATGCTCGCGGTACCAGCAGACCGATGCGTTGTAAGACAGACGGATTATTCACTTTATTATTGAGGAGACAATAATAATACTATAAGCAGTAGTTTGCGCCTCAACTCAAGCGTGTGAAACCCGACCATACCCGTCACGAAAATAGATGGATACAAGAATGGATAATGGCCATACAATCGCTTATACACGTATCTAGCAAATTTCTTTTGGATTTTTTCCACCATGAGGGCATATTCGTCCTCATGGGGATCCCATACCATCGCTCCAAATTCCAGCCTGCTACGAATATAAGCGTTGTACAGCATCATAGCCACCTTGATAGTGGAGAACTGCGAAGAGAGTCTCATAATGAAACCTAGCGTTTTAGAAACCTTTTTACATGTCTTTGTTATGTGCTGTCTGAAGTCAAGTTGTTTGTCCAGTGTCAGTCCTAAGTCTCGTATATCGTCAGTTTGTTGAAGCACAACGCCGCTAAGGGTGTATTCGGTAGCTAAAGGTGAGCGTTTTCTGGAGAAGGTAATTTTCATGCATTTAGATGTATTAAAATGCAACCTGTTATCCTCACTCCATTTCGCAATAGCGTTTATGTCGCATTGCAGTTGTGATTGGTCACGGCTATCACCGACACTGTGAAATAATTTAATATCATCTGCGAACATTAAACACTTTGCCGTGCTGACGACATCCGGCAAATCATTGATCATAATTAAAAATTGAGTAGGCCCTAGAGTACTGCCTTGACTCACACCTGAACGGGTGTAGTAGGGTTGCGATTCATATCCGGCAAGTTTAACATATTGCTTTCGATTTTGCAGATAACTCGCAAAGAACTGTAGGAGCTTCGGCGTAAATCCCATATTTGCACACTTGCGCAGTAAAATATCGTTATCTACAAGATCGAAAGCTTTTCGGAAATCAAAATAGGCTGCGTCGACCTGTTTACGAGCGTCCATAGTCTCAGCTACATAATCGACCAGAGTACTACGTGGTATGTCGTGGTCGACCGCCCGCGACGAAAACCATGTTGTACGTCATTCAACTTGTTTGAAATTTGTTGAGTAATAATATTATCTAGAATAGACTCAAATAATTTGCCAAATACCGACAACACAGCAATAGGCCTATATCCGGTCACGTCCGTCTGTTGGGTACCTTTGGGCACGGGAGTTACTCTCGAAGATTTCCAACAGGTAGGATAGGTGGAGTATTGTAATGAAAGATTAAATATATGTAGAAGAGGTGACTTAAGAACAGATATACAGTCCTTCGCGATAAAATTAGGTATTCCATCAGGTCCGGCAGAGGAGCGCGGTTTTAGTCGCTTGACGGCGCGGCGCAAGTCCCCGGCGTCGATGGCGTCGACAGCTACCCGCGCCGCGTCGCCCGCGCCACTCGCACGCGCCGCACTGTCCCGCGCCGCCTCCTCCGCGTCCAACTGAGGCTCCTCGCTATGGAACACCGAACCGAAGTATTCGGCGAAAGCCTCCACGGCGTCTTGTCCCGTCACAGTCCTGTCGTTGTACGTGTAGTCGTCTTGTTGTCGTCTGTCTTTACGTTTGCTCTTTACATAAGACCAAAATTTAGTAGGATCGTCAATTATGTCCCGTTCAATTCCTGACATATACTTTTTATATGCTACATTTATTAAATACTTTGCTTGCCCTCTGTAATATTTAAATAATTCTTTATTGAATTCGGTTCCGGATTCCTTGAACTTTTTAAGTGAAAATATTTATTCTGAATGGTATGTACAATTTCAGAGGTGTACCAACTAGGATATACGTATTTTCCGACTGTCGAGGACTTTCTTTTTTTCATAGGGACATGGTCAGATATACATTCCCTTAATTTAGAATAAAATGCGTCAACTGCGACATCCACAGATTTAGAGTTTAATACGGTACCCCAATCAATTTCGGCGATAGCGGTATATAATGCAGGATAATCTGCTTTACGAAAGTTCCATTCCGGTATAGACGACGCATGAATACGCGCAGGAACGAGTACTGAATCGGCTCTAGCGCGCGGTAGCTCCAGTGTCACTTCGAGCGGCGGGTGGTAGGCGTCCGGTGGCACCAGCGCCGCGACGTCGTCCGACACGCGCACATGTAGTTTCAACTTTCCCTTTAAAGTCAAATCTACTTCCACTTTTATCTACAAACGTATACAATTAGTCTTTGTTGCTATAAAACGTACGCCTACTGTACTGTTTTTTCATGCGGTTGGTTTTTTGTAATTATTATTAGTTATTCAGGATATACTATTATAATGCAAAAACTTATGTCAAATTCAGCTATTTTTTTTTTTACTTGTACCTTTAAGTAGGTTTAGGCCGCCTATCCACTGCAGCGGAGGTGTGTAAAACGTCACATACCTCAGATTTCAATACATTTCTTTTGGGCTTCACAAGGACGCAACTTGATTGGTTCATTTCTATCGCTCCATTTCAATAGACAGACAGCCTTATGCGCTGCATTACAATGTGAGTGTAACTTTGTTTCACATGTGACATGTGTTATTAATTTATTGTATGTCTTTTCAGGTACACAGTGTTTCACTTATTCTTGGAGCTTAATAGTGAGTATTTAACATACAAAGCGATGAAGTAATACTTATTTAGCTTTTTTCACCTTTTCAGGATAAGGTTTACGAAAACCTGTGGTGTTTCCCTAAAGTGAAAGATCACTTTTCCTTCATTGGATAAGATACCGCGTCTCTTTTCCTTGCAAAATCCCGGAAAACCTCCCCGAAGTTACTAAATCAATTAGCCCGAAAATTACTGTTTGTGCTACTTTCGTCTCCCTCCCCTCAAAGAAAATAAATACCCTACAGGAGATTACGTTAATATATTTGTATAGAATTATGTTTCGTTCAACGCTATTCTGAATTAAATAACAATTTACTTATTAATCTAGTGGGAAACAATACAATTCTTTGTTCGTAATGCCGCAAGCTCTGCCCGTTGTCATGGCAACCGTCCGGGACCACCTAGGGAAAGGGACGCAAGATATTCAGGACTGGCGAGCGAAAGAGGGATAACGTGACGTTCATAGTTCACACATTTGCATACATCTTGATGTATTAAAAGGAAATTAGGTTAGCCGAGCCAATTTTGCACAACGTGGTAATATGCTGAAGTGATTTCAACTCGCGCGTGACTTATGACGAGATATTTCGGAGTAACGTATATCGTGTATCGCGATTAGAGAAGTGGCGTTTCCGAAAATATCCGGATATTTCCCATACAAAATGTGGGTCGTTTCTGGAAAGCGCATCTATAATCGCGACATGGGGCGTCAGGACGAGAATATCCCTGATATTGAGTTGAATAAACGGCGCGTGTATTGAAGCTTTCGTATAAAATATAATTAACAAGTATAAATATACTAGTAGATTGATGCCGCGATCTCGTTCGTGTAAAACTTTTTTACCGTAGTTGGGTAAAAAGTATCCTATAAATATCTTTGAGTGTCCGCTATCCCCGTACTAAAATTGGTTCAAATCCGTCGAGCCGTTTTGGCGCGAAGACAAAGAAACTCTGACCGACAGATGGCGCCAGACTGTAATGGCGCCGCACGCCCATTCAAAACAAAAGTCGATCCCTATATCCATTGAAAAAATATTCTCAATGCGATTCTAGAATTGTATAATAAAATAGAAGAAAAACTCGCTTTTAAGTATACCATTATACAAGGTTGCCAGACAAAGAGAGGAATTTTAATTGCCTGAACAAGAATAAAATTCGCTTTTATAGTGTCCTTTCTCTTTGTGACGTTAATTTTCACAGCATCTTTGTTAGGGATACCTCATTTTCCTGTCATCCTATCCGTAATGAAGGATCGGTGGTCTGTTTCAGATTGGGACACCAATACGTATACCTACAGATACATATTTATTGTAGAGTAACCTAATTTTAAAATGAAGCCGTCTCTCATAATATGCATTGTTTACGTAAAAAAAAACATACATCCCGACGAACTAAGAGTAAGAACATGCTCCGTTGTTAGACGTCGGTTAAAAATGATATAGACATGTTTACTGAAATATTAATTGCATATATGTAATATAAATGCAATATATCTGATTTTGTTGAAAATTACGTAAAGATAATGAAGGCGAATTCATTTAACTACATAGACATTTTTGTTTGTTTCGCTCCTTTTATATATATTCTTATATAGAAAATGAAAAGATTACATATACATTTTACTTACGTGATGGAGTGCATGATTCAAAAATAAATATATTAAAATTCTAACGTACTACTGCCCTGCTTCACGGGCTTCATGGCACGAAAATAAAAAATCGATATCCTGTTTTATATTTCGGAATTGGAACGGCAATTTAATAATTCCTACGATCGCGAGAATAATCATGATATTTCGAGATTGTTCCGAGTTCCCTCGGGCTGTGTCCGCTAACATTAACACGGGCAATTAGTGATGTCTTCCCGGGATATGAATACGTAATCGCGATTAATATGCAATCTCATCGCGCGGGATTGCGGGACTCATTATTGTTTAATGAGAGCCAATTTCTCACCGTTTATAATGGGATCATCGCGTTAAGATTATTGTAAACGGCATCGCATGTTTCGATACTAAGTGGCTACTGGACTAAGTGAGAAATTATGAAAATTAAGGACTTAATGATGGGTTTAATTACTAATAGATTGTTTAAGCGAAAAAAGGCTTAAAAACCTGTTATCATTACTTGATTTTTTTATCAAGCCTCGGACAGAGACGAATAAACTTAACACAAACATGACGTTAAGGTAAAATGTACCCGTATCTTGAGTTCATCCATCCGTATGAAGCACCGGCTGTAATCCCATTTCACCCTGTATAAGTCTCCACGGTTCTTGAAGCTCAAGTAGGCCGCCGTTTCTACAAAAATTGTGCGTGAAATAAAATCATTACTTGTCCCGTTATATACAAGGGGCCATTACCAGCAGTTATTCAATTTTTGAACGCACCGAGTAAATCAAAATCACGAGTTCCCCTTCACTTCTCTGCAATCAGGGTTAACGATGTTTCACATCACTACGCTAAGCCGAGACTGTTTCATTGGATAATGGACTCGTGCTATGGGGAATAAAATAGATTTTCCTTCGTTGCCGATGGGTGTTAAGTAATTGATTTTTCGACTTGAATGTAGCGCGCATTAGAAAATAGACTGTGACATGTTTGTGACAAATCCTGCTTTATGATACGAATTTTGTCAACCGTAATAGGATTATTTATTTCTTATGTTTTAGACAAGGAATGGGGTTAACAACTCAAGCTCTCTACACATTTTGAAACACAACTGCTAGGATATCAGGAGTGTCTTACCTAATTGAGATATATATGCAGATTTCAATTCGCGTCTTTCCTGGGAATATTAAGGATTTTAAGGCCTGATTTTCTACTTACTTTGCACCTCGAAATTGAAATAACTCTAAGCTAGTCCTATGTTGCGTTTCGTTAAACTGAATGAAAGACAGAATCAGTCTTGAAATAAATGGTTTTAAAGTAGACTACCGACTGAACTCAATGGAACTGCCTGTCTATTTGTCTGACCACGCCATGGCTCCACGCCGGATAAACCGATTCAAGATAATACTATTGAAAAGTACAATTTTACTCACAGTTGTGTCAGAAACATGCTAATGAAATCATCTTCGAGAATCTCGATACGGTCATTTGCGAGACAAACTGTCCACTGATTGATTGTCTTTTTATCGAATTCCACATTTCATTGCATATCCCTTAAAAAGAACAGATAAAAAAGAAAATCAGTTGTAACTAAAATATGAATTGGTCAAAGCACCTTTTTCACCATCATAACAGCCGAAAGCCACTGCTGGACAAAGGCCACCCGCAAGGTTCTCTGAAATAGGGCGTGCGCTGCCTCGTACAACAGCTTCATGCAATTCTGACCAGATTCTCAGTCCATTGGGAGTCGGGGGCCTTTGGACGCTGTATTTTTTATACTTAGATATTATATCTTATTCTGAACAGTATGTGATATTAACAACATAAAAAAAATCGTCCGTGTCGGCGCATGTCGCCCGACTGTAGGTCAGTAGAGCACTCGGAACCAACTGGATCCGGACCTACCGTCGGCAATCGAGTCCGAAATCATAACATAGCAACTGTTCTGCGGTCGGCTACGAAGCGACACCTTTACTAGATATATATATAGTATATATAAATATATATATATTCCCATAATTATGTATTTATCAACGTAACTAGTGTTTTTTTTTGTTTCGATATTTGCATCGTGTGTATACACGTATTGTTGTACACCCTTCCCGCACCTATAATGTCTCTGTTTGACCTTGTGGTTGACTGGTAGAGAATGCCTCATGGCATTAAGTCCGCCATTTGTACTTTACTTATGTATTTTGTGCAATAAAGTTTAAATAAATAAATATATATTATAAGGTGTCGGTACACCTTTATAATGTACTTTATCCCAAAACAATTTCCATTCACTAAACCCCAGTCGGTTAATGAAAATGGTTTTTCTTACCCCATGAACCCATGATTCAGCACAAGTTCAGCAGCTCGCGTCATGCCGTATGATGAAGGTAAAATGCTAAAATAACGTATATAAGGAAGGTAAGTTATTCAGGAAGCCAGTCAAAATGCAATCTACTTTGTGAGACGTAGGTAAAGTACACCTGAAATCCAGGAAATTGAACAACTATGTCGAAAAATACGCTGGAGGGTTCTGCGTGAGTTGTAAATTATGAAGGTAAGTTAAACATTAGTTGTGAATTGTTAGTAGAAACCGATTCTATTCCCGTGACGTCTTATCCACTCAATTCAACCGACTACTTATGCAATTAAGTTAGCCCAATAGTCTACTTTAAATACAGTAGCGGCATAAAATTTATCACATCTGTGAATTGTGTATGAAGGTTCCACACTTGTATAATAATGTAGTTATAGTGTGGAGAGGAACTTCAATGCAGAAACTCGTACTTCGGCCAACTTCGCCTCGGTCACCTTCGCGATGGTACAGGTTTACGCTCGTAGCCGACTGCAGACAGCAGCATCTCTAACACAACTGTGACAAGCGACTATTTCTCGCGCGAGACATTACCTATCTCTTTCTATGCTGTACCGTGAGAGAGAGACGGGTGACGCTATGTCCCGCGACAAGAATCGCAAAGCATAGTTGTGTTAGACGGGCTGCAGCAGATGGACGTGTCGCTGCGACACTACTGGTTTCATTGTATTTCTATAAAATACCGTAATTATATAGCTACACGAAGCTAGCCAGGAGTCGGCGAGCGGCCAGACGACAGTCGCCTAACGGAATCTGCAGTCGGGTTCAATATCATAACATGACGCGACGCGAAATGACGACAGGACGTATCGCTGCGACACTTCGTCTGCTGCTGCGTGGAGTCCGTTACGAAATCATACCTTAAATGTTCTTCGAGGAAAGAACTAAAACGGTATCAAATAGAATAGAATCAATGGATTAAGAAATACGAATGACAAATATCTTCTTACTTGGCGTTAATGTTGCACAAGCACGCACGTGAAACATGTGATCTGCTGATCTCTACTCTTAGCGAGGAAACAGGAGGAGCGTTAGGAAACGCGTTGGAGCAGAAACATAGTTCATATCTACGCACATAATTCCATTGAGTCACAATATCATTCATTCATTCGACATAGGCATCTCATTCGATGATTTAGGGGTGAAATAGGGGTATTTTAAACTCTTAATCACTCGGATTGCATTGATATTTTAATAAATAGGTCAGACGCTGATTGTTAGCTATAATTTGAAGTTAGGCTTGTATGAATTAGCTTTTCAGCTTATATTAAACTCACAATGACACATCTCTCGCCGTAATTTGATATCCATCCTATTCCAGACATTGTGTAAAGCCAAGATGGAAAAATAGGAACAGGCGATGGACCAGCCAAGTGCCTCTTATCTTACGTTCACATATCGACGTCAAGAGTAATTGGCACGCTCTCATTTATTTGTTATGAAACAAAAGATAATATAAATTTGTATACAGCTGTGTTAATAATGATGCCATACAATTTTGTAGCTTAATTTTCATAAATACTGCTGCTGTCATAATATTATATATAATAATTTTCTACATTTGATCTGAAATTATAAAAAAATATAAAATGTTAAAATAGTGCATCTTTATAACATAATATGATGATAAGACGCCCACAACTTCATCGAGGAAGAAAAACTTAACACGACCCTTTTTATTGGCACAGAGCGTCAGTAGATCACAAGTTCGCGTCGATATTCCTACTGATTTTGGCTCATTTGCTTTACCTTGACGAGCTAGAAACTTGTTTAAAGTACAGTCGGCAAAAAAAGTCTGTATGAAAAAAATGTTATACTTAGGTACCCAAAATTTACATATTATTTTGAAAAGAACTTCTATTGTCCCTACAGAAAAATGTAGCAAAAGGTAAATTTCCGACTTTTTGGGACAAATAGCCCTGTGTGCGATGGTTTTTTGGTGGCTTCCTATATCAATCGATATTATAAGTTTTTGAATAATGCTACTGGTTAAGGAACTGGATTTTAAATTGTGATATCAAATAAAACGGGACTCAATCGCGTTCTAAAGGTGTTCATTCATGTTTTTGAGTCCCTTCGAAACCAGTGACGTGCAATCACGTCCGAAACGTCGAGGTAAATAAATAAACTCGGTTTTTAATGCGATTGAGTCAAAGAGAATCAGATGCTGTCAAGTCTGCCTCTACCCACATATCTAAAACAAGTTTATTAAATCAAAGTTTTATTTTTCAACCGTAGCTCTAATAAATCTTGTTGTATCTACGCAACTGTGGCGTGGCAAGCGTGTCATCTGCATGTGGTGCCATAAATTATACATTTTATTGCCCTCCGTGTTGCCACTATTGACCTTTTCATTTTGCGGGAGAAAAACTACGTTTTTCTTTAAACAATGTCATTACTTGGTATAACTGTTTCTGCTATTGTGACATGACGAAAATTGCGTTGTTATGAAACCAATCTTGACCATGTGATTTTTTTCCACGGTGCAATTCGTTTATTGTGCTTCTGACTCATATAAAACAGATTCACGTCATTGTACCCATAAATGTCTATGAGTCCAAATCACACTTATATTTATTATTTATTTTTAGCCTGTACTGTCCCACTGCAGGGCAAAGGCCTCCCTCCCTTTCTTCCAGTCGTCTCTGATCAAGGCAGCAACGGACCAATCCTTTTGGAATGTGTCTAGGTCGTCCCACCATCTTCGGCGTGGTCTGCCGCGAGGTCGTACATTAGGTGGGATCCAGTCAGTGGTATTCTTAGCCCACAGTTCCGTCGACATGCGGCAAACGTGTCCAGCCCAGTCCCACTTAAGCTTAGCGGCTGTCAGGGCGACGTCGGCTATTTGGGTTTTGGAGCGCAAGATGGTATTTCTGATTCACACTTATATTATAAACCCGAAAGTGAGTGAGTGTGTTAGTAGTATGTCTGTTTCTTCTTCACGCTCAAACGGCTGGACCAATTTTGATTGAGATGCCAAGGGATCCTAAATCGCGCTTCAAAGATTTTTCTCTGTTGGAACTTTTTCTTCTTTTCATAGGATCTAGAACCCAACTTTAAATAGGTTTACATTTTCGGATTAAGTCTGAGAATATTTTGTAGTATTTTATCTGGTTAACGGCATCTGTAGCGTGCTGTTTATACTTTATAGAACCTGATTCCCACCGGCTTCCCTATTTTACGGCATTTGAGAACCTTGTTCTACTGCTCCTGAAGAAAAATAATTCAAATGTACTCCGCATTTACTTGTAGTACCTATATGTGAATCACGCTCCTGCCAGGCGTAGAAAGACTTCAGTTTAAAATACTGACACAAGCATCGGTGTCAAGTTTTTGTAACGAATCAGAAAAACTGTCGTTCCGTAAAAACATCAACAAAAACCTTGTCGCCCCAAATACTTATTCCCACGAAAACGGCTTGCAAGTTAACAAATGCATCGCTCTATCGATTCTGATACCATCGACGTTAGCAGCGAGTTTACGAGCCGATACTCTGCATTTCCCATGTTTACTTCTCTAACGTCGTATGTTGAATTGTGTAATATCAAAAGCGATCTCGCACATGTTGCATAAAGTTCACTTTTCAAGACGTACGGGAGTTACGAGGTTGGGAAAGTGATGATTCGATTTTCCGGCCGATTACCCCAGACGGACGGTGATGAAAAATTGGCGTCGTATTCGAGGCACGTCCTCGGACATGTTCTTGAGGTGAACAGCTTATTGATTTTCATTTTGTACTGCGGTCGAGATAATGGATTGCGTTTATAGTATAATGTAACCGGAATAAAACGAAAATGAAATTTAGGAAAATTGCATTTGCAAATTTATTAGTTCCTAGTACGATTCCAGCAGTGATTTCGGTGATTGCAGAGCGTTTTACTTGAAATTTCTTGTGTGTTTACGATACGAAATAAGCCCCATTAACCAATAGATTAGGCATAACAGTATTTAGTAAAATGCCCCATTGTTCGGGTCTACCCATAGAGACAAAATTTATTTACATATTTATACCAATAAACTGCCACCGTGTCCTTATGGTCCCGAACAATGTGACCTTTTACTAAACACTGTCACACATGTCAAGACGTCTTACTTTACTATACGCTAAATAATTCAGAAAATATATCTTAAGATGCTTTGCTAAGGCAAAGTTCATTAATACGGCAAATACACATCTTTTCAGAAATGCTGCGCAGGTAAGGGCATCATTACTTTTTTTATGCAAATGCGAGGCAAGTCGTCATGCATGACAATTTTGAACATAACAATGTACTAGATAAGACTCTTATATCGCACTCGCACCGTGACTAGGTATACTATTTAATCTGTATAGATTTGATAGTAATGATATGATATAGTATGATAGTAAATAAGAGATGCTGCATCACACTTTTTTTGTGTTCGTCTGTAATTAACTTGTCCTTATAAAATTACATTGGTAACAAGACTAATAAATACAGAGTGCCTATAAAATTCTTTGATTTTATTATTTTACTTCAGAATTCACGATACTTGCACAAACACGCAAAGAACAAAACAATAATAGTTCATTCGTAAACAAGAGGTAAAATTGAAGTGAGATGGTGTTGAAGATGCTTGTCTATTGTATAAAATTCTTAATCGATAAACCAATCATGCAGAATGTTTCAATGACACTAAGCTACTGTACCCTTACCGTGACGTAAACAAGTTTGTACGGAGAATAGTACAAACGGTTATAGAACTACAATTCTCCATACAAATCATTTACACAGTCGCTAGCGAGTACGGTCACTATAAACTCATGGTAAGGGTACTGTATTGTGCAACGAGTTGACCGAATCAGGTCTCCCGTTTCGTATACCTCGATCTGACGCAGCGTGATTTTTATTGCACAACAGCAAGACACAACTGACGATAGTCGTAAAAGAAGATACGACCTTTTAGAGGCGTCGTCTGAGCTTTGATACAGGATGTGATTGTGATATGCTGTGCCTCTAGTTACATAATATTGTAGCAAGAATCAATATAGACAGACATCGGCCATCATGTCAACAAAAACATACTATTACTTACGATTACCACTATTAAGTGAATCCTATTAGTAATTAATTGTGTTTAAATTGTATTGCAATCAAGCAAGCAAGTGAAGATTTTAAGAATATTAAAAACGGAAATCGAAAACGAGGGTAACCTTTTTATGGCTTGTTTAAGGAAACTTTCTACGTGCAATACCATGTATCCGGACCGTATTTCCATTATGCTCTGTTTATAGTTGTCATACACGGTTGGGTACATCTGAAGAAACCGGCCGTTTCACCTCGGGTGTCAATTTTTTACGCCACTGTTCCGCCGATGTAAACTTTCTACTACCGAACTAGTGGAGGGATAGAGTACTGGACTGAGATCTTTAAAACTCGAAATCGTGACCCTTGACTCATATGTCCGGCCAGTTAAAGACGCATAACGTTTACGATATACCCCTCTTAATACATTGTGTGTGTACTAACCTTATGTTAAGCTGTATTTACTAAAAATATATGGATCTTTTTCCGAAATAAATAATTTGAATTTGAATTTGAATTTGAATTTGAATACTCAATTAAGCTATAGGCAAAGGGTACGTAGGTAGGTAGAACTTACCAGGAACATCCATTTACTAATATTATTTATTATACTGCAATTTTATAAGGATTATAACTTATATCCTGTACAATGATGTTTTTAGAAGATACGTTCTACACTACTAACATGACAGCTGCAATATTGAATAAATGTTGAAACCGAGAAAATCTAATGATTTCAGATTACTTACTTGTGATATGAGATTCCGTTTTCTTTTTTACGTTTTTATGCCTTATTTATTTGTGCACTTACGCATTACCCAAGACGGCATTTTAGAACCAAAATGTTAATGCGAGAGTGACAAAAGCGTTGCGATGGCATAAGTACCATTTGGTGCCATTTGGCACATATTAAGTGCTTCACTTTTGGAGCGCTGAACGTATCTACTTATAAAATGTCATGCTGTACCGATTTGGCCAAAAAATCACCGGACGCTGCCGCCGTGCCTGGCTGCCATCTCTAAATTAGCCGAACCCGGACAATGACTTAAAAAACCCGGACATTCGGCGTGAATCGCATTTTTTCCCCGGACATGTCCGAAAATAATATTATTAAAAAAACAATCGCTTTATTTTTCAGTGAAAACCTCCCCGAAGGGCCCCGGACGGCCTCCGAACCGAACTAGGACAAATCCGGGGAAACCCGGACGGATCGTAAGCCTTGCCGTGCCGACGAATGTAAGATTCGGCGCAAACGCCTCTTGTACCGACACCCATCCCTGGATTAGTATCTTCTCAAAAGTAAATTACAATAAACAGCCGACCTACACTTACTTAAAAAGCTTCTTAAGTGTTTTGCCTTTGAAATGTTAAGAGACACTAGCGATTCGAGAGGCTTTCAGAGAAGTTTTGAGAGGTTTTTTTATTGTATGTTTCTTTATCACTACATAGTATAAAACAAAGTCGTCCTGTTGTCTGGCTGTCCCAATGTATGCTTAGAACTATGTATGTTTAAAACTACGCAACGGATTTGGATGCGATTTTTTTTTAATAGAGTGATTCAAGAGAAAGGTTTATATGTATAATATATGATGCATTGTATATTTGGTATTGCACCCGTGTGAAGCCGGGGCGGGTCGCTAGTAAAACTTTAAAAGCAAGTTTATCCTTCGTAATTTATAATATAGTTTTTATTTAATTAATTCGCACGTTCTTCTTTTTTATTGACAAAATTGGTTAAAATCGGTATTCGGTGTGATAAGTGGATAAGGAAAATTTTACCAAAAGGATGGCGCTTACGCATCCTGCATCACGCTGTTAAGATTTTTCCAAAACTAATTGCCCCTGAAATCTGATTTTCAAAATAAGAGATGTAATGTCGCATGTTTACTATAAGTTTTAAAATAATAACCGTAATTGCCGTTTGTTGCTCATCCTGAAAAAATACTTTGCCTCACTTTTTTTGTGAAATCAAATCAATTTCCTTTTCGTATGTTTGTTTTTAACCGACTTCAAAAAAGGAGAAGGTATCAATTCGAACTAATTTTTTTTTTTTTTTTTTCTATGTATGTTACTCGATATCTCCGAGAATCGTGAACCGATTTTCAATTTTTTTTTATCCAAAGGGTATAACTCCGAGTTGGTCCCGTTGGCACTAAGTCGCGATCTGATGATGGAATCTTAGAGAAATCGAGGGAACTCTTCAAATGTTATAGGGACATGTACGGCGCTTTCGGTAATTTATTGATAAAGTCAAGAATTTACATTCAGTAAATAGGATTTGGTGGACTAAAAAGCAAAAAAAATAAATTTTTAACAAAAAAAAAGAACCGACTTCAGCAAATAAGTTAGAATCAATCTTTATATTCTCAAAACAGTCTGGACGTTGATAGATCATGAGTGGTTTGGACCGGAGGGCAGTAATTGTGTGATTGATAAGAGGTTCTTACGATTTTTTTAGTATCTAATTCTATAGAGTGATATGCTGAAGAATTGCCGTATTACTATTCGGTTTAGAAAAAAAATATTTTAGAAACCTCGATATCATTTTTGAAGACCTATCCATAGATACCCCACACGTATGTGTTTGATGAAAAATTTTTTTTGAGGTTCAGTTCTAAGTATGGGGAGCCCCCAATATTTATTATTATTTTTTTATTTTTGCATCAAAATCTTAATGCGGTTCACAGAATACATCTACCTACCAAGTTTCAACAGTATAGCTCTTATATAGTTTCGGAAAAAAATGGCTGTGACATACGGACGGACAGACGGACAGACAGACAGACATGACGAATCTATAAGGGTTCCGTTTTTTGCCATTTGGCTACGGAACCCTAAAAAGGTGCACTTAATTTAATACTTTTCGCATAACTGCATTTGACATAACCTTCAGCTTCATGATAATAAATTGTATTTCTAACTTCTATTCTTGGACTTATATTCTATATTCTTATTATTATATAATATTCTTGGACAAAAACCTTCAAGAAACTTGGCGCGATATCAAGTTCATATACCATATTCAGCTAGTATATTGTTTTCTTTATGCTTAGCATTTTAGTATGCGCTGCTCGTCACCTTCCCAATTTAGTTCACCTTCTCTCAAATTCATGCCACCGATCGCAAAATTTACCTGCAAAATCTGGGCTATTGTTTTCAAAAGAGCTTAAATACAACAGCTTCTCACTTCACATACATCGTTTATCATTAACTTGGTAGAAATTCGGACGTAATTTCACGAAGGTCTAATCAAAATCGGGGACTTCATATTTATGAGCGCTAAATTGATCTAGAGCGCTCCTTTTGACCTAAATGCTTATTTTGGGCTTGAATGATGTAGTCTCGATTTAGCCAGTTTTGTAAGACGTCGGCAAATGGACTGAGATATTTAGAGTTCCGTGTAAAGGATTTGTCTGATTTGTAGAACGAGTGAACATCTTCGTGTGGACAACACAATAGAGGTTACCAAATTAATTTATCTGAATTGTATCGTCACGCGAACGATTTTGCAATTGTTTGCAGTTTCTTAACTTGTGCAGCTTAGAAGTTATACCTATAATGCAACACTTCGCAATTTTCTGTCCATCACCTAGTTCATGTTCCCATCTTCACCTTCCGCCCTGTAAGAGTTACGAGTATTATGCTTTAAAAATAATGAAACTATAGAGTTGGTAGTACATTACCGACTACAGCTATAGTTCCATTTGCCTCTCATCCTCCCCTCTTCCATAATAGGCTATTTGACTGATGTTGAATTCTACAGCGTACTGTAGTTATATGAATAAAATTAGCTAAATATATCACGAAACAAAGAAAAAAAATCCAGAAACATGTATCTTTTTTGGAAATATGTGACTTCAAAGGTACGCAAATTTTATGATTTTTTTTTTTAATCCAAAATAAATTTTGAAAATGTTTTCAGAATCCTCATAATTTTACGAAACAATAATTGTATGACAACTATGAACTTAAACGCACTTTTTCACGGTGAAAATGCCAAATTTCTTAATTTTTCCATACAATTATTGGTACCTATACCGGCCTGTGACGTCACTAGCCTGACGCGTTTTGTATGGAGCGTTTTTAGCGCTACGTAGAAATGTTGAACTTTGACGGTCATTTCTGACTTTTAGAGCAATTTAAGTGTAGTCAGTCCCATATAGACATTTGATCACAATAAAAAATAGAATCGATTGACATCCTAAAAAAAAATTAGTCAACATGTCTATTACCTACTCGACGCAGGCCTTCTGTCTCAAGTTGTGCCGTCCATGTTCATGTATCGTCACGAACAAGAGCGCACACTTCTAGGATTCTTTGTTGCATGACAAATATGTTTATCGCTTTCTATTCAAAACAGTGTGAGGGTCAGGGGTCGCATGACAAGCGAAGTCGTAGCCAGTTCTGTCAACTGTGGCATGAACTGTCGCTCGTAGTATTTCCAGGCCGATACGACCTTCAAACCTTTAAGAAAAGAGCGTACTCCCAAGTATATACAGCAAATATACCATTTAAATTAGCTGTATAAGCGCTTATGAATCCTGTGTGCTGCTTGGGCTCCTATCTAAAAGGCCGGCAACCCACTTGTAACCCCTCTGGTGTTCCATGGGTGACGGTAAATCGCTTACCATCAGGCGATCCGTTTGCTCGCTTGCCTCCAATGTTATAAAAAAAAATACTGGACCCTGCAAATGCATAATCTCTCGTCAGCTTATTTAATTGCCCTGGCGTGCGCCGGTCACATCTGCGGCCGGTCATTTTTTGTCCATCGGCATTTCCGCCCGTACCAAGCGTTGGGCCATTCAAATTGCAAAACAAATGGATTTTTTTTGCACACGTTATAGCTTTGGTTGTGTTGCGTGCTATTAAAAGAAAAGCGTTTTAATGACAAGTCGGTATGACGTGTATGAGCTTTCATTTTAACGCAGAAAACTGGAGTCTTGACACGCAAGTTCTTAAATCATTTCTACGGTTCCGTACTCAAAAAGTGTAAAGCTAGGGTGCTAACGGAGTTTGAGTTTAACGGAACCCGGTTACTAAGCTTCCGCAGTCTGTAAGTCCGTCCGGCCGTGTGTTACAGGGTATCTTTATCTGTATTCTTCCCAACATAATTGGTAGTCTTAAAATTTTCGCACAATATCGATAGTTAGGTAGAGTATAAACTATTTCTGTCCCAATGTTCATGCAAATCTGTCCAGCCGTTTCGGCGTGATAAAGACACAAGTACACAAACACACTTTCACTTTTATAATATTTGTGGAATACTTTCTGACATAATTAAATGTTGTGTACAGTACACATCTTATTTTAATCGAGAGTGCAATGACATAACTCATCAAGTAACGTAACATATTGACTGACTTTTTACCCTACATTCTTGTTATGATATGATTTTACCTTTGTTTTGGACAGTGCAAATTCAAAATTTAGTAAACATGCTTCGCAAATATTATTCGTATGTCGTGCAATATTAACCCTGAATTTCCAGGTTCTTTACAACTAGGCATATATCAAAAGCATACATTTATCCCGGGGGTCTTCGATGCGTGAATGATTTGGCGCCTACTGTCGGCGTAGTGTTAAATCATTCGTGCATCGAAAATCCCGGGGTATGTCGTGTACTTTCAAACAGAATATTTTGATGAATTGATGACAAATCAAAACGTCAGTAGTTTTACTTATTATTCTTCAAAATAATTACTAAAATAACATCTCGTTTTCTAATTAACAATATTAAATCGCGTGGCCGATTTCTTGAAGGGATCACCTACCGTATAGCTACATTTAAATTTAATTAAACAACTTTTTTAATCTCTTTACAGGTACTTTATTTGATCGGGTTCTCATTCATTAGAGGGGCGACAAAGGGTCGCCATGACAACCTCTAAGCCAACTCTTTCAAGATTGATGTCCAGGACACCTTCGGAGGGTAGATATGAAAAATTTACATATAGATCTACGGTGGACGCAATAAGTTCTGCCCCTTATTGCTGCATACCCTCGTTTGGTTTTGAATCTTATAGAAAAATATTTAAAGGCGTAATTTGGTTTATAGGTACGCTGCGTCTAATAAAAGACGGGTCGGTCTCGGTCCTGCCATAATGAAAACCTGTCGTAACGGTCGGTGTACGTTTTTGACAATCTGTTACCCTTCAAACCACGAGGAGAATGTTAATTTACTCATTCGTTTATGTCATTAATTAGCTGCAAAATGTTAGTTATTCTTTACAGAATCATAAAGATAATATGGGATATTTTAGCAGCAAGTAATCCGATTGCTACCAACTCATCAATGGTGCTTTAGCCTTGTATTCTCCTCGATCAAATACATATTAACTGAATCATCTCTCGTTAACTGAAAAAAAAATTCATGTACAGTAAGCTGCAGAGAAACCTGACCCACCTGCTATAGTGATTAATATGGCGGAGGGGTCAGGTTTCTCTGCAGCTTACTGTACATAAACCTATATATTCATATGCATTGGTCCGTTCGTCTGTCTGTCAACGTTATTACGATACATTATTATTATTATTTTCATTACTATTTCTTTGTTATAAGTTAAGTTTTTCTTGCAATGAATTATTTATTTTTGAAAAATTATTACGATACATGCCAAAGGCGGTGAATGTACCAGATCGCAGTGTTGTGGTTGGTTGTGGTGCAGGAGGTTGAAGGCCATAAATATGGGATCTGAGGCTTCAAGAATTACTGCCCGTGGTTTGTCTGATGTTTTACGTCTTGCCTTGGCCGGGAAGTGAGATTTTCTCCTCGCGTAGCTGGCAGAAATCTTTAGTCACATCTAAATCGGTCAGCTCGGTAGTTGATCGAAAGATCCCACTGCATCAGTCATAAAATCTATAATAAGCATTGAAAGCCTGTCGAAGCGAAAGCTAGCTGCGAATAGAATTATCGCAAATTAATAATGAATATTTCATACTTGTCCAGTCCAGTTGCATTAAATCATAATTCGTGCCGTTCAAAGAGTAATTAACATGCACAGGATTGATAGACATTGTTTGGCAAAGTTGGAATAAATAAACTATTAATTAATCATTAATTTCAATAATTGTATACTTATCCAATTGCGATCAGTCAGCTATGTCGATAGAAAGAAAATTGACAAAACACGCGCATACTACTAGTTTAACCTCTACACACATAACAAATTATTATCCGTTTGTCCATCAATTCCATAATAAATGCTATTGCATTGTTATGAGTCATATTGTTAATGACGACATTACTTGACCATACTGTATGAATTGAAGTGAGCTATTAAGAACCGTTTGAGCAAATGAGCACCCAATGCCGAAAATCACGTCGACGATAAACTATGCCAGCAGCCTTTTTTACATTTTGTCAGCACGCTCAAAATATTTAACCTATGGTCTGGAGCCACTTTATGTACATGGAAATCGAAATTATAGCCAAAAAGCAACTTGAATAACATTGACCAGATAAATAATCCATACTTGATTAACGTGTAAAATGGGTTTACTCAACGAAAGTGAATCATGTAAAACCGCCTCAAACGTTTATGATTTAGGTTGAATTTGCCCAAATTTTTATTCCAAGAATAATGCTTTTGGATAATAATGTAAAACTAAGGTGTTTAGTTAAATCCACCCTTAATAGTATTACCTGTACAATATTAAATTTCTATTCCTATGTGTGAATCAACCGTAACAGAAGGCTTTGCGGTTGCGTTGCGTCGGTCGTGGACTTTGGTTACACCGAGAGTAGATTTACTGAGTGCTCGGTAACTAAGAGCCCGCTGATAAAACATTCAAGATGAGAGTGAAGTTTTTAAGATTTCATTGCTATTCAAGAGATTTTGTCTTAATACCTGAGCAAAGTTTATATACGCTTCAAATATTTATATCGTTAAGTTAGGTACTCTATTTCTTAGTTCGACGGGATGTCTTTTTTTGTCCGTGCCATTCTTTAATCTGTTATCTAGCTTGCAACTATGCATATTGTTACTCGAACGATCCATCCTGATTTTTCTGGTCTACATCTGATCTTAGCAATCTAATACTACTGGCAAGCAAATCTCAACACATAGCGTTAAATTTAAAGCAAAAATTTAATGTGTCAGTTCCCAATTTTACGACCCACTAATTACCAAATTATTATTATAAGGGTTCTTACCCTAGGTCAAATTGCGTACCCTTAACATTTTACGAAGTTACGAGGTCACGTTTTAGTAATTTTCGAACGCGCTTTAGTCATTCCAAGGGCACCTAACCCAATTTAAAATAACCCAATACTTTCCCCAATCCGTAATTAAAGCGGTGGCATCCAAATGGGGTTTCAGAGCGGACCTCGTTTCTGTATTCATGAAGCGACTCCATAGTTTGCTATTACGGTGATCTGCTCGCAAGTAGTTTTGGATTAGGTCGTGTTTGCCCCCACTTAGAAATGCGTTCTCTTTGAATTAACCGGCCGTGTTGTAGACAATTTGTAAGGAGGCGTGTCGGTTTCAAAGGGGTTTAGGATCGGTTTGATAGATAGAAGACAATATATCACCTGACTACATAAATATGTGACGCTATATAATAAAATGCTAGATAAAACTATCGACCCGTAGTCGTTCGTATATTTGCACCATTGAGATCAATTTGACGGCTGAATAAACCTAAGCGCATGGGAGATGTTGAAGCAGATACCTAAGCACGCAAATACATAAATTTGCATGATAGTACAGCCTTATAAAATGCACAATCTGTACACTTTTAGTACCTACTTTGTCTCTAGAGAATACATCATTAATTTGCCCTTTACGGCATTATCATAATTCCATTACAACGGGACAGGTGAAAGTAAATAAAAGCTTGTAATAGGTACTGCTAAACAAACTATATCTACGTCCGACACAAAAATAAGTATCGTTCCAAAACATGTACTAAGTCTTTTACATTCGATCCAAAGCATCATATCACTCTCGTATCTTCAAAGCCGAAGTTTAAATTTAATTCAACACGGGAAAAATCGTTTTAGATAATGAAATAATTAGGAAAAATGCGAATTTGACGTAATAAGGGCATGTAGAACCCAATCAGCCCGCGAGTTCGCGGATGGATTACGTGATGCTCGCGAAAGTCTCATCAATATTCATGAGCCAACGTCGAATCGACGATGAATAGTCGATGAGTCGACGCTGTCGATACGGTGGTACATCACTAGTTCGGTGTTTGAAACTGTATCTTGTGTTTATTTGTCGTGTTGAGTTGTAGTGGTAGGTTGTAGAGATAGGTTGTTGCGCGATAAGTTGCTTAATGCGTTTTTTGTTTGTTTTGACACTGAGGTCTGCGGGAGCTGTCGGACGATATGATTATCCGTATTCAGCGAATGGAATGGACCGATGACGCTCAGCTAGACGCAGAGCTAAACTTGCTACAAGAGCTCGTATACGATGATGTTGCGGAAGGTCATGAAGACGATGTTACTATAGCCACTTTGCAACATCAGATCACGCTCGGTTGCACGGGTCCGTTGTGTACCTACTTAAATTTCAATACTTTTTTTCTTTAAGGGCTCTTCTATATGACTAATTGAAACTAATTCTCCTAGCGCTTTGAAAAGTGTACCAGGTAGGATAAGTAGAAGCACCAAAAAACATAAAATATATATATACATATATTCAGTCTATTATTTTCTACAATTAATTTTTCATATATGAGCGCTCGCGGGCCTGTTTAGTTACATGCACATTACATGACAGTACAAGTTTTAAGGCATGTATTTAACGCGGCGACAAATTAATCAGATTTAGGGATTTATAAAAAATTAAAGGGGATAGCAAAAATAATAAGTTGGCGACTAATTGCGGAGACTATTAAAGTAAAAAGTAGCAGCCAAGTAATCAATTTTCGGCTTTGTTTCAATATAAACTAGCATCGAGTTATCAAGTATATATTTATTAAAAAAAACCGTACAAAATGTGAACATCAAATTACAACATAAGTCAATTTTAAAATAAAACAAAACATACAAAAGAGACATCGAGTTATTGTTTTGGCGACTGAATTAACTTATTAAGCGGAAACGTGACAGCGGATAAAAAGTTGAAAATGGCCTACTCTAATTGTTCAATGGAGATTACATATAAAATAAATCAAGGTCATAAAAAATATTTTGTGCGACAATTTAAGAGCTTTAATCAAAGTTGAAAATTGCATGTATAAATAATAATTTTGGTCCATAGTTTTATTTAGTGGCTCTGATTTTGGTCAATTTTTCGTCAGGTGTGATGTCATATTGACACCTATTTTTTATGATTCTATCGTATAGAATACGTTAAAATAAACGTGTTTTGTATGGACAACTTTTTTCTAAACTTAATAATTACCGAGATATGGACTCCTAAAACCGACAATATTTTTTTGGATATTGTGTCAGACTCTGCCTGAGGGCTGCTCTCCCTCCGCGCCTCCGGCTTTTTATATACACTCTAGGGGTAGGGCAGACAAGACCACGTGGAATCGGGGTTGACAGCTTCGGTTCTGAGGCAAGTCTTATGATAATGCAATGCTTATTTTAGCGTAGCGTGTTTTAGCTAGATTCGGACTAAAATAAGCGTGTTTTGTATGGGCAAAACATTTTTACCTAAAAAACGCTTATCGCCGTTTTCATTAAATAATGGTTTCGAAAACTAAAAAAATAACTCCCCATTACTTTTATATAGTACCCATTTTAATATTTAAGCTGCCAGCAAATCAAAGCCCAAAATGCTTTTTTAGATGGAGACCTGTAGTTGCCACTAATATAAAGTTTGTTATCCTTCTGCTAATATTAGTCGCCAAGTCATTATTTATAGTACCTCACCTATGATTTCAGTAATCTTGTTTATTATTTCTGCTACCTTAAAGTAGCTGCCATTATTTGAATTTTAAAATATCCTTAGTTTAAAGCTCATTTAATATAAATGATTGCCAAAATATTTAATCGCTGCCAAGTTATTATTTTAGTTGCAAATAGTTTGCTGCTCTTTAATTTTTCTGTCGCCGCGAAAATAATAAGCCAAGTTTTAATATCACAATAACAAATATGTAGAGACCAGGTATTACCCATGGTCCGTTGGTTCACTACTTGGGACTGTTTTCCCCGTCTTGAAAAAATAACAGTATTACAAATACCATAAAATGCCATAAATGCTGGACTACAAGACAAGTTACAGTTCCACTCTTTACGTTGTAGCGCACTATCCATATCGAACACAAATAGTGCCGTTTGGAAACGAAACATAATGGCGTAACTTTCTGTACGCTTTTGCATGTTTGCAGCGAAAACAACAAAGTTTCCGTGGTAATAGTAGCAACAACCCGTATTCGGAAACAAGAAATTCAAAATACATTTTTATGATATGGTGTAAGTGTTAGCAGAAACAAGGAAAATTCAAGGGGCCTTTTAGTTTGTATTCGCGTTTGTGTTGCCGAACTGCCCACGGAAAGTTCCGAAACAAGGGCATCAGCGTGTCTAACAACGAATGAAAGTAGGACGAGACGTGTTCGCGGCTCAAGCACTGAGGGACTCAAAGACTTTGCTTTGTCTCAATGAATGTAAATGCATATGTGTGTCAAAAAGGAGTGAAGTTGTCGGGAATCCGGGCACGAGTTTATTTGTTACCGATTTCGTTCTGTTCCCGGTTACAGTGAGTTTTTGGAATGCGTCTCTTTGAATTATTGTTACGTTTTCGTAATAGAGTTACGAAGAAGCCTTAGAAATGTTTTCAACTTATGACTAAAGGGTCGTTATTCATAATATAGGACAACTGATTCCAGTATGTTTAATCTTCAAGGAAAGGGCTTACTCTCATTTGAAAGGTCGGCAACGCACTTCAGGCGAACCGTCTGCTCGTATGCCTCATGTCATAAAAAAAAAGTATTCCACGGGCAATACCTGGCAATACCTGGTAGATCCTTCGATCAATCGCCTTAAACCCACAGGAGAAAAACTGCCTATAGTAAACCCAGGTGAACTGAATAGGTGGACCACGGGCAATGCCTGTCTAGTCTACATAGAAAAGTAGCTCTGCTTCGTCTGCCGCCTTTGTTTAAGAGTAACGCGTATTCGTAGCCAGTTGTACGTAACATACGCGTCGGTCGCTCGTTAATTAATTATACGTCGTATTTCACAAAAACAACCAATAAAATACAGTTCTCAAGCAGCTTTTGCCAAGATCAAAAAAGAGAACATTCCGTACTCTTTTTTATTCTGTGATGTTATCTAGATCTCGTTACGCGTAGGTATACTATAGGCCATGTTCGTATCAGATCTGATAATAGACCTGAATCGTTACATAAAATTAGTTTCTATATCGGCGGAGGCCGTTCAGTTGGCAGGTAAATATTCATGTACGCCAAATATCTAGGTTATTGTATTTATGTATTTTTCCCTTGTAGTTCGTTAGTAAAATTATTATGACGGGCATGCACAGTCAAACTGATTAAACCACATACTCATTTAATTACATGTTTGTACACACATTAGTATACGCGTCCGTTTAACTGTTAATACACGAAAAGAGTGTGTGTGTATGACCCGAACACATTGTTTTATTTAAATGTGTGACAGTCACAGAAACCGAAGAATTTCCCAAAACAAATTAACTCATGAGAGAGACAATACACGATCACTTACATGTAAACGAACATCATTTTCCAGCGTACCATCGAAGACAACGCTTACTGATGATTATTTGTAAACGCATATAAATCTTATTGCAACATGACAGTCTATGTGTGTATAGTTATAGTTAACCATGTCTTCGTTTGTACCGGCAAAAACTACATCTTCTATACGATTATAAAATTCTAGATTGAGAGGGGTCATGATTTCAGGAAAAATCCTTATAGCTTAATGTGGGATCATCATTTGTTTTGTATGCGCGCGATGCTATGCCAATCTAGCGCCATCTGTTTTCAGAATTCATTTTAATTTGTCCTCGCATCACGCCGAAAGGGCTGGATAAATTTTAACCAATCTTGGTACAGGGATAACTGGACAGCCAAAGATGGTTGTATAACCTGTGTAGGGGTAAAAAAAATACGCGTACGAAGTTGCGGGCACCAATATGTAATATTAATTGGGCCATGGTTGTACAAATTATTATGTAAAGAATCACACTAATGATATAATCGCACTTCTAATCGGCGAACCGGTATGGAATCCCCACCGTCTCGCCTCGCCCCTTCCCACCAGACGGGTCTAACTTGTATGCTAATTTAAAGTATTCTACTCTTTCCCCGGTTGCCGGTTGGCGGATTATTGTTGTTTGTTTATTGGAAGTGATTTCTTTAATGTACGATAATTATTACTAACAAAACTGGGAACTAAATCGACGAGGCTTTGTCATATCTCCAGTTTAGCAGTATCTCTGATTAATCACGATTTTAAAACGGACATATCTAATTTCTTGTTATTCGGTTGGCAAGCGACATAGATATTTCGACATTTTAAGAAGGATATGGCTAATCACCTGCCATGCGATAGCAATAAAACATGCCTTTAAATATCGAATTTTTGTTTCTTTGTTTTACATCCCTAGGACGGTGAATTAGTGAATGTCCCAGATCGGTGCTTGTGGCCCGAACCGAAAGTGAGGCTTTACTAATAAGTAACCGCCCGTGGCTAAATCTAAAGTTTTACGTCTTGGCTTGGCCAAAAGTGAGATTTTCTCCCCCTCTTACGGCCTGGGATGACGTTAAAATACGTATTAGAATTACAGACTTGATGTGTAGGTATTTGATCATCGTATAACCACAATCCATAGTTTTTGCCACTAGCCTGTACGGTAGTAACTCGTTACTGAAGTCACCAAAAGTGATAAAAATAGATTACAAACGGATTTTTAAACTGTTGGCACAATATCATCCGGTTGTGCACAAAACAGCGCCTCGCGGAATCGGGTTGCGCGCTAGAGAGCTGTGTCCACACGCGGCGGGGGAAGAGCGGCTCGAGAGGATAAACAGGATTCTGTACCGTTGCATATAGCATTTTGTGGTCATGCGAAGGCTTCCAAGTTTAATACAAACTTAAGTAGGTTCGAATAACAGTACATTACCGCAGACGCTGGGTAAGAAGGGCTTGCCGGCTTCGTATGTCCTTGTTCACGGCTATAGGCAATTATAGTGCTTTTTCTCAAACATATGCAATGAAATAAAAGAATACATCACTAAAATATAATTCAGCTGTTTAGATGAACACAGACACCATGTTTAAAAAAAATTACCTTATGGTTCTCTCGAGTTGTTCCGCCCGAAACGTGATACTTCGAAGCCTGTTATAACTCAATGGCGACATTTCATTGCATGTTCTTATTAGTCTTTAAGTATGAAATGGTCGAATTACTCTCTTAACAATTGGCTCTCCTCTGAGTCTGAGCGAATATTTATTTTTAAGAAAACTGAATAGACCATCGGTATACTTAGCTATATAAAGAAAAACAGAAACATGCTTCTCAAGTGCAATACCTTTGTGCGTATTTTCCGCTAAACTTAATTTCCATACAGAGAGTGATCGTCGTTTCGATTTCAATGTTGACTCAAACAAGTTTAAAACCATCTTTGTTTTCATCGGAAAAACGGCAAATAATGTTTTTTTTTTATTTTAACACGTTTTTTTTTGCGGCACCAAATTTATCCATGAGTCGAGCGTGGTCGCCGACCAAGATATCAGTAAATAGATCTAACATGTACTTTAAATAACACGTGCATCTAGTTCACGACTGCTTATAGCCCGTGACCTGTAAGTTGTTGATCTTCATCGCGTGAGTACGTTTTGTTTCAATTTAAATACTTCTTAGGTATAATATTATGAAAACTATCGTGAGACATCTTTGCCAGAAACGGACGTAAAAATTGACAGAAACGGCCCGACATTATAATATTATTAAACTATCGTGAGGTATCTTTGCCAGGAACGGACGTAAAAATTGTCAGGAACGGCCCATGTTTCGGTGTGGCGAGATGAGCGAAAACCAGTGCAGCGGGCCGCGAGTCGCGTAGCAGCACGGATAGTTGTCCCCGATGAAGAGCTCCATGTGAGTTCGAAACATAGCAGCACGGATAGTTGTCCCCGATGAAGAGCTCCATGTGAGTTCGAAACATAGCAGCACGTATAGTTGTCCCCGATGAAGAGCTCCATGTGAGTTCGAAACATAGCAGCACGGATAGTTGTCCCCGATGAAGAGCTCCATGTGAGTTCGAAACATAGCAGCACGGATAGTTGTCCCCGATGAAGAGCTCCATGTGAGTTCGAAACATAGCAGCACGGATAGTTGTCCCCGATGAAGAGCTCCATGCGAGTTTTAAATATAGCAGCACGGATAGTTGTCCCCGATGAAGAGCTCCATGTGAGTTCGAAACATAGCAGCACGGATAGTTGTCCCCGATGAAGAGCTCCATGTGAGTTTTAAATATAGCAGCACGGATAGTTGTCCCCGATGAAGAGCTCCATGCGAGTTTTAAATATAGCAGCACGGATAGTTGTCCCCGATGAAGAGCTCCATGCGAGTTTTAAATATAGCAGCACGGATAGTTGTCCCCGATGAAGAGCTCCATGTGAGTTCGAAACATAGCAGCACGGATAGTTGTCCCCGATGAAGAGCTCCATGCGAGTTTTAAATATAGCAGCACGGATAGTTGTCCCCGATGAAGAGCTCCATGCGAGTTTTAAATATAGCAGCACGGATAGTTGTCCCCGATGAAGAGCTCCATGCGAGTTTTAAATATAGCAGCACGGATAGTTGTCCCCGATGAAGAGCTCCATGTGAGTTCGAAACATAGCAGCACGGATAGTTGTCCCCGATGAAGAGCTCCATGCGAGTTTTAAATATAGCAGCACGGATAGTTGTCCCCGATGAAGAGCTCCATGCGAGTTTTAAATATAGCAGCACGGATAGTTGTCCCCGATGAAGAGCTCCATGTGAGTTCGAAACATAGCAGCACGGATAGTTGTCCCCGATGAAGAGCTCCATGCGAGTTTTAAATATAGCAGCACGGATAGTTGTCCCCGATGAAGAGCTCCATGCGAGTTTTAAATATAGCAGCACGGATAGTTGTCCCCGATGAAGAGCTCCATGTGAGTTTTAAATATAGCAGCACGGATAGTTGTCCCCGATGAAGAGCTCCATGCGAGTTTTAAATATAGCAGCACGGATAGTTGTCCCCGATGAAGAGCTCCATGCGAGTTTTAAATATAGCAGCACGGATAGTTGTCCCCGATGAAGAGCTCCATGCGAGTTTTAAATATAGCAGCACGGATAGTTGTCCCCGATGAAGAGCTCCATGCGAGTTTTAAATATAGCAGCACGGATAGTTGTCCCCGATGAAGAGCTCCATGTGAGTTCGAAACATAGCAGCACGGATAGTTGTCCCCGATGAAGAGCTCCATGCGAGTTTTAAATATAGCAGCACGGATAGTTGTCCCCGATGAAGAGCTCCATGCGAGTTTTAAATATAGCAGCACGGATAGTTGTCCCCGATGAAGAGCTCCATGTGAGTTTTAAATATAGCAGCACGGATAGTTGTCCCCGATGAAGAGCTCCATGCGAGTTTTAAATATAGCAGCACGGATAGTTGTCCCCGATGAAGAGCTCCATGCGAGTTTTAAATATAGCAGCACGGATAGTTGTCCCCGATGAAGAGCTCCATGTGAGTTTTAAATATAGCAGCACGGATAGTTGTCCCCGATGAAGAGCTCCATGTGAGTTTTAAATATAGCAGCACGGATAGTTGTCCCCGATGAAGAGCTCCATGCGAGTTTTAAATATAGCAGCACGGATAGTTGTCCCCGATGAAGAGCTCCATGCGAGTTTTAAATATAGCAGCACGGATAGTTGTCCCCGATGAAGAGCTCCATGCGAGTTTTAAATATAGCAGCACGGATAGTTGTCCCCGATGAAGAGCTCCATGCGAGTTTTAAATATAGCAGCACGGATAGTTGTCCCCGATGAAGAGCTCCATGCGAGTTTTAAATATAGCAGCACGGATAGTTGTCCCCGATGAAGAGCTCCATGTGAGTTCGAAACATAGCAGCACGGATAGTTGTCCCCGATGAAGAGCTCCATGCGAGTTTTAAATATAGCAGCACGGATAGTTGTCCCCGATGAAGAGCTCCGTGTGAGTTCGAAACATAGCAGCACGGATAGTTGTCCCCGATGAAGAGCTCCATGTGAGTTCGAAACATAGCAGCACGGATAGTTGTCCCCGATGAAGAGCTCCATGCGAGTTTTAAATATAGCAGCACGGATAGTTGTCCCCGATGAAGAGCTCCGTGTGAGTTCGAAACATAGCAGCACGGATAGTTGTCCCCGATGAAGAGCTCCATGCGAGTTTTAAATATAGCAGCACGGATAGTTGTCCCCGATGAAGAGCTCCATGCGAGTTTTAAATATAGCAGCACGGATAGTTGTCCCCGATGAAGAGCTCCGTGTGAGTTCGAAACATGACGGGCCGCTCCTGACAATTTTTATGTGAGTTTAAACCGTTTTTATACTTAAGGATGTCTCACGAGGTAGGCACTTCTTAGGTATTATTCAAATTGTATTTCCAATTCCCACTTACCATCGAAGCTGACCTCACTTACGATTATTCTCGTCTTAACGATTGCGCCACGTATAGAACTAGAATGATTGGAATATTTTCATTTCAATTTGTGTGTCGTAAGAATTTTTAACGTTTCACGTTTTGGTCCGTGTTTCTGGAAATGTTCTCACGTCTGTGTATTTTCGGAAAGTCATAAAATCTGATCTTTACACAAATACAAATGTCGGAGAAATAGTTTACCAATAGATGTCCGTGAGGTCGCAGATTGCGATTCGGGTTTGAGTGAAAACTGAGAAATTCTTATCTGGAGCGAGTGAGACAGGTATAAAATGTGAATCGCATTCTGACACCTTACGCACTGTATCTACTTGTTAAATGTACATACACATATCTCAAATGATTAATACGAACGTGTCCTCACATATTATATTTAATTTGGAGTTTTAAAGGTGACCCTTTAAAGTATTAGAGATAAAAAAAAATAGTGCGTGAAGGCCCTCCGCGCGGAAGAAGTGAAACTTCGTAATGGGGAAATGAAACTAGGAAGGGGTAGAAATTGTAATTTCAAAAGAGAAAACCTAACAATCAATTTGATTGTTAGGTTTGTTTTATTTATTTTTATTTATTTATTTATTTGATATTCACAAGAGACGTACCTTGACATAACCTTAAATCCGTCGCACTGTCCGTGGGATTGTTGCGTTGAACGTTTAACGCAACAGTGCTTTCCTACCCCCTCCACTTTAGCGTTAAACGTTTAACGCAACCTTGTTGGAAGTCGCATTAGAAGTTTCACTTCAATATAAAATAATATCTTTGCCGAGTAACTAAATGCTTACCTAGTAGCAAATTGAAAAATATGTATGTTGTACCTAGTAGACGACGCGGTTGGCGCAGTTTGTCTGGACAAATATTTGTGTGATGAACTGGAATATTTGTTCGTGGCCTGGGTCATGAATGTTATCTATATGTACATACTAATAATAGCACAAGCATTGCTTAGTTTGGAACTAAGTCGATTTGTGTGAGATTGTCTCTTAATAATTATGTATAAAAAAAGTGCATATTTATCATTTAAATGCAACAAATAAATGAATTTGTAAGTTAGCTGATACGGGGGCGGGCTTATTAGATCCAGCTCATTTATCAAAGCTCGGGCGTACACTCCTATGCACATCCGTATTATATGATAATATATCAGACTGTCTGGTCAGTGACACATGGATTTTCGTTTAAGGTCAACGTCGTGGGTGGTAATTTTTTAAATCTAAAATGGTAGCGGAAAAGTAGCTTCTAACGTCATTTTTGTAAAACCATATTGAGAATAGAGAGCTGTTCACCTTTCATAATTTGTGTCACCTTTTCGTATGTGTACGTACAATATCACCACACTACTCGCGAAGTTGGCCTATGTTGGTCGAGGCGAATTTGGCCGAAGTATGAGTTTCCGCAGCGAAGTGCCTCCCATGCACACTATCGTATTCGACCAACTTCGATCAACTTCGCTAGTAGTGTGGACCCGCAATTTATACTGATTTCTGTGTACCTACAGGAATTCACTCTTGGCTAGTGAGCCAAGAGTGAATTCCTTTAGGTACACAGAAATCAGTGGTACCAAGCTTCTTATTAGTATATGAATTATGCTGATATTACTACTCGCCTAGCGTGTAATAATCATGATATTCGATTTTATGTTAATTCATATAAATATTTCTTCGTAAGTCTCCTGCCTCACCGAGTCTATCCCCACAAATTTTATTGGAATGTATGGAATTTGAGTTAGCTAACTCGCTTGTAGATGCTGCTATGATGTTCCAGTGAGGCAAAGCTCTCAGCCCTCGATCTTCCAGCTCATTTCTGTAACCTAAAAGTCTATTACCAAGGCGTTATATTAAACACTAATTAAAAATGGCGCCGGTACAAAACCCTGCTGCAGTAAATTGCTCAACACTAGTACTAGCCAACCTTTATAAGGTCAAAGAGGGTGTGAGTTACAATCGGCTGAGGTCATATTAATGACGTCTACATCTATATTAACTGCGCGGAATTAACAACCGGCGTAAATTAATATTAGCGTATGAATTGGCTTGTTTGATAATAGTTTACCATAGTTAAAATACAATTTAAGGGCATAGAGTTAACGCGATTATTCGTATCGTAATACCAAGTAGTATAGTCTCCAGTTTTGTCTGGTTATATAGGTGAAGGTATTTTTTTGTATGATCCTATGGTCTCACCGGAAGATCAGCGCTAGCTTTCGGGTTTGCATCATGCTTAGGTTGCATTTCGGACTATACTTTATAGTTAGTTTTAGTTTATAATCGTATTTTTTTTTATTAAAACTGTTACGAATTAATGAATTTCTTTCTTTTTGCTCTCTTGTATTGTACGGCAGTTCGTAGAGCTGTCTGTGACCGTCACGTTGTGTTGTGATGGGAGTGTTGCCACAGCAATGCCTTGCAATACCACGTGTTTTGTTTAGCACTTCCATTTTTTTTTATTAGGAACTTTTACATTTTTCTTACGTCTAAAACAATGTCCCACAGAACCAGTGGCTGGTTTGACTGTGGGATCTCTTGCGAGCGCGCAAAAATAGGTGCCACTAGAACAAGCTTTGCGAAGTGAGTTCCTGACATGAATGAAAAGATATATAATATATTTACTCTATTTGAATCACTCTAGCTATGGCTGAGTAAGTTTCGTCTTTTGTCTGGGCTTTATATGTATGTATGTATGTATGTAAACGCTTTATTGTACACAACAACTGGTTATAAATACATTGATAACAAATGAAATATGTACAAAGGCGAACTTATCCCTATTAGGGATCTCTTCCAGTTAACCTTTGAGCAATTGAAGGAATGGGTATTCGAAGAAAATAGGCAAACTACACTGCGTACAACCAAGATATGTATATTATAATTGTAGAAGAAGTGACCAAGTGCCAACAAAAGTATTGTTTACCCTATAAGGTAAAATATCTTTCACGTTCACATAAAAATAAACCATAAATGACTATAAGCTTCATTATGGAAACGTTTCGATACCCGTATCTTTAAAACTTACTTTCTAAATGTCCGTCTATAGACACTTTAGAAAGTCGAAGGATATTAACAAGTGATTCTATGGCAACATTAAGCCATTACTACCGTTAATGCTTGCGTACGTATCCCGTTTTGTTTGTTTACGGAACCCATTAGACGTTAATTTAATTACAACAGGAGAGTTTAGTTACAATTTTCTATGAAGCAAACCCAAATACGACGGGATTATGTTAAGTGATTGTGGAGGCGATGGCGGCTTTTCGTCTCCACCATCAGACCAGCTCGACGACATCATAACATTAAGTACATTATTACATGGCCTGCAGGCCATGTAGCCCGGAGAATGGCGGTGGCCGTTGGGGCAGCAAAGTCCTAGAGTGGCGACCACGTATAGGTAAGGGCAGCGTGGGTCGGCCTCCGACTAGATGGACGGATGACCTCGTGAGGGTAGCGGGGAATCAATGGATGCGGTCTGCACAGGATTGCACTTTGTGGCGAGTCATGGGGGAGGCCTATGTTCAGCAGTGGACGTCTGTGGCTGATAGATAGATAGAAGTACATTATTACCAAATAGTGCGTAAAATTTCAGTACAATAGAACACCGGGAAGGGTGGGATGTTATTCAAAACTTACACGATTTGATTACAGACCAGATACCGGGATGCGAAACTTCTCGATCTTCTAAAACATGCCATTCGCAATGGAAAGACGAATTGACCTATAGAAAAGAGCGCACTCCCATGTGAAGGGCCGAGGACGTGTTTGATCTTTCGTGTTACAGGTGCCCATGGGTCAATACCCAATGGTAATCATCTAATCCCTTACCAACAGGCTTAATTCGTTTACCTCCTATATCGTAAAAAGGACCTAACTCCTCTACCTCCTAGTGTGCTCCCTTGTCCGTTGAAAATTGCAAGGCGTCACGCTATTTTGGGGCTCCTTAATTTCATGTGTTTTCTACTCCGTTGCACACTAACGTTCTGACAGATCGCCATTATTTAAGTGCTTCTCGCTGGAATGACCGCTATCATTCTCTGTCCTTCACCTTTTCTTTAACCTTTGGGAGGAAAAGAAAGAAAATATCTTGATAATGAATGACATTCATTGAACACTCTAACATTGGACCTTGTTTATCCCTTACATATCGCCCACTTTCAGTGTAATAATCGAAATGTTGAAATTTATGACGACAGTGTTTATCACGTGATACTGATAGGTGAATTGTGAAGCATTCGTCACTATCCGGCACGTATATAATTGGTGCGAGAATGACGCACACTTTATCGTTTATTTAATAAACTTGGCTATAATAGGTAAGGTATAGGCCTGCAGATGTAATTTTAATTAACCGTTTATTCTTCGAATCAGTTTTATTATCACTTGATTGAAGCCATCATGTCGAGATATCGAAAATTAAAGATGTTATACTTCTAATGCAACCTATCTATCAGCCACAGACGTCCACTGCTGAATATAGGCCTCCCCCTGACTCACCACAAAGTGCGCCAGGCATACTGCATCCATTGATTCCCTACTACCCTCACGAGGTCATCCGTCCATCTAGTCGAGTAGTGGTATACTATACGGAACTGAGATATGGTCGTTCACAATGGGACTCATATGGCGGCTAAGAGTCACGTAATGTGCGATGGAAAGGTCTCGGAGTGTCTTTGCGCGATATGATCAGACATGAGAATATCCGCAGGTGAACCATAAGATAACCGCCATATGTAGTTCCCAGGATTGCACGGTTGAAGTGGCAATGAGCAGGCCGAGTATGGAGAACGGACGGCCGTCGGGGTAGCAAAATCCTGGAGTGGCGACCACGTATAGGAAAGCAATCTTACAACCAGGCAACTAATTATAGTTGTGTATAGGTACAATTTCCCTCTCAGTGCTGTTGTCCCGACTGACCTTATTTAATGTCCTTCAGACCTCCATAGGGTACCGTAAAGAAAATTTCCCCGAGCATGATTAACGAGATATCTCAGCAGGCGTAATTTTACAGGCCCCCTAGATGCCTTCGTTTCGATGGTCAACGTTCTCTGGATTGGCTTTTGGATTCATGAGTTCCTTGGCTTATTTTGCGTGTTATCATTGGACTCTGGAACTAAATTCAAAAGATGGACATTACAACAGATTACCAGCTCATTTTTTTTATTACAATATATCCTATTGGGATTTTCAAAGCTCTATCAGCTCGCTCTTCAGACTTTAGAAAACAGTATTTGTGAATATAAAGATATCAACTCGAGTGGGCACATGAATGAACAACAGGCTACCTAAAATTACTAAATTGAGATTTATAAGAAGACCTCTGAAAATCTTTAGTGTACGTTTTGATTGTTGATTAATATCAGTAATGACTATATATACGCAACTTGTGCATTGAATTTTGCTACATCACAAAGCACAACAATCCGTCTTATAATGGCAAATCCGCGGTTAGAATCGAAACAATATTTCATTCCAACAAATGTATTCACTCCGAACTGTTCAAGGCTTCGTCGTGAGCGATTTAGTTTACCCCTATAAATAACAGTTAAACTAATCGCAGTACAGTCAGCTGCATTAACTACACAGAGTTTATTTAGTCTTCAAGTGCCAAGCACTGCACAATGCAGCGTCGTCTAACTTTCGAAACTATTGAAGAATCAAATAATTAAATCATGAAGACATGTTAACTTATTTTTTATTAAACATGCAATTAAATGTCGTCATAACGTGCGTTATAACAGGCTTCGAAGTATCACGTTTCGGGCGGAACAACTCGACAGAACTGTAAGGGATTTACATTCAAAATTGAAGGCCTAAGCCGACAAGTATTTTTTTAAACTTAGCGTCTGTGTTCCTGTATAGGATAAACAGCTGAAATATATATTTTTGAGTGGTGTATTTTTTTATTTCATCATCATCATCATCATCATCAGCCTGTTTCAGTCCACTGCTGGACATAGGCCTCTCCCATGGCACGCCACTGAGCTCGATTTTCAGCTCTCGTCCTCCAGTTACTACCCGCTGTCCTACGAATGTCGTCGCTCCACCTTGTTACAGGGCGCCCTACACTACGTTTACCGATTCGTGGCCTCCACTCCAGGACTCGTTTGCCCCAGTGGTCATCGGCTCTACGGCAGATATGACCAGCCCACTGCCACTTCAGCTTGCTTATCCGCTGTGCTATGTCGGTAACTTTGGTTCTCTGTCGAATTTTTTATTTCATTTCATTGCATACCAATGTTTAAGAAAACCATCATACATGCCCCGCCGATGAAAAGGGCTTGGCGGCATCGTATTATTATTATTATTTTTTGCTTGGGCCTTTTGTGTGCCGCATCGACCAAAATTGATCTATTGTGGCAGCCCTGTCTTAAAGCTCACTGCTGAGGCCCGTTGAGTCCAGGAATTCCCAGATTCTTTGGGCCGTGAGTTGTTGTATCTCCTCTGGGGGCACAAAGTGTTGCCCTAAGTGGATACTTCTTTTGTGCATAAGTGGTCCACAGGAGCAGAGGATATGCATAGCTGTCTCCTCTGACTCTTGGCAGAACCTGCACGTTGCGTCCTGTTCCATACCCATTAGGGACAGGTGTTTTTTCAGCTTGCAGTGACCGGTCAGAGTTCTAGTCACCGCACAGACTTTTGACCTTTTGAGCTGTAATAACTCTTTAGATAACCTCTGAACAAAGCCTTTTATAAGGGTTTTCGAGTGATTTTGTCCTTTCACAGCCACCCACATCTCGATCGCCTTAGATTTGTGTAAATCGTTGAGCAGAGAATAAGCCTGGCGTTTTGTGATTCCACAGAACGGTTCTGGGCCGACAAGGGGCTTGTCCGCGCCATCTCTTGCGAGTTTATCTGCTCTTTCATTTCCGTCAATATCGGAGTGACCTGGTACCCATCTAAGAGTGACTTTGTTGGTTTCGCCTAGGGCATTTAAATTGTTTTTGCATAGTTGGACTAGTTTAGATTTAACCTCTAGTGATTCCAGTGCCAACAGGGCAGCTTGGCTGTCCGAGTTGATGTATATGTGGCAGTGTCTTATGTTCTTGTCAAGGTTTATCTCTGCACATTTGTTTATGGCAAAGATCTCCGCTTGGAAGATTGAGGCCTCTGTGCCCATGCTGACGCTTGCATTGAGCTTTGGTCTCTGTCCATAGACCCCACATCCTACATCTTTTCCTTTTTTGGAACCATCCGTATACCAGATGTGGCAGCCCTCTTTGAGAGACATTTGGTCGTTTAGCCATTCGTCTCTTGAGGGTAGTTCCACTGAGTAGTATTGCGTAAAGATACATTCAGTGAGCATGTCGTCCGAGGGCATGCACAGTAGTTTGTTTTCGAACACTGAAGCCTTTAGTTTGTTCAGTGCCTGTGAGCGCCATTTCGTCTTGGACAGTGTGCAGAGCCTGTAGATGCACTGCTCGGCCTCTTTCTGCACCTGTAGGTGCAGAGGTGTTAGGTCGAGCAGTGCGTCCAGGGCCGCACCCGGCGTCGAAGACAGGGCTCCTGTTGCAATAATGCAGGCAGTGCGTTGTAGGCTGCTTAGTTTTAGGATCGCTGTCTTTTGGTTGGCCTTATTGCACCAGACAGCGGAGGCATAGGTTATTATAGGCCTCACGACTGCTGTGTATAGCCACATAGCAATGTTGGGTCTTACGCCCCATCTTGCTCCTGCCATTCGACAGCATGTCCACAGTGCCATTTTCGCTTTTTGGATTATATTGTTCAAATGCGTGTTCCAAGTTAGCCTTTGGTCAAAGGTGACCCCTAGATACTTGGCTTCATTTGTAAATGGTATAGTTTGTCCGTTTAGCTTTAAAGTGTTGAGCTTGTCGAGTTTCCTTTTATTTGTGAAGGGCACTATAATGGTTTTGTTTGCATTGATAGACAATTCGTTTTCTCTGCACCATGTACAGATAGTGTTGAGAGCTCCTTGCATGATGTTCGAGATTGTGTTAAGGCAGGGTCCTTTGATTATGACTACGATATCGTCGGCATATCCTTGTACGTCATAATCCCTGGCCGCCATTCGAACAAGGAGTTGGTCCACCGCTAGAGTCCACAGAAGTGGTGATAAGACCCCTCCCTGTGGACATCCTCTTTTGGTGTGAAATTCATGCGTGGTGGCATTTAGGGTTAGTATTACTGTTCTGTTCGAGAGCATACTCCGAACCCATCTTTTTGTGGTGCCGTCCACACCTTTTGATTCAATACCTTTAATGATGGTATCTGTAGGTGTGTTGTCGAAGGCCCCTTCTACATCTAAGAACGCGCATAGAGCTGTTTGCTTATCCTCTAGGGTTTTCTGCACCTTGTCGACCAGATCTAGCAGGGCAGTTTCTGTGGATTTCCCCTTTTGGTAGGCATGCTGGCAGGGACTGAGTGGCCTTGTTACCAGATGTTTAGCTCGTACGTGTTGGTCAATTACCCTTTCCATAGTCTTTAGTAGGAAGGAGGTTAGACTGATGGGTCTGAAGGATTTAGGTTGTGAATAGTCCTTTTTCCCTGCTTTTGGTATGAAGCGTACCTTGACCTTAGTCCATTGCTCTGGTATCACGCTCAGGGCGAAGCTCGCCCTAAATATTTTTACCAGAAGCGGGAGGAGTATATCGCGGCCTTCCTGTAGTAAGGCAGGGAATATTCCATCATCTCCCGCAGATTTAAATGGTTTGAATTTTTCCAAGGCCCATTTAATTTGGTTTGGTCTGAAAATATTTGCAGCCAAGTTCCAGTCAGTATTGTGTGCCCTGTGAGATTGGTAGCTCTTGTGGGCGCATCGTCGTGTATCGCTGGTGGAGTACGATCCGGGGAAGTGTGTGTCCCTGAGGAGTTCTAGCGTCTCCTCTTCTGTGGTCGTAAAGGTATTATCTGGTTTCTTCAAGAGTCCGAGATAATTTGTTGGTGTCTTGGCTAGTATTTTGTGAATTCTCGCTCCTTTATGGGTTTGGGCAATCTCTTCACAGAATCTTTTCCAAGACGCTCTCTTGGCTTTTCTGATCTCTTTATTATATTCTGTTAGCGCTCTTTTGTACCTTTCCCATTCGCTAGGTTTGGTAGAGTGATTGAATATGCGTCGCGTGGAGACACGGAGCCTTTCCAGCTTTTTGTTCCACCACGTCGTCTTGTTTTTGTTGTTCGGTTCCCTCAGTGGACAGCTCCTTTCGTAGGCCCTGTTGATGCCTTCTGTCATGAGCTCTACGGCTGAGTTGAGAGAATCTGGTGTTTTTATGTGTTTTGGGGTTTCCTTTAGGTACTCTTTTAGCAGGGCACTGTACGTGTCCCAGGCGGTCTCTTTTGGATACCTGCGCTTTTCCCGTTCGGCGATTTCTAATCCTTTCACACTAAAAAGAATATGTTTATGGTCCGACATCGAGTTTTCACAACTTACGTGCCAGTCGGCGAGGCAGTTGGCTACCTTTTCAGTTGCAAATGTTATATCGAGTACTTCCTGCCTGGCCCTAGTAACGAAGGTCGGCGTGTTGCCGTTATTCAACAGATGCAGACAGTTAGTAAAGATAAAGTTAGAGAGTAACTCACCTCTATTATTGATTCCTGTGCTCCCCCAAATGGTGTGGTGAGCGTTGGCATCACAACCCACTATCAGTTCCGACTTTTGTTCTTTGGCGTATTCCAGAACTTTAGTCAGTTCTTCAGTGGGATCTAGTTTCTCTCCGGGCAGATATGCAGAGCAGATTAACACCTTCTGATTGCCCCGCCCCTTGAGATCGACGTATGCGACGGCTAAGTCGTCGCTACATAATTCTGAAACAGGAAGAAAGTTAATATTTTTGTTAAACACGATGCAGGCCCTTGGTTTGGTTCCATTTTCGTGAGCTAAAATTTTACCTGCATTACTCAGTCCCGCAATCTTGGAGTCGCGGTTTAGCCATGGTTCTTATAAATAACAGTTAAACTAATCGCAGTACAGTCAGCTGCATTAACTACACAGAGTTTATTTAGTCTTCAAGTGCCAAGCACTGCACAATGCAGCGTCGTCTAACTTTCGAAACTATTGAAGAATCAAATAATTAAATCATGAAGACATGTTAACTTATTTTTTATTAAACATGCAATTAAATGTCGTCATAACGTGCGTTATAACAGGCTTCGAAGTATCACGTTTCGGGCGGAACAACTCGACAGAACTGTAAGGGATTTACATTCAAAATTGAAGGCCTAAGCCGACAAGTATTTTTTTAAACTTAGCGTCTGTGTTCCTGTATAGGATAAACAGCTGAAATATATATTTTTGAGTGGTGTATTTTTTTATTTCATTATCATCATCATCATCATCAGCCTGTTTCAGTCCACTGCTGGACATAGGCCTCTCCCATGGCACGCCACTGAGCTCGATTTTCAGCTCTCGTCCTCCAGTTACTACCCGCTGTCCTACGAATGTCGTCGCTCCACCTTGTTACAGGGCGCCCTACACTACGTTTACCGATTCGTGGCCTCCACTCCAGGACTCGTTTGCCCCAGTGGTCATCGGCTCTACGGCAGATATGACCAGCCCACTGCCACTTCAGCTTGCTTATCCGCTGTGCTATGTCGGTAACTTTGGTTCTCTGTCGAATTTTTTATTTCATTTCATTGCATACCAATGTTTAAGAAAACCATCATACATGCCCCGCCGATGAAAAGGGCTTGGCGGCATCGTATCACTAATCTAATCACCGGCAAGCACTTCTTTCCCGGCGTCTGCAGAAATGTACAATTAAAAATGCCAACCACTTCTCCTGAACCCGTGAATTAAAAAAATTACCACTGCTTGCGTTGTGATCGTGCCCCCCCCCCCCCCCACCATGCAGTTCGCACACAGCCAGCTCTACTAACTCTTTTTACTCAAGCAAACAATCTACAATCCACACACACTAATAGACTTTACTGTAAACACACCAGTGAAATTGCTGCATCCGCACATACTAAGAGCTGTTTTATCAGTGAGATGCTCAATGCGGGTAAAAAACAGTACACCAGATGTCGTTTGAAAGGATGTTCGTCGTAAGAGTAAGACAACCCGTTTTTAACTTTACGTATACCTACATAAATTATTCACAGCAGTACCGTACTTTTTGTAATAGTTCACATGCCAAAGAAGTCGCTTCATGGAACTTCTTAGATAAATAAACAACGGGTGCAGTATACCTGATTGTGAATGTTAAACGAGACACTTTATTAAATTTGTCCAGAATACAAATGCAATTCGTTCGTACCTCAAATAGTCTTGAATTTTGATTGCCCGTCATGAACACCTCAACAAATTTAATTTGCATAGTTGCATACATCATTCCGTATTAACTTAGTGGATCTTTTATGCTTGATTCGGGATAGAACCGCTTTTTAACCAAAAACCACGGTTTATTAGTAAAATTGGATTGCATTCCCTGGTGTTAACCCTTTCATTCGCAGTTCATTACCTACCAGCGACGCACTATCGATTGAAAGCCGCGAAAGCAAGGTCGCCCAATGTCGCCACGCGAGACATCCGTCACATGATTTGCTCTCTTTATGACCAATATTGTTGTTTATTCAAGAACCTAATTCTGTATTTCAGGCTGCCTATCTTCAGTTAAACTGGGTTTTCCACAGCCAAATGATTGTCTTTGTCGTCGTGTACATAAAAAATCTTAACATGACGACTTGAGTGAGTAAAGTACCCACGACCGTGACCTTTCAGCATTTCCAGTCATCATATCATATGTATATGTAAAGTAGACGTCAATTGATAGACAGTTGATGAAAATAGAACGTAATTACGAAAATTACCGCTTTATTTGCGTTCTTTTTCAATTACTGAGTCACGCAAAAGGTCCTATTTCATTAGACAATTCTGTCAGATAGGTCCTTCTGTGAGGAGAGTGGATTAACGATAGACTGAGGTAAGGTCACGGGTCATGGTACTGAAAGTGAGTGGCACTCCATTGTTCCACTTTGTTGTATTCTGATCGAGTGTTTTTGTTAGTGCACTAGATTTTAGATAGAAATAGATTGTACTCTCAAGGGCATGGTCAATTGCGTCGGGATTACAGTGTGGCGTCAGCATCAGGACAATCAGACTTGATTAAAGATATAAGTAACTTTCGCTGTGTGTTACAGTAGATAAAGGCACTGGCTTTATTCATTTGTTCGTCTCCATGTTAAGCATGTAGGTACTTTACTTAATACGAGTAGAATTAACTAAATGTTTCGCCTACGGCAGCTGAGTTTGAAACTGTCTTTGGTTTATATAAAGTAAGCGTTTTAAGCAAATTAATAATCAGCAATTTCTATCACTAAATATAATGGTCCAATGCATATAATCCCGCATTAAAAACAACCTGGAACTGGAAATACCATTTGGTTCGATGTAGTCGGATGATAATGGTGATATAGTCGGAATGAAGTGATACAGGTCACTCGAATCGCATTCGCATGAATACATTGCCGTACTTAATATTTTCATCATACACTGTGTCCTAGGTTAGGTCACGTCTAGTTACCCCCAGTTGATTCTTTCAACCCTACCCCAGGGAGCATTCCCGAGCTAATATTTATTATGTCTGCTGTATGAAGGGTTGCTCTCGGACTTTTGATTAATATTTACTCCCGTTCTACGCGTTGTTGGCCAAATTAATTAAATTTTCTACGCTTCGTTATAATAATTGAGCGTTTCGTTACAAAATGCCTCATGAAGTCATTGCTTTGTTGAATTACCTTATATTGTTTCGGTAAATTATAATTCCTCGTACTTTCCTGAGTCATGTATTATCATTCTGGATTAATTACGTCACCTTTGTTTTATATTTTATTGGTTATGTCTTTCCTCAAAGAATGGCAGAACCACACTGGCAATAGGATCGAATGGAAAAAAGAAGGGGAGGCTTTTGCCCAGCAGTGGGACACCTAAAGGGCTATTAAAAAAAAAAAAAAAAAAATGTCTTTCCTGTTGTTTTGTTGTTCCAGCTCGTAAATTCATTGTAATCGTATTAAATATGTGCGCATGTATTATCTGTCATATGATATACAAGTTCTCACAATGTTGCGATGAAAGGGTTCTAAATTGTAGGTACAGACATCGCCACTGTTAGTTAATTATCCGCCTCTCTGCCAGCTTTTATTTTTACTCCCTGTTACGATCGTCAATCCCAAAGGTTAGTGCACGGATTAACCACCCCAGCGTACATAAACCAATTTTCCCTAGGATATCTAATTTATTAACAGCGTCAGTTGATGCATTTTGAGTGCTATGTAATTATTCTTCGCATGCGAGCAACATCAACACTAACTTTATTATTCTGTTTTGTTATAAATGTATGCTCATTCATTTTTACTTGTTGTACATTCATGTCTACTTCAATCAACGGGGCAACGCTTTTTAATTCAGGAGTAGGTAATAGCACATTCTATAAAGTTGCCTTTCTTCTGTTTCTTGTCTTCAGAAATTTCTGTAATCCTTCAACTTTCTTTTTGTCATTGTGTTCCCGCTCGATTTGGCATAAAAGTAAAAACACAATTCAAAAAATAAATAATTTAATTTGAATGTTTCGAAATCGTACGGAGCTCTTCATCAGTCGGGGCCGTTCCTGACAATTTCACGTGAGTGTTAACCGCTTAATACAATAATTTCCAGAGCATTTACCGTTGTTATTATAATGTGTAACTACGTAATTTCAGCATGGTTTGCCGCATTGATCATTAGTGCACTTTGACGTTTGTTCTATGTCATCAAACCGTGAACAATCAACTGTTTAGCGTGATAGATAAATAGCAAAGGTTATGTTATGTACTTTGATTTTTCTACGCCTTGTGTGACCATTATGTGTCACACTTGAAACTCTTCGCCAGAGAGCTATAAGATTGCAGCGACGAGACGTCTATAAAACCTGCTTCCCACAACATATTGCATGTTCTAAGACATTAGAGCACTTTATTGCACCTTTTGAAGAATGAGGAAGCCAAATCTGCTACAGGAAACCAAGAACATTTTAGAGCATTTTTTTAGGTTTCTGTCTGCATTTGGTGGCTATGTTTGAGATGTTAGCACCGAAACTAATGGTGCACTGTTATCCTCTGGAAGTAACTTTGAATACTTTGAAGTTAGACTTAGAATACAAGGTATATTCAATTGTTGATTTCATATTCCCAGCAATTTCCCTATTGCATCCTCAGATTTATTTAACCAAATATTCTTACATTTGAACTTATCGCTGTAGCAATCGCCGGCTATTTGTATCTTGCGCTTTCTCCTTCACTATTGGATAAGACATGACTTTAACCTTTTCCTGTATCTGCTCTAACAATTTTATCTTTGGCGTTTCAGTTTCGCTTTTCATTAAATTTACAAGTTTAGGTAGGTGGGATAAATCGGTTGCAGCAAACTAGGAAGCAACACAACGTCAACTCAAAGTGCACTATGCTGTAGTTCGCCCCAAGATCGCGCAACCGCATGCTTGCTCTCGGGAGACGTACTGCGGCTACCGAACTTTGCATTAACATTTATGACACTGCCGGCTTAGTTTGCCAACATTTTAGGAGGATTATAGCTTGAAATATATCCTAACTCCCTTTGGAATAAAGGGATCCTATCCTAATTGAAACTTATAAGGACTTGTTGTTTGGATTGGGATGCTTGATCAAGCCTTACAATACAATACAAATACATATGCTTTATTGCACACCAAAATAATTTTACAAAAGAATTACATTTACAAACAATTGAGGAACGGTAGCCAACAGGTGCTCTTCCAGAGGTGAAACAAATCAACTACCTTATTATGAAGCTAAAAGGTAGAACGAAAAAATGTGTAAAATTGAAGATGTAGCAGAAAATCCACAGTTTCTCAAACCGACAGCCCGTGACCTTTTGCAAAGGGAACACAACGGAACTTTACCAACTCAAAGTTCATAACTTATTACAGTATCTGTCTTGGCATCAAAGCGCTATCGCTAACAGTTTCAAATAGATACAGCTGCCCGTACAATTTCATTTCCTATCCGAGTGCTCTCCATTATTCATAGTGACACCGTGTAAAGGTGCTATTTTGCCGCACTAACACCGCCCTTGCGAGTAGCACGAGTCACTTCAGGTGACACTATTCCGTCCCATTCCAAGAGAGCTGTGGGAATTATTTAAGACTGCGACGATCCAGAATATTGTGATGGAACTCTGACAATGGTGCCAATTTCGATACTTCATATAGTTTGTGGCCAGCGTCTGCCATACTCCAGATACTCACGCATGACTGTTATAATCATAAATTATGGTTTGTATGACTTTTAACGGCCTAGCAACGCTCGCTCGCTGGCAATCCCTATTTTCCCGCGGCCTCTGTACTAATGTATTTGTTTTTATCACTTTCCTTAGTATAGTGACAGATTGTATAACAGCAGCATAAGATTATCATATCGAAATGATAATATTTTCTGGCACGGTTCAGATATTGGGAGTTTAACCTTGGACTTCGGGATTTGTGGTATTTATTTCCCATTTCGTTATAATTCAAGTTGGATTCTGCGAATGAGCAAAAACAAGTCGCCGCCACGTTCCCAAGTGAATGGTATGCGTTCGAAATTGTAAACAGAAACAAGTTCTCATTAACACTCAAGTACTTGTATTCCTACATCACGGCCACGGCGGCGAGGCTATTGATTCTCTGGTAATCCCTTATCAAATTTGTTTCAGTTGCAGTTACGGAAATCGCTATCAATTCCGAGTAACAAATCAGTTTCATGTAAATTTGCTTTTAATTTGTCACTGAATGGAATAAGGATGCGGTACGGGTACTACCCCGTTTCGGAATTAGGTCATAGTGTCATCCAGCGCTCGCGGAAGTCCGTGGATCTGTCGGGCGACCGGTCGGATCCGCAATCGGGTGGACTCGTCTTGGGGTCGTCGCGGGCCCCATGAACGAATTGTAAATATTTGGGGAACAGTAATTGGACTCTGGAATTGAAGTGTCATTATTAAGAAAATAGGAAACCGTAGTAGATGTTCATTGATGATTATATTTGGGTCACACATTTTCATCATCATCATCATCATCATTTCAGCCACAGGACGTCCACTGCTGAACATAGGCCTCCCCCAGTGACTTCCAGATCGGCCGGTTGGAAGCGACCTGCATCCAGCGGCTTCCTGCAACCTTTACCAGGTCGTCTGTCCACCTTGTGGGTGGACGTCCTACGCTGCGCTTGCCGGTGCGTGGCCTCCATTCGAGAACCTTACTGCCCCATCGGCCGTCAGTTCTACGTGATATGTGCCCCGCCCACTGCCACTTCAGCTTGCTAATCCGTTGGACTATATCAGCGACTTTTGTTCGTTCACGGATCTCCTCATTTCTGATTTGATCTCGCAAAGAAACACCGAGCATAGCCCTCTCCATAGCGCGCTGTGCAACTTTGAGCTTCCTTATAAGGCACACAGTAAGAGGCCACGTTTCTGTTCCGTATGTCATCACTGGTAACACACATTGATTATAGACTTTCGTCTTTAGGCATTGAGGTATGTTGGACGAGAAGATATTTTGTAGTTTCCCGAACGCTGCCCAGCCGAGTTGGATTCGTCGATTGACCTCCCTTTCAAAATTGGACCTACCCAACTGGATCACTTGTCCCAGGTAAACATATTTGTCAACAATTTCGAGGGTAGAGCTCCCAACCGTTACTGGGTAGGGTGCAACATGGGCATTCGACATTACCTTTGTTTTGTCCATGTTCATCCGAAGACCTACCTGTTGGGAAACTCTATTAAGGCCATCGAGCATTGTGCCGAGGTCCTCCAGCGATTCTGCCATGACCACAATATCGTCGGCAAACCGAAGGTGAGTAATGTATTCGCTATTAATATTGATGCCGAATCCTTCCCATTCCAGGAGTTTAAAAGCATCTTCCAATGCGGCGGTGAACAGTTTCGGAGAGATAACGTCTCCCTGCCTTACGCCTCGCTGCAGAGGAATAGCTTTCGTGCTCTGCTCCTGTACTCGAACCGACATGGTGGCGTTTTTATATAAACACTTCAGCACCTCGATGTACCGATAGTCAATATGGCACCGCTGGAGAGACTGTAGCACTGCCCAAGTCTCGATCGAATCGAAGGCCTTCTCATAGTCCACAAACGCCAAGCATAGTGGCAAGTTATACTCTTCGGTCTTCTGTATAACTTGTCGCAGCGTATGGATGTGGTCTATGGTACTAAAGCCTTTTCGGAATCCTGCTTGTTCGGGAGGCTGGAAGTCATCGAACCTACGCGCGAGACGGTTCGTGATGACTCTCGAAAACAACTTGTAGACATGGCTCAGAAGCGAGATGGGTCTGTAATTCTTCAACAAGGTATTATCTCCTTTCTTGAAGAAGAGCACCACCACACCTCTGTTCCATGCCTCTGGCGTTATTCCCTCGAGCAAGACGGAGTTGAAGAGTTTCTGAAGGGCTTTCAATATCGGTGTTCCACCCGCATTCAGAATCTCTGAGGTGACTCCGTCATCACCCGGTGCCTTGTTGTTCCGAAGCTGTTTGAGAGCCATCCTAATCTCATATAGGCTGATGTCCGGGATATCTTCGGTAAAGTGTCGGGTCAGCTTAGCTCTTGGATCTGCGGCTGAGCTACTAACAGGTTTAGAAACCGAGGTGTATAGCTGCCCATAAAACTTTTCGATCTCCCCCAAAACTTCGGCTTTTGTCGACGTTATACTACCGTCCTCTGTCTTCAACTTCGTCAGCTGGGTTTGCCCAATAGACACACATTTTAAGCAAATATTTTTATATCAAATATTTTTAGTATCTGTATGTGACTTTTATATTGTCTTACAGGTCTATTCAAATATATTATTAAGTTTTAATATTCCATGCGAGAATTTTGTCAATAGCTTCAAACACAATTTTACCCACTTCTGACCGAATTTGCATGACCTCCCGTCACTTTACGCACTTTGTTTTTTTTTATAACTAATATTTTTTTAATTCTTTTTATTTAAACTATACATACAAATAAAACTTAATTAAAAGGAATCTTCCAGTACTGAGGCCGTCTGAGGCATCGTCCCCAGCACGCTCGCCGCGTTTGCCCGGTGAATCGCGAGACTCAGTTTATAAATATCAGACAACCTCACACAAATCGATCTAGTCCCAAATTAAGTTCATGAAGGCTAGACGCTGAGTGCTAGACGACGGTATACATACTTATATAGATAAATATATAGGTACCTAATTACATAGAACAACCAAGACCCAAGCACAAATATTCGAGTTCATCACACAAATATATACTTATTTAAAAATCAAAAACAAATTCAACACAGTTAAGATATTAAATATGTTAATATGTAACTATTAAGTAAAAAATAGGAAAGAGAAGTAAATAAAATCATAAAGATAAACAAGGATCACATACAGGATATCTTATACAACTTCTATAAAGTTAGTAATATGTGAAAGTTTATATTTACATCCTTAGTATCTTTCCTCCACATTATATTCGCGCCATACCCCCTGTGAATTCGGAAGTTTCATAAGGCGTGCCTGGACTAGTCGCTCGATCGATCTGCCGACTCGTACTGTTGGCGAAATCTTCGCATGATCTTAACCTTTCCCTTACGTGACGGGACGCTTAAAACTTAGTTTTACGTACAATGCAAACAACAATTTGTTATCATGTCCACATTGTTCACTGTTTTAGGAATCTGAATTCACTTTTTAGACAGTACATTATTTTTTTGGTCTCGCACGAATAGACCAAGATAGCCTAATTGTTCTAAAAAACTGTTTTCAAACCCATATTTTCACCATGTAACGTTTGTTAGTTATCACTGTATCAGAAGGTTTGGAACGTCAAATAATGAAGTCACTGAATATTTATACATTATTTAGATGCTGCGCCTTTTGAAAATTCTCGAAACACTGAATGAATGAATGAATATGAATATGAATGAATAAGCTTTATTTACTTAAATATGGTATACGTACATAAACGGTCTTAAATATAGAAAAAAGTTGCACATATTTGGCCGCTGACGCGACGTGTAAAATTTATAAGTCCTTATATACTAGAAATATGACTATATACTGTGTCGACAAAAAATAACTATATTGGGTACTTATCGACCTACTCACAAAATTTCATGAGAATCGTTGAGAAAGTGTACTTTAGACAAGAACAGCCGGAAATGGGGACATTCAAACATCCGGACGAAAGAAATTTGGCGAAGCAGAAACAGAGACGCTTCGCTCGCCCGGTCAATAATATCCAATAACAATTTTCGGATACGTCACACACTATAGGACACCTTACAAACATATTAAAACCCAACTATAAATAAATAAATAAATATCGGACAACCACACACAAATCGATCTAGTCCCAAATTAAGCTCAAGAAGGCTTGTGTTATGGGTACTAGACGACGATATACGTACTTATATAGATAAATATTTACTTAAATACTTACATAGAACAACCATGACCCAAGCACAAAAAATCGAGTTCATCACACAAATATTTGCCCTGGCCCTATAAAATACATTTGTAATTTTGTACCATAGCGTGCCATTTTCTGAATAGTATATGGCACGTATTTTTGCACTAATATCTCAACTCTAGCACAACTATGCTTTGCGAGTTGCGACTCTTGTCGCGCGACTTACCGTCACCTGTCGCGCTCTGACAGTACTGTACAGAAAGAGATAGGTAATATATCTCGCGCGAGAAAGAGTCGCGTGTCACAGTTATGCCGGAGATGCAGGTTTAGAGGAATTCTTCAAACTTTATCACTCAGATTTCAGTATCTCAGTCTATTGAAATTTGCTTCCATATGAATCGATTCTAATCCGGTAATCCCGCAAATCCACGACCAAACTTGAGATCACAAAATTTGAAGCGTTGCTCGATCACGGGTTGCTTAGAGGATCGAGAATCCAGATCTATTGAATTTCATTGTCCATCATCGGCGAGATGTTTTCTTTTTTTTAAACCCGTTCGCGTAACATTCTACAAAATGTAAAAGAATGTTGTAAACTTGTTATGATTGTTAATAGGGAAATCTTAGTATGTATTCTCTATTGTCGTGTTGGAGTTATACGCCTCAAATTCAAAACCAACGACATCTGCCATGCGTCAACGTGACAGTACTCACTAGCGACAGCGTAAACGATTCGTATGGAGAATAATACAGCGCCCTAGCGGTTACTTTGTTGAACTACAGTTCTCTATACATATCGTTTACGCAGTCGCTATAGCGTGTGCTTTTATACCATCACTGTAAACTCTTGGTAAGGGTGCAGATGTGCAAATCACCTTTCATATTCGATACTACCAAGAAATTCGAGCATTAGGAGCACCTATCTAAAAACTTGGCCGTGATTCGACGAGGCTTTGCGGTATTCCCAGCTCAGCTAAATGGCATCTGTGTTTCTAACATTGGATATATTGTGTTCAAAAGTTCAGATGTAGGTGGGATATACTTAATATTAAATTCTTAAATCGTGGTATTTAAGCAAACAAAAGAATACACAATGTATATTTACGAAATAATTGAGCAGTTAATCCATACGATAAAGTACTATTTATCAATATAAGATGGCATTTTTTTGGATAAATGCGAGAGTCACGACGGGGCGAGCTAAATATTTCCTCCGGTGACATCGCTGAAAACGCCGCAGCTTGATATGATAGTGAAATTGCCCGTAGTTTAAGTGTGAAATTGAATAAGATTCGCCGGTCTCATTGGCCCAGTGACCCAGATAGCTAATCTGATCGCTGTCCATTACGAAAACGGTATGATCGCGTTAACAGCGGTACCCTAACTAGTCCGTATGGAATTGCCGCTACATAAGAAAGCTTTTTGCTAAGTGATGTGTAAAATAACCGTCAATTATTTTATAGACGTTTTGATTGTTAGAAATAATTGCGAGAGAAAATAAAAATAACTGGTAAAAAACAAAGAGACATTAGAAGCAACTGGTTAAAAATTCAATGACTCTGGCATCAGGTTCAGTGGTCCAGTTAGTAGGGTGCCCGTGTTGGCCAGGAAAGCCGTTGGAGACGCAGGTTCGAATTCTGCCTGAACCGTAAAATTTTACAATTTTTCGCTTCATTGTAAACATTTAGATAGATAAGTATTCGTACAACTAGATACTTGCTAAGAAACTCCGCATGGAATGTCGGTTAAATACGTCCGGGATATTTCTGAATCGTCTCAGGTAAAAGGGTTTACGGGCTTCAAAAGCCTAGATCGCGAGATGTGGGTCAGTCAGCACAGCTTTGAGTCCCTAACCCAGATTGTAGTAAATGTTTCCTAACGTTCTTAACGTATCTATTTTATTTATTTTCTAAGAAGAAAATAATCTTTTTAAAACAGTGTTAATAATATTACAGGAAGTTAAAAAAAATACAATACGTCTAATTAAATGCGTAGTTACATTTTGCTATCAATTATGTACTTATTCGCATCCGTACCATTATAGTGACAAAGTTGATTAACCATCCGTCTCCTAATCTAAAAAATAATAGCTCAACTGATCAGTTCCTAAACTTTCTAAGCATTCTTACTTAGCGTAATATATACCCATAACCCAACCCATAAACCTGGTTCGCCATGTCATCTTTCAACCAACCAACATGTAAACTTCCGCTCAAGACCCAACAGCGATACCATAAAAAGTTGACACGTACATTACTCGGGAAGCAATCAAAACTATCGAGCGAACCAATTCCGAAATCGAGTTGTTTCCACGATGCCCGGGGCTCGATCCCGGCCCCCTGTAATTTCCGCACTCTAACAACTATTGCGGCCATTGTTTCACATCTCTTTCTGGATTCAGCACTTTTTGCGGACTGATGGAGCAGATTGGATTTCGGAGTTTTAAAAGTCCTTCACAGTCACAGGCCATGGGATTCACACGTTCGGTTTCGGGTTAATTTTTTGTCACATTTGCAGTATCGTTACGCACCGTAAGCGATTTCAGTCTAGCCTAGCTGAAAACTGATGGAGCAGATTGGATTTCGGAGTTTTAAGTCTTTCACAGACCAATGGGTTCACCCGTTCGCTCTCGTGTAAATTTTTTGTCACATATGCACACCGTTCGTTACACACATCTAGCCTAGCTAGCCTGAAATTCGGAACAAACGGTTTAGCGCATAGACATCTGAAGCGGCTTCCACATGCGGAGCGCGCGTTTAATATGAATCAGAATCTACGCGAGCGGTGCATTGTGTTGTGCCGGACGTGTTTTATACAAACGCAAATACTTGCTTACAAACTTATATCTGCCACCCGCTCTGTGCCCGTAGCGCGTGGCCAGTGTAGAGACTATCTAAAATCCCACACACATGAGCTATAGGTTGAATCGATAAACAACTCTGGTGGTTCGTCGGGGGTTTAGATATAGCGCAGCTAAGTGCATATAATGAAGATGCAAGGACGAATCTTTAAAATTTTAATCTTTTAAATAATGTCTTCCCGATTTTTGGCAATCATACTTTAGCGATGTGCTTTTTTCGAACCATTACCGACATTTTATTTCTCATATTCATGCATAAGTATACTCTTATTCAAAATGGCGATATGACAAAATCGCTAATGCGCAATGACGCGAGACCCTATTATGAATAATCCTTGTCTGCTCAGTTCACAAATAAAATACTAGCGTGAATAGCGATATCGTAACCAGAATAGACTGCCACGACCAATGAAAAAGTTACACACAGTTTACCAACTGCTCACAGAAAAACAAATTTTCATTACAAGAGAGAAACAAGCCGTGTTTGCCATTAGTATTAATAACGCTTGATTTGGCCTGCAATCCCCTTCGGGGGCCAGTCATCCTGACCTCTCCTACTCACCTGATTCTTATATAAACACGAAGATACGGGGTAATCAACGAGAGCTCTTACTAATGTGGTCGAGATAACATTGATTGTTTTCTTCCCTGGATCTGTTGGCATTAAAGTGCGTATTGTTTTGTTACAGGTAAGGCGGATGTCCCATTCTTCTGAATCACCGGTTAAGGTTTATTCAAAAGACTGGCGAGAGACAATGCTAAGGACTTCGAAGTATGGGCAAATGATAGACAAGTATTGTTTGTTAAGTTTGAAGAATGTCGATGAGCGATTGTATCACAGAATAGATAATAGTACAAGTACAGAAGGCACACTACTTTGATCTTTACAAAAGCCGCTTTTTTAGCCGAAAAAATATGATTTATGGCCCTTCTAAAGTCGTCGTCCCCAGCGCAAGCCAAACGGAACTTTAAAGCTGCGTGCCAACGGTGAAAATGAATTGGCTCGCTTGCCGCGTCGCCGAGAGCGAGGGCTGTCAACGACTAAAAATAAAAATGTATTTCCCATTTATTTCTTGCATTCAATATAGAGAGTAATATGTTTATATTCTTCATACATTATACATATTTATTATTTCATTATTTAACTATAAAATAATCAATCACAGAATTTCGACGAATTGAATCCACCACCAGGCCGCAAAACATTTTAGCTTTATTTTTAAACATTTTAATACGTATAATATAATAAAATAATGCAACGAATGCGTTACCTTAACATGCAATTAAATTCTTGAGCTTCATTTTGTTTTTGCTTAGTTGTCCGATATTTATTTATTTGTTCATATATATTCATCACTATACACCTAGTATAAAACAAAGTCGTTTCCTGCTGTCTGTCTGTCTGCCCCTATGTAGGTATGCTTAGATCTTTAAAAATACGCACGGACGCACCGTGCGAAGCCGGGACGGGTCGCTAGTTACAAATAAAACATGTATAAAGGCGAACTTATCCCTATTAGGGATCTCTTCCAATACATTTCTTTTAACTCTTTATTTATATATTTTATATACTCACCTATCAAACTATCACTCAATCGTTTATTCATTACTTACAAGTAATTTTACAAACTTGATATCAAATATTATTATAAAAACCTCTATGATTGTTGATTTAGTAGTAGACATACTTATATATTTTACTAGAATTTAAATTGACAAATATCAGCAAATAATCAATTCAAAGTTACATAAGTACTTAACAATTAAAATTGATCTGAGTAACCAGTGTTAAATATGGAAGTAGATACACCTGCAATATGTTTTTTATTATTATTCAGTAACTACTTATTATATATTATGTTAATTTTCTTACCTATCGGCATCCTTCGGACGTGTTGGGAGAACGAAAAACGCGTGATTCCAATTTCGATCATTGTTCCTACAACCCGCTGCGATACAATATCTTTTCGCTGTCTTTTTACTCATTTAAACACTTTATATTATAATATAACACTGGTATCAACAGATGAATGAGGAACGTTCACTTGCGACGTACATAAATCGGAAGAGCGTGCGCGCGAATTTCTTGTACGTGCGTTTCGAGACAGTGCGTGGCAGCCACTGAATAGGCACCATGCATGAGGCCACCGGCATGTACTTTTAGCGGGAAACGTTAATCGCGGAGTGCGCCCCGCCTGATTGTATTCTAAAGCGAAATAAGTAGCAACCATGCAACTTATTTATTTATTAAGCATCTATAATACGTTTTTTATGATTTTGTACAAAGCCATTGTGTCTCATACTCAATATACTCATTTATTAATAAAATGTCAACATTTTACAAGTCAATACATTTTATAATGTATTACATTATAAAAATTCTATTAAATTTCAAAATATCAATTATTATAAAAAAACATTAATTATTAAATACTAATTGGAATAGGTAGTTACATTATTAATTATATTATTTCATTATTAAATTCGTATAATTCGTCGATGTTGCAAAAAGCATTGGTTGTTATGATAGCCATTCTCGTCTATGCGTTTAGTTTATAGTGAAATAATTCAACCATGCCTAAAGCTTGTTTTAGGAATTATATTTTTAAGGTTCATGTCTAAGTGTCACGGTAGTTTGCTACTAACCATTACCATTACTAATTCTTTTTGATCAGACCAACATTTGAAAGGGTTCCGCAGTTGACATGGATACAAATTGGAAGCGATCGACTGATTCCTACTAGATTTATTCGAGGAAACGCTCGGGCCTAGGGTTACCACATACAATTTAAAAGCCCGGAGAAAAACCTTATTTACATCGAAAAATTCTTAGAATTTATCTCTAAAGTAGATTACTTAGGTATATGCTTTTATTGACTGTGCACAAGGCCTGCTCCACACTATCCCGGAGTCGACCGAGGCGAAGTTGGCCGAAGAATGACTTTCTGCAGCGAAGTGCCCCTCCACACTATCATATTCAACTTCGCGAGTAATGGGAGTTATGCAAAGCGTTAGATTACCTAGTTGATTTTATTCTGAAAAATGACTCCATTTTATTGAAAATGGCGAACAACCTGAATTTCGCAAAATCTGGCCCCAATTCTGAGAAGAGCCTCAAAATCCAGAAATCTCAGTAGCTGGATAAATTTTGAAACATGGTAACCCTACCCACGCTTTATTCGGCTACTGCTAATGTCCCTTGTGTTTTATTCGCAAAGCCTTGTTACAATTGCTTCCTTTGGGAATTATTCAATGACAGGGTATTGTTACCAAGTTGTTGCCAAGACAAAAAAACTTTTTTATACATTGATCCATCGAAGACATTTTGTAAACGGATGGATATACCTACGGATATTGCTACGTAATAAAGTCTATGGTTGTATTGTATGGTTAACTGTGGCTTCACTTTTACGAGGATTAACTGATTTTAATTGGATATCAATACCGTATTTCTTTGTGTTGATAGATAATATTAATTTTTAAATACAAAATGTTGTTGTTATTATACGCAATGTTTGGAAAGCAGTTAGGTACGCTCTCTTTCATCTTCCAGATTATACAGTCGGCAAAAAAACTAGCTGACAATTATAGTATGTCATTTGACATAAGCCAGTAGTAAAATGGTTAGCTACATTAGATCATTTTTATAACTTATACTAGCACATCCCCAGTATTTCGTTCGTGGAAGAGTAAAAATGAGAAGCGTACACCCTTTTTTTCTTTAGAGTAATCGAGTGAAAGGGCCGCTCTTTGCAATATACACTTTCAGAAAAGTTATTCAGACGATTGGTAAATATGCAAAGTAAAGGTCTATGCTCTATCGAAAACGTATACAAGAATGATTTTAATACCAAAGGGTTGTTCAACCTGGACTGTCGAAGAACTTTTCCCTACCCTGTCAAAATGGCCGCTGCCGTGGGTGAAGGTAGTGGTCAGTGAACTACGAACCTTACACTTAATTAACTCTTCTTATTCGGCGAAATGTCTGACTTTGACTGGAAAATTACTCAGAAACATTCGAAACCCAAAACTTAGTTGTCACATAATTATATTCATAAGACAGGTGTTTCTTTTTTTAGAAGTGTCATCATAGATTTACGGCTTGTGCGTTTATAAAATAAAAAAAACTTATTATATTTTGACGACAGGTGCAAGATAACTACGGTCATTGAACTTTGATTACGCCAATCTCGCTGTGCTAGTAAACATACTAAAATATTCATTACGTTTATTTACGGCTCGAAACCGACCTTTTGCTATTAACATTCATTGCTATACGCTCCGAGATTGAGCAACAACGGACTCATAAATTATTTAATGTAAATAAATACTTGAGAATTCATTGGGTAGATAGGCTTATGGGGATAGCTTCAACGTTTCGTCACGTACTCGTCACGCCCGTCAACGTGACATGGCAGCTAAACGGAACATAGACGTGACTATGGAATGCGCTGCTCAAACATCACATAATGCGTTCTGGACACGTGGCAGGTTAGGGGCAATTGGCTTATCGGACGTTTCACCTGCCGCGATCGCCAGGTTAATCTTCGTTTGTTTATTTATAACCTGGTCCTTTGTTACGTAAATCAACTGTTTATCTCTAACGTGGGAGTTCACGTTCGCGCTGATATGAAAGGTCTAAATTGTTTTTAGACGTCATGAATAATACGCGTATGTTTAAAATTAGCGTTGATATTCACACACTCGCACGATCGCATGCGTATTATAATCGGTTTAATCTTTTGAACGTCAAGCGGTGAAGCAATCCACCTTTTCACTGACGCCATACTTATAGCAAAAAAATAAACAAGTTTTTGCAAAATCAACTGATTGAAAAATATTTGCAACGCTTTGAATTAAAAACTTTTTGATCATTGACATTTGGGGATCACTAGATCACGTTGGCGTCAGTGGGACAATTTCCCGAGGTCGTGATATGACGATGGGCGGTCAAAGGATTGATAACACTCGGCATAATTAGCCTTTACGAATGCTTCCTAGAAACACAATTAGTGAAATTAAATCCACTTCGTGCCTTCGTTCGCAGATTCGATTTGCAAATCAAACATACTAAATGAATTCACTCGTAACTTTCATTCTCATTACTCTGTGCATGGACCACGACAAATATAAAAGCCCGATGAATGGACACATAATCTTATACATTCATCTGTACGGTCGATTTTCGATCGGTTCGGTTGATATCAAATATGCTCGTATGCGCATTTATGAATGAACGTTCGTTATCGTAAATGTGTTAAGTGAAAATTTAAATACACGCTTGTTTCCTCGGTTTATCGGCCCGGTTGGTGACGGCAATGTAACTGCATTATCGGTTTCATAACCGATAATTGACTGTAAAACGTTCAAGCTCACAGGACGGAAAGGACACAGGAGTGACAGGTGAAATGCAACCTGTATTTATATGATTTTTATTTTTTCGGGAATACAACAGGTTGTTGTCAGTCTGTCAAGTCAAAGGATAAAAGAAGAATATTCCAATTGAATTATAGAATTGTAATTTTATTTTTATTTTTAGTGTTTCGATTTCTTCAACGGGGGCCGGTTAGATTTGTAGGGTGATATAGGGAATTTTCTTCATTTTATTTATAGACATGTTATACGGAAGGGACAAAGTTACCCCGATTGATTGTACGAGTTTGCTGACGATATAATAAAAACCTCAGAGTCTGTCATGGTAACGTTTGTCGGTCGGTAGATAAATGATAACGCATCCGTCTCTTTCCGACACGAGCGTCATCTATCGCGATAAACACGACCGCCTACTTTTAACAATTTGTAGTTAGATAAATATATTGTTATTATCCAATATATAATAATTTATCTATCCGTGGCACTACAAGCCAATTGAGCCATTGACAATACGCAGTGCTACCAACATAGTCAACAGACGCTTACGCCCCAAGTAGGCGCGATTTAAAGTCAGCTAACACTACTTACACACAGTAAACAATGAACAATAATTGCATAATCATTTGCGCAAACTCTAAAAAACAATGTTATAATTAAAACAAGCGTTTTAACCACTAAGCCTAAACGTGTTCATTAAATCGGCAATTGAGTATAATCGCGGAAACTAAACGCATCATTTTCTATTCGCGGTGAATAGTAAGCGGCCGTCATTTTAGCTGCGGTTTTTGCATTTCCTTTCTCTTATTGGCTTTTGTGTGTGAAAGTTAACTGAATCGGAATTAACCAGAGAACATGACGTCGTTTTTATTTGCTACGGAAGAGTGAATTGATATTGACAGACGGAAGTTTGGTATGAAAGGCGCGGATACATGATTTCGTTCAGGGGAGAGGCAATAACTGTAAATTTATTTATAAAAATACACTGAAAATGGATTTGTTTGTTAGTGAATGCCGTCAGAATTTCATCAGACAGGAACAGGACCTCCTCTGACTCCTTCATGGCTTTTCACAGGATACTCTTACCTAACTTTGTTCTAAGATAAATTTTCAATAAGCTAGGTACAGTTTGTGTGGAAGACACTTAATTTTTTTTATATTATAATATAAGGATCTAAAAACTGCAACTTCTTAATTATTCCACACCGTGGTTTTTCCTAAATCATTATTACAATGTCTATGTGCCTTCAAAACGCAATAAAAAAACGACGATGGTCGGCACTTGTAAACTTTGTTATGCCTACCTTTGAAACTTTGACACATGTGTCAGTGTCAAATCGTAGAATTTTTTTGACATTAACAACCATCGCCCAGTTTTTTTATCGGGTTTTGAGGGCAAATAATAAAGACCGGAAAATCTTAACAGCGCCATGGAGCAGCGTGGAGCCAGCCGCACAACGCCATGCCATCTGTTTGTAAAATTTTCTTTATCTTCTCATCAGTCGTCACACCGAAACGGCTTGACGGATTTTAACCAATTTTAGTACAAGGATAGCTGGACATCCAAAGGTGATAAATAAAAAAATACGCTGACGAAGTAAGAAATAAAATATGAAATATAATTAACTAGCGACCCGCCCCGGTTTCGCACGGGTGCAATGCTGATAAATTACGCATGTGTTATTCATATAAACCTTCCTCTTGAATCACTCCATCTATTTAAAAAACCGGCCAAGTGCGAGTCGGACTCGCGCACCGAGGGTTCCGTACAAACACTTTCCATCCCTAAGTGGTTAAGTTAAGTTTGCACCTGGTATGTATAGCGCCCCATATAAATTAGGTGCAAATTTAGGTATTAAAAAAAAAACTACTTACTAGATCTCGTTCAAAACAATTTTCGTTGGTAGTTTTTATAGTAATGTACATCATATGTTTTTTTTAGATTTTTCATTTTCTTATTTTAGAAGTTAGAGGGGGGGGGGGGGGCAACTTTTTTTTTTTATTCAAAATAGCCATGCATTTAACCTCGATTGCACCTGATGTTAAGTGACAATAAGGCCTAAGATGGAGCATGCTTGGCTAGAAGATGCCTATTCACTCTCGACTTGAAGATATCCAAGTTATATTTTTCAGGAAACAGGTACGCAGGAAGAGAGTTCCATTCCTTAGCTGTCCTCATCAGGAAAGTAGATGCAAAGCGTTTCGTACGAATCAGTGGTATATCGACAACATAAGGGTGGAATCCAAGTCCGCGCCGAGTACTGTATTGTCTGAACGGAGACGGTGGAATTAATTCATGCAGTCCTAGTGCACACTCACCAAAGTGTATCCGGTAGAAAACCGATAAACAAGCGACTTTCCCGCAGGAAACACCGCAGTGTTCGAGGTTTTGCAGCTTTTCCTGAACTAAGGCAGGGTCGCCAATGAGCTTCTTCGCACGTTTGTCAATTGAATCCAAGGCGGCCAGTTGGTATTTGGCAGACCCATCCCAAAGATGGCAGCAGTACTCCATGCATGAGCGGACTTGCGCCTGATATAATTGAAGCAGCTGTCTCGGCGTGAAGTACCGCCTCACCTTAGATAGGATCCCAAGTTTTTTTGCTGCAGTTGTAGCCAAGGATTCAATGTATTGGCCGAAGTTCAGGTTGGATGATAAGGTCATCCCAAGAAGCTCTAGGTGGTCTGAAATCGGAACGGATACACCTTGGAAAGTGGGAGTCAGGTCAAAGGGACTCCGTTTAGCGGAAAATAGACACGCCTGAGTCTTGGTGGCATTGAATCCAACTAAATTGGCATCTCCCCACTCGGACACTGCCACGAAAGTTTGGTTCAATCGATCCACCATCGCCTCTCGACAAGACTGGATTTCGTCCCTCTTGGAATTTGCGCTGGATGTGTATCTGTCACCAACTGTGCTGTCATCAGCATACCCAAAGGTACTGGGCATAAGCATGTCGTTAATATGCAGCAGAAAAAGAGTTGCAGACAGAACAGACCCCTGAGGAACACCGGCGTCAATAGCCCTGGGATCCGAAGTGTAGCCATCAAGGACTACTCGGATCGAACGCTCACTCAGGAAATCAGCAATCCATTTGCAGATACCTTCAGGGACCCCATACGCTGGAAGCTTTCCCACCAGGCTTGCGTGCCAGACCCTGTCAAAGGCTTTTGAAATATCGAGACCCGGCGAGAGCCTCCCCGTGTCTCTCGATCGCCTGGCTCCATAGATGAGTGACATACACAAGAAGATCCCCAGTTGATCGCCCCGGACGGAATCCAAACTGGCAATCACAGAGCAAGTCGTTCACTTCCACTTTGGAAGCGTCTCTCACGCAAAATATTCGGTTTAGAAAAAAAATATTTTAGAAACCTCGATATCATTTTTGAAGACCTATCCATAGATACCCCACACGTATGTGTTTGATGAAAAAAAAAATTTTGAGTTTCAGTTCTAAGTATGGGGAGCCCCCAATATTCATTATTATTTTTTTATTTTTGCATCAAAATCTTAATGCGGTTCACAGAATACATCTACCTACCAAGTTTCAACAGTATAGCTCTTATAGTTTCGGAAAAAAATGGCTGTGACATACGGACGGACAGACGGACAGACAGACGGACAGACAGACATGACGAATCTATAAGGGTTCCGTTTTTTGCCATTTGGCTACGGAACCCTAAAAACTGCATCAAAATCCGTTGCGTAGTTTTAAAGATCTAAGCATACATAGGGACAGACAGACAGATAGCAGGAAGCGACTTTGTTTTATACTATGTAGTGAAGTGATGTGATGTGTACAGTCAGCAGAAGAAGTTACTACGCAAACCAGGTGCTCAAAATTATATACACACGGACTCTATTATCTAGAGAATAAGGATGGTTACAGATCATTGTGAGCGTGTTATATTATAATGCTTAGCTACTTTTGCTGCTGTCTGTACTGGTAGTTCGCAAAACAAGTGAAGCGAGGCTCGAGCGCTCGACAGACTTCAAGAAACATCCGAGCGCGTGTTTACTTTACAGCGACAACAGAGGTTATTGAATTGAACGCCGCAAACAATCGCACTCCGCTGAGAAGAAAAATCTATACTACTCGTACATATAACTAAATTATAAAATTACTTGGGAAAATTTTGCAATAAGTAGCGTGGGATAATTAATAAAAAATTGGGCAAGTGCGAGTGGGACTCGCGCATGAAGGGTTCCGTGCCATAATCGAATATCAAGTTTGTTGCATGGGAGCCCTCCTTAAATATTTATTTTATTTTATTTTTAGTATTTGTTGTTATAGCGGCAATAGAAATAAATACATCATCTGTGAAAATTTCAACAGTCTAGCTATCACCGTTCTTGAGGTACAGCCTGGTGACAGAAGGACGGACGGACGGACAGCGAAGTCTCAGTAATAGGGTCCCGTTTTTACCCTTGACAGTTCATTTGCTTGGAAGGGTTAGCGTGGTTTGACTCTATAAGCATTAGTTTCAACTTTCAACACCATCTAACTTCTCAGTACCTTTTTAACATAATTATTTTGTAGCCTCATAAAGGTATCTCGGGAATTCCCGACTTTGCCAGAGTGACAGTTCCTGGGACCGCAAGCCCTAGGCTTCGTCACAACAAAACCAGGCATACTTTACCCGGTCCCTCTGTAATTTGCAAAGAAACACGTCAATCCAATGCCACGGTGAAGAAAGATGTAAATATGTCGCAAGGATACAATTTGGTGGTAAGTTCAGCAGACAGAACGGGACGTCCTTGTCAAACCTTCACCGCGTATGCACTATGCATGTTTATAATTAAGGCCATATAAATGGAGAGGAAAGACAAACGTTCACGCCACGTCTGTGTAATTAAATTAAAGCTAAATAAATACACGGACATGCCATATCGTTGCCCACTCCATATGTGTGTTAATAAACTACGCAAGGCTATTCGTCGCACATATGTATAGTAGCGATACGAACCTTTTCTTCTAATAACGACAGGCCACGTAGAGAAAATACAATTTGGAATGCACAAGAGCGACCAGGCTCGGCCACGTAACAATTAAGGTGAAATACACAAAAGTGATTGTCTTGCGCTAGTTGTACTTAGTGGCACCGTAAAGGTATCGGTTCGTAGCCGACCGCTGATACCTTACAGTTACGACACGATACCTTAAGAAGAAAGGAATCGGCATGCACCTTCCATACGAATTCGACGACGCATTTGGCTCAGTTTGTAGAGCACCTGCCTACTAAGCCGGCAGTCCCGAGTTCGAATCCCGGCCAGGGCAAGTATTTGTGTGATGAACTTGAATATTTGGGCTGGGTCATGGTGGTTCTATGTTATTAAGTATATATTTATATATACGTACAAGTGTATATATATCTTCGTCTAGTACCTATAACACAAGCTTTATTGATCTTAATTTGAGACTAGATCAATTTGTGTGAGGTTTTCCGATATTTAATTTATTATTATTTATACGAATTCCCTACTATCGATACACAAAATACTAGCCGTGATAAAACATTTAAAGAGATATGATTCTCGATAAAACATTTAAAGAGACATGATTCTCGATACATGTAAGCATTGGTTAAATAGTGTAAAATTTGTAAAAGAGACAAGTGATATAGCCTCTTATTGTGAAAAAGAGCACTTTCATAGAAGGTTTGAATTACAAATTTTGCAAAATGTTATTTACATTGCGTGCGCCAAGGGAAATCTGCAATTTCGCCGAAAGCCTCGTTTGAGGTCGCTTCTTTGAACCAATCTCGTCAAATGTGTTAAGTTTTATTATATTTACGTTGCTATCTAAGTTTTAAAAATAGACTGTTTAAAATTTAGTTAATTACGATCACAGACATACACATATGTATTACCATGGTGAAAGTGTGTTTTGTGGCAGTGTTTTGACGTAGTATGAAAGGGAAAAGATACTAACAACACAGCCCGTCTAGTATAACTATGGTTCCCGACTCTTGTCGCGCGACATAGCATCACTCGTCACTCTCACAGTACCGAAAAAAAGAGATTGGTAGTGTATCTCGCGCGAGAAAGAATCGCGTGTTACAGCTGGTTACTTATTTCGGCAGAATTCATCTCGAGAAATTTACAAAATGAGAGTGAATGCCAAAAGTTATAAGAAAATTAACCTCATTGAAACAGTACAACAGTAGTAAGTATAGTAAAATTGCAAAGTATGCCTTTTCATCAGCTAATGACAGTGTCACGCGCATGCAAAAAATATCGCTATCATCAATAGCTGTCCTTTGCTTTTAAAAAAATCACAAAACGTTGACAAATTGGCGGCCAATCCTGACCTATAGTAGCCGAAGCAGCGGATGCTTCCATTTTGCCGCTTTTGTTGCCGCGTCATATTTTACGTCCGTCAAATAGATTACGTACGTTTGTGTTTTGTTTCGCCCGCGTCGTCTTTTTTCCCCGCCACTGTCACGAGTTGTCTGCGGAATTGAAATGTGGGTCAAACTGAAATGTAAGTAAATTAATACGCCGTGTTTATTTTTCAGGTGGGAAATTGTGAATTCGTTTTCAACTGCGCAATAAAGCTATTAGCTCTTTGTTGTGGGTGAAAATGAATACTGTAAGACAAGAGTATTATAGGCTCACAGGATGGAAGACCCTTTTGTTCTTTGTCTATTGTATCCAATCCATAAGCTGCATACATTAAACTCTATTATGATATTTAACATTTAGGTATCTCAATGTCAGCTCTCAGCGTCATTATTATCGCTATATCTCATCCTCGTCTTTAGGTTTTTACTCCTATCATACTAATCTCTATAAAATATGCGAATACAAATAACCATAAATTAAAATCAATACATTTTACTTCCTAGTCTTTTAATTCTAATAGGGAAAGATTCATTTCCGCAGGAGCTCTAAGAGCAAAATTCCGCAAAAGCGTTACTCCGCGTAACGCTTTATAACACCCATACATCCGATCCCCGGCTCCTCTATAATGCAGCCCGTATGAATAACGTTAAGAATTTAGATTGCTTTCGGCCCCTACAAGGAATTTGGTCAGTTTGATTAATCTGTCCTCGTCTTCCCCGTGATTGCTGTTTGTGCAGTTGGGCAACTGCTAACTGGGACATTGACGCTTTAATTGAAGTTAGGATAGCACACTTGAACGAACCTTTGTTATTCGATGTCACAATTTAAAAAAGGGCGCTTCGTGCCGTTCAATGTGCATGTAGGACCTTTAACACATTTTGGATTATCGTCGGCATCTTGGGCCTAACGACCACGTTCCTCTGTTTTCTATGGATTACTATGAAAATGAAACGCTCGACGGATGCAAGTGATCCAATGGTTGTGCGATGCAGTTCCTTATATCCATCATCGTCTTATATCATATCAATCCATAGTCTTACAGGTGCCCAAGATCCGAATATCCGCCTGTTGTTACCAACTGTAATGCATTTTTTATTTCTTTTGTTTTCTGTTTGTTATTTTGTGGTGCACAATAAAGAGTATTATTATTTCATTATTATTATTATCATCTTTATAGGTAAAGAGTATTTGTTTCTCTAATAATCCCATTTTAGGTAAATTCGAATATGAAAAATTTATTCAACCGTAGGAACCAATGTTCTCATAATACCGAATAGTAGTTGCACTGCTTGATTTAGTCATCAATTATTTACGTCAGATAATAACGTTATTAAACACTGGTTTACAGACCACGATTTGTAATCTCCACCGATCATCTGTCATGATATCATGATTGTGGACGATGATCGCCGTTTAGATGAATGAGCTCGGTCGTAAATGGTAATGGTTCTAAGTGGGATTGATAAAGTAATTGGTCGTGCGAAATTGGTTCAGTAATTATTTTTTTCTCGATATTAATAGTTGTTTATGTGTAAAAATTACTGGAATAATTCGTGACTCATGTTCAATTTTAAAATAATAGTACATTACTGCAGAGGCCGCGAAATAGGGAATTGTTGGCCGAATAGTAATAGATGGCCGAGTGACAACGAGGCCATCTAGAGATACGAGGCCAACAATCCCTGTTCGCGCCGAGGCTTGTATAGTACTTTTCTCAAATAAATCCAAGGAAATAATACAAGTGTTCAACTTATATATTCATATATTTTTACTATTCCCGCCAACTTTTTACTTTTTTCAAAAAAAAATTTTTAAGCTGTTCGGGTTAATGTTTTTGCCACCAAATGTTAAGATGATTCTATTTATGAAAAAATTACAACACCTTATTAATTTGATATTGTTATATTTTTTAACAATAAACATGATTCCTTGTTTATTTTATTAAATATCTGTTTTAATCTAATTGAATAATCTAGTTAAATATAAGAAACAAAACGTAAATATACGTTTTTTTTTTATTGGCAGTATGCCATAGATTATCAATAAAAGAAATAAACCCCACTGAAACAAAAGACAATCTCTTTGTTGGCCACGGCCAATAATGTTGTATGAAATTCCTTTATTGACCTCTAATTTGAAAATAGAACGAATCTTCAACAATTGCTATACAAAGACGTATTTCGCGTTCTATTACCACGATCATAAGAACGACATTTCCTTGGATGTTTGAGAAAAGTACTTTTTAATACAGTTGCTCAAAAAGTGGTACTTTTCGTAGGTGCAAATCGTGCGAAAAGTTGGTTATTTCGAACTAGTGCTTTTTACTTTTCAATTTTTTTTAATTTTCTGTTGTACTAACACGTCATACCTCATACATCCAAACAAAGGGTCAATCACTGTCTGACTTTATTTATTACGTCATGCAGCATTGCAGGTGTATATCTCATAATTATGATTAAAATATTTAAATTGCATATTGGATCAATCAAAGGGTTATCTATTAAAAAAACTCAAAAACTGTGTTAATAATTTGTTTGAGTGACTATTATTTAATGAGCAAATGAGTATTATGCGTGACCGAAAAAAATTAAAAAGAAAAGGTTGTCACAGATTAGAAAATACGTATTAAGCGTGACCCACGCGCTGCTTTATAAATTCATAATAATTATGAATAATCGCTATTTTGTGTATTAAATAATATACTTATTTACAATTATATGAAGTGTAAAGAACTAAAAACAGATTCACGATGTTTATTGTTTGGAATCAATTAAATTACTATGTCACATTATCATATCTCTTCTGAAATATTAAAACTATTTCTTTTGATTTGGCTGAATGATGACAGCCGACGCCATCTTGAAAAAAGATATTACAATTAAAAGTAAAACTTTCTTTTTAATTCAAGATTGTTTTAATTATGTGTAAATGACACGTAAGATTTATAAAATAAGAGTTTTTGATAGAAAATGATGGATTCTGATGTTACCAGAATAGATTTAACACCGCCCTATATACGAGCCAAGGCAAAAATTGCAAGTGAGAGTATTTTACCCGCAAAATCGAAAGAAAAATTACATTGCCGTCTATGAACATTTTATTGGCTGGAAACGAGAAAGAGAATTATTAACAACTTTCGAATAAAACTTTAAACTTACCAGCAAAGGCCTTAAATGCGACTTATGCGACCCTTGACAATGGCTCTAAAAATTGTAGGTACTCTTAATTTTTTATCAGAGAGAAATAAATATAATTGCCCCTTTCAATTACTGTTTTAAATTTGTATTATTGCAATTTTTCGCAAATGTATTAAAAAACGTTGTTTAGTACACGTGTGGAAGTGTCATTTTAACTCGTCCCGAGTCTTGACCCTCGCCTTGCGGCTCAGGCCAAGACTCCTCGGGACTCGTTTAAAATGACATACTTTCCACACTTGTATCAAAAACTACTATATCTTACCTAGTTATATTATTTGGATACAGCAAATTGTTACAAACATACAATAATAGGCGTCAATTCTTGAGGCGTATCAGTCTTTCAGTATTTTACCCCATTTAACCCAGATAGCCCGACCAGATATCGCAAAATTTACCCAGGTTCCAAAAAGTTCGTTTAGGTGAAAGTGGGTTAACTTGAAAATTACGCCAAAATTAGTTTTTTATTTTTCAAATATAAATGAAAAACATTTTAGAATCTATATCTGCAATACTATTATAAAATTCTTAAATTGTATTGATAATCGGTTTTTTTAAGCGGACGAAGTAGCACCATCTAGTAAGCAAAACTGTAATGACAACGATGTAACTTTTGGTAACTAAGCCTTATTATACTTGCGATTTGCGAGTGAGTTTTCTGTATAATCTACAATTGATTCATTGGGTAAGGTAAGCACTAAGCAGTGTCTGTAAATCCCATGAACTAATAATTAATGTATAATCCATTTGCATTAAACGTTTGAAATCGACACCGCTCTTGAAGAAACTACATGACTTTTTGCACCTAATGATAACATCACAATTGCAAAAAATACATACCTACGATAAGAATACATATCCACAGTCAGTTGTAAAAAGATATAATTTATTACAAAGATATGAATCCGTTGAATAATATCTCCAATAGGTAATCTGCGTGCATCGCCGTAAACACATTCTACGTGCGTATCGCACCGCACTCCCGCGCGGTTTTTCACCGTATTTTCATGCATTGGCCTAATGAAACTAAGCCCCTGCCCATTGCCCTGGACGATTTATTGTCACACGCTGCCGCGTAATTAAATTCACGGGCAGTTCGCGACGGATCGCGATAAATGGCCAGGAAATATCCTGGAAATACCTACAACTAACCGACATCCACCGCAGCCATCTGATGCACATGAACGTACACTCCGCACCACAAACACTACACAGGTTGTGTTGTACAAAGTAGTAAGGTCTCTATCAGAAATTCGATAGATAGATAATATGATTATCATATTTTTGGTTGTTCATGATCTCATGATTGTATATATTTCAGAAACAGATAACTTTTAAACCAAACATAACCGGGGCTACTACTGATAACCATAAAAAAAATTGAAAATGAATTTACTTCATTACTCTTTTACATGCTATGAAAACAGGAGGCGAAGTATTCAACCAAATCTTCTGTAAGCACTTAATCTACACTCATTAATCAATAGAAATTGCATGCTATCCGCTTGAGACATGTCAGATGAAGTGATGAGATTTGTATTCACACGGGTTAGAGTCTTCTCTTGACTAGAAAAGCTGATTTTGTTAAGTTTGACCCCGAAAATCACAATCGCGTCATGCTCTCGAAACTCAATGTAGGTATATACGCGTGGTAAACAGGTGTCGAATGGCCCATGGTTGGTGGCCCCGCGGCAACACCTTCAGGCTGTTATCAAGTAACTATCACAAACTGCGAAGGGCATACCTGTTTAAAGAAACAATAGTGCTTCGGTCTGATACTTTCATTGGTAAGGTGCCGTAACGGGAATACTGGTCTTCACAGTCTAGTCGTTTTCCTGTGATAATACCTATTTAGGGAGTAGTAAAAACTGACATATCTAAAAGTATAATGCACTTCGAATTTTTATTGTGTAACACTAAGCAATATGGTGCATCAACGGCAATGGCGACGGGGCTGTGAATGTCATAGGTGTTGATAACGACTAGCTTTCTTATCTGACATAAGTTCAACTGAAATTGTTAATACCTGTATGACCGTTCGTACGATAGTTACATTTCTGAAGATCGATCTGAAATTCAACTTTGATGGACATATTTACAAAGAACTCAAGATATAAAGCAGTGGCCTGCACCGTATGCAGATATTATTTATCTGCATCATTCTTTGAATCTGTCGTCTATTTGTAAGCTTAAGGCACACGGACTGTGCAACTCCTTGAAACCACACCTACCTATTGCCATGCCTACTGTAATGTTTGTCGACTGAACCATCTGTACGTATTTACTTTACCTTCTTGCAACGGCTGCGATATATGGCTTCGATGCGGTATTTAATATTCCGATATCGAGGCCAACCCGGCTCCATATGATATTTGGGACTGCATAATAATTAAAGGACTTGTCCCTTGGGGGTTTAGCTGGATGACATGGATCACAGATGTCCTACAAATGGTCGATGATATTAATATAATTCCGGGTCAGAATATCGGGATAAGTAGGTACGTGTCTCCAAAGTAAAATTATTTCCCCAAATGCATGTATAATAAACTGCCTCAGTTTAAATGCCAATTTGCCCGTTAGGAAATCCATATAAACATATAACTACTAATAATATTTTTACTTCTTTCTTAATATAATATTCAGTCATAAATTCATAATATGCATTAACCCTTATGCATTTACCGATTTTTTTTCTGATTTAGAAGATATATTAAAAGTGAGTATGACCACGGCACGTGAAACCGTGTTGAACCGTCAGGCAATGAAGGTAAATTAAAATATCGCGATAGACCCGGTTCAGTAAGTTTTAATTAAGTGAGTATGAATTCGTGCATTACAATATAGAGCCGTTTCAGTATATGTGATACACTTGGCGCCGGTAAACAGGATATTGGCTCGCTATCGCTGTCCACCTGACGGCGCCGGCGCCGGCTGACCATTCTCTATTGTTACAGTTGTGGGACTTAGGTACAAAAGTTTCATAACCAGAAGATACACTGACACGCCCACTGCCTACCGTATTAATGTATATGTAAATGTATTACCTACAGTAGCGGCAAAAAATCTATCATCACCTTAAAATTTAAATGTTTGTAAGTATATGATAGATTTTTTGCCGCTACTGTAAATATATTCATGATGACGATTGATGTGTGGAGCAATTAATTTGAGCTTAGACGTGGGATTGCTGCGCGACATTCTGCACAGATTTATACATATACCAGCATTCAAATAGAACATGGTTTCTCTTTTTTATCTTATCACAATCGTATATAATTGAATGTTCCGTCAATATATGATGATGGCTTTCATTATAAAGCCAAAACATAAACAAAAGTCGATATACAATTCAACAGATTATTAGATGGTTATGGTATTATTGATTTGGCATAGGCATTGTAAGGAGAAGGTAGATACAATGATTAAATGCTAAGTACTCTATTATTTGCAATTATTTTATGAATACTGCTGACTACGAGTAATATGGTTAACGAAATTTCAGTCCTACGCATTGTTAACTGGATCATTTTGAGCAGCTATCAACACTATTTTAAAACGGTAATTACTTAATGAGAACATTGTCACACCCACCGGTAATCATCATAAATGATGAATGGTATAATCGGGTATCCACCACTGAATCACATATATTTAATAAGAAGCGAAGGAGAAAAACGATGAGTGCGGCTTTTAGTCCCGTTCTTCCCTTTGGTGCCAGCCACCTATGGTGCCCAGACTTTGTCTTTGACTAATGCTCAAAAGTATTCCCTCAAGGTTTGCCAGAGGGCAATGGAGCCTAGTGTCTTGGGAACCACATAGCAGATCGTATCAGAAATACCATCTTGCGCTCCAAAACTCAAGTAGCCGACGTAGCCCTGATTAGGCGCAAAGCTTACCACTCACTGGATCCTACCTAATATGTAGGTAGAGTACGGCGTCGCGGCTCGCGGCAGACCACGACGGAGAAGGCGGAATGACCTAGACGCACTCCGAAAAGATTGGTCTGTTGCTGCCTTAAACAGAGACGACTGGAAAAAAAATGGGCAAGTGCGAGTCCGACTCGCACATGAAGGGTTCCGTACCATAATCTATAACAAGTTTGTTGTATGAGAGCCCCCCTTAAATATATATTTTATTTTATTTTTAGTATTTGTTGTTATAGCGGCAATAGAACTACATCATCTGTGAAAATTTCAACTGTCTAGCTATCACCGTTCTTGAGATACAGCCTGGTGACAGACGGACGGACGGACGGACAGCGAAGTCAGTAATAGGGTCCCGTTTTTACCCTTTGGGTACGGAACCCTAAAAAGAGGCCTAAGCCCAACAGTGGAACAGAACAGGCTAAAAATAATAATAAATAAATCTTCCTTTTGCTTTGCATAACTACAAACCGCTAACGTAACAGTAACACTAGTATAGGCATATTGTACAAACATTAAGCCTCCTGTAGACTAGACGAGTACGTTGTCCGCGAGTCTATTCAGCTAGTTACAACCGACCGCACAGTGGGCGAGATAAAGTTGTCAGCGGTCCTGGTGACACCTCGCCGTCCTCGCTGCATGTAGCGCCAAATCACACACGGAAGCGATATTGATACCTACGATATTGGTCTGTGCCTATAATGTATTGTGTCAAATATATCATAGAAGGAAAAATTGAGGGAAAACGGGGTAGAGGAAAGTCAAGACGAAATTACTTTGAGCAAATAAAAGAAAGGATAAAAGTCATGTTTTACCAAGATGTGAAGGAGAAAGCCCAAGAAAGAAACGGCTGGCGATTAGTACACCGACAAGAGCGCAGCTCTTAAATTGAAGAAGAAGAGAACGTCATTGTGTAATGATGAAATATCCAAGAATTTTTAATCATATTTTGTGCTTAGAAACTCAGGCCTCACTTTGACGTTGGACCCCGATATATTTTTAATATTTTAGCGATATGCGCTATCCGGCCTTTACTGTAATGACATTTTCTATCTCATCCACGAAAGCACTAGTTTAATAGGCGTAAAATGACGGTTTTTTATAAATACCGGAAATCACGAAAGCTAATAAAGAACTATAAAACAAACATACTTTTATTTGTTCAGCATCATATCTGAATCGTGACTGCAAATTTGCATTCGAGTTGGCGAAACGCGAATATATCTGGTTTCATATGATCCACAGAGACGTACCCAATTATATATACGTAGACTTTCTGTTCTCTCCACGAGTATATTTTATATCACAATACCCTTACATTTCCATGTCCACGTCCACTATGTCCTCTGTAAAAGAATATCATGTCCACGGATATAGACACGATTGTAAAATTGTTATGGAATAAACTTATCTTGTATGATTCTCACAGGTATTTTATTACTTGCACCATGTATTTTCATGCCCGTCCACGTTACCTATTTCATGTGGATGAACACAATGTCCACCGTGTATTGTCGGAGCTACGTGATTCAATAACTTCGTTTTTCACCGTCGCATAAAGTTTCGCGCCGCGTAATTAATGGAAACCACTTGGACGAGTGCACCATTGTTTCCAAATGAATGACTTACTGTCTAGTCTGCTGTATACGTAGGAAACTATCATTTTATCAATGAATATGCTCATGGAATTGCTATGTACTACATGTCATTGAAGTTACGCTATAGTCTACTTAACATAGTAGCTTTGTGCGAGTGGCATGTGTCATCTATGATATCAGTACATTCTAATCGAATTTAGGATATTATATGTACTGACATGACAGATGTGATAAGCACAAAGCTATATGAAATTTACTGTACTCTTACATTGATACCACAAGAAAAGAAACTAGTGTCACTTGAACGTTGCAGAGCTGGGGGCCTTTGATGGTTGCTTTTGCGATAACTGACAAAGCATCTGTCACGTTTTGGCATAATGCGTGTGTGAGTGCCATATACTTTGTCACTTATTTATCACGTAATAAACGCAACCATCATAGGTCCCCTGATGTTGGTATTGATAACATGACATTCACAAACAGACGTGTCATCTTCGGCACTATTGTAAATGCATCAGTGTTCTGACTTCGTTCGTACGGTAAGAAAACTACTTAAAAGGTCATAATTCTGAGAAAAGAACACTCTTTTGGAAACGCCCTGTAGCAACTTTAAGAAACCAACAGATTTTCATGTCAGTCGCCTCACATTACATTAGATTTAGATAGAAACTGCTGAAAGCTGAACTTTCTTTTTGGCCGTAAACTGATTACCAACTTTTTGTTTCAGGTAAAACTCAACTTTGTTACTTCTCAGGAATCTGCGGGAGACGTTGCTGAAACAATACGTAAGACTTTATTATAAAACATTATTAAGGAAAATGATCCGAGAATTGTTACTACAGAACTCATTCCAAAGCACGATCAGTCGCAGTCGCAGCCAAGCAGTCGGATATTTAGAAGGATTCTTCATACCAGATGACAATATAATACCCACAAGGTCATGCCATGCTGGGTCCCTGGGCACTGCTTAATGTCCCCATTGGATACTTGGATAGTAAACTAAAAGTCATCTATGTTCTTTCGGGAGCTGTTAGGGACCACACAGGTGAGATTGGCGGCCCTGGTGGACGGGGATACGTGCCCAGAGTGCCCAGTGGTAAAGAGGCCCTGCCACTATTTGGAAATTGATGTCTTAGGAGAGTAATCTTTAGAAAAGTAACTTATTAACTAATATCTGTCAATTTACAAAATTAGAGTGGGTAGCAAGTTAGATAACATCAACGTCTTAACTCCTTTCAGACCTTCAGCATCGATTTATATCAATGATGTAATAATTGAATTATAACTCTCAAACCTAAAATTATCATTAACGAGACCAATTTGAACAGTAGGTGTATCCTTAGTGATTTGAGTTAGCCGAGGTCAGACGGGGTCAAACAAGGAATCTGTATAGGTACCACGGGTACGGGTACTACGGTATAATAAAAGGTCTTAACTTTGTTAGGTTTTCAGCGATGCATACGACAATTTGAAGCTGAACTGGCACAGGTCGCTTTGACGCAGGTTTCATAGCGTTTATACTAGGTGTGTGTGTGTAAATTGATATTTTGTATCGCTCGGTTGGCCTGTCAAAAGGGGCCGCAGGCTAGGCGTAGGTATTGAATAGAGAGAGAGAGGGAGAGAGAGAGAGGGAGAGAGAGAGAGAGAGAGAGAGAGAGAGCGTTAATGATTGCATGCTTTTTAGTTTGTGTTTGAATATTGGTGTTACTCTGATCAGCCTACATCACGTAAAGTCTTAGGTGTATGAGGAATTCAGCAATGCATCCGACAGTCTAAACTGAGAACTCACATCAGTCGCTTTGACGCAGGTTTCATACTTTATTCTATAGTAGACATTTGTAAGTAAATAAGGATTTTGCACCGCTCGGTTCGCCTGTCAAAGCGGGTTGCAGGCGTGGGTATTGAATTGAGCGGAAGAGCGTCAGACGATCCCCTCCGGCCGTTTGGGCAACCAAGTTTCGCAACCAGTTGTTAAAAAAGAAAAATATTCTTGCTACGCAACTAGTTGCTCAAAAAGAATATTTATTCCTGTTCCGAAACCAGCGTCGATGACAGCTGAGTTTCGCAACCAGTTGCCAAAAAAGAAAAAAAAAATCTTTGTCTACATCTGGTTACCAAATAAGATTCTCAATTCCCATTCTCATTTCCAGATGATACAAGGAAATGGAGTTTGCACAAAAAGTTTATCCTTAATATGTTTGATACCGGCCTGAGATCTGTTCGGGAGCAGCCTGAAAATATACATTTTCTGGCGTTCGCAAGAGTGTCCTCGATGTTTCAATAAGTCGACATTTAATTTATTTATTATACAAAGCGACAAACGACTTGTGACAGCGATAACTCATACAGTATGATCACCAAATAAATTAATTTTATCTATCCAAATATCATAAACCGTCCATGATGCGTTCAAGAACCGCACATTATGACCACCATAAAAATAGTCTGTTTTGTTAGAACAAATTTCTTATCTATAAAAATGTTATTATTGCTAAATAATAACATCGATTTCGATAATATATTTTATTCAAATTTCGGACATCTCTGAAAAACAAAGAAGTTTTATTTGACCTCTTCTAATATCAGTCGAGATGAAGTTTCCTTCGAAATTAATTGTCAATTTGCAATCAAATTTGACAAATGCCGCACGTAAGTAAGATATCCAACGATATGATAGTTGGGGTCGACTCTAGTTTGTCTCTGAATAAAAAAAAAACTATGACAGCTGCCAGAAAACTTCATTACCGTCATTACCGGGTAATACTTGTCATAATGTGTGACTCCTGAATGCATCATGGAGGCTTATGATGTGTGTGGCTAGATAAAGTAGTGTATGTAACTGTACATAATTAGGTATTAAAACACTCGTGTGATGTTATTATGAAACTTGCCTTCGGCTCGTTTCATAAACCGACAGCATTCTAAGAGTGATATTTTAAAGTAGGTCGTTATACGAAGAAAGCATAATTTAATTCAGTTAAAATGAGTGGCGAACTGTGACACGGTTATCGGTTCTGCAACTGATGTGACCAACCCAGTGCCACTTCAGCTTAAATACAAAAGTTTGCAAGTGCTTCTAAGTATTGTATTATTCACGTCTTGAAAGACGAGTCTCAGAATATAAAATCATTATTCCGAAAAACGTACCTATGGTGATATTCGTGAATTGTTCTAGTTGTGGTCCAGTCTCAACCCGCCGAAAGGGCGAAACAGAAATAGTCCTTATTTTTGTTCTATTACATATGTAATTGGTTGCGTAGAAAGATTATTACTTCTCTTTTAACAACTGCCGTTTTAGTCAATTCTTCATTGGCAACTGGTTACGGAACAGTAATAATTTTTATTTTTGAGCAACTAGTTGCGTAGCAAGAATATTTTTTCTTCTTTGACAACTGGTTGCGAAACTTGGTTGCCAAAACGGCCGGAGGGGACGATCGTGTCTGCAGTTCATTTGTTTATGTTTGAAAATGGTAATCTCTAATCAGTTTATTAAGGCATAAGTTCTTAGGTCTGCAGGGATCTCAGTGATGCATAGGACATTTTGAACTGGCATAGGTCGCTTTGACGCAAGTTTTGTAGTGTATATAGTAGGTATCTTCTTCTTCGTATACTCATGACTGAGGGACCTGACGACTGTCTGTGGCTGCATGGCGGGGAAAAGGGCTAGAGGACGTATGCCTATATTGCCTATGCGATGGGCGGACGCAGTAACATCGGCAAATGGAGCGACATTACAGGCTTTCATGCACGAACATTGGACATACATGGATAGACGACGCGTTTGGCTCGGTTGGTAGACACCTGCCTACTGAGTCGGCGGTCCCGGGTTCGAATCCCGGCCGGGGCAAATATTTGTGCAAAATATTTGTTCTTGGGTCATGGATGTTATCTATATATGTATTTATATATTATGTATATCGTCGTCTAGTACCCATAGTACAAGCTTTGCTTAGTTTGGGACTAGGTCGATTTGTGTAAGATTGTCCCTTAATATTTATTTATTTATTTATTTATTTATTATTTTATTGGGTCGCGGTGTGTTTTCTATCACCTATACCATGGCGAGTGCTCTGAAGAGCTATTTTCTCTTATCCCACCCTCCCCTTTCCGTCATAGAACCACACGTGCCGGTTTGCGATGTCATTGCTTCACCGTGGAAAATATTCCCACACGTACTAAGAAGTTTGGTAATTCCATCATCTGCGTTATAAAAAAAAAACCAAGCCGAAGACCAGCTTGGAGAACGTCAGTGAAGAGTGCTCACAGTCGTCACTTCCCTCATATAGTAGGTATGTGTAAGTAAATAGTGATTTTACACTGCTCGGTTGGGCTGTCAAAGCGGGCCGCAGGCGTAGGTATTGTGAGGGAGAGCTTCAAATGATCGTGTTTAGTTGTTAGCGTTTGAATATTGAGTGATGTAGTCCGGTATGCTGTTACATGTCTAATCAGTATATTATATGTCGCGAAACGATACATTGAGCGTTGCGAATCTTCTGAAACATCGTGATATCTCATATTGTATAAACTATTTATGAAGGCTCTCTCGTTTGCTTGTAATATTTTATGCGTTATTGGTTATTGGTTCAGTGGCACAGAATTTCGCTCCAGGCTTACTGTGTATAATTGTAACCACCCCTAGTTTATAAACTTACTATTGAGATTATAAACTGACGGATAGATTATATAGTTTAGGAATCTCACTAGATAATTTATAAGCTGATGACTTCGCCATTTATAATTATAATACAAGTAACTATGTAACGTGGCCTCTTACTGTGGGCCTTTTAAGGAAGCTCAAAGTTGCACAGCGCGCTATGGAGAGGGCTATGCTCGGTGTTTCTTTGCGAGATCAAATCAGAAATGAGGAGATCCGTGAACGAACAAAAGTCGCTGATATAGCCCAACGGATTAGCAAGCTGAAGTGGCAGTGGGCGGGGCACATAGCACGTAGAACTGACGGCCGATGGGGCAGTAAGGTTCTCGAATGGAGGCCACGCACCGGCAAGCGCAGCGTAGGCCGTCCACCCACAAGGTGGACAGACGACCTGGTAAAGGTTGCAGGAAGCCGCTGGATGCAGGTCGCTTCCAACCGGCCGATCTGGAAGTCACTGGGGGAGGCCTATGTTCAGCAGTGGACGTCCTGTGGCTGAAATGATGATGATGATGATGATGATGTATTGTAGGCATCCTGCCACCAAAAATGACTTACCGCGCACACTTTTCAAATGAAAACTGAAAGAACGACCCGTCAAATTAATCAAGCAGCCGCCACCGCAAAGGCGTTCCCGCCCGGGCCAACCAACACTTCCTTGAAAGTTTTAATAGTGATATAAAAGTCGTTTTAAAATAGTTCCCTGACGCCGACTCTCTCGAAGTTGCGCCGTAAAAAAGTTTCGCGCGAGAGACACTGGTTTCAGGACTTAGGAGGGAAGTTTGGCTCAGATGGTGTCTTGTTTTACTCTACTTTTCGATTTCATGTATGTCCTTCGGTTGTGAAGTTATGGGATGCTTCTTGAAGCGGCTATACCTAAGGAACTATTAATGCAACGTGTTAAAGGTACCGTGGCAATCTTAAAAATTGTGTGTGATTTGGGGATTATCTTTCTTGGAACTTTGGGAAATTGGGGACTATCTTTCTCATCAAATAATCATTGAATCTTCTGGCTCATAAAATGGTACCTACTACATACCTAACTTTAAAAAGGTACTAAACGTTTGTCGAGGGATTTAAAGAGTGTTTAATTGGACAAAGGCTGTGTTGTCCAGTCTACAAATTACACAATATGTAGTTTCATTCCTGCTTTCAACATAATAAACGATTTCTCGTAATGTTATATTCGGAAACGCTACATTTGTATGTGCAACGTGTCTGAACATGCTCTGTTCTTGTCAGAAGCAAAGTACACGTGTCCCGGATTCGAGCGAGGATCCCCTCTGTAATTTATTAGTGGAACAATTTTCTCATAAAACTCATGTTACGTCGAAGGACTTCGTTTGCTGAACTGTCTGTGTTGGGCTGGCTCATTTCGTTCTGCCATTTATCGAAATTTCTCAACGTTATTATTACACTTGGAAAACGAAACATATGAGTGATGTTTAAAGACAATTCCGACAAATATTTTAAATAAAGACTTGAGGACAAAGTAGAAATATGTACTAATACACTCTATATCTCAAGATTTTTTGGACACTACGAACAAAAAACGAAAGAATAGACATAGAAAAAATGAGCCGCAAAGTGTGTTCCTGGACACACTGGTGTACGGCTATTAGTTGGTGTGCCTCAGAAAAATAAGGTTATCTCATAAGGTTAAAAAGACGAACTGAAGAAAAATATACCAACACTGCTGCAAAACACATCTATCATCGATGGTGTACCTCCAAACTTACCTAATTATATAGTGCACCTTGCACACAAAAAGTTTGCGGAACACCGTAACCAAGAGAAAGTACCTTTTTTTAGTTTCTAATGCAGTGAAACACAGTAACAGAAGCTCATTTAAATGGCGACCTAGAGAGAATCTTCGACCTTCTCAAAATTAATAAAAATAGAGTATGTACTTTCTCTTTTCATAATGGTTATCGGCCCGTTTCCAAATACTAACAGTTGCCATAGAAAGCGCCAAACCGCGAAGAAAGTTCCATCAAAACACTAGTCTATCGTAATAAGTAACCGCAAACATTCTACATGTAACCGTTAAGTGTTTACTTTCAACCAACAACTGTAAATATTGACCCAGGCTAATAGAGCCACACTGATTCTGATCGGGTGTCGATCCTTTCCATATCTCACATTAGATAGGTTTAAAAGTTCTACTTTATTTAACGGGCAGTGGAGTTGCTTTTTGTATTGTAGGATTGTTTGGGATATGAATTTGTGAAAGTAATACGAATTGCTGTTGCAAGTGTTGCAACATGTACTGGTTAAAACTATCTCAGTTTTATGGTCTCTCGAGACTTGGGCTGGTTTTTAATTACGATACTAACAAATGTTAGACGCATATTAGTGGGTAAATACAATCATCAAAGATTTCAGTCTGATATTCAGATTTGGACGGTTGTTAGTACTAGACGGTTATAAATATTCTTTGTCATGTCATGATGATGTAGAAATAGAATCTTTCGATAGATTCTAGACTTGTATATGTTGTAAAATAACGGTGACATAGAAAGGTTCCATATAGCTCTTATGGTTTAGTTTACCTTGTCCAAAGAAAAATTAAATGCGATACTCTGCAATAGTCGGAGAATGAAAAGCTTTGTCACTTTTGGAACTTAACACCATCACATAAACCCGAAACTTGAACCCGAGTCCCTGCGACCCTGCATTTCAGGAGCAGTGCTGCTAGTAGTAGAGTTGTTAGTCCGCTGTTTTCTAACATAACTGTGCGCATCGGGTTACAAGCATGAAATTTCTACCACAGATAGAGTGTTCCACGGAGATTATTTTCAGATGTGGAGGGAAGTCAGATTCGTCCCCTGTCAGGCGGGAGAGCGGAGTGAATACGGCCAAGTATCCCTCTTTTCTTTCTTTATTGCTGGTCAGTTAAGTCTACCAGGACGTGTTTGGTATCGTTTCCGTGTAAAACAAATATCAGAAATTCATTTTTTATGTTATCTTTGTATAGTTCTATATAAAAATATGGGTGTAATGGCCGAAAAGGTAAAAATCACAACAAGTTTTTTTATTCAGTGAGGTAAATTAGTTCAATTTCGTGAACATTTTCAAATCATTATTATTATTTCAAAAAGTTCATTTAATCTGGTTTCTAAAAATATATGCATGTTGGGCACTTCTCATACAAACAGTAGCTTACAATATATATACGTCGGCGTAACCAACGTAAATCTCCGAACGCATCCTATTTCGCTTCATTAAATACATTAAATAATGATTGTTAACATGCTTTTACATATAATATTTACTATATAAGTCCTAGAAAAACAAATTAATGTAATTAAAACAAAATTTTTTTTTGCTAATGTATCACGAGCACACGGGCTAATCTCAACATCAACAATTTATTTAAGTTACTGTTTGTATGAAGAGTGCCCAATTGTTATATATTTTTAGAAACTAGATTAAATTTGCTATTTTGCAATATTTTTCTTAGTTGTAAATATTCAGGAAATATAACTAATTTATCTCCCTGAATAAAAAAAAACTTGTTGTGATTTTTACAATTTCGGAAATACAACCATATATTTATATGGTACTATGAATAAATAACATGAAAAATGAATTCCTGATATCTGTTTTACACGAAAACGACACGACACAAGTCCTACTAGCGTTACCTGATCAGTAATATAAAAAGAAAAAGAGGACTCCTTTCTCCTATTCACCGCACTTTCCCGCCGCACAGGGGACGAATCTGACTTCCCTCCACATCTGAAAATAATCACCGCAGAATACTCTATCTGTGGTAGAAATTTCGTAGTTGTATCCCGGATTACACAATTTCGCGACTTAGCAAAATGTACTAGAACACGCAGGCTAAGCTTAACATCAACATTTTTTTTCAAGGTACTTTTTGTATCTAATGTGTCCAATATGTATACATTTTTAAAAACAAGATTAAATTTGCTGTTTAGTAATATTTTTTGAAATTGTAAATATTCAGGATAGATAACTAATTTATCGTTCTGAATAAAAATAACTTGTTGTGATTTTTATCTTTTCGGCAATAAACCCAAATTTTTATATGAAACTATTCTTAAATAACATGTAAAATTAATAGCTGATATCTATTTTACACGAAAACGATGTCGCGCAAGCCCTAATAGCCTTAACTGATCAGTAATAAAAATAATAAAAAGAACAGTACTTGATCCTCTTCACCCCGCTCTCCCACCACACAGGGGACGAATCTGACTTCCCTCCACATCTGAAAATAATCACCGTGGAACGCTCTATGTGTGGTAGAAATTTCATGCTTGTAACCCGATGCGCACAATTTCGCGGCTTAGCAACTCTACTATAGTTAGTTGGCTTACTCGCTAGGTCAATCGCATAGAATTGGCCTTCACAATCTAATACTATCAGTAGCACAGCCAATACATATAATATATTGTTACTGTTAACACCCTAGTCCTTCTAATAATGTACACTTAACCGAGTTTCCGTTACACGTAATTACTGCGAAGTGTCAAACACATTACAATTAGAACCATTAGAAAACACGTAGTCGAACGCCTAGTAATTCATTTACCTTGGCATAAACTGTATGACATTTAAGTGCACTTAGGCGCAGGCGTGTCCGTCGCTTACCGGGTCATTGAGCTCTGACGCCTCTGACTCATGCGTGGACGCTGGTATAGTACCACGCGACATGCTCTCGCGCATGTCTTGTGAACTAGGGCTTGCATTCCGGAATTCCGGAATTTCGAAACTCCGGAATTTCGGATGATTTTTCCGATATTGCAACTCCGGAATTATGGACGTCCAATATCGAAATTCCGCAACTGAAAAGACTCTATTTAATGTAGTTTCTAGACAGTAATATGAGATATTTTGATGGGAAATCCAAGGGCATTGATGTCTATGATAGAAACGTGCGAAGAATGTGTTCGGTAAAAACTTACGAAGTTGAGAGGCGGGGTATTTTTATTTATTTATTTACAACAAATTTATTTACACAGTATTACAGTAGACTAACCAATACACTGTGAAATTAGGGTAAGTTACAGACAATAAACATTAAGTACTAGAAATCCTATTATACATCATCTCGCAAAATCTCAAACATTCCTGACAAACAATCGTCCATCTCCACGCAAGAAGGTCACACTCCGGTGCTGCTATCAGGAGCGCATTCAGAAGCGTAAGAGCACGAAGGAGCGGAGAGTTCCTGTGCGTAACAGTGCGCACTGGTGGTAATGCGAACAGTGGGCGCGAGCGCGACCGTAGATTGATCCTCGGGACTTGTGGAACAAATAACCTGACCAGCTGCTCTACCAGTTCAGGGCATTCCGATTCCCCACGAATGACGCGACAAGCGACAATAAGCAGGTTGAAATTTCGTCTCACCTCTAAGGAGTTATATCCCAAAGCTGTTTGTAGAAAATTTGTGGGGTATAAAAAAGGATAATACCCGTAGACTTTTTTATACAGCATTCTCAGGAATGCTTTTTGTACCTTCTCTAAAAGTAATATGTAGGTGCTTTCATGAGGGTTCATGGAACGTCAATATAATAAATGTCATGGGGTATCTCTGGTATTTAATAATTTTACCATCAGGCCATTACCTCATTAAACCATAGACAGAAAAAGAAAGCTAAAAGACGGAATCAAACAACTGAAAGAAAGAAATAGAAGGACCTGAACTGATCCTACCTCTATCATTTTCCTGGCTGAGCATCACACTGAGTAAGAACATGAAGATGGAATAGCAGCAATACTGGTCTAACTTAGGTACCTGCAGGCAGTCCAGAGAGAGGCTCTTCCGACATTTTACCCCGGGTTGTCGCGCAACCTAAGGCAACTAAGGAGGCCCAAGCTCCGGCTTATAACTGGAGCAATAACCGGACATGCCTTACCAAAAAATACTCTAGGTGTCACTGACAGCCCTCTTTGCAGAGCCTACATGGAGGCAGAGGAGACAGCCGGCTATGTCATTCTCGAATGTCCTGGAGAGGCCAATTGTCGCGCACAACACCTCGGGTCGCCGAGGTAACTCCCAGAAGCCGTTGGTAACATAAAGGGACTGCTAAGTTCTCTGATAGAGTTGGTTTGGCAAGAGTAGTTTCCCTCACGCAAAATAGGCGTATGGTAAGACATCGAGCTGCGGAAACCCAGCCCGCGATAACCTAGAACCTATAAACAACTGACAGAAGCACTTAAATCAATGAATTAATCATTGAATCAGGAGGTCCCCTTTAGCTTCCCGTTGACTCCACGGATGCTCAAAATACGCATCGTTGGGAATGGGATGACTGGTCATCGTGTGAGACTGTGCTGATCACCAAGAGGTGGGCTAAGACATTGCTAAGCAAGCTTTAGATTACGACTCTTTTGATGTGTACACTACGTCAGATACTGGAGCGTCTGTGTGGACATCCACTGTTGGGATGAGAACAAAGAAACAGACATAAATATGTACATTTATGTACAAATTAATTGTATTGATTGAGAAAGACCCAGTAGAACCGTCTAAATATATTATTTAAACTGCGAATTTTCTGAAAAATGCTCTTGAGATTAAATGTCCGCAAAATTTGACCTTTAGGTATTTCTGAGACTTGGATGAAAAGTCTTGCTAAATCTCTTGACCTCAAAAACCTCGAAAATTAGGTCATCGATTTCCGCCTGCAATTGTAAAAAAAAAACGTTTTTTGTATACTTTTGTATGGTAAGTCAATTCCGGAACCAGTTCCGGAATTCCGGAATTGAGTGTTTATATCGAAGTCAATTCCGGAATTGGAAAACCATGCCGATATTGCAAGCCCTATTGTGAACCGGTACAAGAGACATGCTCTCGTTACGGGTACGTGATATGCTGGTTGTACACACTCGTTGAGGCTGGACGAGACAGTTAATTATCTTACTTACATACCTACTGCTAAGTAGTGTAGTCTTTCATTGTCATTTTGGTGGTCAGTTTGTCTTCCGGCAGTTGTTAACGAATGTCATAACGAAAATTAAAAAAAAAATGGATTAACCTAGGCAAAGAAAAATGAAACGGTTGCGGTTTATAGATCTAGATTTAGATTTATAGTAAGGACTGTCGAAAGGAAATATAATTTAACTGTGTTCAAAAGTCTAGTAGTAACCTACGTTATTTATAATAAAACTTAGTCTTAGGCTACTCAAGCACTCATGTGTCTGGTGCTTCGGACATAAATATTATTTTATTTTTCGCGGTAACTACAGCGTGAATTTTAAAACTTTACTTGGTCGCAGTATTACATAAGGTCAAGGCTTTAGTACATTACTGCAGAGGCCGCGAAATAGGGGATTATTGGCCGAGTAGTAATAGATGGCCGAGTGATAACGAGGCCATCTAGAGATACGAGGCCGATAATCCCTGTTCGCGCCGAGGCTTGTATAGTGCTTTTCTCAAATAAATCCAAGGAAATAATACAAATGTTCAACTTATATATTCATATAAAAACAAATTTATTTCAAATTTAATAAAAAAAAACAAATTTATTTTTTTAAGCTGTTCGGGTCAATGTTTTTGCCACCAAATGTTAAGATGATTCTATTTATTAAAAAATGACAACACCTTATTAATTAGATATTGTTATATTTTTTAACAATAAACGTGATTCCTTGTTTATTTTATTGAATATCTGATTTAATCTAATTTAATAATCTAGTTAAATATAAGAAATAAAACGTAAATATACATGCACAAACTAAGTTTTTTTTTATTGGCAGTATGCCATAGATTATCAATAAAAGAAATAAACCCCACTGAAACAAAAGACAATCTCTTTGTTGGCTACGGCCAATAATGTTGTATGAAATTCCTTTATATCGTTCTAATTTGAAATTAGAACGAATCTTCAACAATTGCTATACAAAGACGTATTTCGCGGTCTATTACCACGATCATAAGAACGACATTTCCTTGGATGTTTGAGAAAAAGTAATTTATACATATGGTAGTACCTATATGGTACTTGATGCTTTTACCTACAGTAGACTGGAGGTTAGTTATAGGATTCTAAGAACGTCTGATCACTAGACTGTAGAGATCTTTGCACTTTTAATTACTAGCAGATATTAGCAGCCAACATGCAACAATAATTTAAATACCTTGTTGCGTTCATTTGCCGTTTACCGCTATCAAAGGCTTTCATTCATCGCATCACGCCCAACTGGGCTCCGAAATTTTGAATCACATGCAATATGTAGCTGCGATCTATGCCTCGTACAAACAGGTAGAGGTCGTAATAGGTAGTGTATAATTCAGAGTGATTACAACCACCAATAAAAATGAATTCACGAATGCCTCAAAGTTAAATATACATATATATATAGCATGTTTAGATTAGATTATTATGTCATAGTTAAGAAATGCTCGCTGGCAGGCTCACTGGATTTGTATAGAAAAAAAGTAACACACCATAGTACTTGAAATATTTAATTAGTCAATTGTTTGTAAGCCCAAGTGTGCAATTTTGTGCACTAAGTACTAAGTATTATAACTTTTATAAGTAATCCAAGAGGTGGTCATGAAAAATCTTAATAAAATTTTAGGTATAAAGGCATTATATATTCCGTCCTCTGCATATATCCCTTAATGCGGCGAGGTTAGGTATTCTAGGTACACACAAACGTGTGAGTTTACTCTGCAAACTGTTAGGTTACGCGTAGCTTTGTTGCTAAAACTGTTTTGACTTTGACTACAAATTGGCAATAGGGAATGATGGACGGCTCGTTAAATTGCAGTAACTGGCGTGCATTCGGATTTCAGTACAAAAGTTGGCACTTATTGTAGTTTTTGTTCGGTGTTCACACGTAGTTTAATAGCCAATTAAGAGGTTTACTTGATATGTTAAAAAAAACTATAATCATAAATGCTTTTGCTTTAAGTTATTGCTTAAAGCAAACGCCTTTATTATTGTAGTTTTATTTGTCTATTGACTATGGTATCATATAATTGGAACAATGTGTGAATTGACGCTCGAGACAGCTTTGGGGCTATCATGAGAAAGAGCTGTACATCCATCCTCAGCCGCATCTTCATCTATCTCTCTTCCTCATAAGACACCCTTAACCCAAGCTTGATCTTCTCCTTTATGTGCAGAAAGTTATTTCTTCTTGGCCTTTCATTGCCTCGCGTTCCCTCAATTCTTCCCTTTATAATTTTCTTTATCACACTAATATTATAAAGGCGAAAGTCTGTATATTTATGTGTAAGTGTGTTACTTCTTCACGCTCAAACGGCTGGATCAATTTGATAAATTTGGTATGAACGTAGCTTACACCCTAGATATGTAGGCTACTTTTTATCCCGAAAAAAATTAGTGCTCCCGTTGGATGAGCGGGTAACACCGCGCGTCGCAGCTAGTGAAAATAACTGTTACCAGGTCTCGTATCATATCCCTCTTCTATTCTACTTCTATTTTTAATTTGCTTTTTTTTTTCTAATTATAGTTTCGTAAGTTCTGGGAGCCAATTCTCAGTTCATGTGATTTGCTATCGAATGTGATAATCAAACGTCTTGTATCGAACGAAAATATCACGAAAATCTCCATTGATAAAGAAAATGGTATTCACAGGTCTATTCGATATAAAACTCGATACGATATCGGTGACAGGTGGTTTTTCACGTTCCATTTTCTTGATTTTACTTACTTATATTATATTATAATCGAGGATTTTTTTTTTACTTATTTTATTTTATTTGATATACAAACCATTGTGTAAGTTGTTAATGTATGTAAAATACTTACATTACTTTATTTTATGTAAATTTATGAGCTGCAAAGCAAAGAAAAAGAAAAATTGTTCAGTGCTCATGGAACGAATGGAACGCAAGCATGTGATCAACAACATGTGTCAAACTTTTTTATAGGCTTATTATTGTTAATCATAAATTCGTAAAGGTCGTGATATTAATATTCTACATTAGTCAAGAAATTCATTATTGGAAAGGCGAAAATCTTTTCTGAAAGCCTTTTCATTCCATAGAAAAGGGTCCTCGCGCCGCGCCATATAATTCGTCTTCGTGGAAACTCTGCCCCAACTTCAGCCTCTTCGACGACATTCTCAACAAAATTGAGTATAAAATCATCAGCGCTCATATTTTACTACAACAAATCAATACAAATGCAAGAAAATCTAATAAATTATAGCTTAGACACTTTTGACAGTAGCAATATCACAGTCACAGACGATAATTAATTAGCTCAAGTACTTATTTATAGTTTTTATGTTTAGTTTTTTCTTTGTTTGTCACTTTTCTACGCAATTATGTTTTGTCCCCGAATAAATGTTTTCTTTCTCTTTCTTTCTAATTTTGTATCGGCTACGCTTGACCACTCGTTGCGTATCGAGTGCTGGCACTGGATAAATATCACATTTGATAACACGAGAATACCGAATGTCGAGATTTGTTGATATCCGCCATGTTTTTTCGATAAATATCGAGTTGGAGATTATATCAAAGGCGCGAGAATTGGCTCCCAGGTCTGATACAGTCACCTGCGGGGCTAGCATATCTTGCCGCGACATCCCTTGTCGCGCGACTTAGCACCACCTGCCTTGTTCGCACGGTATTGATAGAAAAGTGTAGTGACAGGTAGTATTTGTCGCGCGACAGTGAGTCGCGTGTCAAAGTTATGCTAGATGTGCTGATGACTGTAAGTATATAGAACTACCTAGACCTACACGCTTAACACGGTACATACATGATACTACACAAAAGGTCTGCTGATGTCCTCGCGAGTTTGTTCATCTTTGCTTCCTTATGACCTAGCCGCTTCCTTTTCGCATTATAAACATTTTTTTTTTCTTATTATAACCACCTTGATTTTTTTTACATTCCAGTCGGTTATTGCTTCGGTTTCCTGGTGATCTTCATCCAAAATATTATGAATTATAAACTTAATTCGATGCAAACATGCATCAGACATATCGTTCTTATTTTATAATGCACTCTTTTGCGCACATTCATGAAAAAAAGGTCACAATATCATATAATGAAATACGTTCACTGCGTCTAGTTAAGTGTGGATACTCGTATTGTCATTCATAGTAATTACATAACATCAATTTGAAATATTTGAATGAATTGACCTGATGACCCTGTCCACGGTTACATCATCAGCTACTCGTGAATGATTAATTTAAAATCATTAAAGAAGATTGAGCCCACCTAAGACAAATCACACTATATCAAATTAAAGCCACACGCAATCATATCACAATTCTGCAACAAGAAGCAAGAAGTGATGATTATCTCACATTATTTAATTACAACAATTACCTACAAGTTTTTAACGTCTCTCGTCGAGACAATGGGTGTATTGAATTACATATACGAAATGTTTTAACCTTAATAAGTCATAATATATTATACACTGTATCTTAAGTATAAAGTCTTCGACCAGTGCATCCCTGTGGTCCTTATTTACGGGGCTGAGACGTGGACCAAAGGTCTCGTCCACAAATCCCAAGTCGATCGGCAAGTTATGGACTCTGACTTTCTCTGAGAGATAAAATCCGGAACTAAAATATCCAACGGAGAACCAACCAAGGTGACCGACATAGCACTTAAGATGAGCAAGTTGAAGTGACAGTGGGCGGGGCATATATGTCGGAGAGCCGATGGCCGATGCGCCAGACGAGTTCTGGAGTGGTGACCCGCCCTGTAGTGCTCCTCGCCTGGTGGACTGACGACCTGAAAAGAGTCGCGGGAAGCGGAGGACCGGGTAAGATGGTGCGAATTAGGGAAGGGCACACAGATCCAGCAGTGGACGATCGACGGACAACATTTCGTGATATTACGTTCAGTCCTTTAGAGACCATGAATCATCACGTTCAAAACGCCGAGGTAATTAAATAAACACTTTATGAATGCGATTTCCTATATTGGCCTTTAGGTGACTACTAAAACTACTTGAACCGTGTTTGCGTGGCAAATAAAACCCCCTTTGTTTGCGCTAGTGTGCGAAACAGTTTGAAATATGCGATTGCCACTCGACCGCCATTCGATACGAATTGTTGGCGCGTCGAACAAACGTGCGGCAAAATCACACTTTTTGTAAAATTTCACCGGCAAAGCAAACGCTGTACCTTGTTTACAATCCGCGGGATTGATTAAAATGTTGGTGTAATTTTGATGTAGTGCATGTAGATCAAATGCCTTGGGGCATTTTCAGATTTGGTTATGCATTGAAAATTAACTATTTAAAGTGTGTTTGGTAAAGCATAGAATAATTAAGAATCTATCCATTAGGTTTTCATCTAAAATGGGAGCCTAAATTATGAAAGGCTTTACGGGTAGGGGTGTAGCATAATGGTTTTTCAATAGTTTTTTGTCGGAAAAGTTCGTTTTAGCTTGTTTTATCAATAAAAAATGAGCTTTTTTTTTTATAACGGCACAACATAGTGGCTCCACTTTGCCTGATGGTAAGCAAAAAGGGGAGCCCAAGTCGCAATGGCAACTGACGAGAAACCAACGGTGCCAAGTCAGTTGACATTGCCATGCTGGCCCGAGAGATGCTTCTTCACGCTTCGTTTGAAGGGTCACAAGTTATAAGAAGGAGGAAACACATGACCCGGCAAGGAGTTCCATATTTTAATAGTTTGGCAGATGAAGGAATTGCCAAACTTCTTGGTGCGTGTGGGAATATTCTCCACGGTGAGGCGATGACATCGCAAACTGGCACGTGTGGTTCTATGACGGAAAGGGGAGGGTGGGATAAGAGAAAATAACTCTTCAAAACACTCGCCATGGTATAGGCGATAGAAAACGCTCAGCGACCCAATGTCCCTACGTAATTGAAGCTTGCCCAACAAACACAAAATACGATGAAAAAAAACATGTACCATATCTGTAGTAGGTATATAAGCTTAACATTTCTATCGAATTGCATATCTTTTGTTTTTTGTGGTTGAAAAATGAACATTAAGAAAAAACCAACCCCGTAAAATGCCAGTCACGCACGAATTCTTTTTCTCTCACAAGTAAAGCTGCAGAAAGTCATAATTGACCACTGAACAAGGGTACAATTTTCACGGAACGATAAAGAAGCGGCTTTTAAGGAAATAGGGCCACTTCGCTTGGAATATAATCTCTCGTCGACCTGTATCTTGAAAGCTTTTATAATAATAGGTATGATTCCATGTATGAAAAATCTAAACGGAAGTAATTGATGACTTAAATTGTAAGCCTAAAGAAGTCTCCCATAGATCCATCATGCATCATAAAATGAGCCACAGACGATGTCAAAGTTATTTTCTAAAAGCGGGCTTAGCTTTCCGTACTTGTGAAAAGATGACACGTTATTATACTGATTGATTGATGCTAGCAAATACTAATTCATCGTCTACGTCTGCTTATTATCAATCGGTGGAGGAGCTGAATACATACGAGCTATGTGCCGTTGTACAGATTACTGTGAATTATTTACTGAAAGTAACAAATCCAGCGAGTCCCCAAAGAAACATTATTTCTTTGTCATTAAAATAGAAATAACAGGAGAAAACAGTATTTTCGAACAAAAGCCTACTCCTGACATGTCTGCAAGGAAAATTTATTGTGTTAGCCGTAATCTTTTATTGTGTCGTATAAATCTGAACCAGCCCTTAATTCTGGACTGCGAATTGCAAACTTGTTTCTTAATAACACGCCACTGAGCAACTCGGGCTTTAATTTAATGCAAAAAATAAAGGCAGAGTTAGATAGGTACGAATTTTAATACAAATGAGCAAAGTTTGAGGCGGGCTATCCAATAAATAAACGTTAATGAATCAAGCGGGCGCCTTGACACAATGAATACCTAAGAAAACATGAATTGAAAACTCCACCAACGGTATCGGATTCCGCAGTACAAAGCGGCGATCACATTTTGCATGGGACGAGGCAAGGCGTAAGTCAGATAAGGGTCTTGTTGTCTAAAGGATAACCTACAAACAAATGAGGAGGCGTCGAGTAAGGAAACGGGGAGATAATTTCCTCTAATAAATGGCGTCAGTTGCCTAATAACTCGCTTTAGTCAGGCCCGAGGAAAAGCGGGAGTTTGTATCGGGCTTTGGCCATATTCTAAAATAAATTTTACTTCGTTACAAAGCGCTATTGTCTCAAGTTAATCAATGTTTAATTGTTTACAGAACTTTTTAGTCCACAATGTTTCCGAAATAATAGATTCATTGCGAATAGATAAAAACGACAGAGCTGAACAGAGCAAACAAAGAAGTCTTTGGCAAAACGAACACAATCAGTGACCGGAAAAAGAATAGCATCAGCGCCGTACAGATTCGAGATCGATCAGTACACTACAAGAGGAAGATAAGACCGCCTCTTAATTGCGAACCAAAGGTCTACAGAAGGGATCCCGCTGACGGTGCAGCGGCAAAAGCCGTGCCAGGGGATTGTAAGGGGAAATGGAACGGACGAAACCTTCCGGAGCTCCCAAATGATCAATCGTTACGTCACGGCGTAACGCGCAAAGTTACTGTCTAATGCATGCCGTTAACAACTTGAAATTTCTCTCGCAGTTGAGAGTTTTGAACGCTGCCAGATAATGTTAAAATAATAAAATTTCCTTTATTGTTCTTTTGAATGTTTTGCTGGGATCGCGAACGTGCAAGAGAAGTTTAAGCTTTGGGGGTGCAGTTTTCAAAGGAGGGAATTTTCCAAATTTGCGCCAATGGAAACTCAGAAACGTTGAAATTCTAGACAAAACCACACGGTATGGACACGCTAATTGTAATTTTGCTAATGTTTATCCTTTAAAGGTTATTTTCAAGGTAAATATTAAGGTTTCTTAACTTCTCTGACTAAACAATTAAACTCGTCACCAACGTTCACGTTTCCAGACTCTTCATAATTAAGTCAAGAGTATGTACACGTTAAGCTAACGTGTTAAATTTCAAAAGAGACCGTGCAGCAAGTTTCTTCAAAAGACGTAACATTTTCTATTTCGCACTTCGCTCTCAAGGGTATAATATCAACCCGTAATGAACTTTCATTCCACAAACCTCTGCGTTCGGTTGTAAAAGACGGCACCATATACTTTATTGCCTAATCATTTAATGAGTTCATATCATATATTGCTCGTATATCGTTTAAGCATACGGGGCGATTGAATCCGTTCATTAAAATTTAATCAGAGATCGGAATGCTGGTCGAGAGTCTTCACTGCATACTTAAATCCCTACTTGTATGTTGAATAAAACGTAGGGAACGCTGAACGCTGGTAATTACGCTTTTACCGAAAATTTGTGGTTGAACGTCAAATTTAATCTCACAAAGTCACCTTCTAAAGTACTCAATTGGTCTGAAATTTTAGGGCTCAGTATTTAAGATCCAACTTCAGATATTTATCACGTTTCACGACTTCTAAACTACATATTAAATGCTTTGGAATTTCTAACGTCTCCTCTGATATGTAGTAATTTATTATGTTTAATATTATATTGAAGTACCTTATACTTGGGCTTTTACGGTGAATCATTTTGGAATTATTACATGAAAAACTGTGCTTATCGCATATGACTAAATATTATTTAATAACGTATTGTGATTATTTGCTGAAATCTTATAAGATTGAACTACTGAAATATTACAAAATCCACATTTTGTAATATTTCAGTATAGATACGAGAATTATCGCGTATAAATATTATTGAATTATTGTGATAATGTACCAAAATCGTATAAGTTTCAATCCACATTTTGAAGTTCCAATTTCAATATCTTACAAACGGGACAGGTTTTGATTAGTATGGATGACACAAATATCTCAAACAGAGTAATTTAATTCTGCACGGGACTGCAATCTCAGACTCCAATCCAATATCAGCACTTTGTACGTTACAATCCTAATCTACTTGCAAATTTTATCGACGGCGGATACACTGTCCTGTTCGTACCAGATTTATGGCTAAAGGTTCATCGGGATCCTCTAATCCTAAATTTACGATGGTTTCAGGTCACAATACATATTTTTATCGGGCCGTTTGTTACTAAAAGCCTTGGTGTGGAACGTGATAGTGACGATCGTAAATTATTTCAGATATTATATTAGTATTTGTCCTTCAATACATTTGCTATATTCAATAATCCCTTCGCAGCATCAGTATATTTACGTATACGTTGTCGTCGCCCAATCTTTATATCGCAAAGTTTTGATATTAGTCTCGCAATTCTAAGAGCCAGTTAACGATACCCCGTTTTCGGGGCGTCTATTTCCGCTATTAAGAATGCAAGGAAACAAACCTAACCAGGCCGAACATAAGTGAGTTAAAGTCTCTATTTTCTTAGAATCGCTAAAATACCAGCGTCCTCTACGATATGCTTATATTATATAGTCTTTATGGCGTTAGTAGTCAGTATAACATCTGTGTTTTTCCATATTTGTATGGTCCGCTTATCCAGTGTGGCGCTTGTGCCGACTGATCTTACATGTTTCCAGGTCCTCCGTCATTGTTACAATATTTTTTACACACGTCGAAACCAGTACCACCGTTCGTTATAAATCGTCCATGCCGTTCCTTTTGAAGGCAGGTCAGTCGGAAATTTTCCCATCACCCTGTACGCGAGGATTAGTATCCATTTCGATATTTTACCTCGACGTTTTAAGCTCAAAAAATACGTTTCCCCTGACGGTGACGCGTTCTCATGAATTATTTATTTAGTTGTAGGGAAATTGTTGAACATGTTATTTATAAAAGTTTCGTTCCAATTTATATGCTCGGTGGCCATTTGCATATTCGGGTGCAAGTTTTACGCGGTGTCAAATATCAGTTTCGGGACGAATCTGCGTAAGTAATTTAGTTTTTGCTTAATAAGAATTTTCAATATGGAAAAGGAAAAACAAATTTAAAAAATGTATGTACTCGTACTCATAGCCGATACAATCGGGACAGAAATAACAGAAGTTAAGTCTCGAAGACAGAAATAAGAATATTCAATCCTTTGTAACAGACATTCTGTATGTGTATTTTAAAATAGGTTATTTCTTTCAAGAAATGAGGAAAGGAAAGAAGGGCATGATGAAAACTTACACAATATATATATATGAAATAGGCATTTCTGAATGCCCATTGCACGCATGACTGAATGTAAATACTAAAAATGCAGTTTTCCATTCCCGGTCCTCACGCTTCTAATCAAGGCTGGCCTTTGTCCTGGAGCATGCACTAATTGTGTGGCGGGTAAGAAGCGGCTTTTGCCGACTATGGTTTTTTTACGACACTGCTCAAAAATGTGGTCATAGCCTAGATCCAGTCTAAAACTCAAACTGCTTAACTATGGGTGCTATAACAAAAAATACTGAATATAAAGAGACTTGAGATATAATAAAGAGAGAGAAGTTCTAAATAATAGGTAGAGATGGACTTGAAATTTTCATAGAATATATATCACTATGTAACAATGTTTAATACAAAATATGAAAGTCTACTTTTTTGATGGTACGGAACCCTTCGTGCACGAGTCCGGCTTGCACTTGACCGGTTTTTCATTTTGAAGAACGCTTCTAGTCATAATGAAGGTGTTTCCTAGCTAGATCCGAGAGCGCGAATTGTAGTTTTGCCAACAGGCAACAACCATGATTAAATAATCAGTTTACAGTCAAACCTGGATAACTGGGACTTCAAGGGGCTGCCATGTTTACAGAGGGTTCCATTAACTGAGGTTAATTAAGTTATAGAGTTAAACAGATTTTGGAAACATTATAACAACATGAGGCCTACATTTGAAAATGGTGAATCCATTTGAAAAGAAACTATTTTCTAACCAGAAAAACTCAAAATCCAGTTTTCGTAAGAAGGCCTCTAATCAATTATCTAGGTTAGCCTAGAGGCCTTTGTGAAAGCTGGCACTAATTGTGAGGCTAGTAACAAGCGACTCGGTGCCAACAGCTTTGACTGTATAATCAGGGATTTAGTTGTGATGTTCTTTGGTATGTGATTTGGATTAACAGATTCCATGCCATTATGAGATTTTTGCGGTATTCGGAATTAAGTTCGTCAGCTGCACACGCGGGCGTATCTTAGGATATATTTTGCGAACTATTTGACAGAGTCCACACAACAGCTATAATATTGTTTATTATCTGTTCTTTATAGATAGGAATAGGACTAGCAAGTTATGATGATAATCTATTAAATATGTAGTTGTTTTTATTTATCAAGTTCTGATATTTTGCTACACCTGGTTTGTTGTAGTAACTTTATAATTGTTGTTGTGATGTTGTTGGTTTTGGGTCACTTGACCAACAAAGATTGCAGGGATAACAAAGTCTCTTACTAATTCTTACAATGTACTCTGCTATTTACGCCACTAAACGAAATTGGTAGCACGTTTCGTATGGTTGCTTGTCAAAATTATCTAATATCCTTCTACACAATTTAATTACTTCAATGATTAAAACCACAATACTTGGTAAAAGTTACTTCGTCTGTAGGTAATGAAAGATAAATTATAGTTTTTGTAAATACATCTTAAACAACTATAGATGAATCTTATCGTCACTTTTATCCGTTTTCCCATATAATAGCTCGTAGAAAACGAAACAATGCCCGCTGTTGCCTAATGTTAATGTTACGTTTTTTTTTTTCACACGCCAATCTTCTGTCGAAGTCAAACTCTTTATCTGGGTCAGCACGCCCTGATTAGCGCATATTCAGAGCAGGTTCCCTAGGGGCACAACTTTTTAGGGTTGTCGACAACGGAGGTTCTATTTTTGCTTCCCTTAACATAATAGCTCGGAAAACGGAACAATGCCCGTCGTTGCGTAATATTAATGTTACGTTTTTTTCACACGCCAATCTTCTGTCGAAGTCAAACTCTTTATCTGGGTCAGCACGCCCTGATTAGTGCATATTCAGAGCAGGTTCCCTAGGGGCACAACTTTTTAGGGTTGTCGACAACGGAGGTTCTATTTTTGCTTCCCTTAACATAATAGCTCGGAAAACGGAACAATGCCCGTCGTTGCGTAATATTAATGTTACGTTTTTTTCACACGCCAATCTTCTGTCGAAGTCAAACTCTTTATCTGGGTCAGCACGCCCTGATTAGTGCATATTCAGAGCAGGTTCCCTAGGGGCAGAACTTGTTAGGGTTGTCAACAACGGAGGTTCTATTTTTGCTTCCCTTAACATAATAGCTCGGAAAACGGAACAATGCCTGTCGTTGCGTAATATTAATGTTACGTTTTTTTCACACGCCAATATTCTGTTGAAGTCACACATTTTTTCTGGGTCAGCACGCCCTAATTAGTGCATATTCAGAGCAGGTTGCCTAGGGGCACAACTTGTTAGGGTTGTCAACAACGGAGGTTCTATTTTTGCTTCCCTTAACATAATAGTTCGGAAAACGGAACAATGCCCGTCGTTGCGTAATGTTAATTTTACGTTTTACTCACACGCAAATCTTCTGTTGAAGTCAACTCTTTATATGTCTCAGCACTGCCATGATTAGTGCACCTTCAGAGCAGGATCCCTAGGGGTTGTCCAAAACGACTGAAAGACAGAATCTCGTAAGTTGTGATGATTTCAATAGCTCGTAAAAAATGTTTAAGCAATGCCCGTTGCGTTGCGTATTGTTTATGTAGTGTTTTTTTTTAAACGGCAATTTTTGGACGAAGTCAAACTCTATCTAGGTCAGCACTGCCCTGATTAGCGCATATTCAGAGCAGATTCCTTAGGGGCCAAACTTGTTAGGGTTGCCAACAACGAGTGAAGGACGGAACGCCCAAGTTGTGATGATTTTGTTTTTGCGCGTCCTGGGAATCCTGGTAAACACCGCGATAGGTACAGTGAAGGAAAGACTGACGATATATTTCGGGACTTCACTTACGATTATTGACCTGGAAACTGGCTGTGCTGTACATGTACTGATTATCTTAAAAAATAAGAGGCATTTTTTATATCATTGCGAGACTCGTAATTATATTAAATAATGCCTCTTAATTTTGTCAATGATGTCACTTCATATTACTAAACAGATAAGAGATTACAACAATTATTATATTATATTGAGCCCGTAATATCCCACTGATGGGCAAAGGCCTCCCCCCTTTTCTTCCAGTGATCTCGGCTTAAGGCTATTTCCGACCAATCCTTCAAGAAGAAATCCAAGTCGTCCCGCCACCGCCGGCGAGGTCTGCCACGTTTCCGTTTTGAGTTTTTAGGCTTCCACTCTGTAGTGGTCTTGGCCCACAACTCATCCGGCATACGGCAAACGTGACCAGCCCATTCCCACTTTAACTTGGCCGCTTTCCGAGCTACGTCAACAATTTGGGTCTGGGAGCGTAGAGTGGTATTCCGGATTCGATCTGTTATCCTTCTGTTATAGCTTCCAGGGGAGTTTTTAAAAAAAACTCTTAAATACACACCACTAAAGTTTATTTCCAAAAACTCACTTAACACAATTACCGAATTATTACAATTAAACGATAGGTTATTATTCTAAGACATAACACAGCGAACTGAACTGATTTCCCTCTTTACTTACTTTTATAACATTGAAGTGACGTCACAGCGTCGCGGACCGCATGGTGCAAGTGCTGACTTGACAATCTCTACATATTATAGTTGGATATAACAGATCCATTAATTTGACACCTAATAGGCTACGCTCCATGGCCCTTTGGCAGACCCCGAGTTTGAACTTCTGAACTTCTGTCAGAGACCAAGTCTGAGCACCATAGGTGAGAACAGGAAGTATGCATATGTATGATTAAAACAATATTTTGATATATTTTTAACCAGTTCTCTTCTTCGCATCCCTATATAGGCCGGGTGCATGACGTTAGCGCCACCTAGCCTTCACAACTTTGGCGGGGCTCTGTCAAAAGTGCTAAATAATGGACGCAACAAAATTAAGGTAAAAAATTGAAAATATTGATTGTAGAGCACCTAACAAGTGCAAAATCTGTTTTTAATGTGAAACACATTTTGTTCTTAGCTTTATTGAAGAAAGTAATTATTATATGTGTTTAATATTATTATGTCAATTTACTTCTTTGTTGTTTCCTTACAAATTAAAGGAAAAAAATAATGTTTTATTATGTTGGTAAAATTACTACTATTTTCAAAACTGGCTTCTAAAGCATCGGTCAGAACATAAGGTTTCAGCCTCAAACCGAGAGTAAAGGGAAGCTGTTAGTTTTGGCACATTAATAAACAAACAATAAGTAACATTTACAAATTATAAGTAATTCTACATTTCATATTTTTGAAACATGGTAATCATTCTATCATAATATTATTATTGCACTAAATAGATAAAAATATGTTCAGTTTAATACACTTACTTTATTCTTCTAGCAACAGCGATCCAATTCATTTTCTGATCTTGTTTCCAACTCGGTGTAGGAAAGCATAACATTTGCAATTGCTATTTCGTCCTGTATTATTGCAGTTTACCACAGAACACCTATCGTATTCGTGACCCATTTTACTTATTTCAGTTTATTATTTTATAGTAGAGAAACGTAAGCATTATAACAAAAGTATGACGTTTGACAGAAACAGAGAGGCCAAAGTTACCACTTTTGGCCACATCAAGCGCTGCGATCATTTTCGCTTTCCCTACGCGACCTCTGCACCCGGCCAATAGCTTCAAACGCCCGTTTGCAGCTCACGTATTAACATAGTTATAGTAGCTTGTTTGCAAGTTATTCATTAATATAACATCGTACGTGTGCAAATTAATTGACTAATTTAGTTCACTCGACTGTCACTTGATTGAACTGGAACTGTAATAGGCGGGTACCGCTGTAATAGCAGCTGTCGTGTGTTATTACCGCATATTGACATAAGCGATGTCTCGAGGCCCTGTCTCGGTGTCGAAGACAGATCAATTGGATCTGTGATCTAAATGCAATGCAATAAGATTATTATTGAAATTATTAATTAACTAGAAGGTACCCGCATCTTCGTACGCGTATTTTTTTATACCGTAGTAAGGTAAAATGTATCCTATAACCATCTTTGGATGTCCAGCTGTCCCTGTACAATGGAAATTGTGAAAACAGATGGCGCCAGGCTGGCGCTGACAAATGACGATCCAATCTCTCCATAGAAAACTGATTTTCAGTACAAATCTAAAATTTTATAATAGCGTAGAAGATTCTAACTTACTAAAATTCCTAATATGTAGTAGTGGGGTTTAAAACTTCAATCTTTCCAAAGTATAGAAAACAAATTTACTTGTAGCGCCACGTGAATCTCTGTGCCATGGTGCGACAAATATGACTTGTCTCGTTTCATATCACATAGCGCAAGTGAGACGACTGGTGACGATATGGGACTGGGGCGCAACAAGCGAAGTCTCGGTTAGTTACGTTAGCCGGGCTGAGTCAATGATTTAGCATAAGTAATATACTTTTATACAAATACGCGAAACAACTATAGTTAGTCACTACAGATAACTTTTGTGGCTGCGGATAAATAGAATAGACTGTACCGCAGATCTAGGTTCAACACTACTTTTTAAAAGAACATTTCTTGACACAAATGCCATAATTAAACTCTACCTAATGTAAATCAGTAAGTGTTTCTCTTGTTAACCTTGACAGTGATAAATATAAGATAGTAATAAACATACAGTAATAGACAGCGGAAAACTAAAATATCCACCGAACAAATCTGCATTTGCGTATACACCTGAGATTCAGCCCGGGTAGACTTGACTTAAACTGCTAGACTACCTAAGTAATGTGTTTTGTTTCCGGCACATTATAGAAGCGACATACATCGCACATAGCTTGTGTATGTGAATGCACGTTGCACATCTAATTCGTAGCGATTCGAACTTTAAAGTTAGTTGTTAGTTAGCGTTATATTACCTATTATTATTACTGTTATAGTATTTAGACTAAGTTGTTATTCCGCGCCCCAGGCGGGAAAGCTAGACTTTGAGTTACACCAAGTAAATTATCTTTGTTGTTTTTGTTATATAACAGGTTCAAATATCTAAATAGCCGAGTTCGGGATAAAGCGAAGTTACGAAAGTGTTATTATGACTGGAGTTTTACATGTTTATTGTTTACACACAACTTTACTGATAGTTTCTGATATTGTAAATGTAACACGTGAAGTAGTGTTATGTGTAATAGATTGAAGGTCTAAAAATGCACCAAGAAACTATACATAGGCTACTTTTTGTCCAAGAATTGGTCCGCGGGAAAAACCTAACACTATTAATAATGAAGGATCGGTTACTTTAGCTCGTGTATTGGATGACGATCCAACAACAGTGATGATGACGCAAAACAAGGATTCTAGAGAAATCGCACCTCCATCACATAACGCAGTTTCCTTCAAACCAATCCCATAGCCTATACCGATTGTTTCCTACGTCCTTTTTTTATTTCCCATAAAAAGTTTTGTCGCCTCAAAACGCCGGCCCTCTGGTCGGCCTTATCACTGTTATCAGTCGTAACGCTCTCCCCGGTTACATGTTGTATTGCCGCGATAAAGTTTTTATTCCTTTGTGATCTTATCAGGGTTTTGTATGGACGGTTTCTTTGGATTTGATTATAGCGCTTTCTGGTTTGTGTAAACATTTTATGTGAATGTTATCTATTTTGGAATAATGTACGTGATAAGAATGATGTTTACTTAGTATGTAGTAAATGGGGCCGCTTCATTTGTGCGGTTTAATATTAGAGCTATCGAACTGTTGATATAGGGATCTCATACAGTGTCAATGTCAATTGATAAAAAAAAACCCTTCCCTAAACTAATTAGGAAAAGCGCTCTATTGTTTTTTACGAAACATCATCGTAACACCTACTAGGATTCGTCAACAGTATTCAATATTTGTAATCTTTTGAAACAATAAAAACTTATTTTGTATTATCTTATTTTATTAAAACATAGTAGTGCAATACTATCCATACTAATCCATACTTAATATTATAAATGCGAAAGTGTGTCTGTCTGTCTGTTACCTCTTCACGCTTAAACCGCTGAATCGATTTTGATGAAATTTGGCATGGAGATAGTTTAAGATCCGAGGAAGGACATAGGATAGTTTTTAGTACCCTGTAGAAAATGTAATTATTAGACCAAAAACACAATTGCTCTTACATTTGCTTAGGCGCTTTTTATAATCCCTTTTATTAATTAAGGTGATTAGGTGGATATCTATCGTGTTGTACGAGGTTGCTTCCATACTTCCAAGTTCCACGCGGACGTAGTCGCGGGCAAAAGCTAGTATTATAAATGCGAAAGTTTGTCTGTCTGTCTGTCTGTTACCTCTTCACGCTTAAACCGCTGAATCGATTTGGATGAAATTTGGCATAGAGATAGTTTAAGATCCGAGGAAAGCCATAGGATAGTTTTAATCCTGGAAATTATACCTAAAAAGATTGAAAGTGAGTGAACATTTCTGTTGGGGTGCGGTGACCCTGTAGGAAATGTAATTATTAGACCAAAATCACAATTGCTCTTACATTTGCTTAGGCGCTTTTAATAATCCTTTTTATCAAGTTCCACGCGTACGTAGTCGCGGGCAAAAGCTAGTATTATATAACAACACAATTAGAATCTAGTAAAAAAAACATAAGACATCATATCACTACATAGTATATAACAAAGTCGCTTCCTGGTGTCTGTCTGTCTGTCCGTAATATGATACAATATTTTACATATTACTATATTACATTTCAAATTACATTTAGAATTATCCAATGATCTGGCTAACCGAGATTTGCCCGTAGTAACAATCGAATGAAAGTAAACCTACTCCAAATCCACCCACTAGCCAAATATTAAACAGCACAGAACCAACATGGCCAAATTAATTGAAACTATATTGAGAGCAACCAAAGTTAATGACATGATTTAACCTCAACAAACAAACTGGGTAGGTGCAACAAAATATTAAATGTACCTACCAAAATGAAATTTTCATATGAAAGATATGTCCACTAACCAATGTACGGTACAGTCTGACCAAAAAGAGTAGAAATTAAAAGGTGGCATTACTGTAGTGTCTATCGTCCCCTTTTTCTTAGATTGATTAGAAAGGGACGACACTACAGTATTGCCACTTTTTAATCAGACTGTTATTAGGACACATACAACTTCAGAAATTGAGTCATAGTAAAACGTATCTTTAAAAACACTTCATAGAAAAAGTCGCGCCTCGAATTATCCAATGGTGTGACGATACAAACGTCGCGCATTGGCGTTTTTTCGGCGTTTCTTCTCAACAGTGATCTCTTGTGAAATGCCGGTAGACTCAGACATGTTAAAATGCCCTTATGGCCCACTTACAGAATAACGTTCATTATTTTATTATGTAAAAACATACATTTTGCAATAAAATTTAATTCATTAAAATACTGCGTCTAAGTATTATAGTTGTATTACATTTATGTTTATGTTTTTGTGTGAAAAATTGGATAGTATCATTTCTTTTGTTATAAATTATAAAAAAATACGTCGTTCTGAAGTAGACATTAGAATTTATCTTAAGGATATACCTGAGTTAATTAAGTTTGTATGAACTGGTCAAACTAAAGGATTCAGTAATTCCAACTTCATACATGTTCCCTATTCCAGCCTGTTCTAATATACTCGTGCGGCTACATGGATTTTAATGAGTGTTTTAGTACCGGATAATTATTGTATTTGTAATTAATTGTAACGATCCAATTAAAATTGCTTATCTTTATAAATATTCCGATTTTTAATTGCACCAAATTTCTTTTATCGTTTCTAGCAAACTATGTGACCTAGATTGAGGTTAAACCTTGAAATGAGTATGAGGCTTATATAATTATTGAGAAATTGATAACGATATTTTGTGACATATGGTGTTCATACGCGTACAATCGAATCATAGTCCCTAGTGTTTCACGAAAGTAGAAATGTCATTCCTTTATTTCTCCAATCCAATTTCACTACTTTAAACAGAAGGGTTATTGAAGGGTTTGTCTCGCTCAATCGAACATATTTTGATATTTTCACACGAGAGCTAAAAGGACGGCACGATACAAACTCCGAACATCATAGTAACCCTAAATTGATTTAACCCTTTGAACGCCAAGAGCCACTAAAGTGGTAATGGCGGATGCTGTCAAAGGAATTTTCCTGCTGTCAGATAGGGTATATTTTCGCTCTTTATTTTTTCAACTATTGGCGTATTCAAAAAGGTGTTTGCTTAATTGCCTCGACGTTGCGGATGTGATATTACGCCCATGGTCGCGAAGAGACAGCAAAGAAGTTGTAAAAGGCGCGATTAATTCCCGTTTTGATATAATAGCCCCTCAGTACATCCTTAGCGTCCATTTCACTTCGATCCCTCGCGATCGCTTCCTCAGGAAGCGTGTAATTGCTGATGGATTTCCAAATCGTCACCGAATCAATCTCAATTTAAAGATAAACGACTCGCACCGACTTCAAATTGGAATTGATTCTTTTTCAACAGTTGACGAGTATGCAAATTTCTTCTACTACAAAGAATATATTGTTTTGTTTATAGAAAAGAAAAACTTTTCATTTCTTTAATGTTACACAATAGTAGCAACAATATTCCGTGCAGCTATGACTTTATGAAAATACTTGTGATATTTCAGTTTTACGAATGAAGTGAAATGCTGGTAAATAAAAGAAAACATAATGTAGGTACGTATTATATCGATTTTTACAATTTTTCATCGATGTACATTTAAGATATTATTTACTTAACTTACAATACAATACGACAATACTTTATTGCACACCAATAAAAGTTTACAGAAGGAAACAAGACAAATACAATTTGTAAACAACTTAGTTGTCATTATGATAGCGAAAAAGATATGCGTTTTAATTTCCTTTGCTACACGTCGGAATTAATGATATTTTACGTTTTCCCAGCTGATCGTCACAGTCAAGTGGTTTTGATTGAACTCGTGAATGCTAATAGCTTGTCAAAAGTAGGTAAACGTCTCGACCAGTGAGTCAGCGGTCAACTGGCACACATTGACCGGCGCTATTCGTTCTACTCATGCGCCAGTCGACTTGAACAACAACTTGAAAGAAAAGTTCCATATTACATTTCCTAGTACTTCTGAGTTGCAGCCTTTGTGAGCCGTCGTAGAGCTGATATTCTTAACCTCGTCTTGATCGCAGTTGGAACGTTTTCATTTCTAGGTTTGTAAATACCTACGCTCATTAACAAGCCTGCAAACTATCACCGTTCTCAGTGATATTACCCGACTTTTTGAACGCGCCTTATATTTGGGTGTACGTTTGGCAATGGCAACACTGCGAATTGGTAATGGATTCCCGCCGGTAGCGTGTCACTAATGAATAAACCATCATTGTACTTAAATACTAAAATATATTGTTATCCAATGTATAGTGCTTTTATTGGTAAAAGTAGAGATCGGTGTTTGGGATATGTGCCTTATAACATTTAACTACGGTTTTTGCCTCCGAAGCAAGCTCGTAAAATTCATTGAAGTGCTAGGGCCGTCACCGGTTGTCATACGTCATTTCAATCGATTTTGCTCGCATTTTTCGATCCCTGATTGGTAATACCTCGAAGTAAAATTCTAGCCAAAAAATTAGTTATATCAAGATATTTTAAGCTGCAAGCAGATCATGTCGAAAGATCCATTTTTAAAATACGGAACTAATTTTTGGTTTTAGCCTTTGGTAGGTAGTAATATATCTACACATTTGTATTTAATTTCAAAACAGTCACATCACTGTAAAATTATAAAAGATTACTGCATTATAAGGAAGAACGACAGGGCAACAAAATAAAAGATTTTAAGAACTGTCAGATATAACCGATCCTTGTTTTTTTTTGTGTATATTTGTAGGTGATATACGTTTGCCAATATATTACAACTAATTTCCAATCAACCAACAAATTCCCTTTAACAGCTTTAAACTGCGGCGTCGTTAAGGAACTGCATCCAGATTTTATGCATTCGCCAAATGTTACCGGATCGCGTTACGATGGAGCGGCGGCCGCATACGAAATGCATATGAGGTGCATAGTGCTGAGGTATAATTGAGATCCGGGATGGGTTCAGTGTAAACAATTGTATGGGAGATGGATTGGTTGCGATTGCTGCGAGATCCCTGAATACAGCTTCCAGGTAACGAGGTCTTTGCGTCTGTATGTATCGTGAATTCGTGAGAGTGATAATGAACATCAACATAAAGAGCTAGCATACTACTAAAAAGGAACTAACTTTTAACCCTTAATTTGACATAAAAAACGAAGGTGGATTATTCAAGTCTCGTTAAGGTTGAATAGAGTAAACCATTCTAGTTCGAAAAAAATAGTAAAAGATGATCAAAGAGTTTGTACATCCTGGTGTATATTGCCGCCATGGCCTTTCACCGATCGAAAAAGTAAGTAACAAAAAGTTGAATACGTTATCTTCGTTTGCAAATCAAATTCCTGATTTTTAGCCAATGAAATATTGTTTAGGAACCTTAATTCCTTGATATAAGTCTAATCTTATTTCTTGACGTGGTAGCGTAACAACACTACTACATCGCGATTGCCTCCGAGGACATGCATATGATAATATGGAAACTTTGGAAAGTTAGGATCAGCATCTATATTTACATGAAAGTTTTGGAATATATGCATTTATAATTCATTTCTGTAACATTCGTCGTCTTATTACCAGGGTCTGTTCGATTCGAACACACGACACAAATGACATTTAGCCTATAGCTGAAAAGATCCTCAACAGGTGCGTATTTAATCTTGCATATGATAATAATCGCATTAAGCTTAAAGGCTTAGCTAAGATTATTATTACAATCGCAGGCATTTTCGACGTCCATTTGATAAGAAATTTACAAGATAATTTAAAAATGAAATATATTATAGGTATGTATTATGTTTATGTATATTCCTCTGTTTATGTTTTGTTTCTATCTAATCTTTTTCAATAACCGTATCGGCATTTCCGTGCAGTTTAAGTAATAACAATGAAAAATTGCGAAACAGACAAAATTCTTATTCCAAGCATGTACAGGACATTATCCATTGCCCTTTGAGATCGCTTCTATTTAGTAATCCAATAATTCATGCTTCTAAAATCTTCTACTATGCAGAAATGCTAATCAGCATTGTCGAAGGCCCGTCATTTTAAATGGATTAGCTCCCTGCCAAGTCCCTGGATTCGTGAAAACACAACGGCCGCGCAACACGCAACACTCGATGACTCGTCCATATTAACATTTCCGTTCCATTTCCCTGGACCATTAGCCTAATGAAATGATCAATTAAGCATGTCTGGCCGAACTAAATGCACATGATTCTTTAGCTACGCCAAAGAATATATATATATATATAAAAAAACAAACGACAGCGACACTTGTGTGCAGTAACAAAAGTCGCGGCTATGAGCGCGGGCAAGTGCGGGACGCGCGCGGGGGTGAAGGGCATTCACGTGAATGCCTCGTCGAAGGATTCGGCATTACAAGGTCACCGACGCCCGAGTCACACCGATAGGCTGCTGTCGCGCCTGTGGCGCAGTATGAGCACACGCACACGCTACGAGTGTGAGCCTTTATATTGTCAAAATCCTCTTTAGAAACAACCATTATATCTGGGGGCACGGTAGTGCCCCCGCCAAGACGAACAAAAAAGAAGGGGGCACTACCTACCTTTTCTCGAACCGTTTCGTCTCATTTTCAAACCCTCATAGTTTCGTCCCAGTCCCGTCCAGAGCGCCCAAATTCACAGGTTAAGATGCAGTTAGGGAACATATGAAATGTACTAAATTTCATTGATCTAGCTTTTATACTTTAGGTTTTATTGGTACCTAAAATACGCCGATTTTGCCACTCACTCACTTATGTATCAAAACCTCTGGGGTACTTCCCGATGACCTAGAAAGCTGAAATTTGGTATGTAAGCTAGGTTTAGTACACAAACTATAGAATAATTCTGAAACTTGGAACTTTTACCCCCCAACCCCTTAAACTAGGGGATGGAAGTTTGTATGAGACTTCTGCAAATTTTGATACTAGAGGTCTGAAAATTGATATAGGGACTCCTTTATGATTTATAAATAATAAAATACATATTCTAGGATTTAAAAAAAACCACCCCCCACCCTTTAAATAAGGGGATTACAGTTTTTATGGGTTTTCCATAATGGGCGATAAAAGTAGTATATATCGGGCTAAACGTAAGTATTTCTTATACACAATTATTACTACTTCCATATCTACACTTCGACTTCGTATTTTAAATATCTGGGGGCACGGTAGTGCCCCCGCCAAGACGAACAAAAAAGAAGGGGGCACTACCTACCTTTTCTCGAACCGTTTCGTCTCATTTTCAAACCCTCATAGTTTCGTCCCAGTCCCGTCCAGAGCGCCCAAATTCACAGGTTAAGATGCAGTTAGGGAACATATGAAATGTACTAAATTTCATTGATCTAGCTTTTATACTTTAGGTTTTATTGGTACCTAAAATACGCCGATTTTGCCACTCACTCACTTATGTATCAAAACCACTGGGGTACTTCCCGATGACCTAGAAAGCTGAAATTTGGTATGTAAGCTAGGTTTAGTACACAAACTATAGAATAATTCTGAAACTTGGAACTTTTACCCCCCAACCCCTTAAACTAGGGGATGGAAGTTTGTATGAGACTTCTGCAAATTTTGATACTAGAGGTCTGAAAATTGATATAGGGACTCCTTTATTATTTATAAATAATAAAATACATATTCTAGGATTTAAAAAAAACCACCCCCCACCCTTTAAATAAGGGGATTAAAGTTTTTATGGGTTTTCCATAATGGGCGATAAAAGTAGTATATATCGGGCTAAACGTAAGTATTTCTTATACACAATTATTACTACTTCCATATCTACACTTCGACTTCGTATTTTAAATATCTGGGGGCACGGTAGTGCCCCCGCCAAGACGAACAAAAAAGAAGGGGGCACTACCTACCTTTTCTCGAACCGTTTCGTCTCATATTCAAACCCTTATAGTTTCGTCCCAGTTAACACTAGAGCGCCCAAATTCTCAGGTTAAGATTCAGTTAGCAAACATATAAAATGTACAAAATTTAATTGATCTAGCTTTTATAATTTAGGTTTTATAGGTACCTAAAATACGCCGAGTTTGCCACTCACTCACTGACGTATAAAAACCTCTGGGGAACTTCCCGATGACCTAGAAAGCTGAAATTTGGTATGTAAGCTAATATTAGTACACAAACAACAAAATAATTCTAAAACTTGGAACTTTTACCCCCCAACCCCTTAAACTAGGGGATGGAAGTTTGTATGAAACTTCCGCAAATTTTGATACTAGAGGTCTGAAAATTGAAACCTATAGGGACTCATTGTTATAAATCAAATAGGTACATATTGTAGGACTTTTAAAAAATCACCCCCCACCCTTTAAATAAGGGGATGGAAGTTTGTATGGGTTTCCCATAATAGGGGATAAAAGTGTATTATATATGGGGCTAGAATTAAGTATTTCTTAAATACACAATTGTCTACTTCAGTTGTCGCTCAAGAAACCCTACAGCCCAAAAAAATTAAAAAAAACTAAAGCACCTTACAAAAAGAAATGAGATCCCACCAAAAACATTTCATGTAAAATTGACGGCCAAGACTCACATTCTCATAACGCTTTCGCTGTAAAAAAGTTATCAGATCCCAGGAAAAGCCAAGCCCCTAAGCCCCGACTTTACTAACCCCACCACCTTGGTTTAAAAAGTATGGCATTAACTGGCTTCAAGCCTATAAACCCGGAGTTTACTAACCCTACACCTTTGTTTCAAAAGTATGGCTTGGCCGTTTCATAGACTACCGTAAATAAGTCTAGCTGACTGTCCGGCCCATATCGTAAGGAATTAAGTTTATAAGTATATATTATCAAAGACATAAACTTAGTTTCTTGATACCATATGGGCCAGACGGTCCGTTGGACTTATTTACGGTACTCTATGAAACGGCCAAGCCATACTTTTGAAACAAAGGTGTAGGGTTAGTAAACTCCGGGTTTAGGGGCTTGAAGCCAGTTGATGCGATACTTTTTAAACCAAGGTGGTGGGGTTAGTAAAGTCGGGGCTTAGGGGCTTGGCTTTTCCTGGGATCTGATAACTTTTTTACAGCGAAAGCGTTATGAGAATGTGACCGTCAATGTTACATGAAATGTTTTTGGTGGGATAGCTTTTACATAACCCAGGAATAACCCAGAAATCTCAATCTGAAAAACATTTGTTATGTGAATAGTGGCTTTGTTTACCGTGTCTTCATGAAAACCATTTATGTAATGCATGCATATAACCCAACAGGCCAACAGTTCGCCCGGAGTTTAGTTTTCCGAAGGGTTTCATATTTTTATATTCTCTCTGCTCGAGAGAGGATATTTTAGGCCACTATTATAAATTGAGAGAAATAATTTTCAATGAAGTTTTAAAATGTTTTCATTTCAGGAATACGAAAGTATGTTTTAATTAGTGAATTCATTACTGTAGCTCCGATTTGGTCGTTCATTTTGCGGCATCTTCTATTTATGATGCTCGGGACTACTTCGTTCTAGTGTTTATTAAGCTTTCGCCTAATTGGCGATTGCCCTGGTTTGACTCTATTTAAAGGTGCAAAAGTTTTCATTCACTATATATATTTGTAATTCTACTCCTAAGTATATTTTATGCTACATATATAACTTGATCTTACTCAATTCTTCCAGTTATAAATAGTCTACGACTGCTTTATCATTGTGGTAGTTTTCTTGGATCATTTACCTATCTAGATGTAACGAAAAATTAACGTTTATTCTTATTTATGACAGCATGTACCTACTCTGCAACCCAATTAATACTCTGCAACCCAATTAATACTTCATTAATTAAATAATAGATACTGCTATTAAATCAAGTTTATAATCCACTTTTAAACAACAGGCTTAGAATCCAATTCAATTTTAACAACATCAATTAAATATTTTTAATTAGAAATATTTTTAATTTGAATTTGAATCACAAACTGATTCCTTTACACCGCAGATTATCGACCTCATACTGATAATTTTATTCACCTAATAAATTTCTCTTGCGATTTCCGCTAAGCATGCTCTTCTACACAAGGAGGTAATGTATAATTTATAAGTACCCAATATGGTAGTTCTTTCTTCCAAAAACGGGACACGTTCTTCTAATATTTCGCAATAAATAAGTAACCAGGTATTAGTAAGCCTTCAAAAGGTCGATGCTATATTTTATGCTAATAAGTTTATATCATAATTTATGCAAATTCCAACACGGGAATATTGTTGTAAATTTGAACGTAATTTTCCTTCTCTAAGTATGGTTTTCGTTGTCTAAATATTGTTGAATTGAAAATTTAGAGTGCCCAAATCTCCTGTGGCTTTGAATAATACGTATAGGTACCTATTAGCTATTGTAATGATTATCACAAGAAAAAATTGTACGTGTTCGAAAATATCAAGCTCGGAAGTAAAGGTAAAATAATTAACTAATGCCCTTGACGCATGTAGTTATGCACGGAAAGTAAACAACTTATATGGAACTTCTTTTCCACATAATCTCAAGGCATTGACCACACTTAAAAGTCCCAACATTAAAATAACAAACCCCACAGAATCCCAATTAAAATTCCCCCTGCACGCGTTCCATTAATCTACTGCGTGTACGCAATAACATAAATCGCACTCTTGATACCATAAAGACTTAACTCTCTTCTACCTGGTTGAGCTAAGTTTGGACCTGCACCTCTAGCATAACTGATACGCGACTCTTTTTCGCGTGAGATATTTATCTATCTCTTTCTGTGCAGTACTGTGAGAGAGTGACAGGTATGCCGCGACTAGATTCGCGAAGCATAGTTATGCTATAAGGGCTGGGGGCCAGTTCGAATGCGCTTTGTTATATCGCCAAACAAGTCTGATATTTAAACAAGTAATTTCTTGGGTACATATGTGTCCAATTCCATCATATTTCCCGTACCTGCCATCAAACCGCAATATTTTCTATTCGGGTTAATGACATTCAATAGGAAATATGGTAACAGTAAAAATATTGATCGCCTTGTCGTTTGTTATATGTTGAAGACTACTTTGGCGACATCGGCAGACTCGCCATTTTGAATTTTAAGCATATCAAAAAAGTATTCCACCAAAAACATTTGATCGAAAATAAATACATTTTGTAGAGAAATTTCAGATCGATGCCGATCGCATACATTCGAGGTGCAAACTTAGCTTAACTGGGCAATAGGCAACAGAGCCGGATACGACTGTTTTCCTCGATAAAGGTACCCAATGAAGCTACGGCGGGGTTATCTTGTCGTTTCTTCTAATTCGCGCCCTCGCTGGAGGGTTAATTAAAGAATTAATCGCTGCCCGGACACGGCGTGACGGGAATCCGTCGGGATATTAAAAAAAACTGGTCAAGTGCGAGTCGAAGACTCCCATTGAGGTCAGGATTATGTAACCACTGATTTCTCCATTTAAATAACATTAATTAACAAAAAAACGTATCAGATAATTTCATGTAAGTCGAGTCGTCCAAAATCATCACAAACTTAAGCTCTATGTTATTCGTATCAGACGAAGATTATTCATCCACGACCTAGGAACAAGTATTCGGGCTCATAATACAGACATGTGTCCTTGCTGGGATTCAAACCTAGGACCGCTGGCTTCGTAACCGTAAGCAAATGCACTTTCACGATATTAACCTGACGCTTGTATGACTTACCAAGTATCAAGTGTGTAAGGACATGATAACAAACGTGCGCGGCGAACGATGAGTCCCATGACACCTGTCATCTCAGTACATTTTTCCGATTATAGGTTATAAAATGTGCTGAGAAAACAGGTGTCATAGGACTCATCGTTCGCCGCGCGGGGTATAAAAACACGTATTATGTTTCCAGGTCCGTGTAGGAACCTTTTTCAATTGATTGTTTTTACGAAAGTCATCTTACCTTGACATCATTTTCGATTTTAGTTTGAGTTAGATGAATCACTACTTCTTGTATATTAAAATACAGGGATAGAAACAGTGAAACAGTTTTATACCCTGACCAGGTTCGAACTGATACCTTATGCCATGCCGATGGATAATTTAATTTAAATACTTATTTGCCACAACCCAAGATAGCCTGTGTGCTTACATCTTAACTGCCCTCCTTCTACGCTACAGTAGAACATCCTTATGGTCAAGGTTTTGGCACCCTCTGTGCACGGAACCTTAAAAACACGCCCATTAACCTCCTTTTTGGCGGTAGTGTGCGCAATTAGTTCCAGCGTCAATCGTTGGTAAACGACGTGAAATTTATGGCGGCTGTCGCTGATGGTACGATTACATGCGCTGTATGGAAATGGTTTTGTCAAATAAACCTTTAACACATCGTGGAGTTTTACCTCTAGCACAACGCGCGATAAATACTACCTGTCACTTTCCATTCAATACCGCGCGATCAAGACACGAAATGCTGAGGTGCGACAAACGAAGTCGCGGCAAGATATGCTAGCCTGCAGATTTTAGATATTACACTCAAGATAAATAAACTCTTTTAGAAATGCTAAAGTCATACGATGTGTAGCAGCAGAAAACTACAAAGAAATTACTACAATAGATAGATTGTACATTACAACCAAATTACAACATAATATATAGTCTTGTTATTTTTCTGTTGTAGTTTTTTTAAAGATTCCTTTCATCACGAGTTATTGGCAGTAGAGATGGGTAAATCCTGACTTGAAGATTTAAATGATTCGAATCCGCAAGGGGATCCGAATCCCTTATCGACTCCTCACAAATCTTATCGAATCCAAGGAGTTATTAACTCCGACTAACTCAATCGGTACCGCGAGCCGTTCATAGTGAACGACACGAAGTGAAGTGAGTACCGAGCCGAATCGAGTCGGCCGAGCGGCGGCGGCCGGCCGTGAGCCGTGAGTTGCAATTCAATCGGCAATTGTCGTGTCGGTTGGGTTTTGTCGTCTCGCTCGCTCACCGCACTAAGTCGCGGCGAATCCGGCGATATCGGCTTGTGACGTGACCTTGTTTTGATACGAATAAGACATAAGTACGAAATTCAAATACCTGTGCTGTGTGGACTTATTTGTACGAAACTGAGTTTAATGTTTATTAGTTATTAGCTGAAGTTTTTAAATTTTGTTTGTTGACGGATTTCTTAATCGTAACTCAAATATATATAATACATAAAAAATATATTATAAAGTGGATTTTTTTGTAAATATGATGCAGGGAGTTAATTGAGTTGAGAGTTAGGGGAGAAGAACGATGAATAGTGTAAATATTATTAAATTCTTATTCTTCATCGTAATTCAAATAGGGCATATATCAAATAAATAGAAAATGTTAGATATGTGATCAATTGACAAGTTAATAGGTAAACTAAACTACCGAAGTCTTCATTAGTTTCCAAAGGGAGCCGAAAGTTGCTAAGAGTCACTTGTTACAATAACAGATCGGTACTGATAAACGAAACGCAATCAGATTCAGAGCGGATTGCTCTAAAGAGTCAAAAGAGTTGAAGAGTCATTAAGCGGATTCAGTTCCGCGAGCGGATTTGGATTTAGTGATTCGAGACACCACGCGGAGTCGAGATCGCCCATCTCTAATTGGCAGCCCTCAAAAATGTAAACAAAGAAACGCCAACGTATTCAACACTCAAAAATAACCGCAAGATAAAGGAGCCACATTAAAATAACGTCTCCCACTTTGCACGTTAAGCCAAAGACACGCAGACAAGCAAGACGTAATTCAACAAGAATTTGAATAATGTATGAGTATGAAAGGTAGGAGCATTCGCTTGCTTCTGCTAAATTGGAGTTGGGCACAAAGTAAACACAGCCACAGCGTAGTTACTGCAATGCAATTATGAAGCCACAAACTAGAATCTTATTTAGCTCTGTTATTAAGTTCGACGACGATGAAATTTGCCGCAGCGTTCTTTTTTATCTTTAACATTGTTACAAATAAAAACGCTTGCATTTTTATTTGTTGTACATTCGTGGCCGTGGGGTGACCGGCTTTAGAATTGTCCCCCACCATATCGTCCCGTGGTTGCAGTAGAAGCCTGCTAAGGGAATAATAATAATATACCGGAAGATGGGCAGCAGCGTCTTCCAGACCTTAAAAAAAAAAAAAAAAAAACTGCGCGCGCCAACCCGCCTGCCAAGCGTGGCGCGTATGGCAAAACCCCCTTTATGATAAGGCACATTAATACCAGGCCTCCAGTCTCCGGCAGCTCCGCTATCCTTGGCGCGGGTAGCGGCCAAGGTAATAGCGGAGCAGGGGGTGCTAAGAATCCCCGGACGAAATCCGGCTACCCATCCCCACGACGACTGGCCCTGGTAACACACAACATACGCACAATGAGGACTGACGAAAAGATTTGCGAGTTGGAAGAGGAACTGAGCAGGTTACACTGGGACATTGTAGGATTATGCGAAGTCCGTAGAGAGGGGGAGGACACCGTAACCCTGAAGTCTGGTAACCTGCTCTACTACCGGGAGGGCGCCCAACAGTCCCAAAGCGGTGTCGGGTTTCTCGTTCACAGGTCCCTCGTTAACAACATAACAACCATCGACAGTGTGTCGAGCAGGGTGGTATACCTAATACTCAGAATATCCGAAAGATATTCATTGAAGGTCATTCAGGTATACGCACCGACCTCGTCACATTCTGATGAGAAAGTAGAGGCTATGTATGAGGACGTAAGTAGGGCCATACATACTTCCAAAACCTACTTCACTGTTGTTATGGGGGACTTCAATGCAAAGTTGGGCAAGAACAGCGGTGATGAGTTGAGAGTGGGGCAATTTGAATACGGGCAACGGAACCCTAGGGGACAGAGGCTGGCCGACTTTCTGGAGAAAGAGGAACTCTTCATGATGAACTCTTTCTTCCAGAAGCCGCCTCACAGGAAATGGACCTAGATAAGTCCCGATGGTTCCACGAGAAACGAGATTGACTTCATCATGACCGACAAGAAACGGATTTTCAGTGATGTGTCTGTGATCAATAGGGTAAAGACCGGCAGTGCTCATGGAATCGTAAGAGGCACACTGAATATCAATGTTAAACTGGAAAGGTCCAGTCCGATGAAATCTACGCTCCGACCTACTCGGGCCCATATTCAAAACCCCGAGAGCTTTCAACTCGAGCTCTCCAACCGCTTCGCTTGTCTGGAGAACTTTGTCTCAGTGGACGAGATCAACGACGGGCTAGTGGAAACTGTCCACGCGGTAGGGTCTAAGTTTTTCAGACCCCGCCGTAAAGATAGACCTCAGAAATCGTCTGATCGAACCTTAAACCTCATGGCTGAACGACGCTCGCTACAGTTGCAGTCTCCCGATGACGCGAGGTCATATAGGCAGCTCAATAGACGTATATCGAAGTCCTTGCGACATGATCTGCGGCTCTTTAATACGAACCGTGTTAAAGAGACCATTGAGCGGAACAAAGGCTCCAAAGTGTTCGCAAAGGACAAGTCTATTGGACAAAGCCAGCTGACCAAGCTGAAACGGGAAGATGGCAGCATAGCGTCGACCAAAGCAGAGGTTCTAGGCGAGATCGAGAGGTTCTATGGTCAGTTATACACTTCAGTCGCAAAGCCCGTTGACAGCTTGGTAGGAGATCCAAGAGCCAAGCTGTCCCGACATTATACCGAAGACATCCCGGACATCAGTCTGTACGAGATTAGGATGGCCCTGAAGCAGCTTAAGAACAACAAGGCGCCGGGCGAAGACGGAATAACCTCAGAGCTTCTGAGAGCGGGTGGAACACCGGTACTTAAGGTCCTCCAGAAGCTCTTTAATTCCGTCTTGTCCGAGGGCAAAACGCCTGAAGCATGGAATAGAGGCGAGGTGGTACTGTTCTTCAAGAAAGGTGATAACAGCCTATTGAAGAACTACAGGCCCATCACGCTTCTAAGCCATGTTTATAAGTTGTTTTCAAGGGTCATCACGAACCGTCTCGAACATAGACTTGATGACTTCCAGCCTCCCGAACAAGCCGGTTTCCGAAGAAGCTATAGTACCATAGACCACATACATACGCTGCGGCAAGTTATACAGAAGACTGAAGAATATAACTTGCCATTATGCTTAGCGTTTGTGGACTATGAGAAAGCCTTCGATTCGGTGGAAACATGGGCGGTGCTCGAGTCACTTCAGCGATGCCATATTGACTATCGGTACATTGAAGTGTTGAAGTGTTTGTATAGTAACGCCACCATGTCGGTCCGAGTTCAGGAGCAGAGCACAAAGGCTATTCCATTGAGAAGAGGCGTAAGACAGGGGGACGTTGTGTCCCCGAAACTGTTTACGGCCGTTATGGAAGACGCCTTCAAGCTCCTGGAATGGCAAGGATTTGGCATCAACATCAATGGCGAATACATCACTCACCTTCGGTTTGCCGACGACATCGTAGTCATGGCAAAGTCGATGGAGGAACTTTGCATGATGCTCGATGACCTTAATCGAGTTTCTCAACGGGTGGGCTTAAAAATGAACATGGACAAGACGAAAATCATGTCAAATGCCAAGGTTTTGCCCATCCCAGTCTCTGTTGAAAACTCGGTACTCGAAGTTGTTGACTCATACATCTACCTAGGACAAGTGGTCCAATTAGGTAGGTCCAACTTCGAGAAAGAGGTCAACCGCCGAATCCAACTCGGCTGGGCAGCGTTCGGGAAACTACGCAATTTCTTTTCGTCCGACATACCTCAGTGCCTCAAGACGAAAGTCTTCAACCAATGTGTGTTACCAGTGATGACTTACGGCACCGAAACGTGGTCTTTCACTATTGGCCTCATCTCAAAGCTCAAAGTCGCTCAACGAGCAATGGAGAGGGCTATGCTCGGGGTGTCTCTACGTGATCGAATCAGAAATGAGGAAATCCGTAGACGAACTAAAGTGACCGATATAGCTCACCGGATTAGCAAGTTGAAGTGGCAATGGGCAGGCCACATAGCACGCAGAGCAGATGGCCGATGGGGCCGAAAAGTGCTCGAGTGGAGACCTCGGACCAGCAAGCGCAGCGTAGGACGTCCACCTACAAGATGGACAGATGACCTTATAAAGGTCGCCGGAAGGCGCTGGATGCAGGTCGCTTCCAACCGGTATATATGGAAGTCCAAAGGGGAGGCCTATGTTCAGCAGTGGACGTCCTATGGCTGAGATGATGATGATGATGTACATTCGTAACAGTTAATTTGTGCTGTAATATCGTTACTTTTAAGTACAACACATATTTGACAATCATGACTGTATAAGGTTGCAAACCTTTTGTTGATAAAGTCTTTGTTATAGGAATGTAAGTTAGAATTGTTAACCAACAGCAATGTCCCTTTTGATTTCCAATCTCGTAGCCTTTATAAAATGTATCCCAGCACAAGGCATGTGTCTACTCTTATATGTGAAACATTTTGAAATAACAGAAGACATTTTCTGCGCGCCGTATATCTTAGTTGGAATAACCCCGCGGTTTATTCCCAAAGTGAACCATCTTACCATTACGTTATCCTTTAGTACACGTCTGGAAATTATTGCCTCGAATGTGCGGCGTGATTTTCAGTGGCGCTTTGTTATTCTGGATACTTCGGTTAGCCATAATTGTTTCGCGTAGCTTGATATTAATATCAGCAGCCGATAAAGGCCTTAGTGTGAATATTATGAACATTAATTGAGCTATCGACGTATCACGGGGTTATGAGATGATGCCTCATTATTGTGTTAGTGGAGATTGGATATGCCTGCGTCCTCGTATATATAATACTTTTTGTTTATTATCACTAGCTTAGGTTAAATTTTTATAGCAGTTAAGTTTAGCTAGGATACTTCGGTTAGCCGTAATTGTTTCGCGTAGCTTGATATTAATATCAGCAGCCGATAAAGGACTTAGCGTGAATATTATGAACGTTAGTTAAGCTATCTCGTATCGCGAGGTTATGATGCTTCATTAGTGTGTTATTGGAGTTTGGATGTGCCTACGTCATGTCTTCATGCGTAGTAATGTTTTTTAGTTTAATGCCGGTTTCTATAGCGGATTGCGTTGATCTAGATTTATCTGACACACAGTCGAATGCAATAAAAAGACACAACAACCTAGTAAAGGTGTTGGATTGTAGACGACTGCAGACATCAGCAACTGACGATCATGATTTCGAACTCGACTTCAGACGGCAGGTCCAGTTCAGATCCAGTTGGTTCCGAGTGCACTACAGACCTGCGGTCGGGCGATTGTGTCGTCCGCCGCTCGCCAACACGACACCAGCTTCGTATCGCTGACTACAAATGGTGTTTCATAAAGATACGTAGAAACCAGTAGTGCCGCAGCGACACGTCGTCTGCTGCCTGCGGTTGGCTACGAACCGACACAAAGGTTTGTTTTAGTTGACTACTGTCCACATTTTCAAATTTACATTTTAATGGCTAGGTAATGTTTTCCCACTTATACAGATATTTTGCAACGTATTATCTATTGTTGAAAAGTTATTCTTAGTGCGTTCTTTACAAACCACTCAATTTTTCCCAGACAAAGACCTTTCCCAAAAATTAAAATAAGCCCCGCCATTGTTTAATAACACTCAAAATAGTCCTTTTCCAGTCAGTATACATTCCCAACGCCACAATGTGAACAACAGGGCTTGATAAATACCAGAGATATGAAAAAAGAACAATAAGGGCCGGCAAAATACGAATAAAGCAGTCTGGCTCCAGTTACTAAAAGGACGAAATTACGAGCGCATAAAAATGAAGGGAGGAGCGACCCTCGAGGATCGTACAGCTGAGGTGCTTATTACTGCTTGCCAAGAATATGTGCGGTATTAACTTCAGAAAAAATATTAATATGTTGAGATTTTATGCAGTTATGGATATCGAAATGGACGCGGTAGTTGAAGTTGATCTTTGTATATATGCCGCACGTTTATATAACTCAAATTGACGCGCCTTGACGTGTAGGTAATGGCCCGAAAACGACTTTGGCGGGAAGCGGTAGCGATAAGCGGCAGTCATACGAGTGAACGAGACACTGCGCTAGGACCTTTCGCTCCAACCTATGGCCGCATTTCAGTCGATCCCGAAATGCCCGTCACGTTCTGTCGGGGCCATAAACAATTAATTTCTTTAATCAACCGTGCCATCAACGGATACTCCGAAGATAAAATGTTGAGCGCTCTTAATATATTCTCTTTTTATTTACTGAGGAATTAATCCGGTAATCAAAGAGACTTTAACTGCGGCGGATTAATCCCTACTATCCCTCGCCGTACTGTAAATTTATAAAGATTTTTTCTAAGATATCTTTTTAGAAATTGCCCAAAAGAAATGTGTAACCTATTGTGTCTTTGTGCCTTCATCGCGCCTAAACGGCTGAACCACTTTCAATTATTTTTGGTACACGGGTAGCTAAGCATATACGGGCAATCTACACGTAGTAATAGTTTATTTTTACCCGACTGTGGAGAATATAATCCGATTTTTCTTCGGCGCGGACGAAGTTCGCGGGCACGTTGTAAGATATAAAGGACATCACACTTTTCTTCTCACTCACGCTTCTGGTTATTGCCAATGGCGTTTACAGACATCCAAAAAGCAAGTATACGGAACCAGTAGATAAAATATTTGCTTTGGACATCGCTCGGCGAATTTAAAAGCAACTATATGTGTTTTATATTATACTTCGTTCTGACCATGTTCCTTCTATGTTACATTTCTATTCTGAAATTGAACTGAAAATTAGCCATAGCTCTACAAGTTGGATTTCGGCCCTCGTCATGTTGCCGATTTTTATTTGTTTTACCTGCAAGGAGTAGAATAGAATACAATAGAAGGCAAGGAGTACTTTTTGGTAAATGACGTTGAAAATCATCAAATGTCACTAATGTAAACAAAAGGGAAATAGTCCTGTACATACATTATTGCTATATGAAAGCTTTTTGCCACTATCCCAGGACCAACCCTCAAAATCACGCTAAACAAAAGAACAATAAATTTATAGGTTTACTAGTTTTTATTTACTTACAATTCTCGCGCAAATTAAATACTTCTGCGTCTGACATGTCTACTCTCGACCTATAAATCTTCTGCGTGGAATAGTTCTATTTAAATTCAAATATTCAGATTTTAATACTATGGAAATGTTATTACTGGGCTCTGAAGATAAATGTGATTATAAAACTTCAGTGTTTCAGGAATACTAAAGTCGACTATGACTAGACTATGACCAACTTATAACACAACGTAAAACGGGAAACTTTAGAGTTAATAAAAATATTATAAAACTATTTACCGACAATAACTTTAGTGTTATACTACAAGTTGCCCGCAATTTCGCCTGCAGAGGAAAAACCGTCGTAATATTCTTTATTTTTCCATCCTACTTAGGGAAAATGGATCGAAGTATAGTTTAGACAACGTTTGGGAGTAGAAAAGGACAAACCGAATACGGGAAAGATCGGCTAGTAATGATTGTTATTTGGCATTGGTGCTATTGATTATACTTTGTTTGCCGCCTATTTATTCGGCTTTTTTAATAGTATATGTAAGCTGGCCTCTATAGATGCTATTACTCAAGTAATCTTACACTTTCTTTCTCATTTCTTTATAGATATAACTTGTCAATGTCACTAATGCAGCTGCAATAGCAAAAACCTATATGTCCGTGATAAAGCTAAGATATAATAAAATGGGAATGGGGATTAGGGTGGTCTAAACTATATGAATACAAAACTCGTACTGAGGCCGACTAAGGCGCAAGCCACACAGAAGACAAGACGTAGGGCGGCGCCGCTTTAATGAACTTTCATACTAAGGCTGCCTGCCTACAGAAGCAGGGTGAAGCGGAGTTGTGTAAAATGGACTAATTACGTAATAAATAATAATAATAATTATCGGACAACCTCACACAATCGATCTAGTCCCAAATTAAGCTCAAGAAGGCTTGTGTTATGGGTACTAGTCGACGATATACATACTTATATAGATAAATATATACTTAAATACATAGAACAACCATGACCCTAGCACAAATATTCGAGTTCATCACACAAATATTTGCCCCGGCCGGGATCCGAACCCGGGACCGCCGGCTCAGTAGGCAGGTGTCTACTACCGAGTCCAAACGCGTCGTATCTTAGATTTAAATGCCCTTCTCTCGGACTTCACAAAGACGAAGTCAGATTGGTTAAGTTTCTCCACTCCGCTTTTGTGGACAAACAGCCTTAATTTATCGTATAGCGTACTTAAGTTAAGATTATAGTCTAAGCTGCAATCTAATGTCCGTTTATTGAAATAAACAGTTCACATTTTTTTTTTATTTTTTAAGTAGGTATATCGTATAAATAGAGCGCGACGGCGACGCGCCCTCACTCCGTCTCTTCTGTCTGTTTTGCATAGCGACGCTTCTATATAATTGTCTATAAAAAACATTAAAGGAGTTCCTCGTCTGCGACGCGTTCTCGCCCTACGTGTGTTCTGCGTGGCCTGCGCCTTACAACACTGTAGACATGGGTAACTCCGGTTTCAAAGAGTCAAATGATCCGATTCCGTCAGCGGACTCGATTCCCTTACTGAATCTACGCGATTCTTACTGATTCCGCGGAGTTGTAACTCCGACCATCTAAACGCTCGTTTCGTTTCGTTCGTTCGCGTTGGCTCGGCAGCGGAGCAGAGCGCGTGAGTGTCTGTCTCTGTCTCGCAGCGATACGAGCCGGACTCAACAAGAGGAGTCGGAATCATTAAGCGGAATCGATTCCGATAGGAGTCGGATTCAGAGAATCAAATCACTAGTCGGAGTTGAGATTACCCATGTCTACAACACTGATTCCGCGCGCGGAAAACAGTTGGCTATATACACGGAATGGACTGTCCAGCACATGTGGGCCAGATCATCTAGCACACGTTAGGCTAACTGGCCGCTATCGTGCCCGCTAAGCTTAACTGCTACTCGGCTGTTGCCTTATCTGGAGCTAAATTCGACGGGTAAAACGTTCGTGACGACGCGTTTGGCGCAGTTTCTAGAGCACCTGCCTACTGAGCCGGCGGTCCCGGGTTCGAATCCAGGCCAGGGCAAATATTTTTGTGATGAATTCGAATATTTGTGCTTGTGTCATGGTTGCTCTATGTATTTCAATATTTATTTATCTATATAAGTATGTATATCTTCGTCTAGCACCCATAACATAAGCCTTCTTGAGCTTAAGGGGCTCCCTACAGAATTCAGCCAATTTGATGATTTTTACATCGTATCTAGTTTGTGGATTATAGAATTATAATGTCCTATTTAATATATATTGTACTATGGTCTATGCTTAACACTTTGTAGTGACCCGAATTTTGATTTAACGACTGTGTAGGTATTTTATAATAAAATATTCGGTGAAGGACCAAAAATACACTAATCTCGTTTCTACTTTAATCCCCGGTGTATATGTAGAAAATATCTTACATTTTATTGTTCTAAACCATTTTCCACAAAATTTGTTGTGAAGCTTTTTCTATTTTTCTCAATACTTTTCGAGAAAAACGCAAAAAACCGTTTCCACAACTTTTTCCCCGAAAAAATCGTAAACCATGACGGCCTGTATCTCAAAGTCAGTGACATGTGAAAGGTACTTGATACGGTATTTTGTTGTGGAAAAACTATGTTATTATGATTAGCTATTTATAATATGGGAAAATCTATCGCAACAGATCGAAGGTCATTGAGAGCGGGGAGCCCCTTAATTTGGGACTAGATCGATTTGTATGAGATTGTCCGATATTTATTTAAAACATGTAGCTGTTAGTAATTGTACCAAACCCAGCACCTCGTCAACATTCTCATCCTGAAGCTGCTTCATAAAAAAATCGTCATTGGAATACTCAAAGCTTGAGACAGACTCCATTTTGTATTAAACTCTAAAGGTTATGGTCAAAAATCCACTTCTTGTTCAAAGTAAGGTTATGTTTTGTAATAAATATCTCATTTTTCATTTAGCTGCAACTCTTGGATCTTCCGAATTTAAACACACGTTATATAGGAAGCCTTCTTGTCTTTATTGGCCGACAGCACAGGATTTGTGATTCTTATGAATGGATCTTGGAAAATTTCCTTTGTCGGCGACCCATTGTATTCATATAAATGCTGTATACGCATCCATTGTTTATTAACTGAAATGTGAACAAGTATGGATTAGAGCTTGTCTATTAAGGCATCATTAATTGTATCATGGAACCATATAAATATGTAACAAGATAACATTTGGTTATTGCTTGTTAAAGCAGAAAAGTAAGAGTTGTAACCAATGTTATTGTTGTTAGGTTATGCAATGCAATTGCCGAGGGATGTTTGGATTGTGCCATAGAAGGGGGGATTAGTATTTACTTACCGAGCAAATATTCTATTTGCAATTATTCCAAACAAGTTCAGATATATTGGAATCCTAACACAGGAGATTCCTTTGCTTTGTTTACATTCGTACCTTTTTAATATTCTATAATCTTTGAGTCAATTTGGGGTAGCCAGGGATTAGCAGTACATTGAGCAAAGTGATTGTCGTACTGACGGAATTAAGTGAAAATTAATTTTAGTAAACAATTTTAATAGAGAGTACAATTAATGCTAGTATTTATTTAATAAATGTGATTGTTAAAATAAGAAATGTTCTTTAAAAGTATGGAGAATTGACTGCAAATATTGAGGGGAAACATTGAGCAATAACCATAGGCAAAGCACACCAAATATGGTCTATGGAATATAGAATGTCGATGTTATAAAAGGTATCTCAAACATTTTATTTCAATGGAAAATAGTAAAGATTAGATTTATAATGATATATTAATCATAAAATATACTCTGATTTAAGCGTCATTTATGGGTATAAGATTTGTAATTTAAAGTTCTAGTCAATCAAATTGGAATATACAAAGTCAGCGGTTTTAAAATTGGCTCGGTGACGTTTTGCTGACGTGGAACCAATTTCCCGCGAAAATCGGGAAAATAACTTTATTAAAAAGTTAGAAAATTGGTATAAAAGCCCATACATTGGGATGAGGGATTCATTCAGTCATCAGCAGTGAACAGTACAGGAACTCTCTCCAGGACTTCGGGTAAGAACTCTCCCAATACTGCCTGATCCTAACAAGGTGCCAACGAAAGTAGTATTGGGTTTTATTTACTTGGAATAACGCCGGGAATACCGGACGGTGATAACAAGGCGTTATTCCTCATGTATTTACTTAGAACTTTTCCGATAATACTGGGCAACCTAACATGGTGACAACAAAGGTATTATCGGGGTTGTTTATTTACTTAGAATCTTTAGGAGGAGAGATCCTAAACCAAACGATGAGAATGACCGATCTCTTCTTCTAAAAGGCAACTTTAAACTTTGTCGGTTGGTAGATAATGTTTACCAGACTGGACTTAGAATCTTTGTAGTTAAACAAACATATTTCTTGCAAAAGGAAAAATGTTTAGTTTGGACATAGTTTCCGTATTAATAAAAGCCGGGAGATTTAAAATTCCTATTGCCTTGTCGTGCTTTGCGAACTGTTTGCTAATGCATTAATTTCTTTTGTATTGTATTGTGCCATTATAAGTGTTCATTCTGTTTTATGTGTTCATATCAGACTGCGTTTAATTCTGAGTTTGTCACAAAGATTAAGTTAAAAACAGACTGCTAATTGATAATATTTGTTTCGAAATTTATTGTTGAAAATTCTATGTTTAGTTACGAGGACGGAATTGGATACGGACTGATATCTCTCATGTGCTTAATTCGGTTGATATATTACTAACGTATCGTAACTTAGTCATATATCGGAGCAAAGTTATGTACATAGATTGTTTAAATGTAGACTACTAATAGTTATGCCATCAAGTTTGAGAATTGGGATTTTGTTGGGTACATAACTTTTATCCAAAGTGATCGAAGTAACCTTTTAGGACTATTTCAACCCTACCCAAGGGATAACTTTGATTATTTGGAATTCAATTTTCACCTGACCTTAGCAGTAGGACTACTGCAATAATGACACTCCAATAGCCCCGCGCGCTAACTGAGTAGATTTATAATTGCTGATAGGTCAGAAACTCCATGCTTTATTAATAGTAAAACAGCCAGAGATAGATTTCAGCTCGGGATTAATGCAATCAGGTTTCATAGTGCAATTCCACAACTACTTCGTCAAAAGGCGCTATTAACACAACCCCTGAATGCATTTAATTCCAAGTATCTACAACTGGATTAGAGCTAAATATCTTAGGTCAGATGGATCATGTGGAGTTTCTGCTAATTATTAAACTAGTGGAACCTGGCGGGATCTTGGGGATTTGCAGCGACATAAAACTATTAAAATCAATTCATTAGGGAGACTCTACGCTACCTGTTTAATACATAAATAACCAAAAGAAGGCATCTGTTTGTGTAGATGTGGTCAGAATCCGCAGCGCAAATTACAACTACTCTACTTCGTCGACAACGCTGTTAACACAACCTCTGATCACATTTAACTTCAGGTCACTTCAACTGGTTTTGAATTAAATCAGTCTTATGGACTTAGTGGAGTCTCTCGGAGTCTGGCAGGATCTTGGGGAATTGCTGAGAAATAAAACTATTAAAATCAATTCATTAGGGAGACACTACGCTACCTGTTTAATACATAAATAACCAAAAGAAGGCATCTGTTTGTGTAGATGTGGTCAGAATCCGCAGCGCAAATTACAACTACTCTACTTCGTCGACAACGCTGTTAACACAACCTCTGATCACATTTAACTTCAGGTCACTTCAACTGGTTTTGAATTAAATCAGTCTTATGGACTTAGTGGAGTCTCTCGGAGTCTGGCAGGATCTTAGGGAATTGCTGAGAAATAAAACTATTAAAATCAATTCATTAGGGAGACACTATGCTACCTGTTTAATACATAAATAACCAAAAGAAGGCATCTGTTTGTGTAGATGTGGTCAGAATCCGCAGCGCAAATTACAACTACTCTACTTCGTCGACAACGCTGTTAACACAACCTCTGATCACATTTAACTTCAGGTCACTTCAACTGGTTTTGAATTAAATCAGTCTTATGGACTTAGTGGAGTCTCTCGGAGTCTGGCAGGATCTTAGGGAATTGCTGAGAAATAAAACTATTAAAATTAACTCTTTAGGGGACTCTATGCTTTAATACATAAACATCCAAATGAAAGTTTAGACTGTGGTCATTGGATTTGGGCTAGGCGTACACAACAAGCGTCTTAACACAGTAATTGATCTGTCTAAGCAGTTCGATTTTAGGAGCTCAATTCCAAATACCACAGGACTTCAATTGGACCATAACTTAACTGTCTAGAGTCTATTGCTGCTATATGGAGTCTCTTAAAAGTGAACTTTCCTCCTCTGCCTATATTAAGGCATTGGTGTGTCATTATGTATAGGGCTAGGAAGAAGTATTTTTATGATATTAATGAAAGACTACATGACAAAATACACTGAGAGGTTACTATAGTACTCTTCGTGAAATGCATTTCATGGTTGGAGATAAGCTAAGCTAATCGTATAGGTATAGGCAGAGCCTATGATAGCTATTCATATTTGTAATAATTCACTTGCTTAATTGTTCAAAATATAATTTGTATTAAGGCAGTCTGATGGGTTTCTTGACGGTTCTTCCCATTACAGTAAACCTTATAGTGAACCGTTGGTAAAGTTAAATTAAATAAACTAATAAAAGCCCTGCTGGCACAAAATAATTAAATTACAAATCAGGCCTGACTGGCAAAAATAAAACACATTAAATCTTAATACAATCATACAAAGATTCAATATACATACTTTTTAATCTATAATTTGTTTCATTGTAATCCTATTCCTCTATTTTTAGAAACCCTACATCTTAAGCTAGCTAGGTGTTCCTAGTCCCACTATCAGCCACTCAACTGCTTCGAGACCCTGTCTATGTAGTAGAATAAGTGCGGAGGTTGGAGGTTTTAATAACTAATTACAGTCGACTGGCTGGTAGTTAATGGGAGGATAACACTCATCTTGGGCTAATTATTTAGTTCACGAACTCTAATTTTCCTATTTCTTTTATCCAATATATGTCAATGGACTTGAGCTATCTCTTAGTCAACTTAAAGAATCAGGGTAACTATGCATTAACGTATACAAGGGTCCTAACCGCTAGAAGATCACGCCTTGGCCATTAAAGAAAGAGAAACCATATTATTATTTAAAAAGAATAAAAATTCTTTATAGAGGGTAGGGGTTTTGTACAGTTTAAAAGTACCGTGACCAGAATAAATTAGGGGTATTTATCAGGGGCAGGGGGAAATAATATGGTTTCTAAGTGACCTTTTTTAGGTCACAGTTTGCTGTTCGTGAAAATGGAGGTTTTCTGAGAGAATAGCTTAAGTCCAATCAAGTAAAATTGTGTTTTATCTCCACTAATGCATGCATTATTTAGTCTAGTCTTAAAAACTAATTTTGTTGACTAGTGACTGGTTCTTCATAGCTTCGCAGGAATTGTTTAATTTTCAAACTTCCAGTGTAGTCCCGCTTGGCTCTGGATTTATCTTCCGCTGAAAAATTAAAAATCAAGGTCTAAATTTTGTGTTAATATACGCTTTGAAGTACTGGTTCACTATGATAGATATCTTTTATAATTATGAAAACTATTTTCCAACAGTGCTTTCAGATTGGGCTTTTGAACGCCAGGTAGTGGGGTTGTTCACTGTGACACATATATCACAGGGAAAGTTAACGGGGAACTTTTAAAGTTCATGGTGGTTTTAGCTGTAATGTATCAACATTGACACCTTTCATCGGCTTGGCGGTCAAAGGGTTGATCACATGGGGGGCAGATCATGTATATAATTCCATATGTGGGCAAAAGATTAAGATATGGGGGGCAGTCTTATATAATTTAGATTCAAAATAGTTCATTAAATTTATTTCTAGGGATTAAAATTTAGCCAATAGTAATTGTAGGAAAAAAACAATTGATAAACAAAACAAGTTCATCAGATCAGTTGTTACATATATCTTCAATGTATTAATACAAAGGTATTGGTGAAAATAGGTTAAATATTTACCTGTTGGAAATCTCCTATTCAATTTCTAAAGTTCTTATCTTCCATCTCGGTTCTCGCTGTAAACAGAAGGGAGAATATTAAATTTTGTTAGCAATTATCATTTGTCATGAAGTTAGGGGGCAGACAGGAACTCTTTAATTATATATCAATATGTGTACATAAGCTTAACTATATACCAACATTGTTATTAGTAGTTCTAATTAAAATTTGACTTACCATGAATAGTTCTTGAGAGAAAAATCTTGACATGTATTGAATATGTAATTGTTGTTTGTTATATTTTCTCTCACCATTCGAATCTGGAAAATAAAAGGCAAATGTGAATAAATAATCACTTTACCTATATGGGTTATGTCCAAAGCCAAGACAAATTAGTTGTTAACAAGTATATTGTTTACACTATTTTTGTTCATTTTCTTTCTATACATCAAGTATCAACAGACATTTTACAGTTAAATTATCACTTTTCAATATTTCATTTAACATTTTAGAACTAGTAGACGGTGACAATAAAATTCTAATTTGCCAGAAGTTCACCTTCAATGTTATATAATGTATTGATATTACTTCTGGGGCAATAAATGTACAATGTGAGTATTATAAATTCACAGTAAAACTAAATCTAAAAATAAAACCAAATGGGTACTCCTTGTATTCCAACGTAAAAACAACATGCCTTTATTATCTGTTAGTGATTTATTCATACATAGTTGTAATCTGTTTACTTATAGGTTGTCAAGCTTATTTATTTAGTTACATTAGTAACAATTAGGTTTTATATACTCACGAATAGCGACTATAATTGTTTTTATAGTGAAACATTCATAAAGCAAAATGTAATAATTCTTTTGCATAAATAAATGGTTTTAACCAGAATGTTAGTCTGTAACAAAATAAAAGGAGAAAAGTACTTACCTTGTACATTGTGGGCTCCGGGTTTAGTCAATATAGATATGAGAAATTGTCATCAAGTCACAACAATTTGTAGGTTAGTTTGATGTCATAAACTTTGTTCTATCATCCATACACTTTACGATAGGAATAATAATTGAAACTCTTATTTTATTCATATTATTTAACGGTTAACTATTCACTTATAGTCTTAACTTCAAATCACGTTATAAACACAACTCCACATGGTTATTTGTTATGTATAATGTTTTCACAACACGATAGTACCGGCCGGCACAAACAAACATTCATGTAAATGAATAAAATGTCAACGGTAGATTAATAGGATCAATTAAATGTAGACATTTAAATTTCAAAGTATAGTAAAGTATTAAAAGAGAAAACATATCACCATTATTGAATTTATCATGATTCTCAGGGTCAAAATAGTGTTGTACTGGTCGATACTATTTTGTAAGAAATATCGATATACGGCGGAATTTGTGAACAGATTATAGATTTTGTCATTGGGGTTTAGGTTGTTCATCGATATTTAACTTCAATTATCAGATCAGATTTGCTAGAATTTACCAATTAACAATGTCATGCGGTGTTTCAAAATTTTGCACATACTTTAGTATGGAGCAATTATTTATTTCATTAACGCGAGTGTTAGTGTCTAAAACGTGTCGAGTGTATGTGTTTATGATGTGAAATTAGTGGCAGCCGCAGGGTTCATTTACATCCAATCTCAAGAGAATTGACCACAACTACAATGTGTCTATAAATGAGTGCGTGTGTGTTAAACTGTGTAATACGTGCTTTGACAAACAATTAAAATATTTTTACACGGAAATAAATATTAATTATCAAGATCTTCAGATTCATCATCAGTTATTGGACTAAAGAACATTCGGGTGATCTTCAACATGATGGACCGTCAAATTAAAGACAAGCTACGGCATAAACAACGCATACGACAGAAGCAGTAGAAAAGCTACCCAGGACCAATGCCAAGAGTGCATGACCAAGAAGAATAAACGCCATGTGATGTTGGGTTCAAAAACTATCGATATAATACCTATTCACACTTGCACAGCCCTAACATACCTTATCAATAGTTATCAAATATTCCTGCAGGTGGCGCCACTTATGAGGGCGATTTTCTTGATAAGATTTTGATTAAATCTAAATAGAATTATATACACATTTATAAAAAAAAAATGATGGGTTGATGAGATTAATATTCGGGGGGCAGAGGGTTTAGCAACTTAGAGAGGCTAACCTTGGTATACCACTGGAATGTACAACTTCGTCTGTATCAAATTTATAATTACTAAGGATTGGGCGAACGAAGGATTGATGTCAACAGATGACGCTGAGCACCAGACTCCGCGTGCCTATACAGGGCCAACAATGTGCAGTTAAGATTCAGACTGAAATGAAGAACCACCTGCCTTTGTGGGAGGCAGATTTTGGGTACAGTATATAATAATATGTATGTCGGGAGGTTATTTCATATTATACTATTAACACTGTTATTTTTATGTATACACATAGCTCTTAATAAAAATAAACACCATTTACAAATCTTTTAATTAACCTTTTACATTTTTCATAAGGCAGCGGCCAAGGCCTACAAACAACCAGGTATTGGGGGGCGCACCCATCATGGCGACAATATTGTGAGAAACGCAGATAACTTTTACTACAATAAAGGTAAGAGTTTGATGTTCATTTATTCAACTCATGGAGTTATTGGAGCCGAAGCAGCTCTTCATGTGAGACTGCACCGAGCGAGCACTGCATGTACATGGATTGTCAGGGGAGCCACAGCACTGGATAACTTATTTTATGAAAATTGTAAGTACAATTTGTATCTTTGGATCCTCTCTAGATTTTCATAGGCTTCTGCAGCGGTCACTATTTTGAGACATCATGGCTATATACTGGAAAAGAAAAAAAGTATATAAGTATTGTTGAAATTTAAATACTTCATGGATAGAATATTTGACTCCGACATTTTTATAGTTATATAAACAAAATCATAGCTTAGAACAAGGTTATAGGAAGGAAGTTTCATTGGATTACATTTAAATTTTTTGGTTGTGTGTCCATGTAATTATTACATTACATATAAATTCGAAATTTTGCCTTCATCATGATTTCGATTATTGTTATTTGTCTTTTCTATACAGTTAGAACTAGGGCGATTTTGAAAAAAAAAGGGGGTCAGTTCGGTTACATAACATTAGCATTATACAGGTTGTAAATAAAATAGAAAATACTTACCAGTGTGATTCTTGCGTGGTTTAAGCAGTGGCATGTTTTTCGGCAAGTTGCTTGGTTCATGGAGTGCTGAGTCGCACATCCAATTACTATGTGCAGGACTGCCAGTTGTTCTTTTAGTTTAATCTGTTGTTCATGGTGGCATTATGTCGATTCTTAGTCATTTATAATAAATGTAATGAAACAATTTTAACGACACTTTCTGTGTAATATTTAATTTTGTTTGTTTGATTGACACTTGACAGTCAAAGCCGAGCAGTGACCATACGCGAAAATATGGGTTCACTATCATTACTAGCTGACTAGATTGGATAGAATTTGACATATTGGATGGTTAGAACAATCTTATCAAATCAAGTTTGCAATTAGGTCGTCATTGAAATTATCTTAGAGGAACGATTGAATCATGAATCAGTTCATTCAGGATTTATATAGTCTCTTGGTTCAGATTTTTGAACACACATTTGATGTTGTGTAATTGCTAAATGTAGCAAAGAAATATTATTTGTCAATTCTACCGATTATTGATCAACTATCGCTATTTTATTTTTTAATTTGAATATATTTTGCTTAAATCAATATTTTACGAACAATACCAACAATTTGACCGGATCAGACTTGAAATTGATTGAACTCTGAATCTGGTATAACTATTCAGACTTACATTAAGGGTCATGTACAATTATTATATAATTATAATTGTGATAAATAACATTATGATTCAGCCTTGGTCAAATTTATCTTTTATAGAAATCTGAACCCATTTGATTTGAAAGTTACGATTAAGGGGTGCGATTAATAGTTAATATAGTAAAATTGTAGTTTTGTTACGAACAGGGTTTTGGGTCCCTTTATTAGTGGTTCTTTTGTAAATTCTACTCTAATTGAATTTATTTTTGTTATAGGCAACATTTTAGTAAGTTCTGCATAGTTAATACTCAGCATCTATTCCAGATGGCGCTAGTGTTTGCTTTCATTGTTTATAATCATTTATTAGAATGCTTTAAAAATATAAGACAACGCGCTTTATAACGCTTGCATATACCTTGAGTAATATTGCTTGTAAAAACTTAACAAAGTTAGATATCAGAAAATTATATTGAATTTGTAGTTAATACGCTCAGTCCTAGATGGCACTAGTATCGATCTTTACACGCTTATATCAAGTTTCTGATAAGAGAAAAAAAATAATTGCAATATGTTTCACGATGTGTTTAATGGCCTAGTTATTGTTAAAGTTAAAAACAACCATATCTTGGTTGTATATAAAGTATTTACCCAGCTACCCCATAGATGACTCTGTACGCTGCTCATGCATTTTTACATCACGTCGTTAATTTTTTTTTCTTGATTTGATGAGGTCCATCGATGTATATGTTCTCGATTTTGATCAACTAGGGAATTTTTGTGCATTGCTCTCGCCTCCACGTGTACGGAGAGAGACTGACTTCGGAACCTACAAATCAGTAGTAGGGATTACCCGGCTCTGGTGCATTTCTGAGGCACACTTCCTTTGGTTTCTCTGAAGTGAACTTAGCGCACTAACGCTTCTGTTAATGAATATTAATTCTTTAGTTAGCTAGCTCCTTCTATAGTCTGACACTTTCTCAATATACTAATCATCGGGGATCCCTCTTCGCGCCAACCAACTCGAATCCATATCACTCATGGTAACCTTTTTGCTTGTATTGTTGAATATTCATATTGGGTTTAGGAGTCTATTCATTTGATGCATAACAGTTAAATAATTAGCAATTGTAGTTCTCGTAAAAAGTTTTGGGTAGGACTTAATACTACATACTTATAGGTGAACCGGGGCAAGTGAACGAAACAAGAGAACATGGGATGGAGGAAAAGGGCACCAAAAGAGAATATGAAAGTTGAGGAAAAAGGAGGAATGGACTGAATTAAGGGAAGATATTCGGGAGGAGTTTTCACCGTTGCACAGGGGAATCTAGGGGTTTCAATTTAGAGAATTTACGTTTGTAATTTTGCATAGACCTATGCAAAATTTCAATACGCAGGGGGCAGAGCTGTACCAAACCCAGCACCTCGTCAACATTCTCATCCTGAAGCTGCTTCATAAAAAAATCGTCATTGGAATACTCAAAGCTTGAGACAGACTCCATTTTGTATTAAACTCTAAAGGTTATGGTCAAAAATCCACTTCTTGTTCAAAGTAAGGTTATGTTTTGTAATAAATATCTCATTTTTCATTTAGCTGCAACTCTTGGATCTTCCGAATTTAAACACACGTTATATAGGAAGCCTTCTTGTCTTTATTGGCCGACAGCACAGGATTTGTGATTCTTATGAATGGATCTTGGAAAATTTCCTTTGTCGGCGACCCATTGTATTCATATAAATGCTGTATACGCATCCATTGTTTATTAACTGAAATGTGAACAAGTATGGATTAGAGCTTGTCTATTAAGGCATCATTAATTGTATCATGGAACCATATAAATATGTAACAAGATAACATTTGGTTATTGCTTGTTAAAGCAGAAAAGTAAGAGTTGTAACCAATGTTATTGTTGTTAGGTTATGCAATGCAATTGCCGAGGGATGTTTGGATTGTGCCATAGAAGGGGGGATTAGTATTTACTTACCGAGCAAATATTCTATTTGCAATTATTCCAAACAAGTTCAGATATATTGGAATCCTAACACAGGAGATTCCTTTGCTTTGTTTACATTCGTACCTTTTTAATATTCTATAATCTTTGAGTCAATTTGGGGTAGCCAGGGATTAGCAGTACATTGAGCAAAGTGATTGTCGTACTGACGGAATTAAGTGAAAATTAATTTTAGTAAACAATTTTAATAGAGAGTACAATTAATGCTAGTATTTATTTAATAAATGTGATTGTTAAAATAAGAAATGTTCTTTAAAAGTATGGAGAATTGACTGCAAATATTGAGGGGAAACATTGAGCAATAACCATAGGCAAAGCACACCAAATATGGTCTATGGAATATAGAATGTCGATGTTATAAAAGGTATCTCAAACATTTTATTTCAATGGAAAATAGTAAAGATTAGATTTATAATGATATATTAATCATAAAATATACTCTGATTTAAGCGTCATTTATGGGTATAAGATTTGTAATTTAAAGTTCTAGTCAATCAAATTGGAATATACAAAGTCAGCGGTTTTAAAATTGGCTCGGTGACGTTTTGCTGACGTGGAACCAATTTCCCGCGAAAATCGGGAAAATAACTTTATTAAAAAGTTAGAAAATTGGTATAAAAGCCCATACATTGGGATGAGGGATTCATTCAGTCATCAGCAGTGAACAGTACAGGAACTCTCTCCAGGACTTCGGGTAAGAACTCTCCCAATACTGCCTGATCCTAACAAGGTGCCAACGAAAGTAGTATTGGGTTTTATTTACTTGGAATAACGCCGGGAATACCGGACGGTGATAACAAGGCGTTATTCCTCATGTATTTACTTAGAACTTTTCCGATAATACTGGGCAACCTAACATGGTGACAACAAAGGTATTATCGGGGTTGTTTATTTACTTAGAATCTTTAGGAGGAGAGATCCTAAACCAAACGATGAGAATGACCGATCTCTTCTTCTAAAAGGCAACTTTAAACTTTGTCGGTTGGTAGATAATGTTTACCAGACTGGACTTAGAATCTTTGTAGTTAAACAAACATATTTCTTGCAAAAGGAAAAATGTTTAGTTTGGACATAGTTTCCGTATTAATAAAAGCCGGGAGATTTAAAATTCCTATTGCCTTGTCGTGCTTTGCGAACTGTTTGCTAATGCATTAATTTCTTTTGTATTGTATTGTGCCATTATAAGTGTTCATTCTGTTTTATGTGTTCATATCAGACTGCGTTTAATTCTGAGTTTGTCACAAAGATTAAGTTAAAAACAGACTGCTAATTGATAATATTTGTTTCGAAATTTATTGTTGAAAATTCTATGTTTAGTTACGAGGACGGAATTGGATACGGACTGATATCTCTCATGTGCTTAATTCGGTTGATATATTACTAACGTATCGTAACTTAGTCATATATCGGAGCAAAGTTATGTACATAGATTGTTTAAATGTAGACTACTAATAGTTATGCCATCAAGTTTGAGAATTGGGATTTTGTTGGGTACATAACTTTTATCCAAAGTGATCGAAGTAACCTTTTAGGACTATTTCAACCCTACCCAAGGGATAACTTTGATTATTTGGAATTCAATTTTCACCTGACCTTAGCAGTAGGACTACTGCAATAATGACACTCCAATAGCCCCGCGCGCTAACTGAGTAGATTTATAATTGCTGATAGGTCAGAAACTCCATGCTTTATTAATAGTAAAACAGCCAGAGATAGATTTCAGCTCGGGATTAATGCAATCAGGTTTCATAGTGCAATTCCACAACTACTTCGTCAAAAGGCGCTATTAACACAACCCCTGAATGCATTTAATTCCAAGTATCTACAACTGGATTAGAGCTAAATATCTTAGGTCAGATGGATCATGTGGAGTTTCTGCTAATTATTAAACTAGTGGAACCTGGCGGGATCTTGGGGATTTGCAGCGACATAAAACTATTAAAATCAATTCATTAGGGAGACTCTACGCTACCTGTTTAATACATAAATAACCAAAAGAAGGCATCTGTTTGTGTAGATGTGGTCAGAATCCGCAGCGCAAATTACAACTACTCTACTTCGTCGACAACGCTGTTAACACAACCTCTGATCACATTTAACTTCAGGTCACTTCAACTGGTTTTGAATTAAATCAGTCTTATGGACTTAGTGGAGTCTCTCGGAGTCTGGCAGGATCTTGGGGAATTGCTGAGAAATAAAACTATTAAAATCAATTCATTAGGGAGACACTACGCTACCTGTTTAATACATAAATAACCAAAAGAAGGCATCTGTTTGTGTAGATGTGGTCAGAATCCGCAGCGCAAATTACAACTACTCTACTTCGTCGACAACGCTGTTAACACAACCTCTGATCACATTTAACTTCAGGTCACTTCAACTGGTTTTGAATTAAATCAGTCTTATGGACTTAGTGGAGTCTCTCGGAGTCTGGCAGGATCTTAGGGAATTGCTGAGAAATAAAACTATTAAAATCAATTCATTAGGGAGACACTATGCTACCTGTTTAATACATAAATAACCAAAAGAAGGCATCTGTTTGTGTAGATGTGGTCAGAATCCGCAGCGCAAATTACAACTACTCTACTTCGTCGACAACGCTGTTAACACAACCTCTGATCACATTTAACTTCAGGTCACTTCAACTGGTTTTGAATTAAATCAGTCTTATGGACTTAGTGGAGTCTCTCGGAGTCTGGCAGGATCTTAGGGAATTGCTGAGAAATAAAACTATTAAAATTAACTCTTTAGGGGACTCTATGCTTTAATACATAAACATCCAAATGAAAGTTTAGACTGTGGTCATTGGATTTGGGCTAGGCGTACACAACAAGCGTCTTAACACAGTAATTGATCTGTCTAAGCAGTTCGATTTTAGGAGCTCAATTCCAAATACCACAGGACTTCAATTGGACCATAACTTAACTGTCTAGAGTCTATTGCTGCTATATGGAGTCTCTTAAAAGTGAACTTTCCTCCTCTGCCTATATTAAGGCATTGGTGTGTCATTATGTATAGGGCTAGGAAGAAGTATTTTTATGATATTAATGAAAGACTACATGACAAAATACACTGAGAGGTTACTATAGTACTCTTCGTGAAATGCATTTCATGGTTGGAGATAAGCTAAGCTAATCGTATAGGTATATGCAGAGCCTATGATAGCTATTCATATTTGTAATAATTCACTTGCTTAATTGTTCAAAATATAATTTGTATTAAGGCAGTCTGATGGGTTTCTTGACGGTTCTTCCCATTACAGTAAACCTTATAGTGAACCGTTGGTAAAGTTAAATTAAATAAACTAATAAAAGCCCTGCTGGCACAAAATAATTAAATTACAAATCAGGCCTGACTGGCAAAAATAAAACACATTAAATCTTAATACAATCATACAAAGATTCAATATACATACTTTTTAATCTATAATTTGTTTCATTGTAATCCTATTCCTCTATTTTTAGAAACCCTACATCTTAAGCTAGCTAGGTGTTCCTAGTCCCACTATCAGCCACTCAACTGCTTCGAGACCCTGTCTATGTAGTAGAATAAGTGCGGAGGTTGGAGGTTTTAATAACTAATTACAGTCGACTGGCTGGTAGTTAATGGGAGGATAACACTCATCTTGGGCTAATTATTTAGTTCACGAACTCTAATTTTCCTATTTCTTTTATCCAATATATGTCAATGGACTTGAGCTATCTCTTAGTCAACTTAAAGAATCAGGGTAACTATGCATTAACGTATACAAGGGTCCTAACCGCTAGAAGATCACGCCTTGGCCATTAAAGAAAGAGAAACCATATTATTATTTAAAAAGAATAAAAATTCTTTATAGAGGGTAGGGGTTTTGTACATAATGGAGCTGAAAGAGGTTTAAATAATGAATATTATAAATAATTTAGGTTAGATGTCAATAAAAACCTACGATGTATTTAATCGTATCCTTTTCAAAGTTGGCTAATGACACGAATTATTATATTTGTTTCCACAAACCAAGCAATCGGTTCTTGATAATCATATACTTACCGTCTACAACGTATAAAATATTAGAGGCACTAAACCTCTGTAAACAAAATCCGCGCTCTTAATCTCGATCGCACAAATTGCAGTGATGCAGTGAGTCTCTTATCATCGCTAGCGGTAACTGCAGCCCCGTTAGCAATATCCTGCAGTTTTCTGCCATAACCGTCCTAACGGGCTGGACGGTAGCTAAACGATACCAGTTCCTGGGTATTCGGATTTCAAATAAAGTCTTATTTAACTATTGGTCGGTAAAAGGTTCAATTAAACGACGTAGAACAGTCTGTTCTGAATGCAGATTTGCTGTAGAAGATGGTTACGTGTTAATACATTACTGAAGTATTTTCCAATTTTGATGCCTTATATTAGCAACAACTATTGGTAACAACAGTTCTTTGGGTGCAACGCCACTGGTATAATCAAACCATTATAGGTCAATGACCGCAGAGACCAAATATCTTAATTTCTGTCACGAAATCTTGTCATGTTTCGTGTTTTGTGTCAAATATTTATCTAGAATGATGAAGCACCCAAAAGTCGTGAAGAGAAAATGTAACTTGCTTTCCTTACCCAAAGCTATTGCTGAAAGTTACTGTTCAGCTTTTTAAGCAGTTTCTTCTGAACTGTCTCTTAAGAATGATTCAGGCTATCTTGACGACTCAGGCACACCTTTCTTCGGGTCTTTTCATCTCTGACTCGATCGAACAAGAAAATTACGCGGATAGCTGGCTCTATTACCCATAGACGTTAGTCATAATAACAATTATGATAATTATATTATTCGGTCATTATGTCAGAAACAGTTCCCACACATACGTGTAAGTTAATAGTATTTTAGAAACAAAAGCCTTGCAACCAGCGTCACACAAGTAAACAAAATGGCAGTCAACAAGCCACGTGATATGCAAACCGCATGCTTATGCGGACGCAACTCGGTCATTTGTAAGCGCTGGATTCGTTTTGTTTGCCGAACTATCGTATACATTGGTCATTTATTACGTTTCTTCTTATCTATGAATACTGTGAATTCTTCTTGGGAAACGGTAGAATGAAACTAATAGTATATCTGAGGCTACGGAACAAACGCCCCCCCCGGCTATCGGTTTTACGATCAATGTGCCCTGCCCACTGCCATTTAAGTCTGGCCACACTTCCGAGCTATGTTGATGACTAAGGTCTGGTTCTCCGGGGAGATGGGTATCCTCATTCCAGTTTCGATCAAGCAAGGAATAACCGAGCATAGCTCCATTGCCTATTGAATACTTATCATTTTATTCGGTATCTAATGAGACATTTCAGAAACAGTTACGAATATATCAGCAATAAGTAGTATTTCAAAAACAGAAGCATGGCCTGCAATGCAACCGGCCTCACACAAGTAAACAGAAAGGCAGCCACCAGGCCATGTGATATGCAAACGGTTTGCCTATGCGGACGCAACTCGGTCATTTGTAAGCGCGGGATGCGTTTTGTATTCAACCGGCGTGCACTATCGTATACATTATGCGGTTCCTCTTTTTGTCAGTTATAATTAAAGTTTTAAATGTTTGAGCTCGGTAGCTGAATTTTTCGTAACGAGTAACTAGTAACTATCTCACTTATGCCTGGGTCGGGCGAGGCTATTTTTAATCCTCTACACAAAGCAAAGAGCCTTTGTCTGTTATATGTGTATAGTTTTTAGAGCATAGGTTACCTTGTTAGAAATAAAAATAATTAGTTGCTAGTTGTGTCTTTTATTTTAAAGTGCTCCACACGAATGCGACGCGTTTCTTCGTTCAGTAACACTGCAAAGTTTTCACCCCGAAGCTCAAGAAATATATTAATTGAATGTAGGTACCTACATCAGTATTGTATTCACAAGATACTCGTACTTTCGACACGAACGCGGCGTAAGTTTCAAAACGTACCTCTAATAAGATTGGGTCCATTCAGTTCTCACATTCGATAAAGCGTATTGCTGCCGAGTTTTCATATCGGCCAGTGATCGGGTTTGCGAACGCTCCTCGTCTCGACGACATTACAAATATTGAGCTCTGGAATTGAATTTGGAATGGTGATTTTGAAATGTTGTTCGATAAGAGGTTTCCACACTCGCGCATGGATATTGAAGTATTCGATTAGTCGGATTCCGTTCATAACATTTTTGATATCGCAAGCTTTGACATTCATATAGCGCTTGAAATCTGTCATGTAATCATGTTTTTATTTATTTCTATTATGTAATAATATGCGGCAAACAGGTAAACAAACCACTTAAGAGAAGTTCATGTCCACACAAAGCGATATCGTCGGGGATAGTGCAATACCGCGTAAGTAACAAGTGTAGATACGAATCAATATTCAAACAAATGCTAAGTATTTTATTGAAATGAGAACTTTATCGACAGCTGTTAGTTACGCGGTATTGCACTATCCCCGACGATATTTAGTTTTCAAGTAAACTTATCTTTACGAAATTGTATGGACTGGAACAGTGATATATCCTCTCAATTGGAGGTGGTCATTGTCGCCATTTCTGCCTCAACAGTGGTGCCCTTTTAATACGTGTTCTTTATTTCGTTCGCTCCTTAAACAATTCAATTGATTTGGATTGACGATGCACCTTTGTACATAGTATCGTTTGCTGTTCTGTCTGAGGCTTCCGATTTTTCTGTTGGTATGTTTTAAAATTAATAAATTGATAATATTGTTTCAGGTAAAGTGATCTCATTAGAAACGTGGTATATGCGAGTGGGAAGTAGCTGTTTCATCTGTTAACGAGTAGTAAGTTTAACTAAGTTATTTAAATGCATATATCTAGGCTTATTTATTTATTTACATACGTATAAACATTGTATAAAAGTAGGTGACGTGAAGTACGAGCGCCGTCGAATAGGTAAAGACCCCAGTCTGTTACTACATGTATGCAGTAAGTGCTTGCAGTGAATGCCACACGGTGGGGTATCCTTGTGAGTACCTTAGGTGACTAGTCGTTCTAGGAATGAAATCTTGTTATCTTCGGAAACTGTCCCATTTTAGGGAGTCAACAGTCATGGTAAGTTAACTCATAACATAAGAATTATTAATTCGTTATAACAGAGTAAACCAACAAAAGCCCTTTCGCGTTTATGTAAGAATGATTCTGTTTTTTTACGTGGAAAGACACGAGGACCACAGATGGCACACATTTTGGAATTACTTGTTTTTGTTTCGTAATGCTTTTCGATCTTAATATTTCGAACCTTGATGAAACAAGCTGACCTATTATGGCCGCGTGTATCGAGTCATAGATATTACAAAGCGTCAGTCACTTTCGTTCTCATGTCGGAATAGTACATACTGCAGACGCCGGGAAATAAGGGCTTGGCGGCTCCGTATCTCTATACCTACCTATATAGTGATACGAAGCCTCCAAGCCCGTTTCACGGCTAAGGGATGTACAAGTATAGTGCTTTTCTCAAACATATGCAATGAAATAAAAAAATACACCACTCAAAGAAACATAATTCAGCTGTTTCCCGTTCATGGACACAGACGCCATGTTTAAAAAAAAATACTTCGCGGCCTAGGCCTTCAATTTTGTATGAAATTCCTTTACAGTTCTCTCGAATTGTTCCGCCCGAAACGTGACGCTTCTATTGAAGAATAAACGTTAGTAGTAACGAAGTATTAAATAAGGAATGTTAAAATACTCATTTTACCACGGTTGCAATAAGTTACGATGACATAACGCAACCAATTATTAGTAATTAACCTCACAATAGTAACAACGGCTCGGGGCTTCATTGTGGTCCTCAGGAGGCCTAGACAGATCGATCCGAGACTCGTGGGTCCGTCATAACAAAATAATGTTAAGGGGTCACAGAAGATAATACTAACAATTGAGTGTGACAAATAAATAAATAACAGTAAGAGATGCTATTAATGTTTGTGTAGATCGCTTTAAACAACAGTATACGCCCTTTCTGCAAAAAAATAGTTAATTCAGAGCAGCTGCTATTTTCCATACTTACTGATATTTTAGACATTTCAGCTAAAAATAATTTTTGCGTGCCCCAATTATTCAGTCACGTGCTATTTTGAGCAGCCAATGGTTCGCCATCTCTGGAAGTAGTGTAGAGGGGTTTTTTAACGACTTTAAATTAAGTGTTATAGGTACCTATCCGTCAAAATTTCTTGACGAAAGCTTAGGTAGAAAATAACGGTTGAGACGCTCCGTGTCTTTCCCATAATCAATATAACATTTTAATTGTAGAAAACTATTCAGATATGTACCTTAATTGAATACGTAACGGTTAAATAGCTTATCTGACTATCTGATGCTCTCAATTAGGCAATTAGGTATAGTTTTTTACGAAAGGACAATTAAGAAGTTTCGTACTGATACTATCTCTGGTGTAATTTAGATTAGCTAACGGTCCCCCAATCCGAGTTAGCACAATTATCCGTTTTATCTGTGGTTTTTTATATTGTGATCTTTCGATTCTGGCATTTTATGATGCGCAAGTTTCAGACTCGTTTATTGGGCAAAAGTAACGTGCGAATGTCATATGTGTTTCAAATAAATGTTTCGTAACATTTTTCAGAACTGTTGTAAGACAGATATAGGTATTTATGTAGTGACACGGACACGACGTATTGAAGTAAGCGTTTGTTCAAAGATTTCATTGCTTTAATTGGACCGTTTATAAAGAAGCTTTCCAAGAATTGAACTAAGGCAAAGCTTATAGTTAGCAATATATTGTTCAGATCAAGTATTGACTCTGTCTGTAAGCCTCTTATAGCCTAATGTAATAATATGAGACTAAATAGGTCACTTTGTGATTGTCTGTTATGTACTTTGTTGTTATGATTGTAACTCAATCGTATATAAGCATATTTAGTAGCATTTAGTAGTATTTTTTACTAAGCATATACTTAAATTACCCGATCACGGATATTTATAAACCTTTCATTAAACGCCTCGCATCCTTCAATATGTCCTTGCGAGTACCGGCTATTCTGATATTAAATTGATCGATTGACTTCAATCATCCGTGTAAAAAGGTCGCAATCCCTACACAATACCGTACAATTACATTTTAAACCGTAACCGACCTCAATTAAAGCAAAAAAACTAAGCAGAACGAATTTCGTAATTGTACCTTTCTCGAGGCCATGGATTAATACCGTGATCTAAGTACCAAAGCGAGGTAATTAACCCATGTACAAGTAATAAAACGGTAGTAGCTATTTAAATTACAATTAAACTTTTGCTATTTCCTATTATGATAGTCCAAGGAAACATGAGTTCAATTGAACGTTTGTTAGCACGATTTTTATTATCTTGCATGTTAATGTTAGTGTATAAGTTTGCAAGTTAAGTTTAACCTTCTGTAGTCCGTTCGGCGAAAGATGATCCCTTGGGACACATCAAAAATGTGATCAATTTCTTGAATGCACAGTTTTATACAAAAAACTGTTATATATTTTTATTAGGTTTAAAAAAACATATTGAAATAGCGTCGATGTCACAACAACGTTTTTTGAATGCCCACTATGCCCAGGAATCATTAAATACGAATAAACGCAAAATGTTTTTAATAAACGCCAACACAGTTCAACTGTCTATCATTGGTCTGACGCACAACAAACAAAACACTCGCATTGCAATATTAAAAGAAAACATTATGGGAAACGTAGGAACGTGATAACCATTTAGCAAATACAATTATAGCTCGACCCTCGGACACGTGGTGATGACAGCCGGCGCTCCCCCCTCTAGGGTACGAACCAAGTTTGGGGCGTCCTCATTTGACTTGTGACTCGAACGCGATTTCATCCCAGCCCTGATTACTTTCCACAATTAGGATATACCATTTTTTTTCTTTCTGTGTAAAATGAGAAACTTTTTTTAGGGACAATCATACACAAATCGACCTAGTAACCAACCAAACTAAGCAAAGCTTGTACTATGGGAAGTAGAAGACGATATACATAATATATAAATACATATATAGGTAACATCCATGACCCAGGAACAAATATTCGAGTTCATCACACAAATATTTGCCCCGGCCGGGATTCGAACCCAGGACCGCCGGCTCAGTGAAACTTTCATTGGTCCTTCCCGTTTTGCAGCACATGTCATGTCGAACAGTGACGTCACCGCCAAGATACTTGGGAGTAAAACTCGCATCTAATCGAGAAACGAGTGAAATTATTATCTTAAATTGGCCACGATAAAACTAGACGACATTAACAAAATCCCAGCGGCTAAAAGTTAACTCGTAGAAATCCACCTGCCTTTTTAAACTCGACATAACTCTTAATGTATCAGAAATAGCTTCAGCAGCACATTTCACCGGAATTATTTTGCCTTTTTCGACGTGTTTCCATATTGTAGACTCGAATTTCCTGTTCAGGGAATTTACTGTATGGACGGAGCAAACAAGTTATATTGTACGTTGAATAAATGTCATTAATCTGGTGCTTTCATATTCGTTCACCTGCAGCTCTTTGGTACGTCGCTCAAGTCGGTATTTTCATATCGTGTGATTGATAACATCTCGTTTTACTGTCGGAATTTGGAATATTACTGTAACAACGAACAACTCTTTTTTTTATTTTATAAAAGTCTCATACATATTAAAATATACATGAAACGGGGTCACGTCTTAGAAGTCGAATAACGAACACGTGTGTACGATTCGCCGCCGCCGCGACTGATCGGCTCTCCTGATGATGAATCGCGAATCGATTCGAAACATGTCGAGCGGTATTTAACTTCTACGGCGTGAGTAAACCCGTATCGTATGTATTTCATAACTCTTTCTTTATCCATCGTTAATATATCTATAGTATAATATTTACGAAGATAATATGAAGATTTAGCCTTAAAACATTATTTTCTCCAATTAAACTATGTACTTTTGAGAATGATAACTGGAACGTTGCTGAAAATTCAGGGAGGCTCAAATGAAACCCTGTACCTTTGAGAATGATAACTGGAACGTTGCTGAAACTTCAGGGAGGCTCAAATGAAACCCTGTACCTTTGAGAATGATAACTGGAACGTTGCTGAAACTTCAGGGAGGCTCAAATAAAACCCTGTACCTTTGAGAATGATAACTGGAACGTTGTTGAAACTTCAGGGAGGCTAATAAAACCCTGTACCGTTGAGAATGATAACTGGAACGTTGCTTAAAATTCAGGGAGGCTCAAATGAAACCCTGTACCTTTGAGAATGATAACTGGAACGTTGCTGGAACTTCAGGGAGGCTCAAATGAAACCCTGTACCTTTGAGAATGATAACTGGAACGTTGCTGAAACTTCAGGGAGGCTCAAATAAAACCCTGTACCGTTGAGAATGATAACTGGAACGTTGTTGAAACTTTAGGGAGGCTCAAATGAAACCCTGTACCTCTGAGAATGATAACTGGAACGTTGCTGAAACTTCAGGGAGGCTCAAATAAAACCCTGTACCTTTGAGAATGATAACTGGAACGTTGCTGAAACTTCAGGGAGGCTCAAATAAAACCCTGTACCTTTGATAATGATAACTGGAACGTTGCTGAAACTTCAGGGAGGCTCAAATAAAACCCTGTAGGGTTGTGCAAATATAAAATATTATATTGTTATTTTTATTTTTATTATTAACTAGCGACCGCCCCCGGCTTCGCACGGGTGCAATGCTGATAAATTATACATGTATTATACATACAAAACCTTCCTCTTGAAACTTGAAACACTCTATAATATATTAAAAAAAACCGCATCAAAATCCGTTGCGTAGTTTTAAAGATCTAAGCATACATAGGGACAGACAGAAAGATAGACAGCAGGAAGCAACTTTGTTTTATACTATGTTGTAGTGATAGTGATACAATTTTACATCGAATATATTTTCAGCAAAGACCACATAATGAATTAATGATGTTCCACGCTGTATTTGCAGAACTGTCAGTCAGATATATGTTCAAAACAATTTGATAGGATTCTTCTTAGAAGGAAATTAATGTTGAATCTATATACAGAGACCAGATAACGGAATGTTTACTCGAAGTTGACTTATGGAATCATCGTACTGTTATTGAAGCGGAATTGATATTCTTATTTGTTGAGAAAGTTCTGACAATTCTGGATTAACACTGAAACAAAATATATGTGTGTTACTTTGTACTTGTATTTTTGGCTTCAACACGAAATAATGGTAAGACTCACGGACTACCTAGGCTACGGATGATTATGGAATACCTTCTAGCCGACTACGATGCAGAAAAATGGGGGTTATGACTCTTCCGCGCGGACGAAATACGCCTTCTAGTACATAAAAACATTACCTATATCCAGTTAGAGAGTAATGCGCAGCATTCAACTCGTAAAGCTAAGGTGTCCTAAGCCATACTAAGCAGCTGTACCGCGTTCCAAAACGAAAAGGGATTAAGTATACCTGAGCTTGACACATCTTACTAGATTCTTCTCTCACGAGCCGAGGCTCTCAGTCGGGCACGTGATCTATTTTCTCTCACGCGGGGGTGTTACAAAAGAAAACACTTAAGTTTTCTGTCAACATCAAGACGAGACAAAAAATAAAACAGCGCCATTATAAAGGTTACTTATATGTCTTTGAAAGTAAAAGTGCTAAGATGTAGAATATTAATGTGGAGTGTTTCTTTTGTGTTTAGTGGAAGTAGGATAGGTTCACTTCAGGAAAAATTGATAATTAAACCATGAAAATATTAGAATTTTTGATCTTACTTTATTCATTGTTCGTGTCTAAAGGTGCTAAAGGTATCGGTTCGCAGCTCACCGCAGACAGCGTTATGTCGCTAATATGTTATGAAATGAAATGAAATAATTTATTCAGTAAGTAGGCCACAGGGGCACTTTTACAAGTCAGATTGTGAATCTACCGGCATTTCGCAAGAGGAGACCGCTGTTGAGAAGAAAGCCGAAAGAAACAACAGTAAGTGTCGCGTACCACTCCAACAAGGCGACCGCGGGGGAGTGATCGGCGGGGAGGCGGCAGACTTCACGTGACTTACCATCTTACCATCGCAGCGGCAACTCGGCCCGCATTACATTTATTGTATATTTTTATAATTAAATAAGTAACTAAACATTTGAGTTCATCATCAGCATCCCAAACTACGGATAGCCCCCAAACAGTAAGTCATTTTTTCGTAAATAATATTTTATAATTTTGAACCCGACTACCGATGGCAAGCCCGTATCCAGTAATCCAGTTTGTGCCGAGTGCACTACTGACAGTACTGACCCACTGGTCAGTCGCCCGACCACTGTCGCGCGACTCTGTCTTCAAGCGCTCGCCGACACGTCGTCGCTAGCTTCGTGTCGCTATATACTCCAAGCCGTGTTCGGCTACAGAGACTACTTCCTACAAATTATGAGAGCGACGCTGGTGACCTCTCTGGTGGATGACATAGCCGATTTTAGCCGTGAACGTGCGACCGCATTCACTTCATGTCAGCACCCCTCCCACATAATTATATTGAATGGCTGCTGGTGGTCGGGCCTAACAAAGAATATAAACCAGTAGTGTCCCAACGACACGTCGTCCGCTGCGCAGCTGTCTGCGGTCGGCTACGAACCGATACCTTTATTTCTACTAACAGCACAGAAATCTGTTTACCTCTGAACATTATTTATCCTAAGTAAACGGTTAAGTAGCTATATAAAACTCTCTTAACTATTACAGAGTCTGTGACTTTTGAAAGGTACTTTAGTATTATGATAACTTTAGCCAGACTAAAGGGAATACGAAACAAAATATGCTAATCTAAAACTTGGTTGTACGTGACGTTTTGGAGGCAATCAACGCTAACTCAGCCGAGAGACATAATTACATTCTACTGAATAAGATGAAAAGAAGTTATTTTTTAATTAAACACACAGAAATTTTAATTGACTCCCGAGTCAGGGAGGCCTGGATATTTTGTTTCCCTAATTAAGGAACCTTATTGCCATTCAATAGAATATTGTAAAGGTTCATGATATCTTCGCTGTACATGTACAAAATTTGTATGTGTAGATGGGAGATTTACATTTAAAAAAAACCGGCCAAGTGCGAGTCGGTCTCGCTCACAGCTCACAGGGTTCCGTACAACTAAATACTTTTTAACTCTTGTTTTTTGTATTTGTTGTTTCATCAGTGAAAATGTAAAAAACTATCAAGGTTTATGAGCCTGGTGACAGTATCGAGCAAAAACGGCAAAATAAACACGTTTGTTGTATGGGAGCCCCGCTTAAATATTTATTTAATTCTGTTTTCTGTATTTGTTGTTATAACGGCAACAGTAATACATCATCTGTGAACATTTCAATTCATCTTCTATCACCGCTCATGAGATACAGCCTGGTGACAAACGGACAGACGGACGGACAGCGGAGTCGTAGTAATAGAATAGGGTCCCGTTTTTACCCTTTAGCTACGGAACCCTAAAAAGATGCGAATTGTTTATGGGAAGTTACGTTAAGGGATAAGGGAAAAACTGTCTTATATATATTTTTTTAATGATAGCCTGCTTCACAAAATTTCCCAGTGGTAAACCTGAGTCCTGATTATTTTGCTATGTTTTTAATACTTGTCAAAAGTAAAAAAAATACAACGACCGTTTTGCATTAAAAAAAAAACTGAGAAAAAAATTAATATAGACACAGGTGTCTATATAATTTTTTTTCTCAGTTTTTTTTTTAATGCAAAACGGTTTTTCAGGAAAAAAATAATGTGGTGGGGAATATATTAGAATAGCGCGGTTTGCGTGAAAAGACCCAGGATACTAATTTATCAGGAGTTTATTTTTAATTAATCCATTTGTTTACAAAAACGAGTATAGTATTTTACAACTGACATTGTAGTCAATACAAACATAACCGTTGCTAATACAAATTTAAAATGGCAAAATGTTCTAGATTACTTTGACTAAGTTTCAGGCCAGTATATCATAGATACCATAAAAGGTTTTATGCCCAATATCACAATAATAATTTCAATAAATAATGTACCGTATTATATAAAAATACAAATGATTGCATGGGTAGACACTTAAAAAAGGGATATTTTTTACAAATAAGCAACATACGAGTACAATCAATCTAACGTCATCGTCACCAAAAGAAACCTCAGCAAAACAAGGTTAACGCAAGATGAAACCCGAAATGTAAATTACACTTTCACGAAGGGTAATTTGGTTTTAGTGTACAAAACATCCCTGTTACTTACACGAAAGGTCATAACCGCCATGAGAAACCGGGGCCTATATGCCCTTTGGAGTAATATGGTCCAGGCCTCGTGCTACACGTGACTTGTTTCCGAGAGACTCTGATTGGCCAATTGCTCGGAAAACCCAATATCCGACCAATCAGAAAACATTCCTGATCGTAATTATCGGGATTCAGTTTTATGAATGCGCTAAGCTATCGAATCTTAATTGGTATGTAAATGAAATAAGTTTTAGAAACAATAAACAAAGCTGTATATGAGGTTTTTATTTATTTATTTTAAACTTTATTGCACCAAAACAGTATAAAAATGGCGCAATTAATGCCATAACATAAGGCATTCTCTGCAGTGGTAGAAAATGCATAGAGTAAGTATATAACAAAATAGATAGTTTACATAAAGTTTTATATTTCAACGATATTTATGCGTGTCCAATTTAATCTTGCAACGCAAAATTGGTTTATTTAAATGAATTCGGACGGACAGATGGCGACTTTAACTTTTTACTGAACAGGTGCGTTGAAATTAAAAAAAAATACAGCTGAATGTTTTATTTTTCGACTTGAAATTGAAATTTTCTATAGGCACATTTTATTCTTCTGCGTGTGAGAAGCCGCGGGTAAAGGTAGTCTAAATATTACGGAATACTGAGGAATGTCATGGTATATCCACCTGACATAATATGTAGATTTTTATATATTGTATGTATTGCATACTTAGAAGACTTATACCTTGTTATTTTAAAGACTTATACCCACTGAAACGTTCTTCATGTGACTATCCTGCCTTCCCGAATCAAGTACTTACTTAGATCTATCTGAAATAAATCGAGGGGTACGCTCAGTACCAGCTACTTCGCAAATTACATCTCGGATCAATATCGCTCCACAGTTACGCGACGTCCCGAACTTCAATGAATTTATATGTTGCAAACAAGCATTCAACTCCCGAGGTTGCTGACTAGTTAGATTCCTGTTTATCTTGATCGAGTTTAAGGCGTGGTCTAATGAGGGGAATATTAATCCTGTGATCGTTAGTCATCGGCAATCTGCATGCAACTGTCGTTCACAGCTCGGCAGAGGAAGAGTAAGTACCGAGTTGAACGGAGATTCTTGCTCAGATTGTGTGACGATTCGAAATCTTTACACATATTAGTCATATTACTCAACAGTATAAGGTACTGTTGCAATGAAAAATCTCTAGATCGTTTAATGCTTGGGTTGTTTTGTTATTTCCATTACAAAGCCTATATAAAAGGCTTAACACGGCGAATACCGCGCGTAAGGTCTAATGGTGTTTCTCACCAGTCACCACGAGCATTCGTCTGTAATGTAACATAAAACTATAATTATGAAGATCTCATATCTTTTTGGGTGGTGTGGTGGTGATGAGAGAGCACCCTAACATTACGTCCAGAGTTGTAAATATTGAATGGCTGGATTGTTGTAATGACTACATTTCAATATCTGTTTCAATTCTGTTAGTAATTTAGATTGTTTAAAAAACAAATAATTTGGGACTTACCCTGTTTTAGTGTACCTAGCTTATGTACCTACAATAAAAGTACCACCTACCAATATTCATACTTATAATCTTTGTAAATACTTGTTGTTATTAGTAGCTTGGTTGCAATGCTGTTTTCTACCTACACTTCATAAAAAGTTATACAACATGTAAAATGCTATTAAAGTACTCGCGTGTGATATTAGTATAAAGCACCTCTGCTTGTCATTATGTATCAGTTGCATAAACAGGGATGACGTAATTCAACATTCTCTTTATTACTAAAATCCTGTTTCCTCTTGCAGCGCCGACTATCTTTCCCTAGCCTCCTTGAAACTTTTATCCCTAATTAAGAGAGATACTTCCTAACAAATTGAAGTTTGAGAACATCTACATTTATTTTAGTTCCACGGAGGCTTTTAATTTGTAAACAGGCAAGCAAATAATCTTAGGGCTTCCGAACCTTTTTTTTTTTCGGTCACCCGCTGCTCTAAAAAGTGCATAGTACTAAGATGGCATTCGGATCTTGGTAACAGAAGAGACGCGCGATCGCGTCCGGCGACCCCGACCCATAGCTTTCTAAAATGGATTAGTATTAAACGCTGACAGATACAAACGATGAAGCGACCGCGTCGCGCCAGCGTCGTGATCGCCTAGATCCGAATGCCATCTTTACTGATACTAAAACACACTGGAAAAGCAACAACTTCGATTTCTTCGAACGTTATCATTATCATAATTAGGGTATGCTGTGCTCCGTGTGCTGCCAAGTCCAGTATCGGATCAAAATACAAAATCAGAACTGGGAGCATTCCCTAATCATCATATCATGACGTGCGTGTTGGCTCAACGAAGATGAGGGGGGTGACTTCGCCAGTTTGTTCGACCTGTTCGGTTTCAGCGCCGTCCTTTAAACAGTTTAAACTTCCATCGTTAATTAAGAGCGTAACTTCCTAACTTTTTGAACATCTAAATTTAGTTTACTACCTGAAAATAAATTTTACAATGCATGTGTTCGAAAAGAACGTATTCTAGGCATTCAAACTGTGTGGAAAGTACTACTTTTCCGCACTAGTGCTTTTTACTTTGCATTTTTTTTTAATTTATAGCCGTATCTGACAGCCGTTTTTTATTATTTAAAAAAAGTTTGATAAATAAGTCAAATACCGATTATTATCACGTATAAAAGTACAATAAAACCAATATTTCATTAATTAATGTTCAAAAGAAGTTTTTCCGGTTTTTAGTCTACAAATTGGGACTTAAACGAAAGCTACCCACATACGAGGAAAGACTGAGCTACTTCAAAATTGATACTTTAGAAAGCAGGAGAAATGTGTATGAACTAATAACACTACATAAAATTATTAATAACGAAATAGACTCTGAGCTCATTAGTAACATTAACTTCCGAATATATTCAAAGCCTTGCCGTAAGCCAGCTCAGTTTCTAGTCACGATAGCCAATAATAATGTGTCACAAAATAGTCCTATAACACGTATGTGTAATTCTTATAACAAGATTTGTAGTGAACTTGATATATTTCATTTAAGTCTCAATCAGTTAAAATTTTCTATTAATAAACTATCTCATTAGTTCAGTCAAAACGAAGATCTCAATTACAATTTAAGTTAGATAAGTGTAAAAATACACATGTTTTTTGTTATTTCTTTATTATAAATTTTAATCTTAGTATTATTTGGTGTTATGTATTCCTCTTAGATAAGTTTAACATTTAAATTTAGTATGTACCCATTAAATGAAAGTTGTGCATGGTAGTCATAGAAATGTAAATTTAGTACAGTCTAACTATAACTACATCCTATTATGTTAATGACAATTTACATTTTGTAACCTTGCCGAATAAATAAATAAATAAATAATTCATTTAACACGTCATTAATTACATTAGATTTAAAATTTGATTAATAAACGTTATTCATTAAATAAATTTGGCTGAATGTACACGCGCTTGTGCCATTTTGACATAAGACGAATATTAAAAAAATACTTTTGCACATGCGCAGTAGTAGATTATGTCGAGCGCGGTTTCCAAATAACTCCGCCATTTTTTATTGATATCTAGTTTATTTTGAAGTTGTTTTGTGCAAATCTGCTGGAATAATGGCGAGATAAAGGGACGAATCATGAATTTAAACCCGTAAAATGTTATTCAAGAAGTAAAAAATGTGAACGACGGCTTCTTGTTGGATAAATCAAATCAAAATATTTTTTCCAATGTAAACAGTCTTTGTGAGTATTAAAGTATTTTCTATTTTCTCGCACATGCATAGTAAACTTTTGTACGGAACTCGTGTGTAAGATGATTTCCGACTCGTATTTGTTTAATCACTCGCTCGTACCTCGCTCGTGACTAAAAATCACGCTCGTCTGAAATCACCCACCTTCCACACTTTTATCGTAAATAACTATTTTGATACAAGTGTGGAAAGTATGTCATTTTGAACGAGTCCCGAGGAGTCTTCGCCTGAGCCGCAAGGCGAGGGTCAAGACTCGGGACGAGTTAAAATGACACTTCCACACGTGTACCAAACAACGTTTTTTAATACATTTGCGAAAAATTGCAATAATACAAATTTAAAACAGTAATTTAAATTTATTTCTGTCTGATAAAAATTAAGAGTACCTACAATTTTTAGAGCAATTGTCAAGGGTCGCATTTAAGGCCTTTGTTGGTAAGTTTAAAGTTTTATTCAAGTTGTTAATAATTCTCTTTTTTTCGTTTCCAGCCAGTAAAATGTTCATAGACGGCAATGTAATTTTTCTTTCGATTTTGCGGGTAAAATACTCTCACTTGCAATTTTTGCCTTGGCTCGTATATAGGGCGGTGTTAAATCTATACCGGTAGCATCAGAATCCGTCATTTACTCTTATTTTATAAATCTTACGTGTCATTTACACATAATTAAAACAATCTTGAATGAAAAATAAAGTTTTACTTTTACTTGTAATATTTTTTTTCAAGATGGCGTCGGCTGTCATCATTCAGCCAAATCAAAAGAAATAGTTTTAATATTTCAGAAGTGATATGATAATGTTACACAGTAATTTAATTGATTCCAAACAATAAACATCGTGAATCTGTTTTTAGTTCTTTACACTTCATATAATTGTAAATAAATATATTATTTAATACACAAAAATAGCGATTTTATTTATTTATTTAAACTTTATTGCACAAAATACATAAGTAAAAGTACAAATGGCGGACTTAATGCCTTTAGGCATTCTCTACCAGTCAACCACTGGGTTAAGCAGAAATATGTTGTCGGTGCAGGATCAAAGGTTACAGACAAACAGTAATGCAACACAAATCGATTATTCATAATTATTATGAATTTATAAAGCAGCGCTTGGGTCACGCTTAATACTGTATTTTCTAATCTGTGACAATACTTTTCTTTTTAATTTTTTAGGTCACGCATAAAACACATTTGCTCATTAAATAATAGTCACTCAAACAAATTATTAACACCGTTTTTGAGTTTTTTTAATAGATAACCCTTTGATTGATCCAATATGCAATTTAAATATTTTAAGCATAATTATGAGATATACACCTGCAATGCTGCATGACGTAATAAATAAAGTCAGAAAGTGACTGACCTTTGTTTGGGTGTATGAGGTATGACGTGTTACTACAACAGAAAATTAAAAAAAATTGAAAAGTAAAAAGCACTAGTTCGAAATAACCAACTTTTCGCACGATTTGCAGCTACGAAAGGTACCACTTTTTGAGCAACTGTATTAAAAACTACTATTTTAACCGCCACTCAACTAAGCAACACAAGGGTCTTCAGTGACGGTAAAGACAATTTTTATTTTTATTTTAATTGAAATTTAATAACATTCGAAAACATGAACAGTGAACACACATAAACTACCATAAAGCAACTGTTCTTATCGACAAGACAAGATTGTGTCGACATTATAAAAGTTCAGATTGAAATCTCTATTAAACTCGTTTACGAAAAGCACTAGGGAAACCTTAACACACATAAGTAGAGCACCATTGAATGCTCACCCCAGTGGCCCAGTTGGCGCGGTCGCAGGCTCTCAGACACGGCGCGGTGACGTCATCCGTACCCTTGTGCTGATAGCAGCACTGCTATTAGTCGGGTTAAATGACGTCTGTTGGTGACATAAGGTAGGAAATTAAAATTATGTTTTCTAAAATTGTTTATGCCCGTAAAAAGTTTAAAAGATAGCCTCCTTTAAAGGTGCCCACCGCAAGCATTTGCCTTTAATGTTATGAAAATCTCTTTTTTTTACATTACAGGCGCACAGTAGTCACCCTCTCTGCGGGCCTATGGCGGTCACCTTTATCACTCGATAGATAAATAACAAAAGGATCCGTAATTTTTTTGAGTAATAAATACTACATACGTATTTATTACTCAAAAAATTATACGTAATACACGATTATTTCATACACTTACGTCAAAAGGTATATGAATTGACAGTTGCTTCAATCCTTTTCTCATCGCGGTTTGTATTGGTCTGTGGTATTACTGCAGTCGAGTTCATTTACATCTACAAACTTACGAGAGCAAAAATATCTTGTGGTATTACTGCAGTCGAGTTCATTTACAATTACATATACACACTTACGAGAGCGAAAATATCGACCCTATTGTCAGGAACATAAAATCGTGTTCAGATATTTTTATTCTCGTAAGTGTGTAGATGTAAATGAACTCGACTGTACAAAAGTGACGGATGCTCTCCAGTTATGAATCGTACAATAAACGCGGCCGTCATGGCGCTGGCGTTTTTCGTTGACGAATTTAATAGACTATGAACTGACGTTCCCTTTCTGGATTCGATGTTAATTTACCATCAAAATCGTATCTAGTGAATCCTAGATATATACATTTTAAATGTCAGATAGTAGCGTGAGAGTTAACCGCGTTGCCTGGTACAAATTACCACAAGACGCGAATCGCGTCGATCCATCATACTCTGACAACATCAACGTAGGGCTGCCGTTCAGCACTATACTGTCGGGATAGAGATATTGAAAGTTTATTAAAATAAATTGGCGAAATCAATGCAAACGCTGTTGAACCATAACCTTCCTTCCTCCCTATCGGTCCTTCTACATACCTTCCGTCTTTCTATTACCTTTGTTAATACTGAGGTATGTGTGAGAAATGAATGCCTTCGGTGGCGTAATCTAACTGATGACAGAAATCTGCGTCACCGCGTGGAATTTAGAAATTCTTATAATGGTAAAACAAACCACATTTTATATAAATAATATAAAATATATTAGCAGAAGAAATAACACAAGTGACAAGGGCTTTTACAATTCTATATAAAAACAAGTACAAATATATATCTGACATGAGTCAGTTGGAGTCGGCCAGGATTACAGAAGAGTAAAACCTCTAACACGCCCTCTTAATCTTGGACGACTTCCAGCATGTCCTGGACAAATGACTTGTGCTTACAATTCGGCAATGCCTTCGTCAAAACATCAGCAGTCATTTGATCAGTAGGCATGTACTTAAGCTCTACAATATTGTTGTCAACGGCTTCACGAATATAGTGATATCGAATGTCCACATGCTTAGACCGTTTGTGGAAAACTGGGTTCGTGGCAAGCTTCGCCGCTGACTGGTTGTCGCTGTACAGGGTAACAGAGTCAGAATGACCCGTCAGTTCACCCAAGATCGCACGTACGTACACCGCCTCCTTAGCAGCTTCGGACAAAGCAATATACTCCGCCTCGGTGGACGAAAGTGCGATACAAGATTGCTTGTAACAACCCCAGGAAATGACATTCCTACCAAGTTTAAAAACATATCCCGTATATGATTTTCGATCTGTATCATTAGCATAATCAGCATCAGTAAAACCACAAACACGGAATTTGTCATGTACAAAACTTTTTCTGTATACGAGACCTAAATTCATTGTGCCCTTTAAGTAACGTAATACACGCTTGGCTGCAGCAAAATGTTCCGCTGTGTAGCGGGTATTATACTGACTGAGAAAACTCGTGGCAAATGAGATGTCAGGTCTAGTAGTCACAGCCAAATACATCAGGCATCCTATCAACTCCTGATATGGTAGCCTAGTATCGCAAGTAACACTATCAGCAAACTTCAGACCTACGTCTAAGGGCGTCTTGGTGACCTTACAGTCGTTCATACCGAAACGTTCAAGCAACTTTTCGATATAGTTTTTCTGACTTAGCTTTAACTCGCTACCAGTACGATCTACCTTAATTCCTAGCATTTGTTTCACCTCACCTAAATCCTTTAGTGTAAAGTGAGATTTCAGTGATGATTTTAGTCTTTTAGCAAGCTCATCACAATCGTAAAAAACGAAAAAATCGTCAACATATAGAGCAATAATAATGGTTCTCTTACCCACTCGGCGACTGAAGATGCAGCTCTCGTACTTACTCTGCGTGAACTTCTCTGCGACTAAAACTTGCTTCACCTTGTCGTACCAGGCACGAGACGCCTGTTTTAATCCGTACACGGCTTTCTTGAGCTTGTACACTTTATGTTCATCTCCTTGTTTAATAAAACCTTCCGGCTGTGACATATAAATTTCCTCACTCAAGTTCCCGTACAAAAAAGCAGTTTTCACGCCTAGATGATCAATTTTCAGATCTAACTCGACCGCAAGAGAAAGGAGCATCCTCAACGAGCCATAACGAATTACTGGAGCATACGTTTGCATGTAATCCACTCCAAACATTTGAGTAAATCCTTTGGCAACTAATCGCGCTCTAAAACAAGCTACCTTTCCATTCGCATCGCGTTTTATTTTAAATAGCCACCGATTTTTCAAAATATTTTTATCTGCCGGTCTGTCAACTAGCTCCCAGGCCTCATGCTTATTGAATGAAACAATCTCATCTTGCATAGCTTGCCTCCACAGCTTGCTATCGCTCGATTGCAAAGCCTCCTTGACAGTTGTCGGCTCACTCGACTCTACCTCAAGTGCAGACATTGTTTTCGGTATTCTCGGTCGTAAATTATAGGCTGGTCTATGATTTTGCGGATCACGAAATACATTACTGGTGTCAGTAGATGAACTTGGCATCTGGCCATCCGCCTCGAACCAAACATCAGGCGCGGTCGGCATCTCCGCCTCATTCTCAACCTCTACTTCCGGTAACGGTAAAATCTCCGCCTCATTCTGAGCCTGCATTTCCGGTAACAGTGGCATCTCCGCCTCAACCTCAGGCTGGTATCCCGTACGAATATCTTCTGCAGAAGCTCCATCGTTGCTCGCAGGAAAGAATATCTCCACGGCCTTCTTGTGGTTGACACCTGGAAATTTAGACTCGGTAAATACAACATCGCGACTGCGAAAAACTTCATTTTTGGTCAAATCATAAAGCCTATATCCATTCATTTCATAGCCAATAAATATACAACGCTTGCTTTTAGGTTCCAGCTTATTTCTTTTAACTTTGTCAACATGAGCAAAAGCTTCGCATCCAAATACACGTAAGTGCTTTAAACTCACTTTCTTACCAGTCCAGGCCTCCTCGGGAGTTTTACCCGCAAGCCTTTTTGACGGTGACACATTTATTAAATGCGCAGCCGTGTTGGCAGCTTCTGCCCAAAACTTGTGGTCTAGGTTTGACGTGTACAATAGGCACCTTACTTTTTCTAGAAGGGTACGATTAAGCCTCTCCGAGGAACCGTTCTGTTGTGGACTATACGGCACGGTTACCTGGTGGACAATCCCCTTACCTTTCAAAAAGTTTTGTAGGTTCCTATTCACGTACTCACTACCGTTATCAGACCTCAGGGCCTTGACTTTATTCCCAGTTTGATTTTCGACTAGATTAATAAAGTTTTTCGTGTATTCACTCACCTCGCTTTTCCGCTTCAGGAAATACACGAACACCTTCCTCGTATGATCGTCCAAGAATGTCAGGATGTACTTCTTGTCACCAAGCGAATTTACCGGCATAGGGCCGCATAAATCTGTATGGATCAGATCCAACCGATTGGCAGCCACAGACTTCTCAGGATTGCTGGCAAAAGGAAAACGCGCTTGCTTTCCTTTTAAACAAACCTCACATGCGACGTCTTTACAAGGGTCCTCCTGAAAACTAATATCATTAGCAAGTCCCTGCCTCAAAAGCTTCATATTATTGCCACTTAAATGGCCAAGCCGTTGATGCCAAGTTGCAGTGCTAATTGTCAGATTCGCCCTTAGACTGCAGGTCTGAAGTTTGTACGCACCTCCTACATCATTCGCCTTAATTAAAACATCGCTCAAATTAGAAATTGTACAACCATTAGTATCAAAATTAATAATACAACCATTCTTAATCAATTGAGAAACGGATATCAAATTTACAGACAATTTAGGTATATACAACACGTTAGTTAATATAGCATTATCAAACAACTTAACGTTACCTATACCTGTACATTTCAGCTTTAAACCACTAGCAATAGTGACAGAACCATCACGCAATTTAAAATCTGTCATCAAATCACGTCTGCCACTCATATGGTTCGTACAGCCAGAGTCTATGTACCACGAAGATTCCGTCGTCGGTCCAGTACTGTACGCCGACAAAACACAGTGTCCTGAAGAATCTTTGTCATTCGGACAGTCCTTCTTCAAATGTCCCTTTTGTCGGCATTTCCAGCACCACGGTTCCCGCTTCCGACCAGAAGTATCCTTCGCTTTTGACTCGCCCTTACTCTGTTGCGCTTTTCTCGTTCCGGAGTCATTCGCAGTAGCGCTTTTTCTGGATGAATACAAGCACTCACTCGAATCTCCACGATTTGTCCAACGTTGATCCTGCAGCAACTTGGTTTTGACAAAATCAGCAGTAATGTTAGCGCCCGAATGCTCAAGTGCCATGATCATGGGCTCGTACTCCTTCGGTAAACCTTTGAGCATCAACGCACCCAGAAACTCGTCATCAATGGGTTTTTTCATATTTGCCAATTGCTGCGCTAGTGACATTATCTCATTGACGTAAGCTTCCATGCTATTGAAGTTCTCAAGTTTGACAGCGCACAAATTCTGGAGAGTACGCACTCTCGAACCGAGTCCTTTATCATCATAAGCACCTTCCAGTGCATTCCACGCAGCTTTCGCGGTTTCCGCCGACATTAGATGTGAAAAACATGACTTTTCAACGCTCAAGCAAATTTTCGATTTCGCTTTTTCGTCACGTCGAACTCTCACCTCGGCCGTCGTTTTGTCATCCTTACCGTAGCCAACAATGCAGTTCCATAAATTATCATGAATTAACGCATTCTTCATCACAAATTTCCACTCGACGTAATTTTCACGTCCGCGTAACTTTTCATGTGAAAAATTATTATGCGTAAATTCCGACATATTTACAACAACGTTTCTACTATATACGCTGAGCACATAACCTCTTATAATGGTAAAACAAACCACATTTTATATAAATAATATAAAATATATTAGCAGAAGAAATAACACAAGTGACAAGGGCTTTTACAATTCTATATAAAAACAAGTACAAATATATATCTGACATGAGTCAGTTGGAGTCGGCCAGGATTACAGAAGAGTAAAACCTCTAACAGAAATCCTGTTTAAAAATATATGTATAAATATGTTATATAGGTTTAAAACACAATTTCATTAATTAGGTATTACTTAAGTATTTTGATTGATGGGACCCAGCGTAAGTTCTTCAATCACAATCAATATTTTAAATATGTTACCGGTGTTTACCGGTGTAAAATAACTATTATTTTTTATTATCGACCTGTACTTGTTCTTAGAATTCGTAGGTCAAAAACAGAGTGACGTTCCACCAAATATGTTTTTATTAGACCCAAAATAAAAGAAAAGTTCGTCTATATGGGCGACAGATGATCGTCGTGTCCCGAAAATCGGTTTGATAATACATACTTATTGGTACCCAACTACTTACTAGTTATGTTTAAGTTTTTCTTATCACCTATTTAGCTAAATGTATGAAAATAAGTGATATATTTGATGTATTCAATTTTGCATCAGAATTTTTGTGGCTGTCCGCGAGATTCTTGAAGTCAACACTACCCTTTCCGGAATAATAGTCGTTAGCATATATTATTTTACTGCTTATGTTAAACCGGCAGCCCTTCCGATCCACTATTCCTATGATATCCAATTGTGACGACTTCCCGTCTCGTTCAATACAGGATTGCACGGGGATCCATCATCCGCGCCCGACCGAGGATTAAGTGGAAATTTCATATTCACCCGGACATGCCACGCTCGGCAGATTCACTTTTGTCACTTTGATACGGCGAACAGACCTGTAATCACCGTTGTTCAAATGAGATTACGCAGTGAGCCTGTAATGCGGTAATTTCAAGCGTGGATCCTAGCTTTGTTGTTGCAATAAGTCTAACTTATGTGCGTTTTTAAGATGTCTGCAACACACCCATGAACGTTACAAACATCGTTGCAATTTATAGGTCTTTATTTAGGCTTGTTTGTTGCATGGATCAAATTATGAAAAGGCATGAATTGAATGCTTTGACTGAATTCGTTGAATTTTTTGACGCAATATGTAGCTTTTTAGTAATCGCGTTAACTTGCCTTGTAAGTGGAAGCATGGCCATCAAAGCAGAATTCTTCTGGATCAATCGTTTGTAAAATATCAGCAATTAGGTACGAGCTTTACCGTTCAACTTCAAAGGAGTAACCATCTACAAAGCAATATGAATATGATAATAGTATTTGCCCTCATTTCCTGCAACTTTATGCATCGTGGAGCAAATATACCTGCACTAATTGTACAAGAAGCTCCAAGGGCCCCTCCGGACCCTCGTTAGAGGTCCGATCGTCTATTTCCCCGCCACCCCGCTCGCGGATGTCCGGTTTCCGCCCTCCCGTCGTCCACCAACTACTTTTTTTATTTGCGCCAGAAAATGGACCTTTGTTGGCTCAACTTGTAAATGATACCCGTCTGTACTCTGTATCTAAGGGATTACGGGTATCGGTTACCGATAACATAAGCCTCTTCATACGCGAATGGACAGGTATATGATATACGATCAATTTGTGGGCCTTTGATGAGCAGCTGCTATTAATGCAGGGAATGAAAATGTTATTATTTTTCGATTTAAATTATAATTGAGTTCGTAATTGAACGGAGGTTCCGGAACATGAATACTCATATTTCGTTAATGTGTGCCAAAGAATGTTTTCATATTGTTTCGTTGCCGTTTTATGCCGGATAAAGATTCCGGTCACGTTCCCTCCCCATTTCTCTCCATATTTCTAACGCGATGCACCATCAATAAGAACCGCGCCGACGCTGTCGCCTAAGCGACGAGCGTGCAGCGTTGCATAAATAACAACAGATTAACAACTAAACAACACACATTTTGATAAATAATAAGTTTCTGTCAAAAATGACATTTTAGTGGCAAGCTTTTATAGCCGACTGTACTTTTCTTTGGATATCCATCAAATGCTCACTGAGACGATTCTAAAGAGCCCAAGCTCGATAGGATTGCTTTTTCTATTATAGAGTTCCTATGGCCACCTTCCGGCTCCATCATCAGATCAGCCCCATGGTAACATATTATTGTATTGTCATCAAAGTTAAGTAAGTATGCAAAATTTCAGCTCAATCGGTTGACGATATCTGCTTCAAAATTGAGTTGCAAGATTTCACCCGAACAAACATACTTAGATACATACATACATACATTGCAAGTTAAATAAAAGCTTTTAAATAAAACAATTTAAACGGATTATATCGCGTATATTAATTATTTGAGCCTCCCTGACGTTTCAGTACCTTTACAGATACCGTTGTCAAAGGTTGACTGAGAAAAACACAATTTTTCTCTGTCAAAGTTACATTTGTGCAAACTACCCATTTTGTAAATATTAATTTAATATAAAGGTGTTCATACATGCCAGATGGGCCTAATGTGTAAAGACAGTTACACATGTGCCAGAAGGGCATTTATTATTTATTTAAAATATCTACCAGCGGTTCACTAAAGGCTTACTGAGGAGAAAGAACCGCCAAAGAAAACTCCCAGATTGCCTTATTTATTACTATAAAATACTTTTAAACAAAAACTCTACATATACTACTTTTAACACTAATTTGTTTTACACCGTTCGAGGCCCAAGGCATCCAGTCTTGTGTCTTGCTTGATCCTTGATAAGATGTACAACAGGATCCCAAGCCGGTGGTAATGACAAACCATCTTCTCTATTGAAATTGGGATACTTTTTGATTTCAATAGCCTCGCGCAACATTCTGGGAAAATATCGTTTCTCTCTGGCAAGGATTGAAGTGTTATCAAACTTAATTGAATGGTTTGGTTTGTCCATGACATGCTCGCAGACTGCAGACCTGTTGCAACGACGGTGCTTGACATCGGCTACATGCTCCTTAACCCGTGTAGCTATACTACGTTTCGTTTGGCCAATGTATGACAGACCACACTCGCAGTCCAGCTTGTAAACACCAGCACTCTGCAGAGGGATGCTACACTTCACGGGCCTCAGGTATTGAGACATCTTCTTCATCGGCTTGAAATATGTTTTAATGGAAGCCCGTTTCAAGATGTTTCCAATCCTATCCGTGACCCCTTTCACATATGGCAGGACCGCAGGTTTACGCTCGACTGTAGGAGTCTTCACACGGGGTTTCTGGTTGAGGCGTGGTATCTTGAGCCCATTGGCCCAAAGCGCACGCTTGACATGCTGTAGTTCATCAGTCAAATGTTGGTCGTCACAGATTCCCTTGGCTCTCTGAAACAAAGATTTACCCACTGTAGCAAGTTGACTAGGATGACGTTTAAATTGTTTTATTTAAATGTGTGACAGTCGCGGAAACCGAAGAAAATATTAAATAAAAGCTTGTTAAAACTTGGAAGTCTTGGCAATAACGACAAAAAGGCTTGGCGGGAAAAAATTAGGGGTCAGTATTTGAGCCAATAATATACAGGGTTGGGCAGATTAAGTATCCTACTTTAAAATATCCATAAATTAAAACAACTCTCCAGATTAAAAAAGTATTCATGTATTTAGTTTAAACATAGACCATAAATTATAAAATTAATTCATAAGTTCAAATCTCTCTCCATTTGCTTTAATTACCTTACGCATTCTCCCATAGAAGGAATTACACGCGGCACGCACTACCTCATCTGGAATATCGTCCCATATCTTCTCCAACCGGTGCTTGAATGAATTTAAATTCATGCCCTGCGTGCTCCCAATCTTACTCAGCATAAATCCCCATATTGAAAAATCCAACGGATTCAAGTCGGGTGAAGATGAGGGCCATTCTTGCCAAGGTATAAAATCTGTCAAATTCTTTCGAAACCAGTCTTGAGTGCGTTTGGCTTTGTAAGATGGGGCACTGTCTTGGTGGAAACAAAAATAATCATTTCCATATAACTTTCGGGCATTTTCCAGCTAATGACCCTGCAATACGTTCTGAATATAGTACTCTTGGTTGATTTTGACTCCTCGATCAATGAACTGCAGTGGTAACTTGCCTCTAGGCGATATCGCACCCCACACCATTACAGCAGACGCACTTTGAAATCGTTGTACAGCTAATTTGTCCACTGGTATGTCCCTCAACGATACGCCATACACACGACCATTCTGTTGATTGTGGCTATCCTGTAATTGAAACATTTTTTCATCGGAAAAAAATATGTCATCGCCCTCGTGCCATGCTAGTATCTCCTTACATTTTTTCACTCTAGCTTTTTTCTGGGCTTCCGTTAATCCGTGATTTTTTTTGTTTCTTGTAGGCCTTCAATCCAAGATCATGTCGTAATATACGACTCATTGATCGTCGGGATATTTTCATATCTTTCGCGAGTTTACTTGCACTTTGGGCTGGATGACGCCTAATACGCTCACGAACATTTTTGATTACTTTTTTGACGCGAACAGATGGTTTACGTCCAGGTTTGGGCCTGATTCGTGAAGAACCTGTTTCCTTGAATCGCTTGATGATCCGCGATATGAACCTTATATTGTTATTTAAATGTTTCAGTTTTCTTAATATCTCGCACGGGCGAAATTTTTTCTTGTACAAATCGACAACGAGCTCACGTTTCGCGTCCATTGTTGAAAACAAAACAAAAACGAAAAAAATCAAGATAAAGTCTAGAAATCATAAAAACGAATAAATTCTTTATTTAAAAACATATATACATGGTAAAAAAGGTCCATTACGTTAGAAAAAATTAGATGTACGACTAGGACATTTAATGTGCCCAACCCTGTATATATTCCCAGAACACTTAGGTCAATTAAGATAGATTTCAAGAAAAAATATCGCACTCCAATTAACTTTTGAGACGGTCAACTGTGAGCTCTATTTTGAACGCTCATTATAAGTTTGGGTGTAAAATATATTTGGGTGTAGTGTAGGGTATTTATTTGAGGAACCAGACCATGTAATCATATATTTTATAATCTAAATTTTACACATCGCTACCCTGACTCTACTTCGACAAGTAACTAAATATTAAAAAAAAAATTATCCACTGAATTGACTGGATAGCGTCTCTCAAAAGGACTTCACTGCTCAAACAAAGCGCGTTGTTTGTGTTGCATTTCAAGACGGTCAATGTTCACTAAGAGTTCCAAGTTGTTTTTCTGTCTCACAAGATGTCGCTAGCTCTAAACATGCTCCGCTACCTCCCAACACTGGCGCCGGCCTCGCGCAGCTGGCCGCACTGCAGACTCTCGAACACGTCGTGGCCCCACGCTGTGTTTGATTGGAAACACTCGAAATTTTTCGCTGCACTCTCCCGGCTCTTGCATTAACGGCGCATAAACGCTCAGCATAACGACGCTCGAGGCGCTAGAGTACTCTGCAGTTTATGTGCTTTTGAGAACTGTTCCATATTAAACGACAGTTGATGTCTTAGATGTTATAGGAATAGATCGTTCAAGCTGCTCAATATGGAGTAGATCAATATTATTATTATCCACGACATACTGATTTGTATTAAGCCCGCAGCGTAAGTTTTGCAGTGAGGCGAGTCTTCATTGTTTAGCTGTCTGTCGTGGTCTCGTATCGTGGACGATGAAGCACGTCTTTTTTATATTATCTATTCCCACCGGCTCATTTATTTATCACAATCAAGTCTCCTTCTACTAGTCTTGAACACAAGACAAAAGTTCTTCAACTTATAAATGGTTAAACAAAGTGAACAATGATATGTGGAGACACAAATATTGCTTTACGTACCCGTTATTTATTTATCACTGAAGTAATACAAGGATACAATGATAGTTCTCTTGATTGAAAACATGACAAATTAAATTAGGCATTTACCGGACCATAAAATTTACTTACATATTATAAGTTTGATTCAAAGTTAAGAATAGCAATAAATATTTTACTGCCATCTGTTTACAGGTGGAGCTCAAAAGTATTTCTAAGCATCACTTGACCTAGTTTCCTAGAGGTTCCCGGGGCTTTATTTTGTCAAAGAAACTCTAAGCCCAGCGGTGAAACTTGTAAATATACAAAGCAATAAAATAAAATATAGATTGAGCTGTCAGAAATAAGAACTCGTTGAGCCTGAGCTCAGTTGGTATCCCAGAGGCATAAGGCCTAAGCCTAGTTAAATGGCACAGCTGGAGCAGGCTGGCAGCAGCTAACAGAAATAATAATTCTTTATTAATGTTACAAATGAGAATTTAATTTGTTTTTAGTCTCTTCAACAAACTGGGTACAAAGCTAAGTGAAACGCTGACAGCATCCATCTGATGAGGCGAAAATTGTGTTTAGTGTGTAATAAAAACACAAAGAAATGAACAGAGATGAAATTCAAATCGTCTGCTGGTTTATTTTAGTTTTAAGCGGTAACCCGCAAATACAGCGGACTAATTAAACAGAAGCCTTGGCCCAATTTGTCCGTCGGCGAAAGGCGGTCTTGGGCGTCACGGTGACGTCACGAGGGTGAAGAGGGATGGAACAAGAGGAAGTTTTACAGGCAAAGTGAAAAAGAAATAAGTTTGAAATATCTTTCCAAGAAACAAAACTGTTACCGGAAAGTCGAAGATAATAACTCGAACTTCCGAAGCGATATTACAAAAATCTACATCAGGTCTCCGTTGACACATAAACCTGGTGAACGCTGGGTCAAAGGGATTTTTAATGTGATTTATTTTTGGCCTGTCTGTATCGTATACGTGTTGTTTATAGGGCGTTGTGCTCGTCGTAATTAAAGTAATGTTGGCGCCCGGCCAAAGCGTTAATTTTGTCCGAAAATTTGGCCCAAATTCACTAGTATAGATTGTCTACTTTAGGGATGTACTGCATTCGAAATAACCGTGAAGAAACTTTCTGGTTCATTGAGTTATAGTAGAGTATATATTTACTAGGGTGGAGAGAAAAGATTGCTTTGATAATTTGAAACATTAACATTGTAATAACAATGATAATATTGACTTAATTAAAGTTCCGCTTGAAAGCCCAACATTGGTTTTTTTCTAAAATTTGTAATCACCGCGCCGCGCCATCTGTAGATTGACTTAGGAATATTTGACTTAGGGCCCTTACAGACGAACGGCACTTTCCTATACGTAGTACAACTGCAGCCGTCGCCACCTGTTGACGGCTGCCGTCGACGCGTCGTCTGTAAGGGCCCTTAGATAGCTGAAATTTCGCACGAACACTATTATTTCTAGTAGAGGGGATCATCGATTGTCGATAGAAGATAGATAGACGTTAAATTCAACAAATTGACAAGTCATGTAAATATTTTCCACTAAAGAGGTAATGATAAAAGCGAGCAATATATATTTAATTTAGTTATACTTTATATAAATGAACTTTATACTTAAAAGGTCGAATAGCAAAAATCGATAGGTATATAGGTAACCCTCATAAGATATTGCTAAAATTGCTAAATTATGAATATTACAACTATTACAAGGCCTCCTTGAATCGGCCTGTATCGTATACGTGTGGTTTATGTGGCTGTCTATCGTAATTAAAGTAGCGTTGGCGCGCTGCCAAAGCGTATGTTGTCCGAAAACTGGACCGAAGCTAACATAGCCTTTGGCCGGGGCATTCCTTACCCGCGGTTCGCCGTTGAAAGTATCACCAATTAACTTTTGTTTATAGCATGCGTTGCGTCTATTTCTATTCTCCCTTCACACTGTTTATTTCACACTATTGTAAAACTTTGTAAAAAGTTAAAAATAAGTTGGATGATTAAGAGAAAACAAACCTTAACAGGGCGATGTATGCTATCTTTTGTTTCGGTCAAAATGATAACGCGTTTTTGAAAATGTTACATTTTATAAGAGAAACTTAAACGTGATCGTAACGTCTTGGTGTGTGGCAAACATATACTTCACTCAGAGTAGGTAACTGTTATTTTATCGTTTATCGATTGATGTATGTATTCAAACCGTAACAAAATATTTTTGCTTGTTTCAGGTAAAACGAGTGTTGGTTCTGCTCGCTGCTGCGTGGAACGCTGTGATAAGCAGGGATCGATACCGTTATCCGAATACTGGTTAATATTGTTCGATAACTGTTAAAAATTTCGTTTGTTGAAATAACGTTTAAAAAAGTAACAAAATAATTTCGATTATCGTTATTCAAGAAAAACTAATGTATAACGTTACGTTGAACAGTATTAACCGGTATTACTCAGTTTCGCTGCGCGTTTTCCTTTGTAGGCGCCGACGCATCGCTATCTTGTTTACGCATAAGGATATTTTGTATATTTGTGTCTGTTTGACTCGTGCCGGCCGGCTTTAAGGATTGTTTGTTTATTGTTATTGTGGTAGAGACTTTTGCATTACGATAATTCCGGCGCGATCACTTAAGGTGCTATTTCCCAGTAGACGCCGAACTCGCTCACTTTTTAATGAGTCGTAAACATATTTAACAGTGGTTAAAGATTATGAAAAAAATATATGTCATATTTAAGCATCTTGCAATTATAAAATCGCTTTCGACAACATGACTAGTAAAACTTCGAACGATCGAAAAAAACAAAGTTACTATTATATAATTATAATAAATTATAATTTGTAATATTTTTTTAATGTTGGTATGGACTTATTTTACCCGTTTTTTTGTGTCAATCTATAATTATCTAGATAAATTCGGTGGGTTTGTCAGTGCCATACCACAGTTTAAGAAACAATACAGTCGGTCGACGAAGGCGTCTAGACAGGGCAATCGTGCGAGGTGACAGAGGCGGCGGCGGGAGGGGCGCACCCCATGTATCATACGACGAAATTGTTAGTAATGAGGGTGCTGACTTTGAGGGCTGACGCGTCTTACAACTTGCAATACACAATTAAAATAGTGCATACGACATGTGCTGTGCGAAATTTTATAGCGCCTAAGTTTTAAATTTTCCCATGTCATGCTAACGTAAACAAAATGGCGGATGTAGAAGCGTTACGCCTGCCAGTAAAATTCAAATATCGCTATTATATTATATAATTGTTTGTTTCTGTGTAAACAAAAAATATATGATCTGACATGTCACATGAATTTTTAAATTCAAAATGTCGGACATGTTTCATAGCTTATTTTAAGTAAAAATTACGATTTACGTAGTTTAAGACTTTATTTAAAAAGCAAGAAATTGTTCCTTGCTTCCGTTTGTATATGAATCCTGTAGTCAGATTTTTTAATTATTTTTAAGTATCGTCGGGATGCCGATTACGAGAAAGACATCCATTTTGAAATCCAAGATGGCAGACATTATTTTTTCTTAAAAATCGATATGGGTGTCATTTCCAAGGTTCCTCGGGGTTCCGATTACGAAAATAACATCCATTTTGAAATCCAAGATGGCGGACAAATTTTTCTTAAAAATCGATATTGGTTTTCAGGAAACAGGTGCGCAGGAAGAGAGTTCCATTCCTTAGCTGTCCTCATAAGGAAAGTAGACGCAAAGCGTTTCGTACGAATCAGTGGTGGTACCCCGAGGAACCTTGGAGATGACACCCATATCGATTTTTAAGAAAAAATAATGTCCACCATCTTGGATTTCAAAATGGATGTAATTTTCGTAATCGTAACCCCGAGGAACTTTGGAGATGACACCCATATCGATTTTTAAGAAAAGTTTATGTCCACCATCTTTGATTTTAAAATCACAAAATGGACGTCATTTTCGTATCCCGAACCCCGAGGAACCTCGGAGATGACACCCATATCGATTTTTAAGAAAAAATAATGTCCGCCATCTTGGTATTCAAATGGATGTCATTTTCGTAATCGGAACCCCGAGGAACCTTGGAAATGACACCCATATCGATTTTTAAGAAAAAATAATGTCCGCCATCTTGGATTTCAAAATGGATGTCTTTCTCGTAATCGGCATCCCGAGGACCCTTAAAAATAATTAAACAATCTGACTACAGGATTCATATACAAACGGAAGCAAGGAACAATTTCTTGAAAAAGTCTTAAACTACGTTACTCGTAATTTTTACTTAAAAAAAGGTATGAAACATGTCCGACATTTTGAATTTAAAAATTCATGTGACATGTCAGATCATATATTTTTTGTTTACACAGAAACAAACAATTATACAATATAATAGCGACATTTTTGCGGTATTTAAATTTTTACTGGCAGGCGTAACGCTTTATATCCGCCATTTTGTTTACGTTAGCATGACATGGGAAAATTTATAACTTAGGCGCTATAAAATTTCGCACAGCACATGTCGTATGCACTATTTTAATTGTGTATTGCAAGTTGTAAGACGCGTCAGCCCTCAAAGTCAGCACCCTCATTACTAACAATTTCGTCGTATGTCACATGGGGTGCGCCCCTCCCGCCGCCGCCTCTGTCACCTCGCACGATTGCCCTGTCTAGACGCCTTCGTCGACCGACTGTATTGTTTCTTAGACTGTGGTCCCGTAAAGAAAACTAAAAGTCTATTTTCACGACTTCGAATAGTGCCGTGCCTCTCGATCCCCTGTCAAATTATATTGGAGTGAGCGGAATGGCACTAAGCGACGGCCAAATTTCGAATATTAGCCCGATTAGCAGAAGGTAAAAATGGCGGACAGCGTTTTTGAGTGTTCATGAAATTTGTAATTTTCAATTTATAAAATTTAGCTTTCTAGCTTTCACAAAAATACAAGATTTTTTTTTAGAGCTAGTAAGATCATTATTAACTATTTCAAATATATTTCAAAACTGGGTCTACTAGCCTATTGCGTTAGCGCACTCGGTGAGCGGGGCCGAGGCGCGCGGGCGGCGCTGCGCGTCTCGCCGCACATCTCACCTCCTCGATTCGGCCAGAACGTCGGAAAATATCGCCTTAAATTTTTTGAACAAAACAAGAACCGACTTAAAAAAAACTGTATAGCCAAAATAAAACCCGTTCATGAGCGGATTACATTTGAATCACCTTTTGATGCCGGTGCCAAACCACTTAATTATAACTTTGAAAACAGATGCCGCCCATGAAGTTTTAATGATTACTGCATATTTTATATTCACGAGTATTTTGTTTACATATTTGGTATTTACGAGTATTTCTGTTCGATACAGAGTTTACGTGAGGTTTGGCACCGACTCCAAAATGTAATTGTACATTAACGGGATATTCAAATGTAATCCGAAAAGGTGATTCAAATGTAATCTAATACACATGAATGCAGACAAACATATGGGTCAAACTGAGATCCTCTTTTTTAAGTCGAATTACGTTAATCTTCTCCTAAGTGTAACAAATTCTTTTCTGAAAACCGCATCAAAATCGGTTCAGCCAAACGCGAGATAATCGCGGACAAACATAAATACTTATATACATAGATATATACATACATTACTCCTTTTTTAACTTACAAGACAAAAACGCACACCAAACCACATGAACTGCGGAAAATCAAATCAAATCACTCTGCTGCGCTGCGACTACCGCGACGCGAGTCAAATGCGAGTGACATATAAACAAAATCGTACGTAAAATCAAAATCGCAACACACAACGACTCATTCTATCTCTGTCAAACTCAAATTAAACGGTTAATTTTGTTAAGCAGAAACGGAATTTGCTAAATAACGGTATTATGTGAATAACGTTATAATACCGGTAAACGAAACCACTACCAATATTCATTTTGGTTTAGCGTCACGTGACCAATAACGGTAATACAAAAATAACGATATCCGATCCCTGGTGATAAGTGTCATCAATTAAACGGACCGATACGACTTTAAAGCTGAACAGTATCGAATGTGTTAAATAGGGCGTTGCGGAATAAGCTCACAATTTAAACCGAAATTCGCACAGTTGCAGTATTCGTTAAACCGGACAAGGCTTTGTCTCTGACATTTTTACTTTTCGAACTGAGTCCTGTCATTATAAAGCGGACATAATGTGGCTCGATATATCAAAATTAGATACAGTGTGTCCCGCTCGCTCTTACGCGATCCAGATAAGAGCCTCTCATTTTTCACCCAAACCCAAATCGCAATCTGAGAGCTCACGGACTGTAGATCGACCGCTCGTGTTATGATATGAGGCCGTATTCATTTTATTTATTTATTTTTCATATTATGACAAATGTATTGATAATTTTAACCAACTTTTTGAAGTTAATAATACTTTTCCCCAAGTTCTAGGTAGTAACATAGCTATTTCATGCTTTCATTGCGTACAGTTGAAAATAAGTTGAATAAACAAATTTTCCGCGTGATTTTTGTCAATTTAGAGTAGTTTTTGAAACAAAAATTATTAATGAAAAATTCAAACTATATTCAAAAAAATCCCAATAGACCTGTTCTAGGTAGGAACATCAATAATATGTTAAGAAACATGTTTGATTATAGAGAAAAATGTCTAAAACTATCAGCATTTTAAAAGGAATAAGGCCTCTTATTTGTACTTTAGCAATATGATTCACGTTTTATTTATTATTCATGTTAATTCATCACAATTAAAAAGAAAATGTTAAGCGGTTACATCGACTAAATCGCATCGCTAAACTAGACAATTGAGACATAGAGACACTACTTATAACTATGGCAAATCATAAAAACAGCCATAATTTTTCAGCTTTTGCTAAAACCAATTTACTGCGATACTAAAATCTAATAAGAAACAGGAGCCCGGGTTCCGAACTAATCGTCGTATATTAGCGATATAGCCGCGATAATGCCACTATTAATATTATTTACCGGCCTCGTTACACTTAATTAGCGCAACTTGAGGGTAGTCCGTCCAAGGGTCGGGTTCCACTGAACATCATTACTTCTATACCGTCATAGACAATTTCATGATTTCATTTTTGAATATACGAAAAACAAGAGCATGTCGGGCCACGCTCAGTGTAGGGTTTATTATTATTATTATGCCTGTATGTCGCACCCGCTCACGGGACAAGTGTCCCGGACTTTTGGGAGGCGTGCACGGAGCCGAAGCCAACGAGCAGAGGCCCTTTCGACAATTTAATGAAATGTAAGGGGTACACCATGCGGATTCTCCCCCTGCCTGTGTCATGGGACGCACACAGAGACAGCACCCGCTAAATGTAAGAACTATCGTGGTTGTATGGAGTCTAAACATGGTACTAGGCTATTACATGAAATGCGATGGACTAACTACTGGACTATTGTTTGAGACAGCCGGACGTCTACCAAGAAAAGTGTCTCATAGCAAAAAAACTGGTAGACGATGACTCGCCTCCCGCTAGATGGGCCCCCATAAAAAGCGACACATAGAGTGGCCTAGGGGCAACACCAGTGCGGAAGGCTAAGGGCGGAGAGGTGTAATACTGGGCTTTAAACCGAAGCCAACTAACCCCTTACGTTTCCACATCCGCCCCCGAGCCGCAACTCTCGCGACTCCACTCTCCACTTATTATTATTATTATTACCTTCTGGAAGTCAACTTACGTGCTTTTAAGAAAATTATGAAATTTTGTGATAACTCAAAAACGGCTCGACCGATTTTGTTCAATATAGTTTTCATTGACAGTACTTATAAGGCCTCATGTTCATGATTTTTTTCATAATTTTTTGACCCGTGGTTGAAAAGTTAGCGGGGGGGGACACTATTTTTTTTATTTTCGGAGCGAATTTTAACAAAACTGCTGACTTTATCAAAAAATGATGTTTGGAGACCCCTATTATTTTTGCAAGAGGTATTTAACAACACCCCACACACTAGAGTTGGAACGAAAAAGAAAAATCATCCCCACTTTAGGTGTACGGGGAGGTACCCGAAAAATATATTTTTTTTAGTTTTTATTTTACCGTTTTGTCGGCGTGATACATACACATACTCATACCAAATTTCAGCTTTCTAGTACTAATGATCACGGAGCTAAGCCGCGGACGGACAGACGGACATGGCGAAACTATAAGGGTTGCAGCTTAACTTAGATAAGACCAACATTGTCCATTTCCAACTAAAAAACACGAAGAAAAATATTTTTTTTTTAGTTTTTATTTTACCGTTTTGTCGGCGTGATACATACACATACTCATACCAAATTTCAGCTTTCTAGTACTAATGATCACGGAGCTAAGCCGCGGACGGACAGACGGACATGGCGAAACTATAAGGGTTGCAGCTTAACTTAGATAAGACCAACATTGTCCATTTCCAACTAAAAAACACGAACAAAAACAAACTTAACATTGTGGCCAACGAGACTCCAGTACCACAGGTAGAATCAACAAAATACCTCGGTTTTGTGATCGATGCAGGACTCACGTGGGCCCCACACATCCAGACGACCTGTGACCGGTTAGCTTCAGCGTGTTATGCGTTGTCTAGGCTTGCACCAACCTTGTCTATCGAAAATCTCAGGATGGCCTACTTTGGTTATTTCCACTCGATTCTTACGCAGGGTGTCGATCTCTGGGCCACAGCAGCCGACCGTGACAGGATATTTAGAATACAAAAACGTGCCCTGCGTGTAATCGATGGAAAACCCGTCGACCACCCAGCTCAGGACATTTTCAGAAAACACAAGATCTTGACATTACCGTGTGTGTATATATTGACCGCATGCATATATGTAAGGTCAAAAGTACATACATACCTGACAACTGCAACAGCCCGCGACCTCCCCGCCCGTAGGAGACCGCTACTGCTTGCCCCGCGACGCCGACTCGCCAAGTCTCGTAAATCAGTAGGCATCCATGGTGTGACTATTTACAACGCGTTACCACCCAATATTACGGACGCAAAAACCGACTCAATTTTTAAGAGAAAACTTAAATCGTTACTGCTGGACCGGGCTTATTACAGCATCGATCAACTCCATAATGACAAATCACTGACCTGCGCCTCAAGTAAACACCATAAACAAATATAACATGTAGGGGGAAGTCCCCTAACGCCGGACGGCACCTAACGCCGGACACTCAAACTATCTCGGCAACTGGAAGCTCGGCAACGGCAACTCGGCAAGTGGAAGGGGCGCGGGGGACTCCCGCGCCCCTTCCACTTGTCCTTGAATCGCTCGCGTTGCTAGTTGCCGAGATAGTTCGAGTGTCCGGTGTTAGGTGCCGTCCGGCGTTAGGGGACTTCCCCCTAATCTAATCTAATAAATATAATGTAACATATCTGTATTATGAATATCTGTATAATTAATGACGTGTAAAATGAAATTGTGATTTTTACCAATAAATTCTGTATTCTGTATTCGGTTCCTAGTTGACTACGGGACCCTAAAAGTAGGGTATTTGACGGTCACGGAATTTTTGTGTGTATTTATGTACATATCTATGTACAAATTTATTTATTACTAGGAATTTATCTGTTATAATGTTAAATTAAATAAGATTATATCAGTATACATATATTATTCTGTGCCACTATAGAACAGAATGAAAGTTTTTAAGTTCACTAATTAAATTAGTCTGTGTACATTGTACATACGTTTTCAGTCTGATTTGATGTTATGAGTTTTTCTTACGCGCAGACTAAGCTCAAAGCGTCCGCCTTCTAGATCGGAACGTAAATAGCTGTAGTTAATTGTAAAAGCAAAGTTGTGTTTTGACATTCCTCCACGATTTCGTTTTAATTAATATAAATGTGAATACTTAATGACGATACATTTCGTACGTAATGGAATACTAATAAGCATTTTTATTTATTCAGCTGTAATGGTAAAACCGAATCGTGCAGACCAAATGTCAAAATAGGTATTCTTCAGCCCTTGGATGGACTGATTTGCGTTGGTTCTACGATGGTTCTACGAGTACGTACATTGTTAAGTATTATATACTTTACGTACTTTTTAGGGTTACGTAGTCAACTAGGAACCCTTATAGTTTCGCCATGTCCGTCTGTCCGTCTGTCCGTCTGTCCGTCTGTCCGTCCGTCCGTCCGTCCGTGAAATTTGGTATGAGTATGTATATGTATAACGCCGACAGAACAGTAAAATAAAAATTAAAATTTTATTTTTTTCAGGTACCTCTCGAGCACCTAAAGGGGGGGTGATTTTTTTTTCTTTTCAACACTAGTGTGTGGGGTGTCGTTGAATAGGTCTTGTAAAAATAATAGGGGTCTCCTAACATTATTTTTTGATAAAGTCAGCAGTTTTGTAAATATTCGCTCCGAAAACAAAAAAAATAGTGTCCCTCCCCCTCTAACTTTTCAACCACGAGTCAAAAATAATCGGAATTCATTCCCGATTCCAAATTCCAAAATTCATGTATATGAGGCCTTATAAGTACTTTCAATGAAAACTATATTGAACAAAATCGGACGAGCCGTTTTTGAGTTATCGCCAAATTTCATATTTTTTCTTTTAAGTTGACTTCCAGAAGGCAATAAGTGATTACAGTTTCTAGGGCGTTTACGACCTTTTTATAGAGCTTAAAATCTTTCTTAACTTAAAACTGTAGCTTAAAACAGCACTTTATTGTGAAGGATGAGCAACTACGGAACCCTACACTGAGCGTGGCCCGACATGCTCTTGGCCGGTTTTTTCTCTGATTTTCAACTTTTCTATTAACCGGTGGCGACCCCTGATTTAATTGAGACAAATCTGTTTTAGGAAATACACCTATCTAGTCCGGATTGTTATAACTTCTTCAGGTCAATGTCGCATTGTTTTTTATCATACACTGGAAGAAGCCCGCGAATTGCATCCGCGTGGAAGAAAAACATAATCATAATCTTTTCATTTTACTTAAGTCGGTTAAAAATTATACTATAACGTTTACAAATGAAGCGAAAATTGAAAAATTTAATAATTCGGACAGGATTCACTTCATTCAGGCTTCATTTGTAAACATTTAGTTTACGTTAGCAGACGTTACTGCTTTAATAAAAATAAGTTATACTATAACCTTACAATACGCCTAGAAACCTAATCAGCCCTTGAAAGTGAAGCCAGTTTCGGTTAGCCACGGGCTAAGTGTCGTCCGTGTGCCCATCTGTCGCAATGTCAAGGTCACAAGCAACACGTCTTTATGATTGGTTCGTAGATACGGACACAAAACCAAAACTGGCTTATTCTAAGCCTTTATAACCAATCATCTGTGGAGACCTGTGTATAAAAAAATATATATATTTATTTGTAACTAAAGTTAATACAGGTAATTTGTCGAATCTTCCTTTTAAGTTTGACACCTGTATTAGGAGGTATTCGCTCTTTCGTACAAGGATTTAAAGTTAAACAATAAATAATATTCTAATAACAATCTTAGTTATATCTTATAATTGAAATCGGTCCAGCCGTTTAGGCGTGACGAATGCACAAAAACAGACATAAAAACAACCAAAATATTTATCAGCTCTGACCTCGGAATAAATAGCCTATGTCACTTTTATAATGGTGTAGATAATGTGTTTAGAGATTCACATATCATAGACTACCCTTACAGTGCCTCATCTCTAGTATGATAGAGCCACTGTCGGCGTGTATCAGTGTTTATTACACATTAGTCCTGCTTTATGGTCGTCATTTCAGTTATTAGCCCCGTTCTCTTCAATGGATGAACCCCATGGCATCATTAAGGCCGTTCCCTGAGCCAGAGCCCCGAGCCCCTCCTCAGGCCACCCGTCCCTGTCACATAACAGTCACATTTCAAAAGAGTGACGGAGATAGAGCTTGCGGGCCGTAAGGCGATATCTTTTTACGATAGAATTTGTCGATGATTATTTATTTTAAAAATATTGCCTCAAATTATTGAAATTCGGAAGCTGTCAAATTACTATTTTAGTTATGATTGATTTTTCTCCTTTTTTGTTTCATAGTGTCACGTAGTGAAAAAACAAGTAAAGTTGGAGTAAACATTCGAATTGGAGGTTACTTTGGGAATTAATTGTATCGAGCGAAGTGTTATGAATCGTGTATCGAATGCTGTGTTATTAAAGATAATATAATCAAGAATGATATATATTTTTCCCTCGTTTACTAATATCAACGTTTCGTAGAAAAATAGGATAATTTTTGGGGTATTTTTGCATTTCTGGCTCAGGGAACGGCCTTAAATTAATTACATTTACTGACAGTATTAAATAAGAAAATCTAGTCTTTTATATACGTAATTCAACCTTTCAGGTCACGACTCACGACATATCATCTATTCTTTTTCTACCCGACCAAACCAGAAGAGTTATATTGCAAAAAAATCCCCAGAGATCAGCTTACAGGAAAAGGAAATTTCAAAGTTGAGAGAACTCCTGTCACTTTAGTTTCCACTTGGAAGTGATAACAAAAGACTTTTGAGTTTTCAACTTCGTAGTTTACTTTGAATTTTGTGAAGTGATATGTCAAACATTTACGAAGATAGTGCACCGTCATCGGCAAGGGCAGAGGCGACCCACTTTTGAAATAGTCTACATAAAGTGACACGGTCTATTTCATTATAATTTCAGCAGATCTAGGGTTGACAATACAATGTAAGCGAGATAAACTATTATTGTTAGTACTAGTTTCGCAATGTACACTAAAACTGGTGCCTATTCTTCTCGAAGCTACAAAATCTAGAGCAAGTTTTTGTCCCAAGGTCGCAACAGAACATAATAAAAGATTAGTAAATTGCGAGCGTCTCGACGGCCTAAGCTCTCGGCTTTTCTTTGATACACATTTTCCCAGAGAATTTATTTTTTATTAAGATTTAAGATCTTTTTGATGGACGACCGAGGTCCTTTTTATATGACAGTTCCTTAAAGCCTCCCAAGTAAATTGAGTTGCCTATCGGTATCATGACAATCTTTCCTACGTTTAATATGGAGGGGCTTAAGAAGTTTCAGTGGCCGACTAGTTCGGTTAGGCTTTGAATATATAGCTGAAAGTTGGGGACTTAATGAAGCAACCCTAGTCAGGGTCGGCTAAGCCGGGATGGAAGTGGGCCAGGTTTGATACATTGTTGAAGTTATTGATTTTGCGCGGCCCGTCGACGTGTTGCGGCTCGCGGGTGTTGTAATTACATTGGCTTTCAAAGGCTGTGCATAAATTGGGGATCCGGGAGTGACTAATCACATGCGATTGCGTATTGTTGGAACACCGGGCTCGATGGATTCAATCCAATTTAGACTCAACTCTAACTTACTCTAAAAAATAACAGACCTGTAAAAACAAAAGCTACGACGTGTGGCCGTTGTGATGAGAGAGTATCGATTAGTTTAAGGTCGGGATCACAGGGAGATTTAAGTCGCAAGTAAAGAGTCCCATTCTTGCTGCTTGTTGGGCTCAGTTTGGAATCACCGTTGTTATAATTTATTTACAAAAAGAAGGTGTCCGCAGCTTCGTCCGTGTAAAACTTTTTGATTTACTGTAGTTGGGTAAATAGTATCCCTAGGACCATCTTTGGTTCAATCCGTCCAGCTGTTTGGGCGTGATGAGCGGGTAAAAATATTTTTAACAACAGAATAGCGCTGTGTGGGGATAGTCCCGCGCGCCCATTCAAATCCTGCATCGCGCTACTAAGGATTTTACTGAAATAATGACCCCTCCATAGAAAACAGATTTTCGATACAATTTTATAGATTTTATAATAGTATATATTACTTGCCTATATTGTACGCTAATGAATCGGCCTCTCGAATGATTAAACTCAGCCATAACATTTCCATCCACAAAACATTTTTCGCTTTGCATTTATAATACTTTGAATCCCGGCTTTTAATAGCTTTTCCAATCAATTGCACGCAGAACGAAACATACCACTTCAATCGCAGATTGTAAACGTAACATTCAAACGATATTCCGCAAAACCGGCTGGCTGTTGTGTTCAAAACTTTAACGATTATTTTATAGTAAGTCTTTCCCTTTTAATTTTATTTACGGCTGAATATTTTTCTGAGCACGTCAAAAGCATAACAGTGCGTCATCGGCCCATTCCGCTTGACAGATTACCTAAACGAATAACTTTCTAAGTGAAAGTGGGCGACTACGCAATACCTAGGTTCCGTATGGTATGATACAGATCGCGGATATTTAATTTGAGACTTATTTCCAATCATTGTTTTTATTGTAAAGGCTACTTACTATTTACGAGATTGTACGCTTGATCATACGAGGAAAGATACAGGATGCTGAAGTGTAGGCAGACATTTTATGTAAGAACTTTAAAGAATAGTTCATGATAACACGTTCACAGTTAATTCTAATTCAGAACAGCCTTTGATACAAATACAAATACAAATACAAATAGTTTATTTGTGATATAATCTATATCAAAGGGGATTGCCTACCTCGAAGAAGACACGATTCTATTTGTAAACTTACTAATATCTCTATCCATTTCTTGTTGAGCGTTGAGCTATAGATACAATTAACATCATAAAGTAAAATACTAACCTACTAGTGAATAGACTACCTGTCACCCTCACACATTCTTACTCATCAAGAGACGGCTATACATAGCGATATATCTGCAAGCTATCACGTGCAAATTAATTGTTAACTCGCCTAACTACTCCGCGCGAACTCGCAACACATTAGTGGAACAAAGTAAACGATGCGTTTAGCGATGTGTAGATAAATTACAAAGAAAGAATACAGTATTGTTGCATTGATTAAAATGTAAAGATTACTATTGATTTATCCACTCAATTTCATTTCCTGTGCCGAAGCCTTCATTCGAACTATTCCATTAAATAAGTATTTGTCAAAAATTACATTTTAGTGGCAAGCTTTTATAGCCGACTGCACTTTTCTTTGGATATCCATCAAATGCTCACTGAGACGATTCTAAAGAGCCTAAACTCGGTAGGATTGCTTTTTCTATTATAGAGTTCCTATGGCCACCTTCCGGCTCCATCATCAGATCAGCCCCATGATACAATATTATTGTATTGTCATCAAAGTTAAGTAAGTATGCAAAATTTCAGCTCAATCGGTTGACGATATCTAGGTACTTCAAAATTGAGTTGCAAGATTCCACCCGAACAAACATACTTTAAACATACATACAATGCAAGTTAATAAAAAGCTTGTAAAAAGTAAGAAAGTTATAATTCCAGTAAGTATGCATTAATCAAATATTTCCTGGTAAAGGATACATGTAGAAAGCATGCTATGTTGAAATTGTAATTAAACTTTTCGTTACGTGACGCACCTTTCGTACAGTCGGCACAGTATTATCAATAAAATATGCTTTAATCCACAGTAATAAGGATTAGGTTCTGTGGCATTGGATGGGTTAATAATTAGCTGTGTTGGCTGTGGTGCAAGGTCGTACGAACTTGGCAGGGTATGCCACGTGCCGGGAATGGGTTTCTCATAATAACCATTAGCATGAATGTTCATATTTTGGTAACAGAGGTATTTACGGACGTTTACGCGGTTGGGGTTTTTCTCAAACATGCGACATTTGTGTTGTGTTACCAATCACCAAAATAGGTACAGACAACTTTAAGGCCACTTCTCTTATCGTCTGATATCTTCCAAAAATCAGTCAGACAAACCTGACTGACTGAATCGATTTATACTCACTCATCCATCATAATAGAACCAAATCACCATTTCTTGGTCCAGCCTCATTAAACTATCTTAGAAAATTCCTATTGATTGAAACTGCGCTACATTTCTACCAAAGTGTATCGCTTTACGAATCATAAATAACATGATATAAAAGGTACTCGTATATTTAAACCTCCAAGCCCAGGTGTAGTGGGTTATCAACAAAACACAGAACACTGGCCGAGAAAAAACGTCTAAAACACACGTGGGGGAGGTAATTCGACAGATAACCGTTCGCGCCTCGCCCGTCTTCGCAGTCCCCGATGTGCCATTTGCCGAAGAAAAGTTGGCCGACGCACGAAAATGCTTCTGCAGTTATTGGTTGAGTTACGGCTACCAAAAACTCGGCAACCGGGTCAATAGGCGCCCAGGCACACCCTAATTTATTGACGCTTCTGCCAGACTTCGATTCTTGCTTCTTTCAAATTGATGGAACGCTTTAGTTATTGGTATAAGTCCTTCGTGGTTTAAAGAGCTGATAGTTGAGACAAATTAACCGCTTCGTGGATACTACTGGTATCATCGCAAGGGAAATAAATAAGCCTTTGCTAATAATAGCCGAAGCGCTCTAGCCTGCAAAGTTCGTTGCTAAAAATAGTAAAATCTTGCTATTATACGTCGACGAAGATTTTATTGAAGCAAAATTGGGATTATGCAAGTATGAACTTGTTTCACTGGTTGGAGGATGGAGTGAGTTATGTGCAAAGTGAAGTGACTAATAAGTAATTAGAAAAACCTAAAATAGTTATATTTAGGTACTTCCAGTCTTCAGGGCATCGATTAGCACGAAATATTTCTCATGTGTTCCAAAACACAATTTTAAGTTAATCTTCCAGTAACTCCCTTAAAATAATATAACGCTACAGTGCAAGTTCAATTTCCCGTGAAACACGATTATCCTAACATGTGCTCAAAACCGCCGACCCTAATCCGTTATTATTCGATAACAGTATAGCTGTCCTTCTTCTTATTGTTGCGGCGGCAGAGGATAGAGCATTCGATTATTGCCTAGTTATCGGATGGGAATTAGATCCGGGCTAATCTTCGATTTTGAGTAAGGGCAATGGTTCTATCCCTACTTTGTGTATTTCAATGATAACGTTGCTATATTTAAACTAAAACCAGCTTTGACGGTTTTGATGTGGTAAAGAAGAGGTTTATTGTCAATTCCTTTTCAGCTATCATCGCGTTTATCGCTTTCTGAGGTTTGATCAAATATATTTACTAGTTGGGTTTGTGTAGGTGGTGAATGAATATGAAGATTCTAACGTTTTGGTCGATGTCGACGATGTTGTCAGGTTCGCGTGGAACCGTTGGATCATGGCGGTGCTTGGTGCATGACTGTTCGTTGTTTAAATTCGGTATTAGGCCCTTGTTCAGCATTTTCAGCAATGGCCTAATGGCTGATGTTGATGACGATGACCAGTCACATTGTAGGACAAGGTACTTCGTGAGGTTCTCTGCAAAATGATTTCCAACTAGTGAAAAGTAGGCCGCTATTGTTGACTTGTATACATTTTTCAAACATCGACTAAGACTAAATTCGCAGATCACTTTGCCATTTACTTTGCGGAATTGCCTAACAACTTAATAAAAGTAAATCGCGGAAGGGGCAGGCGCGTGACAAATGACAAATAAAACACACAATTTAATTTTTTGCTACATCTAGCCGTTGTTCTTCGTCAGAAGAAAAACGCAGTTAAACTTAATGCGTTTTTCCTCACAACGGTTGCAGAGGTAATCGCCAAATCGAATTATTTACTTCAGATCGGCAGTTACGTAACTAAGCATTTATCTACCGTTGGCGATTAACGTTTTAGCACCGCTTCTCAAATTTACTGAACCTTGCACCTCATATTATTAGAGAGATAAGTTGAGTTATGAGGACGTTGTTTTTGTTGACTTCGTATTTGATGAGCTTACTCGTATGTACGAAATATTGCTATGCTTATCTCAATTGGCAACATTAAACATTTTGAAATAGTGTTCAATTTAACCAAATTTTATAATGTATATTATCACGGAATATAATAGGGGTTAGAGTATTATTTTTGAAAATATTCAGATAATGTGAAAGAAGTGTCGCCCCAAAATCGTTAACAAAGATGACGCCACCTTGTGGAATAGTTGTCTGTCCCAAGGCACAGAGAACAGTAATTACCTACAAATTGCTTAGTAATAATCCTGCTGTAGGATTTTGTGCGCTGTGACCAAATTACTTTGAATGAATATTTAACTTTAATCGAAAATGTAAAAATGGTAATATTTAAATTTTAACCTTTATTTTAATGAATCGAAAAAAAAGATTGGCAAAGAAAATAATATTGTCAATGCAGCCGATCGCCTCAACAATATCATTCATTTAAATAATTAAGGAGTAAGTAATGGATCATATTTGCATCGTAAATTCTTTCCATATCAGGAAATGCGAAACGTTTTATAAAACTTAACTTTTAATTCAATGAATAAAAGGCAACTGGGAAAGTAATAAATCTGTCTACGAACATTAGTCGCATTAACTAAATCAAGATGAATGCACCCACTACGCCGCTGCACGCAGCGAAGCGAAATAAAACAAATACAATGCACATTTATGAAAAAGACCTCCATTTCGGCACTCTGAAATGCCCCACTAACCTTATTCTCTCTAATGAAAGCGTAATATCATTAATTGCGATCTTGTTTGTATAATAAAGCTAGTTTACAACAATTTAATTAATCTCGATGTGAACGAAATTCAAGGAATTAATTAATTCCGTCATAGTTACATTGCGGTTATCTAAAGGTACTTACAACCGTAATGTTTTCACAGAAGTAAGTAATAAGTCCGACAATGAACTATTTAATTTACATATTGTGGAATTTAATTCTAGTCACATGGAAATGGAAAGACTTACCTTTTGACCTTGTTCCATTTGAGTCCAAAATTTTCATGAATATGTTGAATTGAATTATTATGAAAACTTAAATACCAAGGATAAAGCTTATTAGCATTAAATATTTAATTTTGGAAGAAACACGATAGTTGAACCTGGAACATTTAGTTTCGAACGTGTGTCGTGACGTGAGGCATCTTTATCATAATGATTGTTCTTCTTCTTCCTCATTTCCTCATCGCTGAGAATCAATACTATATAAAGTTTTGTTTCCATGCTGTCGTTATTACGGACTTTTGTTGCGTGGCGACATTCTCGTTTGTGGGTTTGTGCTGCTACACAAAACTTTTGCCTAAGATCAATTAATTTTAATAAAGCAAAATGCGGTTCTTAGCCTTCCGGGCCACACACGTAAGAACGCAAGTAACGCGATATTTATTAAAGAAATATTAAAAATACTATAATGTGATGCGCATAATGTGAGAAAAGTGAAAGTAACAAAAACAAGGTCTTAGGTCGTTATCTAAGTAGGTATATACCGTACTAGATGCTATGTGTACCGCCTTGGGTTTCGACATTTTCGACTAATGTCCTATTCTAGGTTTAGGCATTAATAATGACAACTTTCTGTAATAAGCTTCAGTTTGATTTCAGTACAATTTCAGAGAATCAAACAAACAAAAAGAGCCAGTAGACGAAACCCCGCTATTTCCGCTCTTAGGAACGCAAGGTTAACTAATAAACCTGACCAAACCGAACTAAAATGAATTAAGGATCTTATTTTTCACAGAATCGCTAACCGACTTTACGATATGACCGATACGATCGGGCGACAAAATATATGTATGTACATATACAACATTAGTCGTTACTGTGGAAAAGGTTAATGGAACAGAAACACTACGTGAACGTGACTCATGTCACAAATGAATTCTCGACGTAGCCCCGGCGAAAATACACCGTGTTACGAAGAATGTCCTTATTACATTTCTAGAATAATCATTTAGTTGCAAAGGAATTCGTAACTAATGTAAAACATTCTTCTTTTGACCTTATTAAACCTTGAGACCACTTACAGATAATGAAGTGCAGTAAAGTCTTAAGGAAAAAGATCAACTGAGTTGAGTGAACGAGACTCACTATTTGAAATCTAATTTTCACAAACAGAGATACCAATTACAGGACTTTGCAACCAAACCGAATAGGTATAGTATAGATACCGCCTGGAGACAACCAAAACTCACTAAAATTTCTGTCACTACTCTTCAAAACCTCGTATCTAGTTTGTAGATCGATACTGAGATAAGTTTTGTCTTAATTACGTATTTGTTACTTAGTGAGTTTTGATTGTCAGGAGACGATAACTATGGAGTATTTTCGTCTAAAACTAATATCCAAACTAACAGCCAAAATATGCCTGCAAGCAACTGTTAGCATAAGCAATTTCTGCATACAAGAGCTTAATATGACATTTTTAGAAACACTGAATGTGTCACAGGCTCACAGCTATCACTATACCAGATATCACACCAATTTTAGCTAAGACTAAAACGACAACATAAGTTACAAAGTTACAATAGTTAATAATATTCAATGTCCAAAAGTTTACACAATGATTAGAAGGTTTCAGGAAATGTAATGAAATCTAAATCGAAACGGAATAAACAAAACAAAACTAATAGTAATACAACGTGAAAACTAAACTAGCCTCAGTGTTCGACTGTTCGCGGATTTTGTTTTTGTGTAACGTAGCTGCATCAATCGCTTTACAGATACGGGAGGATTAAATCGAGTTGTGGGAATACTTTTCTCTACTTCTTTCTATCAAATATTCGGTATTTTCTTTATTATTTTAACCATATAAAGCTTCACTTAATTCCAGATAAAGATGGTAACATCACACGATCAAAGATTTCCAGAAAAGCCTGTGAAGTACATTTTTTATTTTAGTAATCGTATTTTGTATTCTCGTGTCATCATTTTGTCATAAAATGAGAGGCAAAAGAGACTCACGAGTTTTTATTGAATTGTGTACCTATATATTATGGCTCAATTGAAATGTATACATTACTTCACAAGCTTTGATGTTTCTTATTTGGCGTACTTAGCGGCCTTAAGCAAACATATCTTCGGATACACTTCATACACTCAACTTGTCTTGTCATTTTCAAAGAGAAAGCCGTTATTTCTGACTACCAATTCCGAGTTCCAATGGAGTTCGGTAACCGATTTCTGCAATAATCGAACAAATATAAAAGTATGATCCTTTGTTTCAAGTTTCCCGGCGGTCGGGTTGTTACGAAACTGGACGTTTAATTTGAAGCAATTTTCTCGTTGCAAAACTTACACAAGCGATCTTGTACTATTGGTATTTCTCTACTATTGTAGTTGTAAAAGTAAAAGCATCGCAGATTATTGACGTCGTCGTTAAATTCATTCCTATTATGTGCGTGAGTTTCATATACAGAGTATACATGTGGTGTAAATGTACCTATTAGATTACATTGTAAGTGGAGTGTGTTTCCAAGGACCTAAGTCAGAGTGCTTTTCACTGTCAAAAACAAATTTCCTCTTTCATTTCAAAGCCAACCCAATAAAGATTACGTGTTTTTGTTTTCAAAATCCTTTTCTGGTCGCTAAGCTTTGTAACTTTCGAAAGCCAGAGGTGCTTCACCAATTCTGCGAATGAATTACGAATGAAAGAATGAAAGACACTAGGTATATGTTCATGTGTTAAGTACACATATTTATTTCATTCACAGTCAATTGGCCATTGTGCCTTATCAAATTATGTTTTGTATGCAATGCACTGCTTCATCAACAATGTATTACTTGTAATGGGTTTACAAAAGGAATTACTAATGCTAACTGATCTCATTGGGCGTTATTATTAGGCGTTGCATTACTAAACAGTATTATACTTAGGTTTGGTTTTAGAGATAAACTAATTATTAATTACTTCACCTCCAATATCATTACCATTAGATACTTTTAATATACTGAAATCGCTCTGGCACTTACGATGATAACTTTGGTCATTTTGTATTTACAATTAATGAATGTTAAAGTTATCAAATTGCTTTATGATTTATTTATTATTCAGGTTCGGTGAGTTAGAACAGTCCAGATTGCGAGCAAGCGCTATCGTGCCTAGACCAAGCTTTCCACTAAATCCAGTACTTTCCGCAGTCATCAATTACATGCCGTCGGTGGTAGCACATCGGAAGACAGCCTACAGTGGTGACTTCCCCATGCCCACTGCAATGCGGAACCTATAAACCTCTTTATGGCGCATTACTTGTATTTATTGTTTAGACATTCATTATGGCGGGACATTTAAACAGGGAGACATAATGGCTTTATTGACGTGGCGTCGCGAGCAGTGTTTTACTTTACCGATCTGTAATGCAGACGTTTTAAAATTCTATGTAGATAGGTAGGTACGTATGTGACAACAACGGTCCCTCCATTTCATGATCTTTATTGAAAGTTGGCTGCCTAGACCCGATATCTCATCATCTTCCTTTCGCTTAAGTGAGAAATACTTTACCGGGTCGCATCCCTCCCTGACCTCGACATCCCTTTTTCACTTTACTCACAACACAAGTCAATATTTATGTTGCGTAGGTGCGTATAAATGGGCTAATACGAGTATATCACACGCTGTCCAGAAATGTCTATTTCATACGCGATATGATATACTGGCTAAAAACACTGGTTGCACTCTATAGAGAACCCTTGCAGCAAAAAAGAAAATTACCAGGGAAAATATATAAAATTCGCTCGCGCGCCCGTGACGCAAGAATAAAAATGGCGGATGAGTCCCCTGTTGGCGGGAAAAATGAAATATGGCCGCCGCAAGACCCGCGTCCCGGGAGCCAACTCGCGCTTCCTCCTTTTACCTTTTATACTCGTTATTATTGAAAAAAATATTTTCGCTGTGAGTGTTGCGACGAACATTTGGTTTTATTTCGATGCTTTGCATAATGCATGGCTGAGTAAAATATGTTCTCGTGCGTAAATGAGTTAGAGGAGTCTTTTCGGTTTGTTAGTGATTTTATTGCCTCGACGAGTGGGAGTTGTATTATGCTTATTTTATATGCTTTTATTTTGAAAACCACGCACGCGCGTCGCACAAGTTTTTTTTATTGAGTAATTACTATGTAAAATACCAAATTTTAATGAAATAATGTTTTTATTGTGCAAATTTTTAATAAATAGTTTATCGTTTATAGTCAATCGAAAAGCTGGTTCGATGACGTTTTATCGTTAACCAAAAGTTTCAAGGCCGATTGATTGTTTCGTCTTATTTGTTATTTTCAATGGCTGAGCAACTGGCCCTGTGGCGCAACGGATAACGCGTCTGACTACGGATCAGAAGATTCCAGGTTCGAATCCTGGCAGGGTCGCTTGCAAAATATGTTTTTGTATTTTTTTTTTTTGTAAAATATGTGTTGATTTTTAAGTAAATTCTACTCGTAAATTCGGTGACTGTAGATATTAGATACATGTACATACATAGTTAAAGGCTTAATAAAAACAAAATTACGATCGCTTCTTTTGTGTGACGAAAGTTACTCATACAAAATGTATGGGTAACTATCGTAACACAATGGAATCAATTAAGTTTTGTTTTAATTAAAACCCTTAACTACGTGCATGTATTTTGAAAATGACTCATTAGCCGTTTCGTTATCCAACGAACCTACTTTTTGTATGAATTTACTGCTTTATTTCTATTTATATCTTATATTTTTAATTTAACTTTAATTTTTTATTTCTGTACTAGAAGAATCCTACAACTATCAATTATTATACTTTTAGACTTAAAGTACATTTAAAACCAGATACTAAAATATTAACTTCGCGCTTACGGTGTGAGGCTGTGTCTCATTTAGTCTCATTACGCATGCAATAAGGGGCACCGTTACACCGGGTCACCATGCCAGAATGCAACAACTGCACACGTGTTCCAAATGCACTTACGACATTTTATAAAACAATGGCAGCATAAAACATGGAGATGGCGACATTTTCGCCCGCGCCTGCATTTCCATACATATTAATGGCACGGGATGAGCTCCTTTAACTAAATAATCCTTGTTTCGCGGCTTTGTTATGTTAATCTGAGCATTCTGAGCCACTCGTTGCTTATAGTAGAGGATCCCGATATAGAACGACCTTCACCGAGATGTTTATTTGATGAAATGTATTTTATATTTAATTTAATATGTCAATAAATATATTGCACATATGGGTTGCCTAACAAATTTTAGTCCAGGGTATGTTTTATTAAAAATTAAATATATTTTTTTAAACATTTCACCGGTTTGATTATTAGATAAATTCATAATAAAATAATCTTAATTTTATTTAATTTCAATTCAATAATCAGACCGTTGCAAAATGCTAGTAGGTATAGATTTACCTGTTTATATTATACCTGGCTACCCGATAGTTGTGACGGGAAAAGAATAGGCAACCTAACGTTTGCATATTCTATGGGCTTCATACTTTCGATTGGTATCATAATTTATCTAATATAAATCAAACCGGTGAAATATTAAAAAAAAAAAAAAAAATTTTTAATACTAAAATTTGTTAGGCAACCCATATGCAATATACAAATTAAATTAAATATAAAATACATTTCATCAAATAAACATCTCGGTGAAGGTGGTTCTATATCGGGATCTTAGACTATTATGGTGAAATATCATTGTCACGGTGATTATTAGCTTGTTGTCAGGAGTTGGTCGATAGATGGCGCTAAACGCAATGGCTCCAGCGGTTATGAACTACATTGAAATTAAAAACAAAACTTCTCATGATAAAAACGCCAAGTTTTGTTAGGAAATATAGCCTGCATATTGTGCTAGAAATTATATCCTAACTACATAGTACAGGTTAAGTAATGGAAGAAACAGAAAATGTGCAAAATGTTATTTCTGTTACTTACAAATCTTTTTTATAGCTTTTTTGCATTATCATATTTCGAAATTAGCAACGTTTGCCTTCATTTACGAAATTTATTAAAGCATCGTGTGTAATTTTATAAAAAAATGTAGTAAAAACAGGCGAAAATGTTACGACGGTTTACTTTATTCTTCCAGATATTTAATTTACCGCCAAGCCGGTAAGCTGCTCTAATAAAGCGCTAACGATTAATAATGTTGCATCTAAATCACTTATCTCGCCCCTTTTATTAATGCCATACATAATTCACCATTTCTGTATAAAAAAAATCCTTTAGTCCCAATTTACGCTTCATAATTAAAAGGGTATTAAGAGTAACTTCCAAATATCTTAATATAATATGCTAGCAAAAATTACTAGACTATTCCCTTACGTGTAAGAATAACTCATTCCGAGTTTTATAATTCCTACTTAGGCATAGGTATATGAGAAGACGAAATACGCGAGTAATGACAAGTGAGAGTACTCATTTCATTGGTAGCAATATATTCATTTATTGCAATGAATATTTATTTGTCAATTGTAATAAAGCATTAATTTCAAAATTAAATATAGGTCTAAACTTATACATACCTACTTTAGGTACAATAAAATTTGTCTACTAACAGTATTAGTCTAATAAAGTAGTTAAACTCATTATTCGTTGTTACTAGCCCATACTTACATTATAGGTAATATATGTAGGTCAAATTTTGAACGAAGCTTTCATAAATTTAATTTAAAAGTATTTATTTATTTTTCCTACTCCTCCCATTCGGTACGTTCCTCCGTTTGGGGATAAAGTTCAGATTTCAAGTAATTAAAATCAAGAAGTTCTAAGCATTATTCTCGACATTATAATTACGTAACGTATCGGTGTGTTCGTTGTGGAAATATTTGCTTTACATAAACAAAGTTCGATGTTGGAACGTCGATTCCAAGTGATGGGTGGCGATGGCGTAACAAGGAACATAAGGCAATCTCAAGTGCAAAATAAACATAAACTTGTCGACCTACTTATATAATACTAATTGACATACATAAATACTTCAAAATATTATTTAATGCCTTCGCACAATATTTTGGGATAGTTATAGATTTTATACCAACACGAAAGTTTACAGTTCACGTTAATCAGTGATAACAACGACAACTACGTCCAAATCCATGTTTGGAATTTATCCAAAAATAAAAGCACTCTTAACACAAAAATAATTCGGTTAGAAAAGAGAAAAAGTAACTCGTAAAATGCCACTACACTATTTATGCGTATATTGGTAATATGACCAAAAAAAGTAAATATGACCTGGTACCTATAGGATAAAAATGCATTAAAAATAACACCACCATTAAACATCTGAATAAGTTTCATAAATTGTTTTCGGTTATACATAAAGCCTGAATATATTGTTTCGGATGTCTTTTCTGATGTAGTTTTTTTTCGCGACACATACTTCAGTGTTTACAATGAAGCGAAAAGTTGAAAAATTTAATGGTTCAGACAGGATGCGAACCTGCGTTTCCAACGACTTTCTGGGCCAACACGGGCGTCCTACCAACTGGACCACCGAACCAGATGTCAGAGCCATTGAATCTTTCAACCAGTTGCTTCAACATGCCTTAGGGTGGCATCGTAGCGCCATCTACCGTAAAGATTTGGACTTTTTTTATAGTCGGCACCATCGTCTTAAATTTGTTGAGAATCTATAGTAACGATGTGCTAATACACCCAAATTAATTATTTTTATTAAAGCAGTAACGTCTGCTAACGTAAACCAAATGCTTACAATGAAGCGAAAAGTTGAAAAATGTAATGGTTCAGACAGGATTCGAACCTGCGTTTCCAACGGCTTTCCGGGCCAACACGGGCGTCCTACCAACTGGACCACCGAACCAGATGTTTTTCAATTTTTCAACCTTTCGCTTCATTGTGTAGCAGACGTTACTGCTTTAATAAAAATACTTCAGTGTTTTTTACTTGTTTTTTTATTATTTCCAGATAAACCTGCGTTTGATCCTGGTGTCCGGCAAGACGAAGGAGTTCGTGTTTAGCCCGGTGGATTCGGCGGGCGATATTGCGATACACGTCTACGACAATTGGCCTGAAGGTGAGCGCCGTTTTGTTCACTAAGTAAAAAAAATAGAAAATGCCAATTCTGACCGCAGGCGGCAGAAACAAGCGTATTCTCTGAGCGTTTGAATCTGGTATCTGGTGTCATGATTATTATTATAAAATAGACTCCAGAGTGTCGGATGATGTTCGGATTAATAAGAAAATCAATACTAAACATGTCTTTAACCATACCTGACCACACAACATTAACCGTCGTAAAAACGCTAAAGCTTGGATTGTGATTTGTGTATCATAGCATAGTCGTGAATCATAGAAAACCATGCAAACCAGTAGTGTCACAGCGGTGGCCCGAGACCACAAATGCGAGTAAAGACTTGAGCGCTTTACCCGCCGCCCACATTTTATGAGGTTTTATTATTTTTGATAAACATTAAAGCCGATTTAAAGGTTTGGTTAGTTAGGCATTACATGGGTAATGGATATGGGCCGTTCAAACGCTAAATTTGTTATCAATTTATCATTCTGATTTGCGACTTAACCGATATGATAATGTCATTGATAATTTTTTTATGCTAGTTCATACCTACGGTGTAAATAGTATTGGAAAATAAATAATCATACTACTTTTATACAAAATTTGTCACATTAGTGATTGATGACTGTGATAGAAGGAAAATAAAATTCCTTCATTTATCTCCCCTGTTTCATATAAGTCTTCAAACACAGTAAACTATTTTATGTATGTAATTGAATTAATTTAGAAACAACAGTAGTTTTTGCGGACCAACTTATCCCCTTCGAGATCCCAAATGACTCTAATAATCGTCTTTACAACGTTATTATTTCCACAATTTCCGATGTAGCAAAAACTCCAAATGGGTCTTTTTATTCACGTGGGCCGAAAGGACTATAAATATCAGATATTACGAGGGGTGCCCAATGGGGTGTGGTCGATATGACACTATGGAAATCAGTTTTCAGCAGAACGGAGTTCGGATCGTAAACTGTAATGGAAAAATATCATAGTTTAATACACTGTTGAGTTATAGGACAGTGATTGAGTCCCTTCCCATGACGAGGGGTAAAGAAAATATTGACAAAAGGGTCAGTAACTTAAACAAACCTATATAAAATCCCATCTTTCAAACCTATACTTTAACGTTTTCAGCTAAACATTATTTTTGAACTGCAGGGTATAATGTACGATTTTGCAAGAGCAGTCGATAACTGTGTAGCCATCCCGGGTGTCTAAAAGTTTAAATTGCTCTTTATCCAATGATAAACACTATCTAGAGAACAGAGTCGGTAATCCAACGCGGGAGAGACTAAGTTTGTCGGGAATTAGACAGGCTTTCACTATGACTGATACGCCTGGGGAATCCATTGTATTCCTATGTCAGTCCACGTGTTTTTGTTGAATATCAATATTTGAATGGTCATCGTGGGGCGTGATGATATTCATTTAGTAATTAAATGAGTAAAAAAAGTATTTATTTATAAAACTAAAATTAACAATAAGTTAAACTAATTATAGAACTAAAAGAGTTCTATGACTATGAACCTATATATGAATAAACTACAAATCATAAAATAACACACGAATCGACCTAACCCTAAAAGAAATAGGATTGTGTAATACATACTTAATATAGGTTCAAAATGTTCAAATGCATACTAAGTACCTATATATATAACTCTCATGACCCAGAACAAATATTGCACTTCGTCACACAAAATGTTTGTTACCCTTGCCAGGATTTGAACTGCATCGTTTTTCAACTGTGATTAACATTATCTGATAATACGAATACCAACTAACTACACAAAAATATATTCTGGTTCTCCAGACAACAAGATATTATTAAACAGTATTCATTACAGACGCTTTCTTTGATTATGACATAAACATAGACGTTCCTTTATATCACTTCGATGTAACTGGTCAGTCTAAACATTTATAGACTTACAGATAATAAAAATTAAAAACAGATAAATAGAGGCCGCTTTTCTTAGATCTCTGTTTCCGGCCTTCATCAGCCGCGCCCTGGGAATTCTTTATACTTTTGTTTTTCGCCGTTCATTTGTCTCCCCCGAACAATGTTGTCTTGATTTGCATCCGTCACATCTTTTCCGTGTTTCTAGCGTGGACGATCTTCCTGAATCAAAAGACTTGATGAGTAAATATTAAATTAGTTTGACTGGGGTTCAAATGCTTCATATTTTTTCCTGTGTGAGACAGGCAAGTGCAAAACAAGTTATAGATCTCCATCTGTGTTTGATGTAATCACAGTCACGATGTAAGCATTTACAGAATTACTTAAAATAAAAAGGGAAAATAGAGGAGGCTTTTCTTTAGATCTTTGTTTCCACCCGTCGTCCCTCCTGCCCTGAGAGTTCCTTATACTTAGGTATTTTTGTTTTTGGCCGTTCATTTGTCTCCGGCAAACAATGTTGTCTTGATTTGCATCTATTCTGTCCGTGTTTCGTGGACTATCTTTCATATACAACAGACTTGTTGAGTTAACTTGAAACTAGCGTAATTGGGGTATATACATATTTTGTTAATTTTCCGTGTTATTGTTATAAACTATTTGCCGTAAAAGATACCGAATTGAGTTTAAAAATATAGCGGTCTTAAAGCAAAGAGTCTTCTCGCTAGGCTGGGTCAGATACAGAAGACTAGTCTCCTGGACATAGCGCACATTGTCAGGTTCTCAGGTTCCTCTCTGAAGTGCGAACCACTGGCAGCTTGGGCCTTGCTCCGCTGCCGACGGCACCCTGGGTCACACTTTCTGTTTACACTTTCTTAAACATTAGCGACCCACCCCGGTTTCACATGGGTCCATGGGTGAAATGCTGATAAATTATGCATGTATTATACATATAATATAAACCTTCCCCTCGAATCACTCTACCTAGCTATTTAAAAAAACCGCGTCAAGATCCGTTGCGTAGTTTCAAAGATCTAAGCATACATAGGGACAGACAGACAGACAGCAGGAAGCGACTTTGTTTTATACTATGTAAGTGATACGTATCAATTTTGTAAGAAATCCTAATCTAAAAAAGCTAAAAATTAAATAAATACGCGGACAATAATGTGTCCACTGTTTTAGGAATTGGGCAATGTAACATTCCGAACATTTCTACTAGATTCTCGCTGATAAAATCACAATATCCGAGTTCATAGCCATAATTCTGTTCGGATAAGCTGGCTAGCGGCCCGATCTACTCGTGGGTGCCCGCGTAATAACTTAGACGGGGATTTGCGGCTAGTATCGCGTGCTTTTGTTATAAAGTCGGATAAAAAATGTGAAGAACTGTAAGCGAGGCTGAAATATTACTCATGTTAGGTGGTGCCTTTTAACAGTTTTTACTGTACAGAGATAGGAATGTAGGTAATAGCACATTACATACCTGCAATCTGGGACATTCGCGAATTCACCGACGTATGTAATGTACTTACTAAAACGCGGTAGTTTCATGTAATGGGTGTAATTTATATGAACGTATGAATTTTTCTAAATGAAACGACACACGTACAGATGTTTTATCCTTGAGTAAAACTAGAAACTCTAATACCTAAATTTTATACATCTATACATATAATAAAGCTGAAGACGGTCGAAAGGGGATGCTTAGAATTGATAACAGAACACGTTCCAACAGTTTTTAGAATGTTTGTCTGTTTATCTGTTTATTTAACCGAGCATCACGTGAAAACGGCTGAACGAATTTTGATGAAAACTACATTAATCCGTTGAGAAAATCCTCGGCCATATTACCTATAGGCTATAATTTTTTTACCAATAAAAGGGGCGGTAGCCATTACACTCGATTGAGTTAAGTTTGCACCTGAATCTTATGGTGCTACTTAAGAAGGAGGTGCAAATATTTATTAAATGATAAAATATTTAATCTGGACAACAGTCATCTATCGTATTCACTTTACTTTACTTCAAGGTCCTGCTCCAGGAGAGAGGGAGAGAAATTAGGGGTGAATTAGTCGTTTACTGACATATACCGATTTCCACGCGTGCGGAGCCGCGGCCACAGCTAGTATCATATAAAATTGTACAATATTTTGATTTCAAGGAAACCCACTTTAAAACAGATTAAGGTTTTTTGCAACGCTGGTATTCAGTTTTGGTAGATAGTCTTACCGAAAAAATACAAACCCAAGCATGTGCGTAATCTGGATCGATGACGTCACAAAGAAAGCAATTAACGTCTAAAGATAGCACCGCGAAAATTCCACATTTTCAACACTTAGGCTATATCAAAAAGGACGTAAGTACCATTGGAGCCTGTATATGGTACCGACGTTTTAACTCGAGAAGTAACAGAGGCGAGTAAAGCCCTACAAATCACCGGCACTAACTCGGGCCGAACGTACGGCGGCCATAATTCGCAACTACCACCACCTACAAATTAGACACCTGCTTTTTATTTTTACTCTTTTGTGGTGGTGCTGCGACCGGAACTTCCACTAAATACTTTTCAACAAGCCTGGTGTTTGTTTTTATGGGAAATTGGGGAAAAAGAGCTTTCGATCTGATTAGCGATGATCGCTGTTCTTAGATTAGATGTGTATCTATAATGTATTCTGTTAAATGTGTTGTGTATTTATACATGATTATAACTTAATAAATTAAACCTCGTCTAACCATTAGTATTCTACAGCAGCCCAAAAAGAGACATGTCAGCCACCTATTTACCTATATTGTCACTAACAGCCAAGTAAATACTGCAGTCTCAAAGCAAACAGCCGTTTAACTCTAATAAACAACAATTAACGTAGCAAAAGCCAAAGTGGCGTAATCGCTATAATACGGTGTCCAGCAGCAAAAGACCACCAAGCGCAAAATTAGTGCCATTTTAGACTCAATGTGGGCGCGCCATGATGGGTTTTGTATGAGATGGTGGAGTTAGTATGGTTTGGTTGTGCGGTGGGGAGATAAAGGCGTACTCACACGTGGGACACTGACCTCGCGCAACGTTGCGCCGAACGAGGTCGTCGCGTCGCTAATTACTCACTTTTTTCGCACTTCATAAGCTGTGGACGTACGTGGTTTGCTTACGAAAATGTTCAGTTCTTTACACTCGTACCTTTTTTGTGATAATCATTAATCGACGTTAATCTGCTTTAGATTTAGACCAAACCTTCATCTTGAATCACTCTATCTATAAAAAAAACGCCTCAAAATCTGTCGCGTAGGAAAGATCTAAGCATACATAGGGACAGACAGAAGGAAGCGACTTTGTTTTATACTAGGTATAGTGATTAATAAAGAATGTCATTTTAAAAATAATAATGAATAATGCCATGCTTCACCTATACGTGCAATTATACGGCGGCGTTGGAAAGGAAGAGATTGGTTGTATTATGTCGATTCTCGAAACCCTTAATTGCAAATAAACAACATAACCTAGCCCGCGGTTTTCCTCCCATTCGTATTCTCACAGCGCTTATTCAAAAATGAAAGCTTTAAAATGAGAAATTAGGTGACCCTAATCGAGATTCCGGAATAATTCCCGCATACCTACTCTTATTATACCCTCGTTATGGTTCCAAAATAAAACGGTTCGCACACTTCTTGGGTACATTTATTTATAAGTAGGTACCTACTATTATATAATTCAGAAAATCAGATTTGTATAGGGAGGAGTCATTCAATTTATTATTTCTGGATAAATCTTGTCACGCCAAAACGGTTGGACGGATTTTAATTTAACAAATTTTGGTAGAGTATAGGGATAGCTGGACATCAAACTTCCAAACGGTACGGAACGGTAAAAAAAACCGGCCAAGAGCATGTCGGGCCACGCTCAGTGTAGGGTTCCGTAGTTGCTCATCCTTCACAATAAACTGCTGTTTTAAGCCCGAGGTTTAAGTTAAGACAGATTTTAAGCTCTATAAAAAGGTCGTAAACGCCCTAGAAACTGTAATCACTTATTACCTTCTGGAAGTCAACTTACGACCTTTTAAAGAAAAAATATGAAATTTGGCGATAACTCAAAAACGGCTTGACCGATTTTGTTCAATATAGTTTTCATTGAAAGTACTTATAAGGCCGCATTAACATGAATTTTTCCATATTTTTTTGACTTGTGGTTCAAAAGTTAGAGGGGGGGGGACACAATTTTTTTTATTTTCGGAGCGAATATTTACAAAACTACTGACTTTATCAAAAAGTAATGTTTGAAAACCCCTATTATTTTCAAGAGACCTATTCAACGACACCCCACACACTAGGGTTGAAACGAAAAAAAAAAAACACCCCCACTTTAGGTGTTCGAGAGGTACCCGAAAAAAAATTTTTTTTTTAGTTTTTATTTTACCGTTTTGTCGGCGTGATACATACACATACTCATACCAAATTTCAGCTTTCTAGTACTAATGATCACGGAGCTAAGCCGCGGACGGACGGACAGACGGACAGACGGACAGACGGACAGACGGACATGGCGAAACTATAAGGGTTCCTAGTTGACTACGGAACCCTAAAAAGGTTTCAAGCAGACAAAGTTGCGGTCAGCTTCTTGTACTCGTATACGTGTAAGTATTGCCATTGGGAAAACTGGACAATGTCGATTAACTATAGAATTAAACATAAGACTTGTAATGAAAAACGACAGCATAGAAATATAAAAGGATTAGGCTACGGTAGAGACAAATAGTATTTTTTTAGTTTATGTTTAAAAATTTACTAATCGTCTTTTATGTCCAATTGTCCATTAACCTTTTGACCGCCACAGTCGGCTGTGGCCGTCAACAAAAAATCGTGCCCCTGACGCCACGTCGGCCACAGCCGTCCAAATTTCAATGATCAAAAACTTTGTAATTCTAACCGCTACAAGTATTTTTCAATCCCTGTTGATTTTGGGGCACATCTTTTTTTTTTTACTCTGGCGTCAGTGGCACGGTAAATTGCTAGACCGCTTGGCGGTCAATAGGTTAAACTAGAAGGTACTCCTTACTTTCGTAATCGAAAAAAATACTATAACCATCTTTGGATCTCGAATATCCATAATTAGTTAAAATCTGTCCAGCTGTGTTAGCCTGATGAAGCCGCGAAGTTATTCTGACCGATAGGATCTTTCCTAGTTCCTAAGGAAATAATTACTCCATAATCTCTCCATTCTAAATAAGTCCGTCGGTGTAGATGTCGTATTATGAAGATCATTTCAAGGAAAGAAATGTACATTTATTTGGTTTATGTTCACAGTTGAGAAAAGCGCCATCTACACGAGCGCGATGTAACTAATAGTCGGCGATAAATGATGTGTCTTCGATGTAGTTGTAACTTGTGTTAGTGTGTGTAAGTGGCTGCGCGAGTCAATAACACCCAACATTTACACGCCGTCTGTCGTAAGCCTCCATAGCTCAGGGGTTAGAGCACTGGTCTTGTAAACCAGGGGTCGAGAGTTCAAATCTCTCTGGGGGCAGTTATGAAATATACTTTTTATTGTTTTTGTTCATGTTTTACGAGAGTTATTTTATTGATATTTTAAGGATAAATAAAAAAAATATATAATAAAAATAAAATATATTTTTAAATATTAAATATTAGATTAAATATTAGGGGCGAATCATACACAAATCGACATAGTCCCAAACTAAGAGATAGTCTTAAAACGAATTAGGTATGCATTAATTTATTAATTTTGCATAGTAACAAATGAAATTATTATGACATGAAAAAAAAACTATTTTGCGTGTGACTATTATTTTATTGTTGAAAAATATTAGCTAGCTAGCTAGCGCATCATTAACATCTAAATCATTTTGTTCAAGGTCTATCTATATTAGTAGTGACTGGCCGAATTTTGGTTTTCGGTCATTTATGGGCACAAATCATGCTTCAGCAATATTTTCGTTTTCGGCCATAAACCAGCCGAAACTTCGGCCTGGCAGAAAATCATAAGTCTATGTATAATTACGGGTGCCACAGCTCGGCACATTTATTTCATTTATTTAAATTAAGCCTAGGTATATTTGGTCTCTATTTTCCGTCGTGTAAAAAATACATAGGCACACGATTTCAGTGTACGGCGGCATATTTATATTTAGTAATGTCCTTATTACTTTCTTTTTTAATTCTATTTTCGGCCGAATATTATTAGATATGAATAGATTGAAGCCGAAGCTTCTTTTTTGGCAAAACAAAAATTTTATATCTTTTTAGAAAATTGATATTTTAGTAATATTATATTATATTACATAATTAGTAATTATTAGTATAATAGTTTTTTCAACGAGCGAAGTTGCAAACGCCTTCTATTGCCCAATATCGTCGCTTTACTGTCTCAACCTGGCAAAGACTAATTTCCTATCAAACTCTTCGATCAGGTACGAGGGAAAGTATGAGGACGATATGACTAAGAATCTTAGTGTTATCTATGTATGTATTTATATATTATTTATATCATCGTTTAGTGCACCCCACCCCGCACTGCAGCTTATAATCATTCGAGATCGAGTCACCCCATCTTACACAATTATTTTGTTCACTGTACCAATACCTAAATAAACCTACAACTTCCCGAGGCACACTAGTTTCATTACGAAGCTTGTTCCATAATAAGTCATAGGAGACCAGGTCAAATGCCTTGGACAGGTCCAAGAAAACACCATATACCGGTGTTTTCCTGCTGGTATAGTACTGGACGGTATTCTTGAGGGCCAGTATGGCACTCTCTGTGGACAGCCCCCGCCGGAAGCCAAATTGGGCGTCGTTTAGTATGAGGTGTTTGTCCAGCTGGTCGTCAAGCAGCCCGTCCAGCACTTTAGCCAGCGTGGTAGCTAAGGATATCGGCCTGTAATTAGATAAGTCTGAAGCGTCACCGGTTTTGTTTTTAATAATCGGAACCACAACTGTCTTCATTAATTCATCAGGCAGATAACCGTGGCTCAAACATAAGTTAAAAAACATGGCAAGTACTCTGGGTAAATGGTTTCCAGCGTACTTCAAGTGCTCAATGCTGAGGCAGTCATGACCTGGCGATTTACCTCTAACCATATATTTTATCAAAGATGATACTTGATCCGCGGTAAACATGATGCTCAGGTCAGAGAAGTCATCAGCATCGTTCACCAGTGACTGTGCCACAGGGCCTAGTGGAGATTCGACCTTGAAGTGACTTTGAAAAAGGTTAGCTATTTCGGAGGAATCACTCACGCCCCCGACACTCACGGGAAGCCCAGGCCTAAGGTTAAGTTTATTGGTAGCTTTCCAGAACCTTCCAAAGTCCTTATCAAAATGGTGTTGAGCAATGATATCCATTTTTATCTGTTGTTGATTGTCTTGACACCACTTTAACTTTGATTTGAAAAACCGTCTGGAATCACACATCTGCTTATGAATTTGACCTGCCATCGGCTTGCCATGCAGCACCCAGGTCTGAAAGCTAAGTCTAGCACTCCCGTGAGCCTCGCGGACGTGTTTGTTCCAGCCCGTTATATACCTACCCCTTCTCACAGCCCTACTATCATAGCTACTTTCAGCTGCTTCACTCAATATGTTGACAATATTTTTATACATATTTTTTAAAATGATTTTATGACTACAGTCCTTGCACTTGCGTAGGTCGTTGGCTGTCCGATGCAACATGTTGGCCCGCAGGTTTGCACGATGTACTGTACAGGTAAAGGTCACGCTTTTTAAAGCGTACTGTCAGTCTTTTTACACGTGCAGCCTGTGGACAGACTTTACGCAGAGGGCATACAACGGCCTGCGCGTTCAATATAACAACGCGTTCCGGGTGCTGATGGGGTTGCCGCGTTTCTGTAGCGCCTCTGGTATGTTTGCAGAGGCGCAAATTGACAGCTTCTCGGCGATAATGCGCAAAAGGTGCGCGTCCTTAATGTGCCGACTGCGCGGCAGCCCCAACATCATTCTGAGCGTGTTTACAGAGCGCGGTGATGCTCCTATGCTCGCCCGCTGGCAGAATTTGCATACCACAATCGTGGGATAAATCGTGGATTTTTTTAAATTTTATTTAGTCTCTTTGTCTTGTCTCAATTTGTATACTAACATTAGAATAAGTTACCTATTTGTACTGACACTAACAATCTTATGGACAATAGTCTGAAATAAATGATTTATTATTATTATTATTATTAGTACCTATAGTACAAGCTTTGCTTAATTTGGGACTAGGTCGATTTGTGTATGATTGTCCCTTTATATACATGTAAGTATATATATATATTTATTTTTATGAGTAACTTTTAATTTAATTTCTTTAACATATTATCTTCTCTGTTTCCAGCGGACTGGGCGGCGGAGTGCGTGTCCCGCGCAGAGATCCTCCGGCTGATCTACCAGGGGCGGTTCCTGCACAGCTCGGTGACGCTGGGCGCGCTCGGGCTCGCGCTCGGCCGCACCACGGTGATGCACCTCGTGCCGCGCGAGCACCTCCCGGAGCCCAACTCTCATGGTCAGTACTAACACGAACTCGACTCACTAGGTGTCGTGCTAGTCGATAATAGACTGATAGACATTGTCGCTTTGCCAGCTCGCTTGATACAGGATAATGCCGCCTGGTGACTACCAAAACTCACTACCTCTTCAAAACTTCTTAATATAAAAAAATAAAAATAAAATAAAATAAATATCAGACAACCTCACACAAATCAACCTAGTCCCAAATTAAACTCAAGAAGGCTTGTGTTATGGGTACTAGGCGACGATATACATACTTAAGAGATAAATAAATACTTAAATACATAGAACATCCATAACCCAGGCACAAATATTCGTGTTCATCACACAAATATTTGCCCTTGCCGGGATTCGAACCCGGGACCGTCAGCTCATTAGGCAGTTGCTTAACCACTGCGCCAACCGCGTCGTCTCTTATCTAGTTTGTAGATCGATACTGAGATACTGGCTTTGTTTTAGGTAGATACCTATATGTTACTTAGTGAGTTTTGGTTGTCAACAGCCGATATGAGGGTCACGGTACTGTACAATTTGCAGAAACTTTAAAATTTCTCGGAAATTTCCCAGTACCATCTTGAATGCCCGAAAGGAAATTTAGAAAAATTGACAAAGTATTTCCATGACCTGTTTGGGTTCCGTCGGTACACCAGATACGGAAACTTACATTGATATATTAGATCCACCAGGCACGTATTTTGTTTACACTCTAATCTATCAGAATTTCTCTTTAATTACATAGGTGCGTCCTATTTCTTTGGGTGCCCAGAAATATGCAAGAATTATCTATTTAAAGTATATTTCAAAAGCGATTATTTAATTTGCAGAAGTACGCTATGCCTAAACCAGTCCTCTACCCCACCCTTTTCCATTCCTCACCCGTAAGTCACTATCCTTTCCTAATCGTATTGCCATCATAATTTCTGGGCACCGAAATTTGTGACGGCATGTTGTTGTACTTAATATGTATTTCAGATATTATGTAATTTTTAAATTTAGGTGCCTAGAAATTGTTATTAGATAAGTTTATATAATTCCGAGCAACTGTAGTCTTTGTTAGCAAGTTCATACATTGATAGCTTTGGAAAAGACATTGCCAAATATATATTTTTTATAAAAAAAAAAATAGGGATTATGAACGATATTTCCTACTAAACCATTTAACTCTCGAACTATGTTTTTTTCCTGATTCTTTGTACTTAGGTATGTATTATGTATGTTGGCCCATGGAAATATTAAGCATTTACTTTGATTCTTGTTAATCTTGTCTGATTATTTTCAGGCCCTAAAGTTCTCTACATGGTCACGCGCATAAATCATATAATGTAGTAATGATATACCAGCCAATGTGTATATTCAGCATCAAAAGTAGCTGTAAATTTTAGCAGGCAATTTGACATTTGCTAGTAGTTACAATAGTTAAGTCTACTTTTGCTGCGGACCGTACAATGAACAAATTGAACAATTTATAAAATTAACGCGACACGGTCATTTTTCAATTGGTTTAGTTATATCTACGTGTTTCTATAAGACGATTGATAACTAATCTACAATTTGTTTACATTTCAGATCAACGACAAAAGAGTAAAGGCGGTTCGAGCAGTTGTTGTTCGGCGTCGTGCTGCATATTGTAATGCTCCCCAATTTGGGTGCGGCGGAGTGATGTTTGAGGACTCGATGTGTTCAGTGACGTAGCCGCGGTGCCCACCCGCACCCAACGTGCCCGCACCCATGCGCACCCGAGTGCACCCATGGGCCCCGGGCACACCCAACGCACACCCAACATCGCGAGCTATTAGAGTCAGTTTCATTTCCGATTTCAACATAGCTTAAGCGATGTCACTCGTAAACTCGCTTAGTACTCGATTCGATTTTAGATGAACGGGACACTAGTAAGCCTATGCAATTGGAGTGTAAAGTACCTCGGAATACTAGCTTGATATCCCGGCTATCGAACACAAATTCTTAGTATTATAATTTAGGCCATCTACATGAATTTATATAAACGTTACTATGGATATATTTATAAAAATTAAATGACAAATTTAGTAGTGAAACGAAGTGTGTAAATTCTCATTTGCATTGTAAATAGTATCTATAATTTGTAATTCATTAAGGGAGCGATTTGCGGGATTACTGTTCTTTGTGATAAGTTCATGCAATATATTTTTTTATTTAAATTGCTGTTTGCTAGTTGTCCCGATCGCTCGGGCTTATGAACTGATGTAACAATACACGAACACTGCGACTGTGTTTGGTTGAGATGATTGGACGGTCTTAACGGCTCGCTGTAAATTTTAGTATTACATACGCTCGTGAACGGGTGCACGCTCATTCTTTGCCTCTGTATTCCACTATCTCGGGCGATCCTCTTGCATGAGATTAATATTTAACTAAAATATACATTCACTTAGCGTACAAATTCATCTGAAATATAAGCACGAAATTCAATATTATAATGAACAAATTACGAGCAAGCTTCATTGGATCACCTATTGTAATAGCATGTCAATTTTACTAGTTTTTATTTATTAGCCTCCCAGCGTTACCAGAGTCCGACCGCTTTTGTAAATATCGACTTTTATGTTTATCCAAACGGTACCCTTTACATCGCATAGCAACCTTAAGTAAACCTTTATTTGGCATTTCGTATTTAGTTATTAATTATATTTTAAATCGGCTTAAGGTTGAGTTGTCGATGGATTATTTTGGCTTAGCCTTAATTTTTGTTATAAGCTTACAATTAAAACATGTCTTCGAAAATATTTTTTACCTATTATATTTAGAGTTGGTAATCCATCCCATCATTATGTAATGCGGAATATTTTATTATAGTACAAATTAAATTGAATTATGGAGTTGGCAATAGGCGGGGCTCACGCACGCTCGTCGCTCAGTATTCGCGGCCGCCCGCGCTTGCCGACGCGCTCGGCCACAGCCTTACGTGGAAACAAAGGGGAAGACACGGAATGACCATACACGGTGCTAGGATAACCGGCCAAGAACTGGAAGAAAATGCCTAAAATAACATGTTTAAATCTATTTTTCATAATTATTATTTGTTGGAATAGCGGCCATCTTTTTATGTGAAAAATTAGAGTGACAGACGGACAGCTGAACCTTAGTAATAGGGTTCTGTTTTGGGTACGGAACCTTTAAAATATTGTCCGTCATAATGTGTTACTGACACTTTGAAGGCGCCGAACGACTGACAGGGCCACGCGCCTATTTAGTGGCCCACTCTCGAGCGCTTGCACGTCTAGCATAACTGTGACATGCGACTCTTTGTCGCGCGACAATGTAATACAATACAACAATACTGTGTTGCGCACTAACAAGGAAAATATTACATGAGAAATTATAAATTAAACAATGGTAGTCAATAGGCGGTCTTATCGCTAGACCATATCAAATACCACCTGTCACTTTCCTTTTAATACTTTGCGAGCAAGGGGGGGTAATACTGGGTCGCGGGACAAGTGAGGTCGCGTCAAGATATCCCAGTCCTGCAGCCCATCTAGCACAACTATGCTACGCGACTCTTGTCGCGGCGCCCGTCACTCTCTCACAGTACTGCATAGAAAGAGACGGGTAATTATCTCGCGCGAGAAATAGTCGCGTATGACAGTTATGCTAGAGGTGGTGGTCGCGTGTCTTCCCGCTTTTGTTTTCATTCAAGCGGAGCCCGAGCGCAGCGGGCGGCACGCCTTTAGTATAACTCGTTGCCGTATGAATGATTTATATTTTGGTTGCTGTTTAGTTGCTGTATGTATGTATTTTGTTAAGTTGTGTAAAATATCTAGTTTATAAAGAGAATAAAATTAATTTCAACATAATTTCCATGTTTTATTTTTTTTTACGCTTTTTTTCCTGTACATATACGTGTCCGTTCAGTGAAAATTATTACAGATGTGCATGTTGCAGAAAGTTTCCAAAAAGTTGGAAACATTCTCGGAGATTTCTGGAAACTTTCGAAATAATTTGAGGAATTTCAAGTCGGAAAGTATTGAGAAATGTGAGAGGCTTCCATTCCATTTGTCAATTTTGGAAACTTTCTGTTGGTACATCAGTAAATATAATACGTTTAAATAAATAGTGGCTTTTGTATCTTCTCTAATGTATAGTCTGAGTAACGTAGGGGACTCGCGTTAAGGTGATATCGTAGGCCAGATAGATCGATGTCTTCACCGTATTTTAATATTTCTATAGAATAGCTCTTACCGATAATCTGATACAGCGTTATTTAAGGTTTCCGCGCAACGATGGTTCATGTCGTGGCTGTCTTCATTGTTATAATCAAGCATCGGAAACTATTGTGGAGTTCGGGGCAAAGTGAAGTACAGACTGACAAAAAAGAATGGCAATACTGTAGTGTCGTCCCTTTCTAATCAATCTAAGAAAACGGGGAGCAAACTTCATTATTGCCACTTAGATGGTGGTGTTTACTCTTCGACAGACAGTTCATCACACATATTTAATTTCATAAATAAAAAAATCCTATGAGACTTTATGGTAAGTAATATAAAAAAAACTGTCTAAAACAATTCTTGAAAAGGGCTTGTCAAAACGTTTCAAAAAAATAATTAAAAAAATTAAAGTACCCATGCCGCTTAGCAGACAGCTGGGCTATCGACTACATCCTTAGGCTTTGCCGTGAATAGCACTATCGTTACCGTAATATAGTAATAAATAATGTTACACAATCAGCAATAGGTATACACATAACATACCTGTAGGTATGCATAGGAATACACACCAGTTCTTAAAATTTCCATAAAATTAATTGTATATGTCGAAAGTTTGGAACGTTTCGGTCGCGTATATTTGCTGCGCAAGTACAATATGACGATAACGTAAATTTACGTTTGTATTATATTCCCTTGATTATATCACATTCACATACTAATTAATTTATCTGGTATATTCTACATGATTTAAATATTCACTTTAGATTTATTTTAGTAGATTTCGATACACGACCGGCGACCGCGAGCCACTTATTTGATGGATTATGTCGCGCGACACGGTCGCTTAAATCTGTCAGTGTTCTTTAGTAATTTAAATATTCACTTTAGATTTATTTTAGTAGATTTCGATACACGACCGGCGACCGCGAGCCACTTTTTTGATGGATTATGTCGCGCGACACGATCGCTTAAATCTGTCAGTGTTCTTTAGTAATTTAAATATTCACTTTAGATTTATTTTAGTAGATTTCGATTCACGACCGGCGACCGCGAGCCACTTTTTTGATGGATTATGTCGCGCGACACGGTCGCTTAAATCTGTCAGTGTTCTTTAGTAATCCATGCAAAGAAGTAGCTCGCTGTCGCCATCATGACTGTGTCGCGGTCCCTAAGAACCGTGTGCTAGCTTTACAATGTTCCATTTTGCCCCGTATTTGCCACTATTTAATGGTACACTGCCATTAAGTCACGTAGCACGTGGCTACTTAGCTTCATCGATTCACAATTCGCTCAACATCGATCTTCAATTCACAATCACTGCCTGAGTCAGCTAACGTCGCAACAAATCAAAGTGTTCAATAAGTCAATAACACCTAAGATAATCATTACTTGCCTAACACACTCTTTTATCTATAAAGCACGCATATGTAGGTAATATAGTACGGCACACTCATGTGTCTCTTCTCTTGCGTAAATAATTATATGCTGTGATACTTCATAGTAAGAAACGGTAGTTAACTTAACAGTGAAGCTTTTATGTAATTAAACAATCACGAGAGGTGGCATCCAGCGTCACATATGCCTCCTAATAGTCAAAATTTCACCAATCACGCCAATTTTGACACACCTTGTTAAACAGATCTTACGTCACACCTGTACCCTTACCATGAGATTACAGTGACCGTACTCGCTAACGACGGCGTAAAAGATTTGTATGGATAATTGTTGTTCTACAAAGTAGCCGCTAGGGGCCGTACTACTTTCCATAGATATCGTTTACGCTGTTGCTAGCGAGTACGGAAACGTTAAGTCATCGGTAGCTCAAACTTTTAGAACAAAAATGGCGGATCTGCGCATGTACATTTGTACGTAAATCGGCTACTGCGCAGTCAAGGTTATGCTCTAAAAGTTTGCCGGCAGCTGTACTGGTGATTATTCGATTACTGAAAACTCACGTTGCGATGCAGCTGGCCACGGCATGACTCATCTTCAGGGAATGTAAATATTCAAACATTTTTAATTTAGTGGAAACTAGCGTTAATCTAGCTTGAGTGGATATCTTAGACCGCCGCGTGGGGAGCGAATGGTGAAATGAACGCGTTTTGTAAAGGTTACCCTAACTCGACAACGAATCTGTTAGTGTGCTGAATTTTTGTGCTTGCAATTTTTTTATTAAAATAAATACTGATACTCTCTGTCCAAGCATTTATTTTCTACATATCAATTTAATATAAATTATATGATTGATATCAGAAAAAACACAAACTCGTTGTTAGACTTGTGTATCGAATTGAGATTGTCATCGCTTGTTACGTTAACCTTTTGGTATGGCGTCAATGGCACGATTTCAGCTAGCGACCGCAGCCGACTGTGGCGTTAAAAAGAAGCCAGTCATGCCATCTTATAATAACAATTAGTAGGTATTGTCAAATAAAATATTGCCTTAAATGTAAATAGCTTAGAACCTTTTGCAGCCTTAGCGCCACATACAAAAATTACTACCCATGGCTATAATTGGCGACGGGAACTACAACACAGAAAAAAAACTGTTTATGTCACCATGTGCAGTCGTTGGCGTATAACGTGAACATTTAACACTGAACAGGTTAATTAAACAATGACTTCGATTAAGAAAATAATGCTTGAACAGAAAGTATATTCACAATCCTAACGGTCAAGTGATGAGTATCGGATCTCGACCACTAGTTTTAGGGTGAGATCACTATCATTGCTACATCGCACAATTTTAGTGAAACATAATGGCACTTTCATGTTAATTTATTATTAAGTTTTAATTTTCATTTAAAATAGAAAGTATGAAATTAGCATTAATTTCTGAATACATGCGGCGGTCTCGTCTGTAATAAATTAACTAATAAAATGTTAGGTGTCACTGTATAACAGGTGTTTAACTACGTACATACATAATCTATATACTTGTTAATATTAATTAATAGTTATAACAATGTTGATTACATGTCTCTTCGGTTGGACGTTACCAAATTCATTTAATAACCGTTACCTACTCGACTACAGATGTGCATTTTGCGGAAAGTTACCAAGTTTGAAAAGATCTCGGAAATTTCTGAAAAGTCACTAGAGTTAAATCAATTTATTTCCAAAAGTTCTCTAAAATTTTAGATGAGAAATTACCGAGAAGTTTCATGTGGAAATTTTCGCAATTTTGGAATCTTTCCGTCAGTACATCCGTAAGTATACTTATCTTCAGAATTCAGGGTAGAATTTGCTTCAAGTTAACGCCATTATTTGTATTTAGTTCGAAACGGCTGTTTCTGTAGATAGTCGAAGGTTTTATAATTAAATAACGGTCGACACTGATAGGTTGTATTTGTTCCGATGACTATTGAGTTTCAATGGGGTGAAATAAAAATTTAAGAACTATCAACGCCTTTTATTAACTATTAACCTAGTCAATAATTTATACAGAGTGTATTTTTAATACAGTCTTATTTGCTTAAAGTAACCAGACAACTTTTTAACAAAAAGTGTCAACATTCAAAAATCACAGATCCGATTTTGATATCTAGTCCACAATGGCGATTTAATTTCTAAAATCCATTATCATCAAAGAGATGAATTCCGACTGAAATCAAAGTCGTCAAAAAACTAGTGGTTACTCCAAAGTTCGTAACTACCGTTGTGTTCACTCGAATATAAGTTAAGGCGAGAATGAGAAGAACAAATACGATCGTATATCGAACTTTAGAGTAAACCTCATCACCTCTAGCACAACTGCGATACTCTTTCTCGCGCGAGAAATATTACTTGTCTCTTTCTTCACAGTACTGTGAGACAGCGACGGGCGAGAGACAAGAGTCACGAAGCCAAGTTGTACTAGACGGGTTGGTGCTGACACTATTAACCTTTTGAACGTCACAGTCGGTTGTGGCCGACAACGGAGAATTGCTCCACTGACGCCAACGTCGGAAAATACCGTCAAAATCTCAATGACCAAAAACTTTGTAATTCGAATCTTTACAAGTTTCATCTTGCGTTAAGTAGATTTTACGAGAAGTGCTCACGGGATCCATGCCCTAAGTCTCCCGAGGGTCCCGACGTTTAAAGGACCTCGAAAAGCCACCGAAAACGTTTTTTTAGGATGCAACAATTATGGTCCCAAGTACTAACACGCCTTTGATCAGATTCATAAATTTCGAAAGGACCCACCTTCACCAAACGTATGGGCGTAAACGTATCTTCAGTTCCCTGTTGATAATGGAGCTACTATATCGTTTTGTTGTGGCATCACTAGCGTCAGGGGCTTGCATTGCTGCACTACTTGGCGTGCAAAAGGTTATCGCGCAGTCGGAATCGAGTACGTGAGGTACCACTTCAGTATGAACAGTGACTTGTCCAATTCGAGTTCCGCGCAGCTGAGCTGCTTGATTCTCTTCTCCACGCCCTGCAGTACCATGTGCTCTGGGGGTGTTATTGTTTCCTCCACCTGTAACGATAAATCTCTTGTTTAGTTTAGTTTAACTTTGTTCTTAATGAGAAGGTGTCCGTAACTTCGTGCACGTTTATTTTATTTATTCCTTACCATAGTCTGGCAAAAAAAAACCTTTAAGTATTCAGCTTTGAAAGCTATTCCTTGCACCACTTGATTTTGATTAAAATTTCTGCCTACAGATAGCGCTCTACGGCTGGTGCCGCACGCCCATACAAGACTATACAATACAATACAAATACTCTTTATTGCACACCTCCAACATCAAGGAATATACAACACAACATGAGATACATTAAAATAACAGGCAGAGGTAAACAACAGGCGGTCTTATCGCTAAATAGCGATCTCTTCCAGACAACCTTTAGGTAGCGGAGTAGTTGAAAATTAATGTTTGAAATTAGTAGGTGGTGCATAATAATAATAGGACTAAATGAACGACTACCATAAAAGACAAAAGTAATAAACATACATAAATAAAAATATACAGATATACTTACATAAATACTTAGACATAATAAATAAATATATTGTAACAGTAGTTTATGCAACTGATACATAATGAGAGGCCTTAAAACACGACTGTGGTTTTATGAAACGAGCGTCAGTGAGTTTCATAATAGGATCACACGAGTGTTTTAAGGCCTAATTATGTACAGTTGTATACACTACTTTATCTACACACATATCATAAGTACTCTAAGATGGGTTCAGAAGCCATGAGGAAATGACCGGCACCACTAGTGCTACCTGTAAAATATCTAAAAACGACATATACTCATGCAGTAAGAAATAAATCTGAACAAATACATAAACAGATTATTTATTGTAATAGTTGTAATTTACATTTACATTGAAACAATATTTTCAACTAAAATGTGAATTACAATAAACTTCACAATTCTACTTTCGTAACAGCAAAGAACCAACAAACAAATGACATAATGGCGGCAATTCGAACCTCCGTCAAGGCGAATGTTTTTTTTTTCTAAATCATATACAAACGAATGTATCCATATTCTCATGTCACTCGAGATCAAATGTCGTGCGGTTTTTATAAAAAAAACATACTGAATTGACGTTTCGTATCGATAACAATATTAATATCTATGGATACTAGAATAGAGACCAACTTGTGTTTTGACAGCTGTTCCTAATTTAAACTCGTAACCTTACAAAAATCAGTACTGTAATAACATTACAGTACAGATTTTACCTACTACCACAGACAAAAAAATCTCATAGTAAAATTGGTTGTAATAATGCTGGTCATTTCCTACGATTTCTGAACGCATTTTAGAGCACTAATGATATGTGCGTAGATAAAGTAATAAATAAAACAAAAACAGTATGAGCCACAAAGTTAAAGGAGCGATTATTATTGCAGTGTACTAAGGGAGAGACAAATACTGGATGGGACGGACTATCATCGATTTTTCTAAAAATGGGTGCTGATATCTTTAGAAATCCAATAGCTATCATTTGCAATCTCTGCTTTCAGGAAGGAAAATTTCCAGATGCATTAAAAAAGTCTGTTATCATTCCGGTTTTCAAGTCAGGTGACAGAGACTGTATCACGAACTATAGGCCAATTTCACTGCTCTCATCTATATCTAAAATAATTGAAAAACTTGTAAATAATAGACTCAAATCATATTTGGAAAAGAACAATATTATATCCACCAACCAATATGGCTTCAGAGAACGCAGATCTACTGAAGATGCTGTTAAAACTGTTACTTCTTATATCGTAGACAAAATTAACAAGAACAAAAAAGTAATAGGTATCTTTCTCGATCTAAAAAAGGCCTTCGATACAGTCTCTGTTCCCATCCTTGTCAGGAAGTTAGAGAATATAGGTATACGGGGAACACCTCTCCTACTCCTAACTGACTACCTATCGAATAGAAAACAGGCTGTAAGAATTGGTGATTATCTTAGCGATGAAGAGGATGTAGTATACGGGGTTCCACAAGGTAGCGTCCTCGGACCTACCCTGTTCTTGATATACATCAATGACCTGTGTCGTCTTTCTTTAAACAGTGCCCAAATTACTACATTCGCTGACGACACGGTGCTACTCTTTCAGGATAATACGTGGAACCAACTAGCTAAAACGGCTCAGGATGGGTTCGATGAAGTAACTAAATGGTTAGATTATAATCTCCTTACGTTGAACTCTTCGAAGACCAAGTATATAACTTTTAGTTTACGCAATAATAGCCAACCATCTCCCGGTACTCTTTTAATAAAAGCGCACTCTTGCGCTATGTTAAAGGATTGCACATGTCCTCAAATTGAAAGTACTGAATCTATCAGATATCTAGGGATTGAGCTGGATAAGAACCTTAATTGGAATAGACATATCGCCAATTTAACCACAAGAGTAAGAAAATTAATTTATATATTCAAAAATATCAGACATGTATGTGACAGAAAGCTGATAACTACAATATATCGCGCGCTCTGTCAATCAATAACAGCTTACTGCATCACTGTATGGGGAGGCGCTGCTAAAACTATATTGCTACCTCTTGAACGTGCACAACGCGCTGTTCTCAAAGTTATGTCTTTTAAAAACTTTAGGTATCCAACCCAAACACTATACAAAGACACTTCAGTGCTCACTGTGAGGCAGCTTTTTATCAAAAGTCTAATATTAGTTCAGCACCAAAAGCAGCCAGACCATTGTGCTACACGCCGTCGAATTGATCTAGTCTATTCAGTCCCTACATCCAGGTTGGCCTTCTCCCGTAAGTTCCATAATTACCTTGGACCTCTTGTGTACAATCGTATAAGTAAACACATAAAATTACGTGACTTAAACCTATATCAATGTAAACGAATTTTGGACGTTTTTCTTAATTCACTTAGCTATGAGGACACTGAAAACCTTATCAAATAAATGGCCAAACACATTCACATTCTATATGAATACTCACAACCATACATATACATACACATTCACACACATACACACTTAAATCTATAGTGGCACTAGGTATCGAATAAGCTATAACTTAAGTTTTCTATTTTTATTTTAAACTATCTTATTATTAACAAGAAAGAAATTCACCTCCACTATCTGCATATAATCTTATTTTTTCAAGTTCTCCACTACCCAAAGGTTGTCTGGAAGAGATCGCTCTTTAGCGATAAGACCGCCTGTTGTTTACCTCTAATTGTAATTTCTTGCATTGTATTTCTCCTGTTATTTTATGAGGTGTGCAATAAAGAGTACTTGTATTGTATAATACTTACTTACGAACACGCATTAAGCTAAGTAACTATACTCTGTCTGATCACTGGGCTCAAATGGTGTCACTTTGGCATAAGTTACTAACAAAACTCATACAAAAAAAAAAAAAAAAAAATTAAACATGTAAACTTTAGTCTTCTCAACCGAGTTTTAAACAGCGTGATCACTGGAAATGTAATTTAACTTACTTTTATACTCTGTTTATTCACTATATTTTATAATGTCTGTGTTAATTTGTTGATACACATTTAACTTCACTCACTTACAAATAATGTTATATATAAGTACCAATGTGACCGACGACAACTCTTACTTCACCGTGATACAGTTTTAACTAGTACGGGAAGTAATAGGACATCATTGTTTGCATAACTTATGTAACCAACAACTTAGAATTGTAAGGCAAGTGTCTGTTAACAACTTTTTTGTGATTTTATGTAGTTGTTTTGGTGAATAAAGTTATTATTATTATTATTATAAATAGTGTTTTTTGACGAGGGTTTTAAATGTTGCAAGAGATTGGGCACGCCTTATATCCAGAGGAAGCGAATTCCACAGTAAAGTAGCCCAGAATGTGAAAGAACCATTATAAAATTTAGAAGATGAAGGGGGAACAGTAAGAACTAAGTTTATACTATTATAGGTTATCGCGGGTTGGTTTTCCGCAACTCAACGTCGTACAATGCGCCTATTTTGCTCATACAAGACTATAAGAGATTTTTCCTAAAATCAAGACCCCTCTCCAAAAAAATCTGTTTTTCAATAAAATGTTAGCATTGTATAGTAGTATAGATATTGTAAAGTAAGGCCATGTTCAGACCGGGCTGACTGTCGGCCGCCCATTACCGCCCAAAGTGAGCGAACGTTACGCAGTTTCCATACATATTCACACATTCGGCGGCCGACTGTCAGCCCGGTCTGAACACTGCCTAAGTATCTGTGTGTGTAAGCCACAGACAACCCCCACTAGACGGAGCATGTAAGGCACATGTAAGGCGACCCGCGCGCACCAACGATATGGTACGGCAAAACATTAAAGTATCAACACGGCGGTTTATTTAATTTCTTTTTTCGTTGACGTACGCATGGATCATAAACAAGGACGCAACTAAACGGTGGCCGCCGTGTTGATACTTTAATGTTCTGCCGTGCCATATCGTTGGTGCGCGCGGGTCGCCTACATGCTCCGTTTGTGGGGGTTGTCTGTGGTGTAAGCACTCACGTCGTCGATGTTGGCCTCGGGTTCGCCGCGCGCGCGCATGCCGTGCACGATGCTGCGCACGCGCCGCCGCTTGTCCAGCAGGCGCGCGTGCGCAGCGCGCTCGTGCGCCGCGCGCCGCACCACGTTGTGCAGCGCGCGGTAGCACATCTCCATCGCGGTCAGCGCCACCTGTGGATCCATGTACCAACTACATTTTTAGGAAAGGTTATCTAAAACACTTGTTTCCCATCTGGCTACATTTTTTTTTGTCCGAAAGCCACTGTTAATTATTCAGAATAATTATAACACAAAACCAACCTAACCTAATAGGTTCTCTAAAACGTTGTATGTAAAATCTTTAAAATATTACGGGTTTCAGAAAAAAAATACTTTCGGATAAATTAATATTTGGCGAAACGTTAACGTTACAGATGGGAAACAATTTTTCGGAGTTGAGGTAGGATACCTTTAGGAAAAAAACAGTTGAAACCGGTTAAACAAACAACTGCTAGGTAGTGAAATGTTTTAACAGACATTAATCAAGCGTTTTAACGGCCTTACTTTTATGGTCACGTTTTTACCGGAATGTCTGTAAATTTCTGGGGCATTTTTAGTTATTTAGTGGATATTCCGGATCTCCATTACCTAAATAATTAGAAAACCCGTCTGGGTCATTGTCAGATTTAGGTGCGCGTCTTTCCGGTGGACATTTGCGAAATTAAGGATTCCAGGGCCTAATCTTCTGATTAAATGCCTGTGAGAATAAAGAACGTACCCTCTTCTATAATCCGATGTAATAGCCTTGACTCAACAAGCTCTTAACTTTTGACCACCGAAGGGGTGAATTTTGTTTTTTGAACTGACAATGACCCGTCTAAATCTACAGGTATTTGACTAAAATGTGGTACAAGAATTATGCGGAATAGGTATAAGTTTGAATATCGACCTCAGAACTATTCGGATCTGTTCACTCATCTATTTATTCAATATTCAGCAACCTAATCCTTTTCTTATCGCGGCCGCTAAGGATCGAATGCTACCTTTACATAGTTTCACTTACGTCGTGTAGATCTATGTGGTAGAGGTAGATAGCCTTCGCCATGCCGCCGGCAGATGCCGCTTTGCGCATTGGCTGTAAACAAGAACACCTTCATGTTTTTTTTTTTCACTAGACCATTATTATTTACTGCTTACCGTTGGACACTTTTTCTTTTTGAAATATTCGATATTAAGATATTGCTCCTTTTTAGTTCACGAGGGACCTTTAGTGGTGGAACGACTGATACATGATATCGCCATACTCGACCGCAGGATGGATTAAAACCGGCCAAGAGCGTAGTTGCCCATCCTTCACAATAAACTGCTGTTTTAAGCCCGAGTTTTAAGTTAAGAAAGATTTTAAGCTCTATAAAAAGGTCGTAAACGAAAGACCTAGAAACTGTAATCACTTATTACCTTCTGGAAGTCAACTTACGTCCTTTTAAAAAAAAAATGAAATTTGGCGATAGCTCAAAAACGGCTCGACCGATTTTGTTCAATATAGTTTTCATTGAAAGTACTTATAAGGCCACATTTACATGAATTTTTCCGAATTTTTTTGACCCGCGGTTGAAAAGTTAGAGGGGGGGGAACTATTTTTTTTTGTTTTCGGAGCGAATATTTACAAAACTGGTGACTTTATCAAAAAATAGTGTTAGAAGACCCCTATTATTTTTACAAGACCTATTCAACGACACCCCACACACTAGTGTTGAAAAGAAAAAAAAAATCACCCCAAATTTTTTTTTTAATTTTTATTTCACCGTTCTGTCGGCGTTATACATACACATACTCGTACTAAATTTCAGCTTTCTAGTACTAATGATCACGGAGCTAAGCCGCGGACGGACGGACAGACGGACACGGCGAAACTATAAGGGTTCCTAGTTGACTACGGAACTCTAAAAACGTTTGGAGGCGGTTGAAAAAAGTCCAAAAAAATACGGATAAATGTACAAAGTCTACCTGTACACTGATGAAATGTTCCTCGAGCAGTTTGTACGTCAGTTCTTTGCACTCTTTGTTGGGCAGCATAGCGTATTTCTGTATGTCCTCCTCTTCTATATATTTCTTAGTACGAATTAACCTGAAGAGATGAAATCAATGTTAGTTTTCTAATCACGTTCGCAACAAATTAATTTAAAGTGTTTTTGATAAATTAATAGCAATCTACGTAAATGTTACACAAAGAGAGTTCTTAAGAGGCCTTATTCCTTTTAAAATTTATTTTTTTCATATTATGACGAATATATTGATAATTTCAACCAACTTTTTGAAGAGAATAATACTTTTTCCCGAGTTCTAGGTAGTAACGTAGCTATTTCATGCTTTCATTGCGTGCAGTCGAAAATAAGTTGAAAAAACGAATTTTCCACGTCAATTTTGTCAATTTCGAGTAGTTTTTCGAACAGAAATTATCAATGAAAAATTCAAACTGTAGGTTTCAAATATATATCAATAAATCTCAATAGCCCTGTTCTAGGAAGTAACATCAATAATATGTTGAGAAACATGTTTGATCATAGAGAAAAATGTCTAAACAATCAGCATTTTAAAAGGAATAAGGCCTCTTAAAAAACGAGTGTGTCGCCTTCGGCTCAGTTCATGCGAGTGTTATGACGCGTGGATGCAAAAAAAATGAACAGGCTAAACAGCACATTTATATATTTTTTGGAGTTTTATTTTATATTTCATTGCATGTTTGAGAAAAGCACTATACGTGCCTTAGCCGTGAAAAGGGCTTGCCGGCTTCGTATCACTATCCTACGGTCGGCCATCTACACCTACTCACCCGGCAAGCCCTTCTTTCCCGGCGACTGCAGTAATGGCTTAATTAGTCAACAGATTAATCTGTCAGTCAGGAAACCCTCGTCGGCACCAGTACTAGCGCGCATGGCTCGGGCTTGTACCTGAATATCCTGGCCGCCTTGTACCTGAATATCCTGGCCGCCTTGTACCTGAATATCCTGGCCGCCTTGTACCTGAATATCCTGGCCGCCTTGTACCTGAATATCCTGGCCGCCTTGTACCTGAATATCCTGGCCGCCTTGTACCTGAATATCCTGGCCGCCTTGTACCTGAATATCCTGGCCGCCTCGTACCTGAATATCCTGGCCGCCTTGTCCCCCAGCCGCTCCGCGACGGTGTGGTCGAGCAGCGCGTGCGCGAGCTGCTCGGCGGCGCGCGCCACGCGCACCACCCACGAGCCGCCGCCCGCGTCGCCGGCGCGCTGCACGAAACCGGCGCCGCTCTCCTCTAAGTACAACACACACGTTTGTTCACTCTCCTCTACAACACACACGTTTGTTTCAAACAGATACCGCTATAAACCTAACGAATGTTTTGAAAATAGTAGTATATACAATTACGGTCTAAGGCCCACTTGCACCACGCTGGGTTAACAAAATTGACTCGGAGTTAAATGTTACGCTAGGGTTAAATAATTAGTACGTCTTGCACCACCGAGAGTTAGAAGCTAACCTTGAGTTAAAAATTTATTTTTTTAACCCGCTGAAGTATGAGGGTTAAAGTCATTTAACCCTGGGTTAGTAGTGTCAAACTCGACTTGTCGTATAGCTTAGCTTATGTTATGTCGATTAGTTTTTTTGTATTTAATTATATGCTTAAACTTCGCTACTATAACACAAAGTAGCAATCTGTCGCTATTTGTGATTTTTTTGCAATTTAAAACAAAAAACACAATATGCAAAGCAGACACTATTATTATTAATCCGTAAATGGCGGCTCGAAGCTTGTGCCAGTATCAGTTTTTTTTGTTTATAACCAATGCATGACTTCCGTGTTAAAAAACTTATCAAAAAAATAAAAATTAAATTATTAAAACATGAGATGAAATGAACATGAACAAAGATGGCCGATGAATCCAAAGCAGACACAACTCGCGCAAAACAATAATGACGCTTGACTTACAGTTAAATACAGAAATATAATACGTTACAAACCGAAATGTCATTCCAAATCTGACATAATGGAATAGACTTATGCAAGTACTTTTGAGCGACAGAGAGCACAACACTTAATCATTCATCCCTTATTCTATCACATTTGGTCTGATATGAATAGAGTGAATGAATGTTACATTAAGCTCGGGTTAGTTAACTCGGACTTAATTTCTATTGGTGCAACGAAAAGTATGAGTTAAAAATTTAACATTTTAACCCTGAGTTAGTAACCCTAAGTTATATATTTAACTCGAAGTTTTGGCGCAAGTGGGCCTAAGAGGCATAGAGGACACGAATAGAACGCATAGATCAACCTTAATATTTGTATGACATTTATTTGTCACATCTTATTGTTACTTATTTTAATTCTTATTTCACCACCTACTATTTTCTGTTTAATTTTGTTTACTCCGCTATCCCAAGGTTGTCTAGAAGAGATCGCTCTTCTGCGATAGGACTGCCTAGTTGTCTACAATAAAGTATTGTTGTATTATAATGTATAGAGATCTCATTAGCGGCCCGGCAGCGGCGTCGGCGGCAAGCGGCAGCGGCAAGCGGTGGCCATAGGTGGGAGCGGAAGGTCCGACCGCGGTGTCTCACGCCGATATCATAGCGATAGCGTCTACAACAGGTCAGTAAAACGCGACTTTGTAAAGGCATTGGCAATCCTCTTCGGTGATTGATTCCTGTCGTCAGTCATTTTTCCTTGTCTTGTCTAAATCTTACGCCACTAACTAAAACTCACACGATATTGTATTGGCACTACTGGCCTACTGTACCACATTCACAAATATATATTTTTTTATATCATAGGAGGCAAACGAGCAATCGGATCGCCTGATTGAAAGCACACCGTCGCCCATAGACACCTGCAACCAGAGGAGTCACAAGTGCGTTGCTGGCCTTACAGGTGGGAGTTACCTCTTTTCTTGAAGGTCGTATCGGCCCGGAAATACCGCAAGCGACAATTAATTTCACAATGCAGTCGTGCGACCTACCTAGCACGCGTAGATACTGGTCCAAGTGTTGAGCGAGCAGCGGGCGGTCGACCCGCCGCACGCTCTCGCGCAGCTCGAGCGACGGCGCGGGGTTGGACTCGGGCGCCCACGGCGCTGACGACAGGTACATCTGTTCCAGGAGGTGCCGCATCAGCTCACCCGCTACCACACAACATATTAATTGTACGACCAAGTCGATGCCCATCATGCATTACGAGATGTGATTATGATAAAATCACGTAAAGCCAATTTTACATTTTTCTATCGATTTACAGGTCAATTAACCTGTTCGTACCTGAAATTTTGGAGCCTTCATTAACATACAGACACCGCCCACTTTTATGTACTTCGGATCTACGACTTTTTTGAACTGAGACATTGATGAGGCCTCCTTGCGAAGTTTTCTTTCCTTCAAAATATGGAGTTGGATTTATGACACTCCATTATTACTTAATCCAATTTGACGACGCGGTTGGCGCCGTGGTAGGTAAGGCAACAGCTAACTGAGCCGGCATTTGTGTGATAAATTCGAATATTTGTTTCTGGTCATGGACGTTTTTTTTTTATGCATTCAAGTATAGTTTTATCCATATAAGTATGTTTATCGTCGTCTAGTGCCCATACATAACGCAACGCAAGCCTACTAGAGCTTACTGTGTATGGGACTAGATTGATTTGTGTGAGGTTGTCCAATATTTATGTCTTCTGTATTTATTATCAGAGAAAAGGTCATTATAAACTTGAAATTTTTGAATTCAGAATATGGCTATTTAATGAAATATTTCTTCACCATTGTCGTCTATGCGGCGTGCAATAGCTTTGATCATGATGTCATCTCTGAAGTCCAAATGGAATCTGTCATAATTCACCTTCCAGTATACATCTGAAAATAATGATGTGCATTTATTTTTAGATTTATTTAGGATAACAAACAGTAAACCACATTGCTAGCATTGTGCTAAACAAAAGATTTCTCTTGTATTTATAAGTCATATAAATCTTGGGCAACATGGCAGAACCAACATGCTTCAACAATAACAATAAAATATATTGCTACGTTAAAATAATACCTACTATCATTGACATCTGCTAAGCTGCCAGCCTGCATGGCCTGTACCAAAACCCTGCTGTCCAATTCCGGGACTATGGTGGCCACGGGTACCAGGCTGGGCACCTCGGAGCCCTCCTTCTGTTCAGGCACGGGCGCCTGCTGAATATATCCAGCGGTTGCCAGGCTGATGAAGGTGTCTTTCAGAGTTATTATTGAAATATTTTTTTCCTGGAACGGTTTAAAATTGTATTTTAATGTTGCCTCAAATCAATTAGAAGAACCAGTGGCATTGTCAGGTTGTAACGTTTTGTAACCATTATTTATTGTAGGAAATATTATAATTATTATGTCATAATACATATAATTTACTTTTATTTATTTTTTATTACCAAACGAAAAGATTGATTATTACAAAATAGAACTAATATTTTGGTCTATAATTGTTGTATAATGTTTTTTTACTGTTGTATAGAACTCCAAACAATTTTAGGTGTCTGTCATAATATCTCATATCGTCAGGGATAGTGCAATACTGCGTAAAAAACAGCTGTCGATAAAGTTCTTATTTCAATAAAATACTTAGCATTTGTTTGAATAATGATTCCATCTTCATTTGTTAATTACGCGGTATTGCACTATCCGTGACGATATCATTTTTTTTGTTGTCAAGCAAGCATCAGTTAAGTACCTTGTCGTCCTTGTACTTATTGGCTATAGTGAACAGCAGGACATGAGCTGTAGCAGTCGCCATCTGCAGAAGTTCTTCCACGAGCAGCTCTGCTTCACTGCCGTACTTGGTCTTCATTTGAAGTAGGTACCTAGTCAAAAATAACCAAATAAATACATAAAATAATAGAGAAAGAATAAATAATAAATGATAGTGGTATAAATATCAACATACATGATCCTTTTTTATTTCTTTATTTAGGAGAACTGAACCGACAGCTTCAACAATTTTGAGTAGACTTAAATATAATAGACAACAGGGAAGCTAAGATCTCATGAGTAGAAACAAAATAACTATTATTAATTAAAGTGCCGCACTCAACACTTCACATCATCTTGTATAGAAAAAAAAACCCACACTACACAAGTTCTAAAAATTACAATGTAAATATATAAAACCCAGACGGGAGAACAACTATGTAACACGCCTAATTAAAGCACTTCATCACCAACCTTTGTCTCACAGAAGGAATTTTACAGTTAAATATGTCGTCATCCAGATCTTTTTTTAGGTTTTATGCTTCACTGGTCTATTTTGTAAAGCTATAGTTACAGTTACACTACCTCGAGTTTAATACTGAAATATGTGTATATGTATACAGTCAGCAGCAAAAGTTGCTATGCCAGCCTGGTGCTCTAAATATTATGGTTATCTATGTTTGCAGCTGACTGTATAACCAATAGATGTTATTCCAGACATTTCAAGACAATCGTAAGTGACTGTAGTAAATTGTATTTAATGAATTACTCAATGGGATAATCAATATGTTTGTGTATTAATTACTTTTAAATTACCTGGGATATCTAATCAGGAGCAGAACATTTTCAGGGATTAGCCGGTAGTCTGCTATGACTTCATTAGCTGACGGCTCAAAAGAAGCCAGGTCATACTTCACTAGTGTTCTGAGACTTTCAACAACCTAAAAGTAGTAAAAAAATCCTTTGAAATACCTACTTATTTTGTAAATATACTTACAGGTTTCGGCAGCTTTTACGCTGTTTAGAAGGAATTGAAAACAACCCAATACAAAGTATCAACATAACCTCAAAGTACTAAACGAAATACCTGTGATCTGGGTAACCCTGTCCTTCTGATTATCATGGCCATGGGTCTTGTTCCGTATGAAAATAAGTCGTTGCCAACCTGCTGCACTATTTCACCGTAATATCGAAGAAGGATCTCCGAAACCACACGACCAAGTTGATGAGACATTTTGTATCTATTTAATAAGGATGCCTACCCCGATTGTGATATTATACTATTCTTAACATGAGGAGGTTGAAGCACCAGTAACAGACTCCTATCAAAGAACTCAATAGTGGTATATTAAAAATAAATCGCATTTGTTTACTTCACAAACCGTGCCTCATGCATATCGGTCATTTTTGACAGTTACGACACTGACACTAATGACATGACAGTGACAGAGAGTCAATGTTTTTTGTTATTGCGGCGCCACACTACGCGGGTAGTGTGAGCCGCAATTACCCTAGTGTACACTACTCGCGAAGTTAGTCGAAGTATTGGTTTTAGCAGCGAAGTGCCTTTCCATCGATCATATTCGCCCAACTTCGGTTAAGCGAATGCGCCACAATTACGCGAATGTTCTGCATTGAATTGAATTGACCCTCATTGAAGGTTTTATTCAAAAGGTTTTTATGTACAGTCCGACAAAAAATACATTAAAGTGGTAATACTTTAGTGTCGTCCTGTTTTCTTAGATCAATTAGAAAGGGATGACACTACAGTACTGCCACTTTTTAATATTTACTTTTTTATATCGTACTGTACATAGGCTTAAAAAAAAAATATGTCAGGGCTCAATCTTTATGCTATGCTTTATCTAAATAAATTAAATCAAAACAAGATTGCATCTTCCTTATCGGATTTCTGAAAAGGACACGTAAATAATTACACTAGTATGAATTGTACCTTTTATTATTTCTGTTTCTGAACTGAATGCATTTGACATTTATTTTTGTTCCTTCCCTGCTGCACTTTGTTTTTGTGTTTACTATTTATTTTATTTTGTATTTCATCATAAACAAGATAGTGCTAATGATATTTTCTTATACAACATTTACAATTGAAACGGAACCATGAGTATGCAAAGTGCAGCAATCAAAATATTGACTAGAGGAGTAGAACTGGATACCAAGAAAAGGTATACTGAAGCACTGGTATGCTATCAAGAAGGTCTTCAAATTTTAGTAGATAGAATGAAAGGTTTGTTATGTTATTATCAAAGACTGGCGAGGAATCTAGTTTTTAATTGATTTGAACTACTAGAATAAGGATTTTTCCCTTTAATTTACAGAAGAGGCAGATGACAAAATGAAACTATATCTTAAAAGCAAAGTTGTGGAGTACATGGATAGAGCAGAGACCATCAAGAAGCTGGTCCTACAGCAGAAAGAAGCGGGCAAGTTTCACGAGCAAGTGCTGATAGAGAACTACTCCACTGGACACAGCTACAAGTCTCTGTTCGGGAGGTTTCTGGATGATGATGTGCAGTATGTGGTGGTCGAGGACCCATATATTAGGAGTTTTCACCAGGTAAAACAGTTGATAATAACTATTGTAACTCACGGCTTTGGAATAGGAATAGTGATGTCAGACTGGTTTTCACATCTACCTCACATTATCATACAATTATGATCCTCCTTCCGTACCCTCATTGTTCATATATAACAATAACTTACTTAATTGACCTAGTGAGTGAAGTGTCTGTGTCTCGGAAAAAAAGTGATGTATTTCAGTAATTAATAAAAAAACTTTGCGAAGTCAGTTGACAGAACCACCTGTTTTAAAATATTACAAAACTGTAGTATAGTATATACAACCAATGGGTGGTTGAATCTTGCTAATAGCTTTTGTAGAGCAAAATTGAACTAAAAGAGAGAAAACTTCATAATACTGTGTTAACATTAGTTATTGTGAAACTATTTATTTTTCAAACCATTTCTTTATTTCATCTGAAGTGTTGTTGTATAGCCGCGTCCACACTGGGCGAGCCGCCTCGCGCAGCAATTGCCGCGCGCGGCGGCGCGCTCTGTGTGTACGCGCCTCGCCCGCGGCGCCCGCACGCTTTGCCTCGGCCGAGCGCTGCCGCGGCCGAGCCGCGCGCTGTCGGTTTTTGTCCGTGCTCAAAGGTGCCTCGGTCGTTTGCCGCGCGCAGTGTGGACGTACACGTGTTTGCTTCGGTCAAATTATGACAGATAAAACAAAATGGCGTGCGACACTTACGTATTACGCGAAACGGAATAACCGTAACTAAATATTATGTGCTATTTGTTTGTTTTAAACATAAAAAAATATTGAATTAGCTTTTTTTTGGAAAATTCTTTGTATGAACGTAGCAACAAGTCAAAAATCAAAAGCTGATTGCGTGCGGCGGCGCCATATTGTTTTATCTGTCAAATGGGCGAACAAGACGGCTCGGGCTTGCCGCGCGCGGCATTCGGTGAGCGTAATTTCACCCAATGCCCGAGGCATGCGCCGAATGCCGCGCGCGGCAATTGCCTCGCGAGGCCGCTCGCCCTGTGTGGACCCGGCTATTAGTAATTTTGGCAGAGGGTGGGGTAATTCAAATTGTGTAAATGGAACGCCATGAGAGGGCCCAAGTAACCGCATTAGCTGTATTAGTTACAAAGGAAAAAAGATTTACTTCCAAGTTTAATTGAGGAATCCCTGCTGTGTTTGAAGATAGCCATGACATTGCATGTTTTCTAGGTGCAAAGTAGTGGGAAGTCCCTAGACATGTTCTAATTGACTTGGTCGAATTAAAAAACCGGCCAAGTGCGAGTCGGACTCGCGCACCGAGGGTTCCGTACAAACACTTTCCATCCCTAAGTGGTTAAGTTAAGTTTGCACCTGGTATGTATAGCGCCCCATATAAATTAGGTGCAAAGTTAGGTATTAAAAAAAAAAATTATGGTTTTCGTAATTTTTCCTTTATCTATGCTATAAGACGTTGCTTCGTACCAAATTTCAAGATTCTGAGTTCACGGGAAGCACCCTGTAGGTTTTGATTCCCTTGCAAGTGTCGAAAATTTGCGGCATAAACGGCTGTATCTTTTGATTGCGTTGGCTTAGAAGTTTGATTTTTTCACAGCTTCAAGGGACAGTAGACCTGAGTAATTGATATAAATTTCAGCGTCATACCTCCACGCGTTCCTGAGAAAAAGGGTCTTGACAGACGGACGGACGGACGGACAGACGGACAACAAAGTGATCCTATAAGGGTTCCGTTTTTTCCTTTTGAGGTACGGAACCCTAAAAAGACATCTTTTAAGCACCAAGGACAACAAATCACGTTGACGGAATGCTGTGCCCCAGACACCAACGTCAACATTGTCAAATGACGCCCAAGTTTCAACAATCCAAAAAAAAACTTAATTCAAACCACTACAAGTATTTTTTTAATCTCTGTCGATTTTGGTGCACTTTTAATTTATTAAAAGGTTAAAGTATCTCAACATGGTTTTTTTTTTATTCCAGTGTCAAAATTTCCTTCGTCTCTGTGAGCTGCTGGTGAGGTCTTGCAGCAATCTGAGGCATATTGAGTTAGTAACATCGAAGGATGCAAAATCTGAGAGAGATCAGGCTTCTTGGCTGCAGAGCCTTATGGAAGATCTACAAAAGTACAAAATCAATCTGGTTGTGAAATACTCAGAGACTCTTCATGATAGAAAAATTACGTAAGTTGAAATGTTACTAATGTTTATTAATCGTCAGTTGACAACCAAAACTCACTAAGTAACAAATACCTACTTAAAACAAAGCTCGTACCTCGGTATCAATCTACAAACTACATACGAGGTTTTGAAGACTAGTGACAGAAATTTGAGTGAGTTTTCGTTGTCACCAGGCAATTTATTTATGATGTTCTTCTCTGGAAGCTGTTTCCCTCGGTGTTGGACCATCTGTGTTATACATATATAGTAAACATAAAATTGAGCTGCGTTTTTAGTTGTTGATGGATTTATCAGGATTGATTATGATTAATCTATCCTGATATATATTATTTATACTTTTTTAATTTTTCAGATTAAGTTCTGGCTGGATAATCAAGATCGGTCGAGGACTGGACTTCTTCAAGGCGCCAGAGAACAAATTCTGCCTAGGAGTGTACGACATGGACCTAAGACAGTGCCACGAGACCACAGTGGACATAGTGCATTCCAAAAACGTGAAACAGTCTTACGGATGAAACTTTATTATAAAGGTGTGATGAGAATGGGATTGAAACTAATTTTGATTTTTTTGCATGTCTTATTCGATCCCAATCTCATTGCAAACTTAGGGTTAAGTTTAATCATACGCCGGGGTTTTGGGAGCACAAATGTTTGACATTAGCCAAAGAGCAGGTACTTCACGTGAAAAATAGAGAGTACTATCGAGACTATCGAGAGCTGATTTTTGAACCTATGCGACCATAATAATAATTTAGTGCATCTTATCTGGTCTGGAATTTTCCAGACCTGATAAAATGAACCGTATGTATTAAAGCTCGCTAACTAGACTGAAAGGGACAAATGCTTTACGTCGGCAATGTAAAGGAACATCAAATCGCTACTAAAGTGCTGCATGGGTAAATTATAGTAGTTTATGCAACTGTTACATAATGAGAGGTTTTAAAACACAATTTGATTTTTAAGACCTAATTATGTACAGTTGCATACACAACTTTACCTACACACATATTCATCATCATTATCATCTTCGACTTTCGTTTAAGGAACAGAGGAATAAATGAGGCAACCTCGCGCCGCGGCGGCCGTGGCCACCTTAATATAAAGTAATTTAACAATATGTGTGTAGATAAAGTGGTCTTATTTCGTGTTGTGTAGGCACAATATGAATATTTGAGACTGTACTATCTATTTATCACTCTTTGACAAAAAATATTTGTACATCCAAAACTAGGGGTTTGCTAAAGTACCGTCATCTACAACAGGCCGGTGGAATGTTACTTTGTGTAGGCATTGATTTGAATTTTCCTCCATGATGCGAAATGAAATAATTGTATGTTATTATTAATAAGACGAAATGTTTATATGAATTAAAATAAATGTTTATTTTTCCTTTCTGAGTATAATTAATTCCACTGATTTTTAGTCCCTTATTGACGGAGGCGGCGAAGCGTCACCTACTCTTTTCAGCTCGGCTTAAGATGCTTTAACCCTTAGTATGTGCGATTAAAAAAAAACACGCATTCAAGCCTCATTTGAGCTGCAATGAGTAAAAAAAATATCCGTAAAAAAAATACAAAAAGACGGCCTAAATATGTGATCAGGATCCTTATCAGACACATACGAGAGGTCAATGGGTGTGTCCTAATTCCGGATATCCAATTTCCGGCCGTTCTCGCCTGCAGGTCGTATTTTGCAACTGATTCTCGTGAAATTTTGTGAGCAGGTTCAATTATTTTTTTGATAGTCTTTCAAAATTTTATAAAATGGGAGATTGGGGTTTAAAAATGGTATTAGGTATATGAATATGAGCCATTTCAAAAAAATCGACAATGTTGTTTGTCGTGATTTATGAAATAAAACATAATAAATAGTTGTATAATATATTTTATTTGCGTAAAGATAACATTGTGGCCGCACCACAGACTAACTTGGTCCCATGACAATATATATCTTACAATTACAAACTACAACTTTACATGTTTTGCCTACGTCGTATATCGTAGACACAGGTGGTATCAAAGTTACACGTGTTATATTTGTTATATAGAAACACAATTTATATTTCTTAACAGTTTTAATTTAACAAATAAAATAACCTTATATAAAATCCTAGTAGGCGAGTTGATTAACTTCACAACTAGATGACGCTAGTAACGCGAAGCTACACACTACAGTCGATTTCTGTACGATACCTAGGATAGATCTTGTATCCCATATACACAATAATACGCACGCTGCATAAAGCTTAGACATCCATTTTGACTCTAGGATTTATAAGGGCTGCATAAACTTATACATACAAATTGTATGACTTTGTTATGTATGTATGTATAAGTGTACATTACCGTAGCCATAGACTACAATGTAACATCATTGTTCGTTACTTAAGACTGATAGGTATATATAATACATGCAATCACCGTACCAATTAGGTATAAATAAACAAATATTTATTTACCAAGAGATGGAATAAACTAGTAAAAAAATCTCGCCGAAACAAGCAGATTGACAAAATAATCACTAATTCTACTTATTCTATAATATAATATCGAGGACTAGTATAGTAATTTCATAAAGTATGGCCTCTGATTATAACTTGAGTGGATATGTACAAATATCAAGTACTTACAGTAGCAAGTTGGGAATGAAGTCAAATTATTGGAACTAAGCGATTATATGTACAATTTGAAGTAATACTGGTAAAATATTATAACAATTTCCGCAATATTTACAAAGCCTTAATCAGTGCAGTCTATTATAATCTATGATTTTTAAGTAGTTCGTGTCACTAAGAATAAGTAAGTTCCTTTTAAGTAAATTGATTTTATCAACTAAAGTACAATTCATTTTACTAAAAGTGAATTCGATTTCTTTAACTTAGTTTTTACGAGTAAAGTTCATACGAAAGAGTATATTATGTAGTATAAAATACAATAATCTTTTAAGGAGAATGAGTAAAAAACATGCAAAGTTATTTTATAGTTTATGAGTACCCAGATATGAACTGAAATGAGTCTAAAAGACGCTACGCTACGCAATACAAATTCTGTGAGAGAAATAAATTAACTCGCCGTACATTTACCATGGCAGTACTTTATACACAGACTATAGTAAAGTATATAGTAGACTATATGAGAGCCCACAATAGACAAAGTCCATAGTTCTTGCATTGGGTCGCCGTCGTCGAAATCGAAGTTGTAGTAGTCATCGAACAAAATTCATGTTATGCTATAAAAAAAGGAAATAAAACAGGGTACAGAGCTTTAAAATTAAGCAGCAATAAGTACAGCTTTTATGAGGATCTGACAGGAAGCCATAAAGTAACCCTTCTGTAATAGAATTATAAGGCAAGCTACAGTGCGTGACCTGAAATATAATAATCGCTCAGTTTTCACCCATTCTGAGAGCCCAGACTGTACTTTGATTGACAACACCTATATTTAAACGTAGCTTTCCTGCTTAGCCGAGAACAGCATAAGTGACTCCATCAAATGCGGCCTGATCATCTCTTCTACATCTTTCTCCAGATCTAAAAACGCGGAGGGATGATGCTTGTAGATGGTCCTCAGCGCCTTGAGGCAGTAGATGAGGGTCTGGTCGGGATTCACGTCGAGGTGCGGTCGGGTTTTCTGCATCCTGACCAGTCGGATCAGGTGGGGCACGCCCTCCAGTTGGACTATCTGGTTGGCTACGTCGGGGACGACAGATAGTCTGTGGACATAAAAAAATGGTTCGGTTAGGTTAGACAATACATCGATTGATGATGATCCATTGATACGAGAAAGGTCTATATTTTGTTGAGAAAATCCACTTTTCAAGTCTTTGTTAATGGTTGTTTTATTATGTAGGTTTAAAAATAATCCAGTTCTTCAGTGACAGGCAATAGGCGCAACGTGAATAGCACACCGATATAGTACCTAGACTGTTTAACGTGAAATTCGCTGAAATGATGGTATCCGCTGGTTGCGGCGTAAGGCCGGTCATGGTGGCGTACATTAGGAGAGGCCTATGTCCATCAGTTTTTCAGAAATATTTTCAGCTAGGTAGCCATAACAGAGAATTCAAGTTGGGTTTTTATTATTTATGGAGGAAAGACAAGTAAAGGAAAGCAAACTAAAGAAACTAATACTATGCCTGTATTTTACCATTGTAAGGAAGCATTGTAAGGAATAGCGGTGCCTCATGTATTTAATAGTTAAAAAGAGGCATCAATCAGTGTGATGTAGCTTGTGATTGCGTTTTGAATAAATACATTTTTTTTGCGACTTTCTCATCGCGTGTAAATTGAGCGGTTTCTTGCATCGCTGACGAGCCTTAGGGCTTAGGGTAGATAAAACTTGAAGGTGTACCTGGAGACGGCTTCAGCGGCGTGTGTGTGCAGCCGCGCCTGCGCGCGCAGCTCGGCGGCGCGCGGCGCGTGCGCGGGCGCCGCGCGCGTGAAGCACACCAGCGCCGCGCACACCGACCACGCAGTGGACAGCGCCAGCACGCAGCGGGGCACGCGCGACAGGGAGGCGAGGTACGAGGCGGTTTGCTCCTGGTAACGAAATCATAATGTTATACCTGGTGGACCTGGTGGACGACGGTCCAAAGAGACCTAAAATCTTTGAATTTAGACCCAAAGATAGCACTTAATCGTGCAGAATGGAAGAAAAGGACAGGGAAGGCCGACCCCAAGTAAATGGGACAAGGTCCAGGAAGAAGAAGAAGAATACCTAATTATTACGTCGGGAACTGCCACTATTAAGGACAAATAGAGAAATAGCACCAGTGATTGACCGCACCCAATAGACCAAAGGGCATTCAGAGTACTTATTTTGAGATCTCTTATACCAGAAGATTCCAGTTAAGGTAGTGCAGATTACGATTTGAATGATAAAAAAATATATATACCTATGTTACTGTCGCGGCCATAAGAAGCCGTAGTGTGCGCAGGCTCTTATCCCGGCAACACCCTGTCTGAATTCGGATCCGGTTTCAGATCGGAATGACGTCAGAAAGTGTCTGTCATATAGCGATGTCTCGCTTGCTGACGTCATTCCGATCGGAATTCAGACTGTGTGTGGCCGGTGTTAAAGCTGGAAGAGTGGCTCTAGCTGGCTACGGATACTCACTTGTAGGAACACCGAGATGTTGGCTCCTCTCCGTTTGACGGCGTCCAGCAATCGCTCCGTGGTGCGGTGCCTGGTGATCACCGCCACGATGTCGGAGCGGTCGTCGTGTTGCTCCAGTTCCAGCTCTCGCACCAAGTTCACGAGGCACGCCGTGCAGAGGAGAAGCAACTGGCAGCATTCCGTGCGGGAGAGAATGCCTGGACGAATATGTGAAAATATTATTTTTTCGATTTTGCGCCCAACACATGGTATGCAGAGGACTGCCATCCGTCCGGGTTTCCCCGGATTTCTCCTAGTTTGGAGGCGTCCGTGGGGGTTTACAATAAGTGTCCGGGCTAAAGTGACCGGGGAAAGCCCGGACACTTTTTATAAGAACGAAAAATAAAGGGATTTATTTTAAATTTCGGACACGTCTGGAGAAATAATTCGATTTACGACAAATATCCGGGTTTTTTGTCTTTGTCTGGGTTCGGCAAATTTAGAGATGGCAGCCGACATAGAGTATGCAGAAGGTGTCCAATGTTCAGTAAGGTGAATAGAATAGAACATTTATTGCATATCACATTACAGACATAGGTGGATTTATAAATAAGTCAAGGGATACATGTGACGCCCTGCAAGGGCACAAGCAACATCAGTAGGCTAATTTTAATAAAGCTACAGTTACTTAAGATTAACATACTCAGCTGAATACACATTAATTCAACAAGACCAATAAATTTATATTATATACTTTCGTTGTCCTTAAAGAACTCGTCTAAACTGTAAAAGCATCTCGTAATTAAGAACGATTTTAACTGTTTGTTAAACAATCTTGGGTTATCTATGTTTTTCAAGGAGTTTGGGATATGATTATAAATTTTAATGGTCATGTAATGGGGGCTGCGTGTGACGAGTTTTAATTTTGAGAAGGGCATTTTAAGTTGGTTGAGATGGCGATCATTTCTTTTAGGTTTAGTCGTTGGTTTAGGTGAGTATAAATTAAAATGTTTTCTAATAAATTTGCATGATTCAAAAATGTACATGGAAGTTACGGTTAATATTTGGTGTTTAATGAAATAAGGTTTACATGACTCCATTCGATCTATGTTAACTAAGATTCGAATACATTTCTTTTGTAAGATGAAAATTTTATTAATATCACTGCAGTTTCCCCATAGGACTAAACCGTATGATATTCTCGAGTAAGCATACGAGTAGTATGCTGCTAGAGCTGTTTTGAAATCAGTTTCGCGCTTAAGGTGCTGGAGGGCATAGATAAAGGACGATAACTTTTTAGTTAATTTTCGAATGTGGTTTGTCCAGCTCATATTGGAATCTAAATCTATGCCTAATAGAGTGGCAGTGCTCAGGGTATCTAGTTTTGTATTATTATATTCATAATCTATTAGCAATGGTACTTTTTGGTAAGGTTTAAACTGAATTATTTTAGATTTGTTTACATTGAGTAGAAGGTTATGGGATTGCAGCCAGCTTGTAATTGTATGTAACGTTGAATTTAATTTATTTTTTATTTCGGTACCACTAGTACAAGAAAACAATACAGATATGTCGTCGGCAAAAAGCATACTATGCTCTTCCAATATGTTAGGGAGATCATTTATATATAGAAGGAATAGTATGCATCCTAAAACACTACCCTGGGGGATAGAACCCTTTACGGGTACTCTATCAGATCTAATGTGTTCCATTTTACCTGAATCGAAGTCTGCATTTTCTATTTCTACATACTGGAAGCGGTCTTTTAGATAAGACCTAAACCACTCCAGGGCAGTACCTCTAATTCCAATGTTATACAACTTGTCTAATAGGGTTATATAACAGACTCTATCATAGGCCTTACTCATGTCGAGCAGGAGGCCTACAGCATACTTTTTTGTGTTTATAATATTGAGTATCTGTTGTACATATTTATATATTGCTAGGGTAGTTGAGTGGTTCTTCCTAAAGCCGTTTTGATTTTGATGAAAGATGTTATATTTTTCGCAAAAACTATAAAGACGTTTTACCATTGCAGTTTCGAAAATCTTTGCTGATGTCGGTAATAGTGCAATTGGACGGTAATTATTTATGTCGAAATTATCTCCTTTTTTGTGGATAGGTTTTATTATCGAAATTTTCAATGCGTCTGGGAAGATGCCCTGAGAAAATGACTGGTTTACAAGTTGTGTATAGGGAATTGTGAGGAACTCCGCACAGGATTTGACTAAGGTAGGAGGGATTTCGTCTATGCCGTAAGAGGACTTATTTTTAAGGTTTTTTATAATAGTACTTATTTCTTTAGGTTCAGTCGGCTTTAAGAAAAAAGAGTTAGTTACAGAGTTTAGTAAAGGTAATCTATTAACGGGGATGGGTTGACTATTTCCAATGGAGGAGAAGAAAATATTAAAAATGTTAGCTATATTTTTTGGGTCGTTAATTATTCTATCATCTGGTGTCTTAATTTTGAAGTTTACTTTATTTTTTGAATGGCTTTTATTTGTTACTCTATTTATTATTTGCCACATTGATTTGATTTTATTGCTGGCTTTTGCGAATTGATTTTTATTATATATTTTTTTGGAATGATTCACTGCTTTTTTTAGTATTTTACAATATGTTCTATAATGATTTTGTAGGATTTTGTTTCTGGTCTGTGACGCCAGTAGTCTGAGAAGTCGTTTATTACGACACGATACTTTTAATCCGGGTGTTAGGTGTGAAGTTTTGGGTTTTATGGTCAAAGTTTTTACTGGGATGCATTTATTCAATATGTTTTTTAGTGTAATAGCGAATGAATTATAATTTTCATTTATATTTTTATCATTTTTAATTATAGTATCCCATTTTATTTTTCCAAGTTCTTTTTTGTAATTTTCTATATTTTTGTGGCTAAAGATTCTTTTCCTAATAACCCAGGATTGTACTGTAGGTGAGGAAATGGGTGTACTGATCAAAACACCTTTATGATCAGAGAACCCGAGTTCTTTTACAGTCAATTTTGATGCCTTAAAATTAAAATTTGTAAAACATAAGTCAATACACGTAGAGCTATAACGTGTAACCCGCGTAGCTTCCTGAACTCTTTGCTGGAAATTATGTGAAAGCATCAAGTTACATAATCTGGCCTTCTCGTTACTTTCCAGTAAAAAGTCTGTATTTAGGTCTCCTCCAATTATAATTTGTTTATTTTTATCTTTCCGAGCAATCAATTTCAATAATTTGTTAAGACACGAGTAAAAGTTTTCAGTATCTCTTTTACTATTCGGCCAGTATATATTAATAATTAACAGGTTAAATTTAGGCAAATCTACAGCACATATTTCAAAGGTCATTTCCAAAGATATACATGATATATCAGGTCTCTCATAACATTCAATGCCATTTTTTATTAGGATAAATACTCCGCCACCTTCATGATATTCTCGGCAGAAGTAAGAACAAATATTATAATTATTTATTTTAAGTAAGTCTTTCTTTTCCTTGTTTAGCCAAGACTCGGAGACACATACTGCATGTACTTGTGGATAATCTTCTAAGAATGCTTTTAGCACGTGGACCTTGTTCCATATACTTTGCATGTTTTGATAAAGAATATTTAGATTAGCCTCGAAAAAAAGGATGTTCACTTGTCAATATTGAGTTATCTACTTGAGACTCAGAAATATCATTTGTAATATGGTTGGTTGGTATTGATGACAAGAGAATTATTAAGTCGTTAAGGATCGTTTCAAACCCGTGCCGATTTACATTGCCAAAACGGGAAAACATGTCGCTATTATATGTCAGATTTAAGTTTGTGTCTAGAATGTAACTGTATTCGTGTTCCTGGTTGCTCTTGTATAACAAATTATTAAACATTTCAACACGTTTGTTAAACAGATTCGAGTAATTACTAGTTTTAAAAGTAGGCAAACAGATGATAATGTTTGTATGTTGCACTTCACTTAATTGTTTATGTATATATCCAACCAAACTATTATATTTCATGCTATATTTAAAATCTTCATCGCCAATATATACAATACAGTAATCGTTCGAAGTAAAATTACGCAGTTTGTGTCCAAGGCCTCTGAAAAGTTACCGTGTTCCTCCTCCAGGTGTAAGATAAGTACACGTATTTTCACACATGAAAGCGTCCCTTACCCGTTGCAGCGTGGAGTTAGTGTGATTACTAATTATGCATAATTTCGCCTTCAGTAGGGATGTCATTTCATTTTTCAGAGTCGAGAGTGCATAGGGACAGTGTGAATTATCAGTCCCGTTTTCTTCAATCCGTGTATTGCAAGGCTGGGGTATTTTCCGCGAAAGCTGTTCCACTTGTGCGCGTAAGTCGGAGATTTGTTTTTCGTATTTTTTCAGCTCTTCGTTTAAAGTCTCTATACGATCGGTTAAACGAAGTATCTCTGCCGCACAATTCGGATCGGCGCAGCCTTGTGTTTTACCTTTGCCGATGGAAGATGGCGTAGACGTAAAGTTTAATGAGGTAAAGGTCAGACGTTTGTCATTTTGAATAGAATGCCTCTTATTTTTGTCGAATGCAGTTGAGCTATTGAAGAGTTGCATAATTTTTTTAGTGTTTCATTTTCTCTGTGCAATTTGTCAATAGTTCGTTTTAATCCGTTATTTTCAATGCTCACCTCTTCTAACTGGTTCTGAGTAGAGGCAAGCTCTAAGGAGAGTTTATTTATTTCCGCTTTCATCTCTAGTCCAGTTATCATATCGTTTACCGAAAAGTCAACGCTTTTTGACCGTTTTTCTGGTGATCTTGTCGAGATCGCAGATAACTCACATTCAGCACTAGTTTGTGAATCTAAGGATAATGCAGTATCGGCTTGTCCCAAGTGCGACTCCAGCGACTGATCCAAGGGTGTGAGTGTCAGCGAGTTTGTTTCAGTCGGTGTTGTACGTATTACGGATCCGGGAGAGTTAGGCTTAATACTTTGTTCTGCTGGTATAATATTTAAAGTTTCAGCTCTCGGTTCATTCGTCGTGTTATTCTTTTTGTTAATTTTCCGAAGCGTTACGTGGGAAGTCGGCGTAATTTGTTTGTTTAAAGGACAGGTTGGTTTAGGTTTTCTTATGCACGATTTACATTGCCACTTTTCTCTTTTTTGAGGTTCCATTAGCCTGTAAACTTTCTCTGGGTAACCGTCGCAGGCCAGGTGATATGTCATATTACACCCTGAACATAACGCGCTTTTCCCTACCTCTGCAGTTAATTTACATTTATGACAATAAATTCCCACAGTTTTACGGTATGTGGGTGTAGTAGTGGTTTTAGCGCCTGTTGCTGCTATTTATGCCATCTTACTCCTGCAGGCGGTCTTTGTGTTGTTTTCGGAGGTGAGTATGGAGACGCGGTAAAACCACACTAAACAAACTGAGTTCTAGCTGGAAATTTGAATTATCATAGCAATTGTCTGAAGTAATTACATACCTACGTGGGGCGACAAATTGAATGGACAGATTAACGTTAGTAAAAAAAAACAAGATTGTGTATACACATACCTACATACATACAAATGAAACATAGAACCTGCTCCTTTTTTGGAAGTCGGTTGAAAATGTTAAGAGTATCACCTCACAGAAAAATGGCAGGTATCCTGTATTACGTTAGTAACTTACTATTACAATAGATAGCGTGATTCATTAGACTTTTGGATTGGACTAGGTTTAGATTCGTCATCTTTTGGGCATGCGCTATACGCAGAATAGACGGATTAAACAAGTTAGACTGAATAGATTAGAAATAACATTTTGTGAATCATGATTATTCCAATGAGTCATAGCAGCTCCACACTACTCGCGAAGAAAGTGCGAAGTGTCTCTCCACACTATCATATTCGCCCAACTTCGGACAGCTTCGCGAGTAGTAAGGAGCCGCAAAACTATTCAAAGTTAATCGCGCCAATGAAATTACAATGCTGTAATGCGACAGTATCGATATCGATGCATGACATAATAAAATTGAGATACGCACCCGTGATATTCTCGACGATTTTATCCAAATAGAGATGCAATTGCGTCAGATCGTAATGCCCTCTCAGCCACGGGGCTGTGATCTGCGTGAGCACCGTGATGGCTTCCCGCATCTGCGGCTCCGGGTTGCTGCGGTCCGAGAGGATGTCTGACAGGATCTCTATGCCTCCGCCCTGAAACAAATATCATAATTCAATCACAAGTTTCTAGAAGGTTCCAACTACTGAATCCGATAGTTGGGGAGTAGGTGCTGTTTCGTTAATCCTTCAGGTAAGGGTAATAATAAGGGGCTTAATCATAGGGGCAAAGGAGCAAACGGATCGCACGATGGAAAACGATTACTGTCGCCCACAGACGCCGGCAACACCAGAGGAGTCACAAGTGCGTTCCCGCCCTAAATAAAGGTAAAAGAAGGGTGATGGTTTAATAACGAACACGAAGAAAATTTACTACGAGGACGACAAAAAGCAAATGTGGATATCGTTCGGCAATGCAGTGACTGTACGTTATCAATAGAGTTGAAGAAAATTCGAGGTATTGTCGCATCAATGTTTCCTTTGAGCAGATCTAATTCAACTAAATTATCATAATGGGAATTTATTCGAATGGATAGTAGAGAGATATAACTTTCCCATATAAGATTAGCAATGAAAAAAACTCACCTCTTCAAACTGTTTAACAGCTTCTCCAGAAACACAAACAGTAGCCAGTGCCCTCAGCGACAGAGCCTTTATAGAACTCTTATTGCTCTCAATAATCGCCGTCAACAGCGCCCTGGGAACTCCACACTCAACGAAGGGGAGGTCGGTGATGCTCTTCATGATTTTGGAGCACTTCTCGTGAAGGGAACCTTCGGAGCGGTCACTCAGCATCGCGAGGTGGCCGATCGAGGTGAGAGTGCTCTTGAGAATCATGTCAGAGGGCGGCTCTTCGATTATTGACACTAGTGTCTGAAACAAGATGCATATTGTGAGTATTGGCGCAAGGTTTAAGACGTAAATATTTGTAAACGAAATTATTTCGCACCTCAGTGCCTATACCTATTACGTATCCGTGTACGTGTAAACTACAAAGTCTTAAATTAAGCTTATAACTTCGTCGACCCGACTCGACCTCTAAATCAACTATTTCAAGGCATTTCTGAAGTTTCCGTCCTTTTTTTTTCATATTTGTTACTAACAGTAAGTTACGGGTATGATCTATGAATTCCTACCTTCATTTGCTGTACTAAAACAGCTTTGGTCGTCTCCAAGAAAATCCCACTTAACACTTCCAAATGTTTCAAAACCACGCTGCACTCTACGTTGCTCTCATTGAGTTCCACCTTCACGTCTTCTCCAATATCGATCAGCTTCTGAAGGTACAGTTGGAGGGATTTCTTGATCTTATCCCACCGCTCTGGGGTCTCTCCTGGCGGCTTTGTGTTGAGGGTTATGCTGTGGGCTAGCACGAACTCGTTGATGTTCGCCACTAGGAGACAGATCTGTTCTTCGTTCGTAGTATTGGCTTCTAGTTGCCTGTAAAAAGGAAATTAACGTTAAATATGTGTACTGTAGTCGAAGGGGAAAGTCTCTGTTAAGGATCCAAGAGAATAAACTGTATATGTAGATGAAACGACACTTACCGAATGACATCACTGTACTGGTGTACTATGATCTGTCCATGAGTCTGCACCTTCTTTATATTCCCTGTTATTGTGGCAGAACTGGCGGAAACCAAGGCCTTCATCTCCGCCCCCAGGGGCTTGCTCTGCAACGTCGTCATGCATTCGTTCTCGCACGAGCCGACCAGATCACACAACCAGTATTGTACTGGCTCTGGTTTCCTCTCACAAATCCGCTCTAAAGCTGTCTGGTCTATGCTCCTCTCTCTATACAATATTTCGTTTTGATTGTTAAATACTAAGCTGTAACAAAAATATACCAGTAAGTTCTATAAAATAATTGAAACAAGGAATTGGTCGGTCAGATATTCAAAAACTTTGTTAAATTAGTTATCGTGTGATGCTTACCCGCTATTAAAATTTTCCAACAGATTAACCCTACGCGGATTCTTAGCAGAACTCCTTGGTAGTACTCCATCCATGTACTCATGAGGAGCTACCATTTTTGGCGTCGATGTACAGGCTAGGTTACAGTGCACTTCAGAGAAGTTCGGCTCATCATCTTTTAACTTCTCCCTTTTAGAATCATGGGTTAGATTTCTGTCCGTTTTGGAATCTGTGTCATATGGTATTTTAAGTTTATCTTGGAATTGCGGAGGGGGAGATATTCGCCTTATTTTGAGATGATAATCTTCGTCTGGTTCATCTTTTGATTTTAAATTGATGTCGCTTTCGGTAGCTACTAATCTCTCGTTGTAATTGGGAAGCAGCATTTCTTGCTCTGGGTAGCCAACAATAACCCAAGAGTTTTGTTCTTGTGCTCTTGGTAGGCCGAGGGAAGGTACCCTACTACCATTCAGTGTCCCACCGGCATGCGTATCTACTACACCGGGCTTTTCTTTCTTCCCTGGGAATATCCTGAATATGTCTTTGTTTCTGTCACCCTTTGTCGCCATTCGTTGTTTAGATTTAGGGCCGGGTTTCTTCGAAGGTTTTAGATGAAGACTGTCCATAATGTTTTTACCAAGTAAAGCTTTGGTTGGTTGATGGACTTCAATGCTATCTTCTTTAGCTGGCTCCTCGTCTATGTATCCTAAAGAGTGATAGCCGTCTTGAATATCTAGTATTTGTTGGTCTAATCTCTGTGCCTCAAAGTTAAGCGATTTGTTTAGCCTATTTCTTTGGAATTTTGGTGTCGTTGTAATTGGTAAATTGTCTTCGTTGGACATACTCCGTTTGTATTCAGGTTTCGTCGCTGTGCTCCTTTCAGTAGGTGTATATGAAATGTTTGAAATTGGAGTTCTATTTCTGGGCTGGTTGATGACAGCGATCTCATTATTGTCGGCTAGTTTTATGTATTCTAAACTCTCATCGGATTTATTTTTACTAGTTTCCAAGTCTTTAACTTTTGCTAATTTGATGACTTTTGTATTATCACTTTCTGAACTTGAAATAAATGTTTTTTTTACAGGATACTTCTTAGACGGACTAATAATATTGTTATTTATTACTGGTTCTACTTCTTTGGCCTCTTTATGTATTGCACTCTTATTTGGATTAATTTCTTTACTTTTAATATAAACATTCGTATTTTCTTTGCCATCATCTATTTTGGCGTTTTTAGGTGATATATTTTTAGTAGTTTTATCTTTTTGCGAATCTGCATTGTTAATATTCTTTGGACTGGGATATTTGTCTTCATGTTCCTTATCCTTTAGGAGCTCCATATGTTCTTCATCACAATGTATTTCATAATACTTCTGCAAGTCGTATGGAGTCTGTATGACACTGCTGCTTCGATTTCTGGGTTTGGGGACGGGCGTTGGCATTCCACTGCTAACGTTATCCACTACTTTCGCATCAACAACGTCTTTGCTGGCAGAGTTTTGAAAATCGATTGCTTGTTTAACAGTCACATTTTCATTATTGTTAGAATCGCTGCTGCTCGAAGATTTGTTTTTTGAATCTTCTGGGGACGGGTAGTACTGCGACGGTGGAGGAGAGCTGTCCGAGTCAGAGAACCCGGAGTCTTGGCTCTTGTGGCTGCCGGGGCTGCCGTGGCGCAAAGGCCACTGGTTCTGTACTGCGGGCTGCGCAATATTTTCGACGCTGACGTTCCTCTGCGGCTCTGGCTGATTGGCGATCCAATGGGGTAGTTGCGGCTCCCAGTCATCCTGGGGTCTGTTCTGGTTCCACTCCGCGGCCTGCGCCACGGGACTGCCGATGTTCGGCGGCGAATCACCCCACCAGACTTTACTCCGCGATCGTTGGAAGTTGGACATCCTGCAAAAAACAAAGTAAATGTAAATGACCCGTGGGAAAAGCGTGTCTAAGGTGACGCGTAATGATGTGCCCAAATGACGTAATTTCTTGGTCCATTATAAAGCGTATGATTTGGGAGTCGCCGGCCATGCGTGAAGGCTCGTCCTATGGTTGAGGATGAATTATCTGTTTTGTTTTTTTCTGTGCGTCATGGGAAAACATTACAAAAAGCTGTTAAGTATAAAAAATAAACCTCTATATTCGTAGACATGTTTACATGCTAAGTAGTGTGGATGTAAGGTAATGAAATAACAATAATGGCATATCACGAACGCGGAGTCGCGGGCAGATGTTTAAAACCGTTGCAGAATCTATTGTGCAGCCGTATTGAAATGCTTTGCAGTGCAAGGGTACGGGCTGTTGTGATTTCGTCTCCACTCCCCTATACAAAAAAGTGACCGGTCAAAAGTTCTCACCAAGTTATTTCTTTTTTAGGAATTATAAGTAGGTACGTAGTTTAAAATGTTCTTTAACCACCCGACTCTACGCTCTACATTCGTAATAATAAATAAACTCGAAATTCATTCATTATACTAACGCCTAATAATACAGTTCAAGTTTGAACGATTATAAACTAGCAAACAAAAACAAATACGATAGAAAACCCACACAAAGTTTTCAAATTAAGGTTAACTTTTAAGAACACTTTGTTTCCAGCCAGTCTGTACAATATAAATGGCATGGTAAACTCGGCCAGTACGGTACGGTTCGCGGTTTTCTATGAGTCAGTTGTTAGTGTTCGAAGTTCGAACTACTCTTCTATATTTGCTGATTCACAGAAAAAATAGACCTACATTTTTATCTATGGTGTGTGAGCTTAGTACCTACTGTCTATGGGCATTTATTTATTTGCTTAATTTAAATATTCAAACAAATATATGGTGTAATGAACCTACCTGGATATCCATACGTTTACATAGGTAATGACTTGTCATATTGGTAATGTAAACCCTGAGAAGTGTTTAAGTAGGTATGAAAAATGTTGTAATAATAATTTAACGAGTAATATCAAATTAATTTTATAATCAACAGTGAACAGCGGAAATCCAAAACTGACGACACTTATGTAACGGTTTTAACCTTTGGCTTGTGCTAAAATGACATTATCTCCACTTTTATTAATTAAACCGTATTCAAGGCTGACCTTTCAGTTCGATAGGTATCTGGTATAACCAAGTTATATAGCTACTATAGATATCGTATGTAGTAGCTATGTTAACGGGATTGCCATTGGCTTCAGTGTGTTGTTAGTTTTAGTTTCAATTTAATCGGGAACCGTTCTGAATAGTAAACGTTTATGTGTAGTTTTATAGGTATTTCGTGAGGCTAAAGCTTTAATATTTATTTTGTGTGGCATTTATAACCCATTTAGAATCACAGACTATAGATATGTGATACAATGTTGAACTCTAGAACAGTTTAGTAAGTAAACATTTTGCTGAAAGATTTTATTAATATCATGGGACATAAAAGACCAGGTTGCTCTGAAGTACGTAACAAGGATTTCAACTGTTTCTTTTACCTCAAAAATAATACTAGTCAATTTGTTCTATTTGCAAGTGACAATTTAGTATTTTTTCATTACTGAGGCTTGGAGCTAGTTGCTGTCAATATCATATGTACTCTGGGTACCCGGGTACTCAATCCTCGTGCAGGTACTGTAGGCTAAATTTAACTTAATTATAATCACATCTGTCCGAAATATCACTAAAATAGGTGTACATACTTCATAGCTCTTTTTATATCATGACATTCATGACCATATGTACCTACGCGATGTGGCCAATACGATTGTGATAATATCGATTTAAGCTTGTAAGCTCTATTTTTATTGACCCATATTCCACACCACTGTACCACTAATGTTACTAAAGACTACTAATAAGTACTAATTACCAAGTACTCAGCAGGATTGTGTCGTCACCGAGTTGTATATTCAATGAACTAGTTCTGACAGCCGGCGTTGCGCGTTTCGCAAGAGTTTAGCATAAAGATGACAATGGAATTAGAATCTGGAATATGGTAATTACGTGTGATGCAAACTATTAACATAGTCTGTGTCACATAGACAAGAGAGTGTACAATGTACAACATGTCTATAACTATTATAATTAATTGTATCAAGTTATATATAGTTATATAAATTGTAGTAAGGTATTAGAGATCTGAGGTTTATCGACCTAGCTAGCGAAATGTCTCTGTTTCACAGCTTGGATAAAAAATGTTTCTTAGGTATGTACGAATACCGGATGTTCTCGGCTACAGGTCGCATTTCTTAACTAATTCTCATGAAATTTTAGGAGTAGGTTCCCTCGTTAGTACCTGTAGGTAAAATTTATTTTTTCTTGATTCAGTTTTTCGATTTTTTCTGAATGGCGGTTATATAGGAGGTATCTTTTTGTCGATAAAATTTTTCAAAAATTTAAAAATGGCGGATATATGGGGGTTGAGAATGTAAAAAATTTCAATTATTTGCCATTTTGAAACAAACTCGCGAAGTAAGTAACTTAATAGGTAGTAAGCATACTTTCTTTTTACTTTAACAACTTAAAAGTGCAGTTATTTTAAATGTTGCCTGAACAAATTTTCAATTCACAGAAAACACGTAGTACATGTTATCTTCTATTATTGGCATAAGCATTTTAACATTCATATCACAAATGTGAAATTGTCGACCACCCTATAGTTTCGAAAAACGAAACGTTAAAAGAGGATACGGGTTACTGTATTTTGGAGCGATAAAACTGTGCGTCTCCCTTTTCTGTCCGCAGAAACAAACTCTTATATTGTCTGTATTTGTAATGATAAAACAAAACCCACATTACTACCAGTTTGGGAGTGTTCTAGTCTGAAAACAATGGCTTAATTAGTCCAGCTTAATGTATTTATTTATTTCCAGTCGTGAGCATAATCGCTACCGAAACCTGTCTCTTACCCAACGCCCTGCGAATGCTGAAAACCTTCAAGTGCTATCATTGACCTACCAACGACGGCTTAAGCTACCTTCTTATGTTAGCCTAGTACCTGACAGTTATATAGGTTACGAAATAAGCTAAGGTAGTTCTTAGAGCTGTAGGAAAAATGATTACAATCAATTCCGTACAATAGGCAAGCCAGTGGGGCCACTAATTTCTATGTTTGACTCAGAAATGAAATGTATGTCTTCGTCATCAAGAAACGGACCACAATTGATAATGATAAACTCACATTCTTAACCACCTTGAAGTGACGTGTGCATTATAAACGCTGAACCATCGGACCCTTATCTGCAAGGTTTTTGGGAAATTACAATATCCTTCCACCTTCTTCATAATCGCCTAGTACCTACATTTAGCTAAACAAGCCCCTTTAAATCAAAGGATCTTCCTTTCGCTATCACGCTATTTATTTATTTATTTATTTTATTTATTTATATTATTTAAAATCGCGTGTAGGCGATGTGACACGGTCAGGTGAATCCTCAATTCAGGTTTATCTACCTACTGGTAGTGAAGGTGTATCACCTCACCTCAATAGGCACCAGTACGATTCCCTCGGTTAACTCAGCTTGTCCATTAAAAAGCATTGCACTTATCTCTACGCCAAATTTGCCCTGGCTTAACCAAGGATTTTCTATCACGCCACTGATAGATACTTAAACGAATGCGTCACCTTCGACTAGTCAATGCACCCTCACTTCCACCTCTTTCTGCTCGCCTGGTGCTTCAATGCGACGCGGTTGACTAGACACAATGCCGTAATTTGCCTGTTCAATGGTGTGACATTGAATTTTAAGGTTTACCCGAGGAACAATGATATAACTTGACGTCGTGAGTTACTTTGTTCTTGGACTTGTTTAGAATGTAAGTGCTAAAATCTTCAGTTATTAAATAACCCTATCCTGTGGCCTTGTCTATGTTGATCGAGTTTATATGGAGTTTATAGAGGACCCGTGCGCATTATGATTTGAAAGTGCCCTAGAAGAATCGATTACACCGCTAGGGCATTGTCTGTTCTGTTTGCTTCATTATTGCAAGCATTATCAGCAGCACAAAGCCTATTATTACCTCTTAGTAGTTTTGAGCGAAATTGTACATATTTATGTGAGATTATATAACAATCGAACACACTTTTACACTTTACAGCATGACGTTCAACGCGAGGAAGGACCCTTGCATTCTTTTCAAAACTCTTTCTATAATCTTGCAACCTTGATCTACTATTTAAGTGGTCTATAGGTAGCGAGTTATGTTTATTATCTATAAACGAATAGAATCATTGAATCGGCGAAAGCATATCGGAGTCGTCGGCTGCGGTCCATTAGCTATGCGACGGGTTACATCGCTTAATAGATTACGTTGTGCACTCTCTTGTTAGAAGTGAATAATTTCGAACCATAACTAGCTTTTTATTACATCTTTGCGTGGAATAAGTTACTTTTGGGTTACGGAATGGCACTTAACAGCAATTAATTTGTTCGTTCGCCAGCATAGGTGGGTTTGGTTGTTAAGTTAGATGCCAGTGCCAGTCTTTGAGCTTCGCATGAAACTGAACAGTGGGCCTAAGATGGTTGCATTTGTTACGTGATAAATAAATCATAAAGCGTCGTCACTCACACTCGCATTTTGTCAAAGCGTGAAAGATGCATTTTTATCGCGTGATAAAAGCATCAACCATCATAGCCCCGCTGCTGACTATTAGCTTGGTTAAGTTATATTCTGTCATTATGTGTTGCTTTGGAAAAATCCATACAAGATATCAATTGTATTATAATTAGAATTATACCTACCTACATTTCGCAGGGGCCTTAGTCGACATTGATAATACTTATTGCCATTTAAGGCATGTCGATGTATCAACCATATCACGGAACGGACATAATAGTATCGCCGTTCACGAGCGGCAGTGAAAATTTGTTCAAAGTTAGTTCACACTAATTGGTTTATGTAATTTACTCCATCATTAATTTATCCAATATCCGAAATGGAAATTTATATTGAATTCACCTTAAAAGTAAACTCGTTCGATAAATTCATGACAGGCAGCTGAAGCCCTATCGGCGTAGTTAGGATGCAATGGATGGTTACCAGATGACATCTGCGAATTTATCGCATTCAATTTTGAAATAACTAAGAAAGCACCTTGCAAACCATAAACGGAGTAAGTTATGTTACCTGGTCAGGTATTAAATAAAATGAAGATAAGTCACATAACGTTTTGTGGTTAAGTTACGTTGGGGGCTCGTGATATTGATAAAATAGTAAACAGTGTTTGTTTCGATAGGTGTTCCGATATTTTCAATAAAAATGGTAGAGGTTGCAATTGCTGACTAAGGAAAAGTTTTATTTGCATTCTATGTCGTCAACTTGCAAGTTAGGCAAAAATTGGGTATAGGCATTAGGTATGCAAAACACACATTTATATCATTCTCAAATTCCCGAACTGAACAAAATACGATGATAAGAAATCAAAATATTTAGATTAATTGTATGTCACTCCCAAAAATTGTCGGTCATTATCGTGTGAGGATATTTCTTCAGATGTCGAGACTCATTTTACAACTCTGTTCTATCGACAAACCATAACTTTACTTAATTTTATTTGTTCTTGTGTGTAGTCTTCACAACTCTTTATATTGATAGCTCGTTGCTTGACTATTTGCCGAGGCTATGGTGCACCTGGCATAACGGTCGCGTGTCATCTGCTCATCGGCCATACGCCACACAACGCTTGGCTGTTTGGCACGCGCCCTTGCATTTTAAACGAAAAAAAGTAATTCGAAATTCGATTTGCTGTCGATCATATTTTTTAAATTAGTTTTTGCCATAAACATAAGCGAGCCAAAAAACTTATATGATAAACACGCAATCACAAGCGAAATTTTTTTTTACAATCTCGTACTTAGGCATACATTTGCGTTATAATTGTTATGTACCGTAAGAATATAGTATGCGTAGATATGTATTATGTAGACAATGGTTGCACATAATACACACAACTACATATTAATCGACAACTAATTAATTACTGATCAAAATTTATAATGTAATTTGACTGTTTACACGACAAATGCATCTGTAACAGCTATTCATGTGACATTGAAAACTTTTAATGAAAAATACTTGTGTTAATTCCAAATTTAACCATTCTGTAGAATGAAAAAAGAAAACACATTTCCGGTGACATGTTTTACATCTATTCAAATCAAATACCAATATCGAGCCCGTGAACATGAATAGAAAACCGTTACAGTAGTATCGATCGCTGCGCAGTGTCATCGGTTGTGATTTGATCGCTATGGTTACGACCAGGTGTCGCTTCGAACGGGGGTCGGGTGCCGGGATCCGATGCCGCCGATTACTTGTATACAGGGTGATTTGAGCACACGGGATTTAGCTTTAATCAAATAAAATTACTAGATATCACTATTATAAATTAAAATAAACTACTCATATTATTTGTACTTAATTACTGTCTAGTTAAACAAAAACTAAAGCGAGGATTATAACGAGTAAATGGAAGTATTGATTTCCAAACTTCATTCAATCTTAAATACGTTCCCTATAGTTCTAATGTTACTATTTAATTGGCGATTAATAAATTTATTACTAATTAATTAACGTTTATTTTATTAAAATACTCCTTAGTACCTACGTTAAAATATCGCTCATGCACTATAGACCTAATAATTCCAATGGCCAGGTAATAAAAATATTTTCACTAAAATTGATATTGATTAAATGTGGTTACTATTTGATTAAAGACCCGCGTCATATAATAAGCTCATTTGTCAAGCTCAAGGTTCTGTAATCGTTACTAATTAGCTCACATTTGATTAAACATAGTCATTTGTACCTGTACTGTCCTATTGTTCAAATTGCTTACCAGTGACGTCAAACTTGACATAATAATAAGTTAATTATTGGCTGTATAATCTCTTGTTAATTTGTAATCTATTAAATATTGATGAGCGTGATAATACACTGTCACAGATTTTTATTAAAAGCAGGTTAGCAATAAAAAAATGCCATTTCATAAATACTGTTTTTATGTCTAACTGAATCTAATAACATAAACAAAATTATCAGAAATTGATATGTAATTATTGTATATATCTATAAAGAGTTTTTTTTTTATTTATATTATTATTTATAAGTATGACAATCACTATATAGATATAGATACTTCAAAGCGTGAACGCAAATAAAAAAATTGGCTCAAGAGTTATTGGATAGGTACATTATCTTATTAACGCCATTCTTATTCTTTGAGAACAATATGAAACTAAAAAAATAAGTATTAAACATCACATCACCATCTTTAGAGACACCCTGTATAAACAGTGTAAGTGGGCCCGCTCCCCTTATCGCTTATTCCCAAAGACCCTTACCGGTCGCGTAACATCTGCCCATAACATAATTCGACACTGTTTCTTTCTACTCCATTCCATATTCCACGGCAGCGGGACTTCCGCACCCATTCACATCAGTGAAAGTTTAAATATTACACAACGAAAGGTGATAATCTAATAAGGCGTAACACACGAAAATCCATTATGCAGATATTTTTATGCAATCTAGATAAACATTATGAACACGCTAAAGCGCGCTGGCCGGCAAAAACCAACGACAATCATGGAGTCAATTTACCTTCCAAATATGAATAAATCCAACAATTCGTAATTCGAATGTACAGGTGTAAATGGTGTAATATAAATAAACAACGAAACGAAAAAAAAAAACAGATTGTTTACGTAATTTAAAGATTTTAATAACTAGATTTTATTTAATCGTGCACGTTTAAGTTGTTTACCTCGTTTCTACGACACAATTTCGATCAATATTGCGACATAAAACGAGTATTATTATTTTAAATTTATTTTTACGACAATTTTACCATTGAGAGAAATTAATGGAACGAAGTAACGGTTGGCTGATTGCCTTAAGGCAAGGCCCCGTTCATAGGGCACGCGTTGGTGGCATATGGCAGATAACACTTACGGTGTTTGCCTTTAAAAAAATGAAATGGGCTGGTGGATACACGCGCCAGCGGTTAACTTTTTTTTTTAAAACACGTGGCTCAGGTATCCAACCATAACGTTAGTTCCCATTTGTATTACTCTGTTTAATAGGTATATGAATTTTTACTTTTTATTCCGATTTAAAGTATTTGATCAGTGATTGTTTACGACGATTTTGTTATGACAATGAAGTGGTTGAATTTCAATACTGTTTTATCGCTTTACCTAATATTAGGCGCACAAAATTGAAACGTTAATTTGTCTTCATCTATCAGTCTCACTCAAAATGCGCTAATAAGTATCTTAGTATTTCCTCCCCAGTCTTAAAATATATGTAGAGCTAAGTATCGAACAGGAATATTAATTAGTACAGTTCAGAATGATGCTAAGTAATCCCGAATGACATTTAAAGAGCTTTCAGATTAATGCAGTAGTCACTTATTTATCCACTTTGATTTGAACTGGACCATCAAGAACGTCTGTCTGTGACATCCGTTCAATCCAGTTGATCTGGTAAACGTCGGCCTTGGGTCGTTATTGGCAATGAATTGATAGCTGACATTTAGATTAACCGCCAGGCAGCTGCGAACTGCAATTAAATGGCCAACAATTACTTACGCTTCTTCAGGCAGATGTGTGTCCGTGTACGGCGCCTTTACGCGAACCGTTTGACATTTTGTTTTCTTTTTATGAGGTTTTATGTGCCTATGTGAGTACGCTCTATTTTTTAACTGCCATGCCACGCGACTGGATGTAATGACTTGCTGTAAAATTAGCTCATAACTAAAACTTACCGTGACGTGTATGATAATTATTCATGTCATATTTTGCGTGTTGTGTAAATTAATAAATTAAGTATAAATAAATGAAGATCCAATCATCCTTATCTTGAATGCTTACGAACTAATGTACTCATGTTATTTAAAATAAATTAAACAAAAGCCAAGCAAAAGGTTTTGGAAAATATTCGAGCATCATTGTCCAGTTTATACAATTCCTCGGTACAATACGATTAAAACGGACTTAAGTGTAAACAAATAACATTACTCATATAATTTTATTGTGGACAGGAAAATGACGGATATTAGTTAGCGATATTTGAAATATTAAACATACGCCATTTAATGACCACAAGGGATAGGTATGTCACGTGCGATAGAAAAGTTTAGTTTTCACAAAAAAATAGTTTTTGACAGAAACTTGTTACTTATTTATCCTTTCTGAGTAAAATGATCTATATCCTAAAAATAGAATGCGCAAATATCTTTCTGTAGTGTTGGGTGAAATGTGCTAAGGAGAAACTAGTCATTCGCAGGCCCTCGGCAACGACGCTAGACTTGGAGAATTACGTTGACTGTCACGGAATGCTCTTTGTCCCATACAGCGGAGCAATCGTGGTTAATCACAAGACTGGAATGCACACGTGCAAATGACATTTATATTATTAAATGCTAAGCAGAATAATCCCATGAGTTTCCCTCAGCGTACTCGCAGCTGGTCGAACAAGAATTCTACTGGGATGCTATAGAGGTACTTAATAGGTAGCTGTGATTTATATTTATATACCTCAACCCCGGCTCCACACTGTTGCGAAGTTGGCCGAAGTATGAGTTTCTGCAGCGTGCATGGCACCTCTCCACATTATCATTTTCGCCCAACCTCGGTCAGCTTCGCGAGTAGTGTGAAGGGGTACACTTTTATAACCAGGCAAAACAATTAACAAGACCCCAGAAACCGACAGAGCCCGCTAGGTGAGTTCTTTCATAGCTATAGTCCTTCTGTCAGGTTCGGCCGGTATCTGAGTAAAAGTTACGAGTGCCCACTAGGTGGGTTGTTGTTGGTCTTGAGAATGACAGCCGGGGTAAGCAAACTTCAAGGATTCGCAAAGGTTAGTATTTTGTCTCATTTGTAGAATGATAGTTAGGATTAATTTCCGGAGAAGAGAGAACAGAAGCGCTTTACGGCACCCCACTTAATTTACCGCGTAATAGCTGACTTTACGAACTCCTGCCTCCCTCCCGACTGAAATCCCAGTAGGTAACAGATGGATGTAGCTATAATCCAATCCTCTTAAAGGTTTTCTCGTATGTTTAAAAAAAAAAAAAATGGTCCTGCAGTGAACTCAAAACGTCCACAATATAACAAGATATACATATTATAGCTTAACTAAAACATAAAAAGAACTACGATGTCCACGATTAGAATGAGGGTCCATATTGGCTCACATAAAATTGATCCTCCGAATTTTTCTTCTACTACCGATTTCTAGTCAGAATCATCACTCTTCCGAATTTTTTACTTCATACATTTGTCCCTCATAAATTTGTACTACTACCTACCGAGTTCATAATAGACAGTTTTCAGAACATAGTAATTCATAATGTCGTCACTAAGATTATGTGTGTACTCATAATGCTGATTTTCATATTTCTTTTATTCAGAATCATAAATTACGATAAACTTGTCAATCATAACATTTAAACATCAATGCAGTTTTTCTCCATATGTTTTTATTCATAATACTTGTTTTGAGTTATAGCGAGTTAAGTGTACATGCAAGCAAGCATGCACGCATTTTGACGCTCCGCTCGCTTCGCTCGCTCCGCTATACGTGGTTACAATACAAACCTAACCTAACCTACAGTTTTCGGTTTTGGAACCACGTTCCATTTTGGCGCAGCTCTTCCTAACGGCATTATATTTATTTATTTATTTATTTAAACTTTATTGCACAAAAGAAAAACTTAACGTACAAAAGGCGGACTTAATGCCATGAGGCATTCTCTACCAGTCAACCTTAGGGCAAAGCAGAGAAATTGTAGGCGGTGCATCAGACAATATAATTACATATAATTAAAATACTCATATTAGGTACATACATACATATAATATACATATATATAAATAGATACATACATAAATATATACGACGATGAAACAAACCAAGCAGATATACTATGAGACTTCAGTTCTGCCAGCAAAGAAACTTCGCACGGCCCTTTTAAATGCCAACTTACTCGGAGCCTGTTTGATTGTGAGAGGAAGACCGTTCCAGAGGCGAGCCACTTGCAAGGAGAAAGAATTAGACACATTATACACTTAGTAAATAAAGTTTCTTCCCGAATACATCCTGGCTCTGCATTTGCTTATAAAAAATTGATGTAATAGCAGATTATTTACAAGTGTTCATGCAAGCAAGCAGGCAATACAAGCATTTTGACGCTCCGCTCGCTTCGCTCGCTCCGCTATACGTGGTCATAATACAAACCTAACCTAACCTACAGTTTTCGGTTTTTGAGCCACGTTGCATTTTGTCACAATCTGCTTATAAAATATAGGATTGTGGAGTTTATGAGTACAAACTAGTCTGCTTAAAAAATGTATAACAGTGAAAAATAGGATCAAAAACAGTTATGATGAATAAATGTATGAAAACAAAAAGTAGTATTAGAGATATTTATGATAATTGACATTATGATTTTAAATGGTTCGGAGTTATGATCGGTAGTAATAGTGACTAAGTATAAATAGTGACTATTATGATGAAAAATGGTATGAGTAACATTTTCGGAGTTCCAATAATCGGGGTTGAAAAATTATGTGAACTTTGGCGCACCCTTAGAATGATCATTAGAGTAGTAGTCCTTTTCTGAAGAATATAATTTTAGTTTTTAGCATTTTGTTTCTTTTAAAGGCACTCTAAACCACAAAATTGATCCCACTGAATAGTGGGATGGTCTAATCCAGTAGTCAATACTGTAACGAAGAAACTCAGAATTTTAAATCTCTTACAATAATCATTAAGCGGATTAAGATAAAATGAAACAATTCGCGTCCAACGATCTTTACAATACGAGGAAGATGTAGAGCGTCTCAGAAAGTTCGCAATGTATCTCAATTGTTCCTAATCAACATTTTCCAGCGCAACACAATTCAATCATTATTATCACAGTTTATCACCAATTAGTCCACTTATAGACCTCGATAGTCGAGTATTTATACTCTATACATAATGAGGGGCAAAAAAGCGGTAGGTAATTACTAAAACAAAACATTGCGACCGGATTCCATCAGCCATTAACATCGATAGTTTTTTGTGGTATTGAATGATTCTGCGCGTGCTATTTCTCATGCACTAGTTTTTGGTATTTCGTTCTTGTGGTGACATGATCACGACATGGATGCCACTGGATATCAAGAGCCGAGATTGCTTTTCTAAGTATGTTGTAAAGAAGACTATCAGTGATGCTCGGTGAACTATTTTTACTCTGTATTCCGGTTTTGGATGATTGAGTCTCTATTTAGAATTTATAATGTTTAAACATTTTAATAAACGACAGATCGAATAATAAATTACACGTGAATCAGTTAAAATTGAACCTCTATATGTGGGCTAGCTGAGCAATCCCTTTACATGGCTTTCACAGAAGCACTCTTGAATAGGCAGCCTACCACAGTACCGCCTTGGGTTAGGATCAATTATGTTAAATGACACTGACAATCCTCTAACTGAACCTAAGATTCAAGTTTTCATAACAGCACTCTAAAACAATTTTTAGGATCGAAGATCAGTTGCAAGACATTATGGTACCATAATTTATAACTACGGTTAATTTGCCGTTCAAATTTGCATGAAACCAAGCCAATATGCATTGGCCAAGCTTGGCCAACTATCTACGGCTTGGCAGCAACGTATAATTTGTGGAACGCACTTCCCTTGCGACCGGAAAACTGATCGTTTCTAGACGACAGCTTTAGAAAGTGAAAAGTGAAGTTATCGGCCCGATAGTGCCCATGTCGGGCTAATTCATTTGATTGGTCGTGCTTCTGGTGGACGCGATATAGATTATGTCGGAAAGCCGATAATTTGTCTTCCTTATGTGCGCATTTTCAGGAAGAAGTGTCCGCGAATAGGCTAGTTGACACTTGACTTATGTTAAATTATATTAAGCTGATATTTATTTCGTGTAGTATTCGACATAGGAGACCTAAATATATATTTTTAAGTCCATAAAAGTAGAAGTTGGCTGAACAAATTGATATTGAAAATATGAATTTTATTCAGTATTTTGAAATGCATAAAACGCTGTCTGCCATTTTTACCCTTGATAGATAAAAGTGTAGGTATTACTGGTCTTTATTTACGGGATCTCCTACATCACGCCACAGATAAGCTAAACACAAAAATAGCTGACGGCGTTTTTGTCTGTTCATGATATTTTTATTTTTATTGATAAATTTTAGTTTTCTAGCTCAATAAAAAAAACATTATATTTTTTAGTGCTAGTAAGATAACCATTTCAAATATATGTCAAAAACTCATACGAAGTGTACTGAAAAATTGTTGCAATACCGTAATTTTTTTCGGACATATTTTCTTATTTATCACTGTTATCTGTATTCTTGATTTTAAGCAAAATGTTCATAACCTGAAACATGTTGGGTGAGACAAGGTTTTTTGAAAATAGCCTTGTCGAAGAAAATGTAGTGTGTGTTGCAAGTTTAAAAAGCTATACATACATGTATATCCTAAATAACAATTCTCTAAGTAGAAATTGAATGTACGTGTGTTTAAGAAAAATATAAGATGTTGTAAAAACATACGTTTGTAAATACTTAGGTAGTTAAGATTTAATACGTTTAAAAAAGATGCGTTTAAAAAATGCTCCTACTACATGTGTCCCTATTACGATTATGAAATAATTACTATCATTATTTTACAATCATTACGAATAGTGAAAGATTAGATACATTGCCGAGTGCAATGTTACGTTAAAAACCGGCCAAGAGCATGTCGGGCCACGCTCAGTGTAGGGTTCCGTAGTTGGTCATCCTTCACAATAAACTGCTGTTTTAAGCCCGAGGTTTAAGTTAAGAAAGATTTTGAGCTCTATAAAAAGGTCGTAAACGCCCTAGAAACTGTAATCACTTACTACCTTCTGGAAGTCAACTTACGTCCTTTTAAAGAAAAATATGAAATTTGGCGATAACTCAAAAACGGCTCGACCGATTTTGTTCAATATAGTTTTCATTGAAAGTACTTATAAGGCCTTATATACATGAATTTTCCCGATTTTTTTTGACCCGCGGTTGAAAAGTTAGAGAGGGGGGACACTATTTTTTTTGTTTTCTGCTGACTTTATCAAAAAATAGGGGTCTTCCTATTGTTTTTACAAGACATATTAAACGACACCCCACACACCAGTGTTGAAAATGGCGAAACTATAAGGGTTCCTAGTTGACTACAGAACCCTAAAAATGGCGTTCGGCAATTTTGACAGAAGAGCCATTCACGATATATAATGAAATGCCTAAACGTCTAGCTTAAATAATATGTATGTTAATGAGATGACGTTGATATATAATAAATAATCAATCTGTTCGGTCAAATTAATCATATTGTCGGTCAAAAGCATTATTTTACGTAATCTACTTTCTATAACTACATAAGCATTTACCGATGTGCTCGTATTATTATAGGAACACGCAATATGTGAAATTTAAGTTTGAACTGTATACATTAAGCATTATGAAAGAGAGCGACTACATACCACCCAATATGATCCTCTATATCAATATAATTTTGTACTTCTAAGTGGTTCTGTGAGCTGAGGCGTGAGTTTGAAAAAAAAACTATATATGTACTTATCAAACGTACTCACATACTTTGATATCGGTTGAGAAATGCGAACTCTAAGCGACAACAGCCGGAAGGCGGCCATCCTAACATCTACACACGAAAGAATTTTGGGCCAAGCTAAAAGAGACGCCTCGCTCGCTCGGTCGACATAACTATTCCGTTTTTTAAGTAGAATCTTTTTATCAATTCTGTTTTAATGTGGAAATACTACATTTTAATTTTTATAGATACTCAAATAAAGGTAAATTATTAAAGAAAAATAATAATATAACCCACTGCAATGTAAAAAGGACTTGAACCTGCGATCCTACGTTTCCGGTGTAGTGCTCTCCCAACTGAGCTATCACATCGTTATTATTCTGTTTGTACAATTGTTTCCAGCAAATATCAAACTAATAGGTAACACCTTTCATAGACCTCGGCTGTACCTACATATTTGTATTCCACATACTCGAGAAAAGGTACCTACTTACTCGTATTATATCGATTTCTAATACTTTCATTTTCTTTGTTACGACGTTGGTATTTTATCTTATCGATAGTGAGATATGCTCTCAGATGCGATTGTGATATTCTAATCGGATTATTTCAAGGATAGTTTGAGAAACACCTATTTTTAAGTATTGTTTGGGTGAGTATTAAATGAAAATATATTTATGAAACGCACAAATACAATTTAAGTTGTTAAAAAAACCAGTTGGTTTACCTAGTCCATTCGTCAATTTCGTCAGTAAACCACATTTTTTATTGGGTAGTACGATCAGTAGTTAGAGCCCGTAGTTACAGAACCATACCGGATATAAACTATTTAAATATAGTAGGCAGTATAGAAGGTTCTAGATAAACTGGGATTGAACTAAGAGAATTACGACTGTTATATTGAATTTCTTGGTTTTGCATAATCCAGTGCCTTTAACGTTCACTCTTTATTCTAACGGATAATATCTTAAAATATGTCTTGGTTTTTTAAAAATAAGTTTGCCTTAGCATATAATAACTAAGTGTGATTTATATTAATACTATTTGTATTCCAAAACCCCAAGTAGTTAAGTGAATTAAGTCGGGAAGACGTGCTAGTATTATGCAATATATTAAATAAATAAAATAAATATCACACAAATCGATCTAGTCCCAAATTAAGCTCAAGAAGGCTTGTGTTATGTTATATAATAAATATATACTTAAATACATAGAACAACCTTAACCTAAGCACAAATATTCGAGTTCATTACACAAATATTTGCGCTGGCCGGGATTCTAACCCGGGACCGCCATCTCAGTAGGCAGGTGTCTACAAACCGAGCCAAACGCGTCGCTATTATAGACAATGTTATGGCATAGTGTATTTTATTCACATAAAATAATCTTTACGTGAAGTCAAGTTAAACTGATGTCAGGCCCTTATTCGTATACGTATTACCAATTATCATAACCTCTCTAATATAGAAAACAAAAGAGACGCCTTTAAAACATTCATAGTAAGTAGAAAAACGCCACACCTTGCCCATAAATATGCGCATACGACGACTGCACAATTTATTGTAAACTGCTTCTTGGTTACGCTGCGCCCGCTACTTACAAAACGTCTTAACTTGCTGCGATTTCGTAGTACGATTCGCCCTTTTGACAATAAATACTCTTAACAAGCCCAGTGGTCAGATGCGTCATAACTCCGAGCAATTGAATACCGATTACAGGTTAGCATTGTAGCGCGCTAACTGGCGTACAGTCAGCAATTACTCACACTCGTGCTAGAGTTGCCAGATGGTCGAGACTTGGCGGGATTCTGCCGAATTTTTGTATGTCCTTTCGACTCCCGACAAAGTAAAAAATCTGCCGAAAAACAACTTCATTTTATAATATAATTTTAAAAGGAAATACCACTGCTAATTTTTCCATAAAGTACTATAAATAAATTATCTTATTACATATATACATTTTTGTAGATTATAGATAAAATTATAATAATGATAAACCCATTTTATATATTTTTTGTTATTATTTATTTATGTACCTACACATTTATCGGCAGCGAACGACGTTGTTTTAAATATATTTACTTTATAATGTGATTCAATTTTTCTTTCTCTCGACCAAAGTCACAAATTCCCGAAAAAAAATGTTGTTTCTTCCGATAATAGTTATTCGATCTGGCAACCCTAACTCGTGGGCAGGAATGCGCCAACTAGACCAGAGAGATCACCTGCAGAACGGATATCAGTAATTCTGCGTGAGAGTTTTATGGTTAGGAGTGATGCTGAACATTTCCGAAGACAAGTACACTGGTGCTGATGATCAGAGTTAACTTTTACCTTGACATGTTTTGGCCTTCCTTTGTGATATAGGAGTAATAGTGGACATCGTTAATGATAATGATACAAGGACAAGGATGGACATTCGGCGATTTTACGATGTTTTTTGTCATTATCATATCAGCAAATTTTGTAAAATAGATGATCTGAGTAACCTTTGCTTTGCTTTGAAATAACCATCGCCGGACAACAAGAACGAAAACTCGAGTACATAGTAAAAATTGTGATTCGAATTTTGGAGATTCACCCACTGTGCCTGGCTGTGAAGCGTGTAATAAAAAAACCATAATGCACAGAGAGGTAACGGTAAAATTCTACTCGTATACCAATGAATGATAGGCCCAATTTCACCACTGCTGTGTCAGTTATTGATGGCTATTTATTTACATCCGTAAAATAATCGCTATTGATGAAAAATCTGCAGATTAAATTAGAACAGTTTAAAATCAGATTGGATTGGATGTGGTTTGATGTTTTCCTAAAGTGATGTAATGCTTTTTCTTCTTCTTTTCAACGGAAATTAGAACCTTAATCTTTTTACACCTATCTGCTGCTCAAGGGTTAGTCGTATTTTGATTGAGGAAGGACGTGGTTGATTCCTTTCGCGTAATTATCAATAAAATCTGAACAGTTATTCAAGCCTATATTTAAACATAGTTATAAAGTATACGCGTATACTAATTACTAGTAGATTCTAACCACGACTAGGACTGTTTCACGTTTATATGATGTGTGATATCCGTATACCCCACCATGATAGCTTGGAAAAGCAAATTAATAAGGTTTATCTTTCGTTTATTATAGTAATCATAACTACTGGATTTCACTAACGGCTAGCACTCGTACCTACTATCACAAAGTCGCGTGACTCTTCCGTATTGCGAATTCAAAGAGTTTGTCGTTTTAATTCCACTAATTAGGTGCTAAATTGGAATACGGAAGAAATATATTGGCTGTGCATAACATACTGGTTAGAGTGGTAAGTTAAAAAAACTAATGAGGAAGTCTTTCTGAAAAAGAAAATCGAATCCAATCTCATTTCGTTGAAGCTGTGATGCGAACGCAGTAATTAACTTTTTGCCGATTGCAGAATAGCGCTAAATACTCTGAACACTACGGGCGTTTAGTCTAGATCTAGATTCTAAGCATACCAACACTACTGACGTTTTGATAGATACCTGAACTAATCAACGGCTGGTAAGTGATTTATAACAGTTCTAACTCATTAGTAGCATAACGAGAAAAGGATCGCTACCAAGTCTACCAACAGTAAATTCAAACCATTCCAAACAGTTGACAGCCACGTTAGAATCCTGATGACTCAGTTTGAATTCCGAACACGTCGGGAACGAGTGGCAAGCTTGACCGCATCGCCTTGTTACGTTCGAAAACAACGAGGAAGTCAAACTTTTTTAAATGTAATGGAAGGCTGGATGGATGCTCTATGGTTTGCAAAGCCTACCGACATGATAGGTGTTATTACGCATACGCGTCTGGTTCTTGTTAGCTGGCTTTACGACGTATGCAACCAACATTCTAAGTTGCGTTTAGTTAGCAAGGGACATATAGCTTATCATTGCGGTTTAGCATGCTAGGAACTTCGGAGTAATTATGTTAAAAACTATGCGGGTATCTGAGGGTGCAAAAACGAAAGTATGTTGTATGCAGGTTCTGATAATTTACACTGGTAGGTAGCCATTACCAACGACTTTGCTTGAAGATTGACATGATCCTCAGTTAGGTGGTACTTGGTTTCTAATACAAAGAACTGTTTTTTAAACAGAAACCTTGAAGTAGTGATTTCATGAAGTTTAATTAAACAAGAGATCAGAAATAACCGATTTTTTAACAACATTATGAAGAGTCGACATCGGTGTCTAAATTCACTCAATTCATTAATTCATTAACAGTCACGATCCCATCGGATTCTTTATAATTAACAAGTCGAAATACCTCGCGTCGGCACGGCATCTTAAAATAATTTAAATTAATTACATAACTATAAATTCTCGCATGTTTTAGATCTCGTGACTTACGCAATTTCGTATAATCGATGTATGGATGAAATTAAATTTTTCACTAACTTCACAGTCATTATGCAACTAGTAGACGGTACAGTTATGTTCGTGCATGTTCTATTGGTGGCTTGTCTTGTCTATGGTTTATGGTCCAAGTAGACCTGTGGTAATGAGGTGAAACGTGCGACTAGGCACCACAACAACACGAATAGGTATTGGTAGTACACCAATACCATTAAAAACCGTACCCAATATGGTAAAGTTTATGCGACCATGAAAAATAATGACTATAATTGATATTCACGATTTCCAGTCAATCCCCGAGCGAAGTTTTCTTTTATGAATTTAGAATTTCTTTCTAATACGATACCTAATAGTTCAAACTCGATTTGAATTCGTACTTACTACGCAGAAACTTATTAGGTGAAGTTTTCGTGAATATTCATTAATTCCTTAATCTAATCGTATTAAATCGAATAATCTATTTTTCGGCTTTTTACCTTATGCATATTTATATGAAGTTATGTTTGGTGCATACGTATTTTAAGTGAAAATGTTGACTTGGAGTTTGTAATGATATAAAATTAATCCTTGACCAGAATTAAAAACAAACCTTTTTTTTCAACAGTTACGTTTATTAGTAGTAATCAAGTAACTTTACAAAGTCAAGAAAATAAACTCGTTTAAGTTGTTTTCACACGGTCGTCAGTGTCCCAAAGAAAGGAAGTGGCACTAGCAAATCGATTGAGAATTATACTTAGCTTCCTGGATTGACACCTCCGGCGATAGACGTCATTATTTACGTATTAAACACGACATTGTCCGTTACTGTCATTTTACAAGTGTGGAAACGGGTCGAGAAGACGTTGATACGTATTTTTTTTTGAGTAGGTAAGTTGATGAAATTTGATGGCTTTTAATCACTACATAGTATAAAACAAAGTCGCTTACTGCTGCTGCGCAACGGATTTAGATGCGTTTTTAGGGTTCCGTACCCAAAGGGTAAAAACGGGACCCTGTTACTGAGACTTCGCTGTCCGTCCGTCTGTCACCAGGCTGTATCTCAAGAGCGGTGATAGCTAGACAGTTGAAATTTTCACAGATAATGTATTTCTATTGCCACTATAACAACAAATACTAAAAATAAAATAAAATAAATATTTAAGGGGGGCTCCCATACATCAAACGAGATTGGTTGCGTTAACTTTGCACCTCATTTGTATGGAGCGCCATACATACCAGGTGCAAACTTAACTTAACCACTAAAGGATGGAAAGTGTTTGTACGGAACCCTCGGTGCGCGAGTCCGATTCGCACTTGACCGGTTTTTTTTTTAATAGATAGAGTGATTCAAGAGAAAAGTTTATATTTATAATACATGCATAATTTATCAGCATTGCACCCGCGTGAAGCCGGGGCGGGTCACTAGGTATTGATATGAACAATTGAGCACATTTATGATGTGTAGTTTAAATGAACCGGATCATTGTGCTGCTAAACAGATACTTTGCTTATAGGGTTATTCTATAGTGTAAATTAGAAACCTGAGGCCCAATTCGTTTGATATTGAGACATGCCTATTTGAACAGCGGTAAGTCGTTCATATGTTGATTTTCGCTATTCACGTGTAGTTGGTTAGTAGATTCGTTGTTAATCTAAAAATTTGTTGATCACAGCGTTTGAGTATAAGTACATATGTTGGTGATTTGGGTTAGTTATTATACGTCGTACGGCAAATTTAGGCCCCGATTTATTGTATACTGACTTTAATAAGTATTTCAGATTGATTATATGTATATTAAGCTCTCGGAAACCATGCATTTCTGAGTTACTACATTCGAAACAAAATTCTAGTTTGGCTTTCGTGTTATCCGGTCATGACTTTGCTAATGTAACTACACGAGTCATAAACGTCAGTAAAATATCAATTTGCATACACAATTAATCACTGAATGTCAAATGGAAAACCGAGTAACCGGAGATTAAAATTTCTAGTTCACAATGTAAGGAGTGCCATACAAAGCCATACAAACCTCCACTTCAATAGAGTTGTGTACCACTCGGTAAGTAGGTATAACATGAACGGTACCTATATGATGTACCCTCTCAATGGCGTCATTTAGATGATACAAGGAAAATCCCAGTTTAACGTGAGTTCAGGGATTATTTATGTTCTGTTACTCATTGGATTGATCGTTATTCAAGTTTACAATATTGTTTCCGTTATGTTGTTGTTGAAATAACTCAAATATCTCCTGAGAGCATTATTAATTGTTTATAAAACCTACGAGATTACTAACTATAACGACGAAGTTAAAACTGGAAAGTATTTTTTTTATATTTTTTTAGACGTCAGGGGGATTAACGGAAGTGGTATTTGAATTACAGTGCCATCGATTTTATTGTAGGTTATAATTATAAAATGTACTGGTTGTTGCTAGGATTGCTATCTTATCGGCCACTATAGAAGTACATACATGCTTCAACTCACCGTCAAATGTCAATACACATTAAACATGTGCTTAAAACTGACACGGTTTGTAAGCTACTCTCTCCTTACTCACGTAAGTACTGAGTCACCGGTTGAGGCGGGCTCCATTCATGATTGTAAGAATGTCAGATATGTTCTGAGAACATTTATCTTACACTTCTATAATATAAACCCGTCTCTGAGTCACAAGGGGTCATTTTTTAATTTTATTCGGCATCCAACAACCTCTTCATAACTGGCATACATATTTTTGAATCAAGCGGTATAATCTCTTCAATACCTTGTGTATTAAGCGACACAATGAAAGTAACCGCATACAATGGTAAGCTGTCAAGCATGAAATAAAGAGAAGATGAGTTTTGATCAAGTTATTAATACACTGATTACATTTTTTACAAGTAATAAAGACACGATAAATAGTTATAAAAACTCGTGTTTTCCCGCTTTTGTATAACAAAATCTATTGTATCGTAAAATAAGTTATATTAAATCAGTTAAATAACAATTTGATAGTTTTTGTGCGTTAAGCAAACAAACAGAAATTAAAGCGTGTCCGGAAAGGCAAGTCAACCAGAAAACTCAACCTTGTACCAACTCCTCGGAGTTCAATGCCATGGCAATAATACAATTCATTAAGTAGGCAAAGTAGCGCGCGATGAGTAGTAAATTTGGGCACAAAAAGTTAATGTGTGTGTAATCAAAACATGATTACGGTGTTTGGATGAATGTATACCAGTGGAATATATTTGATGAAACAAAACGCTATCACGCGATGACATATTTCTTGTCTATGGGTCTGTTTTTTTTAGGGCAGTGGAAATTGTGTATACTTAAGTAACAGCCAGTCTGTAAATTAGGCGGTTAGATTTGATTTTATCTGTCTACCTATCTTAAGACATACACAAATCTACAGACGACGCGTATGTGCGTTGTGTTTTTGATCATTCCTATGTAATGTATACTTATTTAACCATTGTTGTGTTATGCATACGGATAAGCTAAGGTTCTACAGCTAAATTCATATAAGGATCTTTCAATATTCGTTATATAGGCATATCATATACTTATAACTAAAGTTAAGTACCTACTTAAAACGATATTTCCGGTGACACTATGTAATCTCCAATAGAAGATATTTCTCGTAAGTAATTGTTAGCAAATTATAGTATCACAATGCAAGATATGGACATTATATAATTTTCAAGTAATACTTTTAGGTCTTTTTAAGCACTCTAACTAGTATTATTATTATTTATAACTTTCTAATAATGACTCAACTTGGATTCCCACGACTGTAATTAAGTTGCGCTTAATCTTAATTAATATTTGTCTGAGCTGATAAGAGGTAGATATACTTCTTTGAAATTTGAACAAGTGCGCATCATTTTTTTTTTCTTATATGATAATTACATGTTTAAAATAATCAATCATAATAATTTTAAAGGCGTTTATGACAGAAATAATAATTAAAACGTGCTTTTTCATAAATGTATAGGATGTACATGTACCTACCTAACAAGTCTAAGAAACTTATATACACATGTCTTCGATTTGTGTTCAAATAAACAGCAGCAGAAAATAATGGCTTCTCTGCAATTGTACGTCGTAGGTAGTATGGACGAGTGACACTTTTGATATACATGTTAGTTCTGGAAGTGGGGTCATGTTTCTCTGCAGCTGACAACAAATAATGCTTAAGTATAAGTTTTGCACTGAACTGACCTCACTTGCTTCCCGGAAAGAGGTTTAGATTCGTCCAACCTGCAACAGATGAAAGGGATTATATTATACATTATAAAAAAACCGGCCAGGAGCATGTCGGGCCACGCAGTGTAGGGTTCCGTACTTGCCCATCCTTCACAATAGACAATAAAATAAAATTTAAATTACGGGAAAGATTTCAAGCTCTATAAAACGGTCGTAAGTTAACGTTTCACATTATGATTATGACTTTAAATCCTTGCCACTAAGGGATACCTCTTTGAAAAGAACTTACTTATATCGATAAATCATCGCAGATCGGAATAGCTATGCCCTCTTCGTATGAGCAATTATAATTTATAATGACAGGATTAACTTAGATGGATTGATAGATATGTTTTACAAAAAACCGGCCAAGAGCATGTCGGGCCACGCTCAGTGTAGGGTTCCGTAGTTGCTCATCCTTCACAATAAACTGCTGTTTTAAGCCCGAGGTTTAAGTTAAGACAGATTTTAAGCTCTATAAAAAGGTCGTAAACGCCCTAGAAACTGTAATCACTTATTACCTTCTGGAAGTCAACTTACGACCTTTTAAAGAAAAAATATGAAATTTGGCGATAACTCAAAAACGGCTTGACCGATTTTGTTCAATATAGTTTTCATTGAAAGTACTTATAAGGCCGCATTAACATGAATTTTTCCATATTTTTTTGACTTGTGGTTCAAAAGTTAGAGGGGGGGGGACACAATTTTTTTTATTTTCGGAGCGAATATTTACAAAACTACTGACTTTATCAAAAAGTAATGTTTGAAAACCCCTATTATTTTCAAGAGACCTATTCAACGACACCCCACACACTAGGGTTGAAACGAAAAAAAAAAATCACCCCCACTTTAGGTGTTCGAGAGGTACCCGAAAAAAAATTTTTTTTTTAGTTTTTATTTTACCGTTTTGTCGGCGTGATACATACACATACTCATACCAAATTTCAGCTTTCTAGTACTAATGATCACGGAGCTAAGCCGCGGACGGACGGACAGACGGACAGACGGACAGACGGACAGACGGACATGGCGAAACTATAAGGGTTCCTAGTTGACTACGGAACCCTAAAAACGACAACTACCGGCTTTCCATACAAGGGCAGTGATTTGTTCCACTGTCATTGCTACGAGATGCCATCCTTTTTGCGTTTCGCTGACAGTAACAATTTTATTACATGCTTTCACGTCATCTTTTAAAAAGTTGTTAGGTTGTTTATGGTATGGAGCTTCCAAAATGGACTGTGCCCGCGGCTGAGGCAACTTGCAATTTAAAAGACCACACTTTTCTTTGTTGTACGTCGCGACTGATATGTATTTGCGTTTTATCGATTAACAACGAGGCCTAATTCAATTTACGTTGACATATAGCGTTTAGGGGATCCAATTTTTTTTATCAAAGTAAAACCGGTTTTATTTCGGCGAAATGAAACGTTCGACGAAAAATAATTCGGCGAAAAGGCAACGTGCAATTACAAGTTTTATCAAAATATTATAGATTGTATCATTATAGGTTGTCCATTGTTAATATTGTAATATTAAGTACTCGGTTCTCCTCCCATACTGGTGTAATGTAATGGTTGAATCTGTAACGTTACATCATTACAGCACCGTCAGAATGTACCTTATATATTGGATATCGGAATTGTGATTCATAATACATATAACAGGTACATCGCAGTTCGCAGGTACCTATCTCGACTGGATTTCTGACCTGTCAGGGCAGATACATTAAGCATTTAACTCTTAAAAACAAAACACCGAAAGATAATTAAACAACCGCAGTTCCAGGGAGAACAAACACGTCATAATTTTACAACTTTGAGATGTTTATTTTATGAGTTTCGCTTTTTTGTATTTAAATAACTTTAACTGGCCAAGAGCTGACTAGCCCTCTTTTCCAGCGAGTCAGAGGGCTACTTCGATGTTCGAAATTCGATCGTCGTATTGTAATACCGTCTTTATCGATCTCCTGTCATACAATATGTGGATGACTGGGACGGCCTATACGACAGTAGAATGCAGGCTTCTAATGAGTAAAGGGCCCCTAAGGACCCGCAGATAAAACAAAAAAAAAGCTTCTAATGAGAGCAGAAACCTCGCTCCTTTGGTTTGTAACCCCCGACAAAAAAGATAGGACCCCGGTAATTTAAAAAAACAGCCGGTTATTTCTACTTACTGAATCAATTATTACCAACTTGCTAGTGACAGGTTTAGTGATAGGTACCTAATATAATACAATAATATATTTTTCATTTTTTTTTCTTGAAAACTTGTCACTAGCATGTTGGTAATAATTGATTCAGTAAGTAGGAATAACGGCCTGTTTTTTTAAATTACCTGGGGTCATGTAAGTCACTAAATATCAAAGGACAAAATCTTCGACCGCGTTATTTCTCAAAAACTATTTATATCTAGGGTGTAGTGAAAAGTTATTTGGAAGGTAGAAATAAGATGCTCCATGAATAGTTATTCATTTAGTCTGTAAACATACAATTAACAAAGGGCCCCGCTGGCACAGAATCATTTTTTTTTATTAATTTGCAAAGGTAGAAATTTTAAAGTACATAAATCGACAGGTAGAAATATATACCAACTCGATTATTTAGGACCTAAACCATAATTATATGGGGTCCCGCTGCATATACGTATATAAAGGTGTTATTATAAGTTTAACATGAGTATCTGTGTATGACTGTATGTGTATATCTGTCTGTGGGATGGTCCGATTTGAGTGCGGTTTTTTAAATCGAAGGCCTCGTCTGTCGAGATGGTTCATAGCTATGTTTGATTGGGTCGGGGTTTTTTTTTTTAATTTAGGTCATTACAATTATATGCCAACCAGAACCACTCAAATTCTAACTTGCACTTGCGACGATAACTCCGATCGACAGTATTTCAAAGTGTGTCATTTAAAAAATCACCAGATTGAATTACGAAAGTACAGTCGTCCTACAAACATGCGCCGGGATTCAAATATCAATTATCCGTGGAATTACAAGTTCAAGATCTATCAGTCTTTGATACTCAGTGGTAATTTTACGCGTCTATATGGCACGACACATAGCTAATTATATGCCATATATAGGTTCTGATTCACCGGGTATTAATCGGCAATTTATACATTTACGGAGTTATCTGTGGAGTGGAAATACCTGCCAATCGGAAGATGCGTACTTGTCTTATCCAACGGGTTTATTATAAATGCAAATACGTCAAGGTAAAAACAACTAAATGGGTGAACGAAATGTTGGAATTTTTGGCTAAACACCATTATGTGAAACCTTATACAATTAGATAAGTATGTGTGCAAATAGATATATAGCAGTAGTGAGGCAACCACATAACTTGATTCCCACCGGCTTGATTTTTTAGAAGTATATGATGACGAAGTAAACCAAACGTAGGCATTCTCGCTTTACCAACGATTTATGCCAAGACGATCGAATCGGATAAACTTGACTCAAACATTTATATTACATGTTTCTCTCTTCCAAATTCCATTAATATAAACGGGAATGATTAGGCAACCGCGGGCCGGTTGATTAGTATGACAAGTTAATTCGTTGACTAGTCGTGTACACTAATGTGCACTATAAATGCGCGATTGTATGCAGATGCGCGAGATTGGGGCTGGGTGCGCGTGCGCTGTACAGTTCACTCGGTGAAACATTCCTTGAAGCTATTTAAGACCCCTGATTTGATGTATGACAAAAAAACTAAGTACAGGGGACCTATGGGTTACGTTTATCGCGTGATAAATAAGTGAAAAAGCATCTGTCACTCACACTCGCGTCTCGCGTCTTGTCAAAACGTGACGGATGCTTTGTTACTGAATTATCACGTGATAAATGCAACCATCATAGGGCCGCAGTAAGTATTGACCGTTATTAAGTGATTATTGAGGGAGGTAGTGCGATGGTCAGGGTGTTAATTTTATGACTCTACGAGTGTTAAAAACCATAAATCGGTCGAAGCGAGTCTGTAATTGTACGTAACAATTACACGACAAATTGAGCTACCGTATGTCTAATAGAAAAATGAATAATAAAAACGAAACATTTTATGCCGACACAAACTGTAGAAATAACTTTTGTAGCTGCTTTCCGCAACCATTGATTTCAAAGTAACTCAAAACAGCATTGATTTCAATGGCGATTTAAGTTGTTTTCAAATAGCCCTTTCAATTCTAATAAGTCTACTTTTTATGCAGGTGTGAAGTGGACAGTCCGATTGATATTGATTTATTTGCGCCGACTGTACAGCCTGAGTCACTTGTACCTGAGATATTGACATCTTCGAGGAATAATTTAATATTTGCGCAGCAATTCAGTGATCGATGTTTATGTTTCGCAAGGATGTACAAGTTGAGAATGTACATTGTACGAGTATACAATATGGCTAGAGATTTGCTATTCAATATCTGATACCATAAGAGTAGGTACAGCTGCCGAGAAACTTCTTGAGCCTAACCTTGACTGCGCAGTAGCCGATTTACGTACAAATATGCATGCGCAGATCCGCCATTTTGGGTCAAGAAGTTTCTCGGCAACTGTACCGAAGTTTAATCCTGACTGATGTGAAATCCTATTATTAACATTTAATGGATATAAGATTAATCAAAGTACAATAAAACTAAACCTTAAAAATTAAACTAAATAAGAACACACTAAAATTAAACTAAATCTAAAAATGGCCCCTGCGGCATAGTGCCGAAGATGCTGGCGGCATTTCCTCGCTGAATCGCCAAACTGATTCTTTGAGCGAGGAAACCGCCAGCTCTCCGGTCACCACTAACATTAATAAGCCTCTTCGAGATATCTTTGAAGAGGCTTAATGCGCTGGGGCCCCACGGACCCAGGGTCTCGACGCCAAAAGGTATGAAATTGTACTCAGCGCCGAGACCACTGTACTTATTTCTTTTTATACCTTCGGCCGCTTCTGCCGCTGCTCCGGCCCTAATTGAGGATCGGTGGAGATGTGACGGGGCCAGTGTGTCTACACAGGTTGCATCCCACACTAGCACCCGTCCCTTACTCCACGGAATCAAGGACATTCCGTCCGGTCTCTTGCCATCATCTCTTGAGATGCCGGTCGGCTCTAAAAGGGCCGGCACATTGATTGACGCAAGAGACCGGCGGATGATGTCGTTCAGAGCAGCATGTCTTGAGAAGCGGCCCGCACTGCTCTGGCAGGAGAGTCCGTGGTGACCCAGCCTGTCAACGACTTTGCCGCAGGAAATGAATAAGAAAATTCATGCGACGATTGGATAATTTTCGCCTTAGCTCCTGAGTTCAGAGTACTGGTCTTGATAAGCAGGTCGTGGGTTATATTTAACCTTTGTATCAATATTCATAAAGAAATTACGTCAATGATAAAGAAAATAATTTTAGTATTTTACAAGATATCTGAATAGACCTCATTGATTGCTGGAGGAGTAGTATTCCTTGCATTGATAAGGAAATCTAAGTTTTTTTTAGCAGGTAACACAAGATCAAAATTTTCAATACCTACCTTGGTGAATAAATAAGGGCACCAGCACACGCAATCTATGTTGAAATCGAAAGGTTGAGTTGATATATATCGCTATGACGAATAAGGTAAGGTAAAGGTACTTTTAATGCACTGTGGATTACGACGGAGGAAATGCTTTGATAGTAAGATCATAGGAATTTGAGTGGATAAATATGGAGCGTAGCCGTATACTGAGAAGTGCTCAGAATTTAGACAATACCTGTCAGTAGTAAGAAAGTGTTTTAGCTGTGCTCTCTATTGTTTAGTCTTTAGAACATACCATATACAGACACTTTGTTTAAAGGTCGTAGAGCGTTTTAAAAGACGTATAGACCGGGTTATATGGGCGATGCTCGGATCCCGAAAGCACTTGACTGCTTAGGGCTGCAGGTCACTGCTATTCACTTCTTTATTTTTATTTTGATGAATCATCACTATTACCTAATCTTCCTAGAACAAACGACGAGCAAAAGCTTGAGGTTAATTAAAGCAGTGATTCCGGCATTTGTTGGAAGTATCTTGGCGATAATTCGGCGTAAGTCAGTCTCCGGCTTGATTCATTCGGACGCCGGAACTTGCTGATAACTAATGTTTTATATTTTATACCGAAGAAGCTATTTACGGTAAATGTTTTCATTCATTGATTAGTGATTACGCTTCCGTGCGAATTTACTATTGATATTTTACGAGTAGGTACAGTCATTCATTTACTTTGGAGCCATTTGGAACATGGTGTTTTATTACCGAACATATTATAAAAGTTAAATAATGCTTTGATAAAATTATTCATGCACTTTACACTCGTTCAATGATTATCACTTAAATGATTTGCCTAGAACACAGACGCCTAGAATCGCAGTTACTCCAAGATAACGTGCTCTTTTACGCTTGAGACCCCATGAAAGCCATTCGACCAAGTTCTCCTTTTTTTTTGATACCCGTAACTATTTTTGATTCTTTAAAGGTTTTTCATCTTAGTGCCCTCTATGAGAAACAAGTATTGTTGTTATGATCACTTCATTAGTGCGGTAATATCATGAACTAGAGGTTGAATGTGTTCATAAACGGAGGAAATATAACTTTCTCTTCTTCGCGAAGCATCAACAAAGATGCAGCACTGAAGACTCAGTTCAAAAGAATTCAGACTTGTCCTATTTTCAGTTAGGTATCGTATTGCGAGTCAACAATAGATAAGGAGTATTATTATACCAGTTTGTTTATTTGTTATCAGCGAGCAGTTGGAACGGTGTCATCAACTTGCGGCCACCCGCGGCACGAGAATCTGTTTGTCCATGCAGTAATCGGAGCTTGGTCATCCGTTAGATATAGAATTACATCTTTTAACACGTTCGGCACCGGCACCGTTTCACTAAGCCCTTACGCTATGCCGGCTGGAATTATCCCAATCACGAAGGAGTGTCACTGGCATAGGACTACGAATTTCGTGGACACATATACGTGTCATCTGGCATTGTTTAAAGGTGGAAAAAAACAGTGAGTAATTTATGAATCATTCAGTGTTTCTCAACCTTTGGTGCTAATATTAACAACATGGAAATTACTTGGACGTAGATTAGCGAAAAGGATAAAATCCGTGCAAAATAAAATTCAAAATTAGAACTTGGTTGCTAATACGAATGGTTGAAGAAAAAAGTTTTTTGTGGGTTGGATCATTTTTGACGTCATGTTGGTACGCCGTTATATCAATGTTTTTTACTCGAAATTTAAAGACTACGCTCTTTGCTCAAACGATAGAGTGACGTTTCCTCTGTGGAACAAAATGTCATCAGCTTCTTCTTTCCGTGCCTCTTCCCATTATTTGGGGTCAGCCCTCCTCGTTCTCATGCGTCAGGTCGGGCGATCCTGGGTTGTCTCTTCGTTCAGCTGAGCCTGTTTCAAATCCTTTGATATGGTGGACCACCACGTAACAAGCGGGCGACCTCTGCCTCTCTTGGTGTCCGGTACATGACAGCCAAAGATCCAAGAGCTAGGTTGACCCGACACTACACAGAAGAGATCCTGGACGTCAGCCTGTACGAGATTAGTATGGCTCTCAAACAGCTTAAAAATAATAAGGCGGCGGGTGATGACGGAGTTACCTCAGAGCTTCTAAAAGCAGGTGGAAAACCGGTCTTAAAAGCCTTACAAAAGTTATTTAACTCCGTCATACTCGAGGGGAAAACGCCACAGGTATGGCACAGAAGCGTAGTGGTACTGCTCTTTAAGAAAGGCGATAAGACCATTTTAAAGAACTACAGACCCATCTCGCTTCTGAGTCATGTTTATATAAGCTGTTTTCGAGAGTCATCACGAACCGTCTCGCACGCAGGTTTGACGACTTCCAGCCTCCCGAACAAACCGGCTTCCGTAAAGCTTTTAGTACCATCGAACACATCCATACGATGCGGCAGGTTACAGAGAAGACCGAAGAGTATAACCAGCCATTATGCTTAGCGTTTGTGGACTATGAGAAGGCTTTCGATTCAGTCGAGACCTGGGCAGTGCTGCAGTCTCTCCAGCGTGCAGCGGTGCCAAATTGACTACAGGTATATTAAGGTACTAAGGTGTTTGTATGAGAATGCCACTATGTCAGTCCGCGTCCAAAACCAAGACTCGAAACCTATCCAATTGCAGCGTGGTGAGGCAAGGAGGTGTCATATCTCCTAAATTGTTCACAATTGCATTGGAAGACGTATTCAAGCTTCTGGATTGGGACGGACTTGGCATCAACATAAAGGGCGAATACATGGCTAAGACCCTGGAAGACCTCGGCAAAATGCTCATCGACCTCAGTAGGGTCTCTCAACAAGTGGGTCTTAAAATGAACACGGAGAAAACGAAAATTATGTTTAACTCCCATGTGGCACCCACTCCACTTAAAGTTGGAGACTCTCTGCGCTCGAAACTGTAGACGACTATATCTACCTTGGACAAACGATCCAGTTGGGTAGGTCGAATTTCGAAAAAGAGGTCACTCGTCGAATCCACCTTGGATGGGCAGCTTTCGGGAAGCTGCGGAATGTCTCCTCGTCTCAAATACCGCAGTGTCTTAAGACGGAGGTTTTTAACCAATGTGTGTTGCCAGTGATGACATACGGTACTGAAACGTGGTTGCTTACAATGGGCCTCATAAGAAGGCTCACAGTTACTCAAAGTGCAATGGAGCGAGCTATGCTCGGAATTTCCTTGCGGGATCGAATTCGAAAGATGAGATACGCAAGAGAACCAAGGTTGTAGATATAGCTCAGACAGTCGCCAAACTTAAGTGGCAGTGGGCGGGGCACATTGCTCGTAGAATCGATGGCCGTTGGGGCAGAAAGGTTCTTGAGTGGCGACCACGGACCGGAAAACGCAGCGTTGGAAGACCTCCAACAAGGTGGACCGACGACCTGGTTAAGATCGCGGGTAGAAATTGGATGATGGCGGCGCAAGATCGATCGTTGTGGAGAACTTTGGGGGAGGCCTTTGTCCAGCAGTGGAAGTCTAACGGCTGTTATGATGATGTTATTAATTTGTATTTTGATTGATCAAAAACCGGCCAAGAGCATGACGGGCCACGCTCAGTGTAGGGTTCCGTAGTTGGTCATCCGTCCAATAGACTTTAAGTTACGAGAAAGATTTCAAGCTCTATAAAAAGGTCGTAAACGCCAAAGTAACTGTAATTACTTATTACCTTCTGGAAGTCAACTTACGTCCTTTTAAGAAAATTATGAAATTTTGCCATAACTCAAAAGATTTTGTTCTATATAGTTTTCATTGAAAGTAATTATAAGGCCTCATTTTCATGAATTGTTTCATATTTTTTGACCCGTGGCACAGATTAATATAATAGTTGCCCGTGGTTGAAAAGTTAGAAGGGGGGACGCTATTTTTTTTTTGGAGCGAATATTAACAAAACTGCTGACTTTATAAAAAAAAATGTTTGGGTACCCCTATTATTTATAAAAGACCACACACTAGTGTTGAAACGAAAAAATAAATCACCCCCACTAGGTTTTCGAGAACTACCCGAAAAAAAAGTTTTTTAGTTTTTATTTTACCGTTTTGTCGGCGTGATACATACATATACCGAATTTCAGCTTTCTAATTCTAATGATCACGGAGCTATAAGCCGCGCACGGACAGACGGACATGGCGAAACTATAAGGGTTCCTAGTTTACTACGGAACCCTAAAAAAGGTAAAATTTTATTTCCTAGTGTTAAAGTAAATCAAAGGTTGAGAATCTCTGAAGTCTTTCAAAAAATGACACGGTTGCGTGTCATCGGCACTGTAGAGGAGTCATTTTTAGTAACATTTCAAAAATTTACCAAATTTGAAACCAAGGTGAAACTGAATTCATATTTGTATAATTATACTGCACGAATAATACTGTACAAATAGTACAACGAATTCGCCGAGAAAAGGACACACACTCAAAATCACGTAAGCGTGTCACTGGCATAGGAGTTAAAACTTTTTGATCACAGATGTTGTGTCACTGGCACCGAACGTGTTAAGGTGTAGTGTCGGATCATGATGACGTTGAAATTATGGACACACAGATCAGCGTTTGAACCGTCTACGGCAAAGCAAAAAGAAAGAGGTGCCGCGCGGTGTCACCCGCTCATCCCACGGGAACACTAAATTTGTCGAGATAAAAAGTAACCTATGTGTTAATCCAGGGTGTCAGCTACCTTCATACCAAAATTTGTCAAAATTTGTTGAGCCGTTTGAGCGTGAAGAAGTAAGAAACATACACATAAAGACACTTACAAACTTTCGCCTTTATAATATTAGTGTGATATCACGAACTTGGCACACAAACTGCCGTGTCGTGTCTTTAGAACCAATTTTAGTTAGTTGCCGATGAGATTATTTCTTATAGGATACCTGATAAATAAAACAAGCCGTCTTGATCAAGTCTGTTATCTTGGTGGTGACACTTGTTTTGACAATAGAAATATAGAGCTAACTAATAAAGTCCAGACAAAATGTGAGAGACTTTTCAGTCGAGATGGTTCTTAATAGCTATGTTTGGTGGAAATAGGACCAGTAGTTTCCAAGATATTCAGCTTTAATTGGAACAAGTGACGAGATCTCAGCCAATAATGAAGTCAATAAGTCGAAATATTGGCTAAAAGCTAAGTTTTATTAGCATTTTCTATATGACTCACTAATTGAGGGTCTCATAATGACCAGGTAGTTGTTAATGGATCTCAGCCAATATTGAAGCCAAGAATTCCAAATTTTGGATAAATGATAAGTTTTATTAGCATTTTCTATATCACTAAATAAATGAAGGTCTCATGATGACCAGCTAGTTGTTATAGACTTCAGCTAATATTGAAGCCAAGGATTCCAAAGTTTTGGTTAAATGTTAAGTATTATTAGCATTTTCTATATCACTCAATAAATGAAGGTCTCATGATGACCAGCTAGTTGTGAAAGGATCTAAGCCAAGAATTTCTAATGTTGGTTAAATGTTAAGTTTTATTAGCGTAATCAACAGATTAATAAATTTTTGACAGTACAATAATTTGGTACCTTGGAGCTGAAGATGGCCGTAGGAACTCCTAAACAGCACAAGATAAACCCATGGTGTTTAGGCTCGTCTGATTGTTCTTGATGAGCAATTAACATTTGTGTAAGAAAGTACAGTCAATAATAAAACAGAGTCTCAAAAAAACTTTTTTGACAAAAAAAAACTCATTATAATTTCTGTCACAGTACTGGGTCACTATTTTTAAGTTTCGGAATTCTGCTAAAGCTGAATTGTTATTAGGACTATTGAACAGGTTCCTTTGATTGAGGTCACAGGTCAGGTAAGCGGTCCCCCGACGCAATGAAGCTTGGATTATTTTTCTACTGTTCATTGTATAGGCACATTTCGTAGATTTTATTTCTTTCTTTTTATTGGTTGTCATGTTTTTATTTATTTATTTATTTAAACTTTATTGCACAATACAAAAAAAAGTAAGTACAAATGGCGGACTTAATGCCTTTAGGCATTCTCTACCAGTCAACCACTGGGTTAAACAGAAATATGTAGTCGGTGCAGGATCAGAGTTACAGAGAAACAAAATAATTAAAACACAAATCAATAATATCAGATATATATAGGAATGTATATATAATTGCCATAAACGTACACGAATACTTTATATGATATACTTACATACATATATTATGTACCCAAAGTAAAATATTTCGAAGAAAGTTAGGAAGAGAGATTGTCCGAAAGATGCTTGCGCAACATGCGCTTGAAGGAGAGTTTGCTCTGAGCTTGTCTAATGTTGAGTGGGAGAGCGTTCCAGAGGCGTATTGCCTGAACCGTGAAGGAATTGGACATGAAACCGGAGCGGTGGAGAGGGACAACGAGTTTAAGTTTACGAGAAGTACGGAGAGTGCAACCAGGGCGAGCAGTCACAAATTGAAACTTAGATTTGAGATAATCTGGAGTCGTAGGATCGAATAAGATTGAAAAGAGAGTGCAAAGAATTCTTTGAGACCTACGTTCACGTACAGGAAGCCAGTTTAATTGTCGGCGAAAGTCAGAAATGTGGTCGTACTTACGAAGGCCAAAAACAAACCTGATACAGTTGTTCAGCAGACGCTCCAGCTTATTCATGTCGGGGGTATTTCAGTCATGTCGGGGGTTTTTTAAATTTTATATAAGTTAAGCATCTGCTTCGCTGATCTTTGTTGGCTTCAAATGCAAGCATCTAGACAAACACTCCACGCTATGGCATGGTGTAATGTGTCACACGAATATGGCGGGAACATAAGACATGTTTGTTGAAAGCCGTATTATTTGATACGCACTCTCGTATTATGCTGTTGCTGTTATGAAAGTATGGACGCTAGAAAACGAGACATTCGTATTAACAGTGATTGACATTATAAAGGAGTGACCTATCGATTTAGTGCAAGATGCATTGGTCAATATAGGTCTTATATTGTGAGATGTGAGAACCAAATTCTTATAGGTATATCGAATCTACGTCACATAAAATTCCCGAAGAATAATGTATGTTTATATGTTTTTAGTGTTATTTATTTACTAACAAGAAGCGGTGGTAGCCTAGTGGTTAGGGCATGCGACTTTCAATCCGGAGGTCGCGGGTTCGAACCCGGCCCGTACCAATGAGTTTTTCGAAACTTATGTACGGAATGTCATTTGATATTTACCACTCGCTTTTCGGTGAAGGAAAACATCGTGAGGAAACCACCTAAGCCCAATAAGGCCTAGTTTCCCCTCTGGGTTGGAAGGTCAGATGGCAGTCGCTTTCGTAAAAACTAGTGCCTACGCCACATCTTGGGATTTAGGTAGCTGACCCCGATTGAGAATTCATTCTCAAAAAATGGGACAAAGGCTAGGAGGATAGTATATTTACTAACAAGATAAGAATACGGGTCTTTTACATTTTATTGATTCAACAGAACCGGTAAAATAGTAGAAAAACTTAGAAATAATCTTCATAATCACAAGTTCACAACCATTCGTTCCGAGAGTAGAGCCAGTAGGTAAACAAATTACAAAATGATATTCCGTCCTTGTGAACCAAACGGAACCCTTTCGTAACAGTGGAAACAGGTTTTCCATACATTTCCATACATCCCGTGTCATTTACAATGCAAATACACACGTGATTACCATTCCAAAAGTTCCGTGGGCCATGCATAAAAGTTACATTATTCCTAAAGAAAAATAGTTCCATCGTATGGGATTCTGTCACTTGGTTACTGTCTTTTTATTTCTTCAGAGTTAAATATAATACCTAATGTTACTTACACCTTAAACACGCTCATTACGAGCTAGATTCCTGTAGCTTAATGTGTCTTATAATTTTATAGTATTGAGATGAATTATGCAACCGGGGCACGTTGATGGCCGCAAGGGCTTTGAGGGTCCCATGGGAAGTCGAGATTTTATATCAGCTTGGGGTTGGGATGCCCAGGGTGTTATTAACGAGGTAATCTAACGGGACGGTTATCAGATAGAATTGTGCTGGTATTAAAGATGAGGATAGATAGCTTTGAACAACATACAGTAGCTGATGCCATTACTTTGACTTTGATTAAAAGCTACATTTTTGCAAGGAAAACCATCGATAAACGTCTACCTATGACATACATATCCTACTTACATGTATGTCCTGTGTTTTGTTAGTATGGGTATTACATATTTATTTACAAATGTCGTACAATACCAAAAGGGCGCACCATTATTTTCTTTGTATAGTACATATTACAATATTATTGAGTTTATTTACCTCTGCTTAGTCTATTGCATTATTATGTACCCGGGGGAACAGGAAAGTTACAAAGAAAGTCTTCAGCAATAAGGAAGCATGGCGCAGTAAATAAACAACTGAAATGATGACATTTAACCCATAGTCTTCATGAAGAAGTGGTTTTATGACAAAATAACAACTTGTGTGTTTCTTGGCAGTTTTTCTTTCTTTTCCGAAACGCTGGTAGAAAAAGAAATGGACTTTGGGTCCGTTTCTTTGCGCACATAGCAGAACTCAAAAATATATTTTGGAGAAGGAATATTTTGGATTAAATGTTTTGCAATGTTAACAATAAAGCTACATTTGTTTAATGAAACATGTAATGTCTCATTTGTTTAATGTCACAATTTGTAGATTAAACCATTGATACTAACTAAGGTCAAAGCACAAAGAAGAAATTAAATGTGATTTGGCGGAAGAGACCGGGAATCGAACCCGGTACCTCTGAATAACACGCTGAACCGTTATAATAAAATAAAAATGCAGAGGTACTGGGTTCAATTCCTTTTAGGTAGCCGACCCCGATTGAGAATTCATTCTCAAAAAATGGGACAAAGGCTAGGAGGATGATGGTTTGGCATTGGGTTTTTAATGTCGCTGGCCAATATAAGGTATTAAAATAGATTCCTATGATAAGTCATTCTTAATTTATATTTCCCCATAAAGGGCTCAAGTGCCGCGCCGCTGTCTTCGTCATTTCTACGATTCTAAATGTCTGTGCGTGACCGCAAACAGTCCCATAAACCTCTTAAGTAATGAAAGGGGTTTTAAAGTGACGTTTCCTTTTTACTACATTTCTTCCTATCTAATGCGCCTTTAAGGGAATAATAAAGCTATCTACAGTCGCCGCGGCTCCAGCGTTCCACGTGGAGTGTCCAGAACGCTCAGATGTTGGGCTTTAAATACTTTTTTAATCAGCCATTATGCCATTTAGGGAGATACGCGGTTGTTTAGGGGCATTAGGGGTTTACTATACTGTCTGTAGCACAGTGGAAGTATGTCCAGTATTTTAATTCGAGGCTTTTGGGCTCACTGCGATAGAGACTGTGATAACATTTTTGTAGGAAACTTTCTTAGAACTAGAAACACACAAGATAATCTCACAGTTTTGGTAACTAACAAAAACGTTTTAATGATAAAGACTATAGAAGACTGACCTGACACTGAAATTGAATCGACAGATGACAGTTACCTAGTCTTAAAGTCAATCTGTCTAGTTGAATTTGTTACCAGAAAATATGCTGCTCATCGCTCAGCCGCAAAATGAACATAATCTGCTCAGAAATGCCACAGATTTAAATAAGTTATTGTATATAATAAAAGTATTATGCTTAAAAGGCAGGTAACACAGGATGGCTTTCACATATTCCCCACGGTAAATCCCAGCGTTTAATCTAAGTCAACATACTGTACTTGTTCCACTGTGTCTGCAGTTACTTAGGAATCATCAGAGATAGCAGGGAGTTCATTGCCGTAGAGAAATCTCGGGCGAGGCTCGGTGCGCAGTGTTGCCAGGAAAAAGTAGAAATGTATGAGTTTCTTACATTGTTTTACAATCTTTCTTTGGCCGATAGCGCGACGCATTTAACGAGAGGAGACTGATTGATTTGTTGGTAGTACACAGTAGTAATAGGTAGTAATAGGTTACTCGTTGTATGAAGTTTAAAAATAAGTTGTGCCTATTTTATTTGCTTTTGACTAAGTATGTTTATTTATTTATATCGCATTGGGAAACTGTCATGATAGATGTATTGTTGATGTAAATAAATAAATAAATAACTAGTGTTTATATTATATGAACAATCATTAACAATAGGCACGCGTACGTGAATTGTTTGTAGGATCTTATTAACATTTCGAATTATTCTACAGCTGCATAGACTATCGCTGACATGCAACGCACATCTTAAATCCGGTGGGACAAGCACTAAATCTCGCACCAGAGTTTCTTATGCGTATGCATAATGTATGTGAAAACTAAGACAGGATTGTAGTATATTTATGTCCTACCTTAAGGTTAAACGGGGATAAATCCGCTTATTTTTTAAGCAAAAAACATCGGAGAGAAAAAACATACTTACTTAAAAAAGTCAGTAGTCTTTTACTTGAGTTTTTTATTGCTGATCTTGTACATATTTATCTGCTTAGCCCTATGGTTGGCTGGTAGAGAATGCCCTATGGCATTAAGTCCACCTTTTGTACGATAAGTTCTTTCTTTTGTGCAATAAAGATTAAATAAATAAATACTTACTTAAAACTTAAGTTTACTACAACCATTGTTTAGTTTGTCACAAGAAGACCCTCCTGCAGCATGGTGCGATTGGAATTAACGTACCTACGCTGATTTAATCCGAACAAAAAGCGTACGGATAGTGTCCCGAATTATTAGACCGCGGGTGTAGTGTGCACGTTCTCTAATGAGTGACAGGCTCGTTGATTAGCCGTCGTTTACCGGAGCTATGATTATTCATAATTACTTCCGAACGGGTTCCGCCGCTCTCTAGCCCAGGGTTGGCTTGCGTAACTCGTGCCATATCGACGGTATGGAAAATGCAGTAAGTGCAAACATATATACTGCTTGTATAGCTCGAGGAAAGAGTCGAGATTTTGGATACTACGATCGCGGCAAATAAGCATGCGGCCCGCCTGATCTGAAGCAGTTACCGCCGCCTATGGACGCTTGCGATGCCAGGAGCATCACACGCGCGTTGCCGACCCGTTAAGAACCTATTTACCTACTCTCGAAGAACTGCATGATATAGCCCCCGGGGGCAACTTGGAATTTTGGGATCGAATGTGGAGTGACTATTGCCTCAGGTTTCAGATCCTTAAAAATGTCGCTCCTTTTACAACGGTGGATGTCGGAAAAGGCGGAAAGGTAATTCATTCAAGGAATAAGCAGACACGTTTTCGTGGAGTAAAAATAATACCAAAACAGTGGGCAATGATCACTATAAACCCTCTTTAGAGCTGCCCTTTCTGTTTTATGTTTAGCAGTAGCCGCTGACAGACTGAAATCGGTTGATTCAAAAAACAACACTGTCCCTATGTGTGCTGTTAGGCCGTTCTAACTCAGAACAGTATATAAGCCTTACTCACAGTCACAGATGTTCATAAAAGTGAAAATCTCGGCATATTAATGATTTGATGCGTCGTATCTGTCACATTAGTAGACGCAACAGCGTGAAAACGTAACATAAGGTTATGTGATAGACATCGCGATATAAACGGTTTGGCTGATTATATCTCCAAAGTTTCTTGTCTAATTTGTAAATTGTACATGTCAACATTATAAATTAAGGTTTTAACGTTTAGAATTATTTTGACATTGTGACGTAGCTGATTTGTGAATCAACCTAGAAATTCGATATGATGGTGTGTATTAAGGAAAAATAATTAGGTAACTGCTAAAATATGATTAATTTTCATTCGAACGGTTGGTCTGAGGTTGGGGGTGTCCCTTTACGCTCCTTTAGGTTTATCCTTTTTTTCGCATTAACACAGTTGAAAGGTAAATGTATTGTCTACAACAGGATTGTACGTCAGAATCAGGGTTTGTAACCGTTATCCGTACTCCATACTAATTAATTAACCGGTTGGAGATGTCGGTTACTAGTTCTTAACGTCGATTTTTTGTGCTTTAAGACTATTTATTTCGCAGATCTGGATCAATAATCGGCTACTTTCTTACATCGGACTGCTCGCCATCGGCACGGTGTTCATTCTTACACAGTCAAGAACTGTGCAGTTCCAAAAGATTGTTCTACCGCAAACGCTCCGCATGTGGAATGAGCTCTCTGTTGAGGTTTTTAGTCACTAAGGTGACGTTACGCTACGCTGCGCGGGAAGAAAATCTCACTTCCTGGCTTCAAGACGTAAAACTTTAGACAAACCACGGGCATTTATTAGTAAAACCCCAGATCACATATTAAATTTATGCACAAACATCTGGCACGTTCACTAATTTACCGCCCTAGGCGCTAGGCATGTCATGTTCTAAGAAAATGTCGACAAAACGCGTGTGATACTCTTGGGGTCGCAATAAGCGTCCATAGGAGGCGGTACGTGCCTCATAGTATAAAACTGGTCAGAAAACAAATGAAACATTAGCTAGATCCTAGCCTAGGCCTGCGATTTAAGTCTATCACGGTCAAAATCACCCCATTGGATAAATAAAAGCTGTATTCGAATCACAGGGCTTCACAATCTGCATAGGCTAATGATATTACTGCAGGCGAAGCCAGACCAGTACTGTTAAGCGGGTACTATTGTACAAACTCCGAAAACTCGTATGTTAGTTCCTCTTACCGATCAAAACACAACCCGGGTACATGCAAATAATGTTCATATTCCGAAGAATCTGTTAAGCGCGACGCGAACGTGATAAAATTATTCGTTGCATTTCAAATTGCTATTATTTCTCTAAGGGAGAAATGTCAACTTTAACTCGCCCATTCTAAGTTGAAAGTAACGCGCATTTGTGGGAAATGAAAATAGTAATAATGGTATTTTGTGTAGCGTTTTATAATTTTCTAATGGATTATGTGGAAGAGCCAGGGTGGTCTTTTTAAGGCGGTTAAATATGATATGATGCTGCGCTTGTTATACTAGGTACCAATAAGGAATTGTTTTGATGTTTTGCTGTTTCGCGGAATGAATCTGAGCTACGCTCTGAGTTTCTCTCATGTTGCCGGCGTAAGTAGATAAGTAGATACTTTACTTAGGTACATAATAAAAATAAAGCTGGTATATTTTCTTCTAAATACATATTTATATTAGTTTCTCATTTATTTATTTAATTTCTATATTTTCTGTATGCCGGTGTCTTCGCGAATATGTCGCGGGGAAAAGTTTAGGTATCGGAGATTTTTTAATAAATTGTATTTCATTTTTTTAGGGTTTCGTTTTGTAGTTTTGTTTTATTATGAAAATATTTTATTCATAAGTTACTTTATTCATGGTTTTGTATATGTATTTTAATTACTCGTTTCATTTTTACGAACCCCGTACCATTCTTCAATCATTCTACAGCCGTTTTTGTTTGACGACCTGTTTTGTTAGAACGATTACCAGAACCAGAATCATAGCCAATAGCATACATACCCAATATACATTAAATAGTTACGGTCACGTACATAATTACGCATAAGAAATCCAAGCGAAACCTCTGATCACTCGTTAGACGGTATATGTATTTATAGTCCCCGATCATCCTAATTTCATATACCCCAGCCAATTATGTACCTCTAAGTGAAACTGTCCCCGTCAGCCTAGATAGTCCATAAGCGGCTTACGTCGACCTATTACCGGCAGGAAACCCGTCGGTCGCGCAACGGACCGCCCGACTGCCGAAGTGTACCAACACTCCACTCCAACACACTACATGTATGTGTTATTACTGCTATATCTACACCATGTTTAACTAAGGTGGTAATAACGCGATTTACATTGAAATTTATGAAAAATACTTCTATATTTTTATTTTGACGTGACAACGTCTTAAATTAGGTTGCGCTCGGAGTCACTCATGAAAAAGTGTAACGCCCGCTCACGTCTGTTACGAGGGCCGGTTGTCCCGCTAAAACTCGAGAACGGCTGAACCGATTTGGCTTATTTTAGTATTGAAATATTCGTGGAAGTCAAGGGAAGGTTTAATCTGTGAGAAAATATTGAATAAATGAGTGGAAAATAATAAAAAAGATAATTTTATATTCCCATACAAATACAAACTGTTCGTACACTATAATGACATTAATGACACATGTGATGGGTGCGTTCAGAAAGTAACACTTAAAATGTTGTTAGGGAAATTGTGAATGGATATGATACAAATAAATATTCTACCGAGAAAAAGACGTTGTCACGTAAAATCTTCCTTCGCCCGTAAAACCGACTTTATTTTTTGACGGCGCGGTTGGCGATATGGTAGTACCTAGTGAGGCTATTTCTTCACGCTTAAACCGCTGGATGATTTTTGATATGGAGATAGTGTGAGTCCCGGGGAAGGCCATAGAATAGTTTTCATCTTGAGGCGATGAAAAGGATAGTAGAATGAACTGTAGAATTAGGATGAAATGTGATTAATAAAATTATGACTCAGGGTTTCATCAATCCCTATGGCAAATTACTACGTCGCAGGCAAGCGCTAGTTCAAAATAAGTAACTTATGAAAAACTAAAATTGGGATAAAAATACTAAAATACAGGTATTAATAGCTGATTATAACTGTACTTGAACTTATACCTTGATTGCCTATGTATATCATGCTACGATGATGATAAACAAGCATGCGGCCTGCCCGTTTGACGGTAAGCGTTACAGCAGCAGCCTAATATATAATAATAAACGCTTGCAACATATTTTAATCAAGGCCACATCGGAAACTTTCTAAACTAATTTTATAACTTATCTGTTATAATTTAGGATGAATAAATTAATAACCAAGACGTGTTACATGAGAAGATGGTTTAAAAAATGTGCATAAGACTGTTCATAAATTAACTTTCCAATTAAGATCGGTTTTTAATGTGACGCAATAAAAATATAAAAATAACTTTTTTAACTTGACAAGTCTGTCATTCGTCGATTGCGCTTACGAAAACAAAATGTTAGCTTTGATTTATTGCATAGTTTGACCACATTTTATATGCAAAGCCCCCATAATGTATGTATTCGGAATAAACAAACAGATGAAGAAATAAACAGGCCCATCAATTTGGAAGTTAACGTCCTTGGCGAATGGGAGTTTGAGGAAAAGTAAAGTTAACTGCATTCGGAGGTGAAAACTGCGATGAATAATAAATTATATGCAAAAACAAGAGTGTCAGTTTAACTAAATCAAATTAAACGGCGCCAAGACGCGTAGTAAAATGTTAGCAGCCTACATACAACATTCTTAAAAACGATGGTTCTGGTTGACTGGCTCATCGCTTAGCCCAAAAACCTAAATTATACCATATAAATATATACAACTGTAGACCATCGAGGTTCTCTTAATAATGTAAACCAACAAATTTAAGATAAGGTGTGAATTTCTTGAAATTGTGACAGGAAGTTTTTGCGGAATAACATTTTCACAAGTCCAGTTCAGGACTTCAGGTATACCCGCGTGATTTGTGTATTATGTTTAATGCACATTAAGGGGATAACATATACTATTTTCCTTTAGTTGTTAGAGTGCAGCAGATATACTCCACATTCCAATATGATTCATTCTTGGTGACGCACGACACGACGATAATGCGTAGAACAAAAACACATGCAACAAAAAAATCAAGATTGAAAAATTGATCCCGAGTATTTTGATAGTAGCAATATATCTATTCGGACTACTCAAGCAAAAATATAGTAAAAGTGTAAACGCAAACACTCGAGAGATGAAAAATATACTCAACTTCCAATCAAATCAAATACAAATCAAAACGTAGAAAAACAAAGACGGATAACCTAGAACTAGCAAGGATATCTACAAGTAGGGAGGTAACCTTATTCCTTTCAAGATTTATATATTTCATATTATGACAAATATATTGATAATTTTAACCAACTTTTCTAAGTGAATAATACTTTTCCATGAGTTCCAGAAAGTAACATAGCTACTTCATGCTTTCATTGCATGCAATCGAAAATAAGTTAAAAAGAAAACAGTTTTCTGCGTGAATTTTGTCAAATTTGAGTAGTATTTGAAACAAAAAATATCAATGAAATTTTTTAAATGTATGTTTCAAATATTTACCAATAAATCGCAATGGCCCTGTTCTAAGTAGTAACATTGATAATTTATGTTAAGAAACATGTTTGATCATGGAGAAAAATGTCCAAAACAATCAGCATTTTTGAACGGATAAAGAACCTTAGGTGCAAACATCAGAATAGAATAGAATAATCTTTATTGCACCTCAAGAAGAAAGAAATACTTATACATATAACACTTATCATTACAATAGAGGTAAACAATAGGCGGTGCTATCGCTAAAAACCGATCTCTTCCAGGCAACCTCTCATCAGTATGAGAAGTTGATTCTTGAGTACCTATGTGTCTACACACGAAAGATATATTCGTAAACAACAAAGGTGTAGTTGACCCCGAGGTACCTTACGTCGCTTACGCGTTTTTTTTTATTGCGAGTGGATTCTTGGATAGGTGAAGCCCTAGCGTGCGTGCGAGTCTGTAACATGGATGATTTCTTTTAAATTGATATTGCGTGTGGATGGGTGTTTTTATTTTTACTGCTTAAGGGCCAGTGAGAGTTTCGTGATGACCATGCACCCACCCAAGAATAAATATATTTTTAAAATTCAGTTTGATAACCTGACTATTTCACATTATTCAACTAAGAGATTTAGTAACTATCAGTGGCAATGGAGTGGAGAGCTACTAACTTCAATGAATTGAAAAAAAAAAAAAAGATTTATTAAGCCCAAATGTTAGCTGTTTTTACAAAAATCGGAGGACTGACAAACTGAGGGCTAGTAACCAAAATAAGTTATGTAAAATTAGCATAATTTTGGTTACTAATATTAAGCACAATTTTATTTGGCTATTTCTCAAGTAGCTAAACTAGTTGAGCCGTAGAGAGTGTTTTTTACTGTAATTGGGCAGCTGCTAAGGGGACACATTTTGCCTGTACGATAAACGATAAGGGCGCGATCTCACCGCGAGCATTCGTCTGTAATGTAACAATAAACAAATGAGATTTTCATATCAATGCTCGCGGTGAGGCAGCACCCTTCACTATTCCCATACTGTCTTACATTATGTCATATAAGAGGGACAAGGTAGGTAATAAAGCCAATAATGATCGTTCAGCTGTTTCATTGTAAATTGGTATTAATTAAATGCAGCACAGTGCAGCTTAAACAATGATAATTAGTTTAACAGAACAATAAGAAGTGGTAACAATGAATCTCTTGTCTTTAGCGTTACAATAACTGGATGTACTTCAGCGTATTTTATTTTGGGTATTCTATAGGCAAATGATTAGGCATAGGTAGGTTAGAAAGTACCCTACTCTTAGGACCTGAAATATCAGTTGAAAGGGTTTACTCACGTCGTTCAAGTCGTATGCCGCACGACACGTTTCGAATGCTTCGTGATTCTTAGTCATGAGCTGCACTCGGTCAGGCCAGCGGCGATTTAGTTTGAGCTTATCCGCAACCTTTTTAACGCCACAGCCATTGGAAAATTGTGCCACTCACGCCTATGTCGTCAAGTAACGTCTACAATTCCATGAAGACGTGAATGTTGTGTCAGAAGTTGGGACTCGCAAACAACTGAAAATGCATTAAATAGGTCCTCGGCAACCGAAGACGTCTTCTCACGACGCAAAGTCACCTTGTCTCAGTCTCAGTTTGCATGTTATTATTCTGAGCGTGTTTGCATTATAAAAGGCGGCCTTACTCCCGACTGCAGCCTTTTACTTTTAGCAGAGAATTTAATTGGATATTTCATCTGTTTTTAACGCCAAACTTCAGTAGATATTAACCTACAGACAGGTCAAGGGTACTTTAGGGTATTTAGCGGAGCAGATTTAAGCTATCGCGAGTAAATGTTGCCTTAATATTTCTTCAAGAGCAAAGGATGCTTTAAGTGCCGAAATAGTCATATAATAGACAAGCCGGTGGGAATCACTGGCTAACTAGTTAAGAGCACTTGGGACGCATTATCGTAATAGAAAATTAAGAAGTTAAGCCAGAATTTGATCCGGCTTTTTCGCGAATACCTAGGTATTTAAGGTACATTCCGACGCCTCGCCACTGTGGCATTGCATACATACATTGTACGGGAGTTATTAGTAAAATCAGGTACCTACCTGAATGACGTCATTAAACCACGATCAGTAACGAACTAACGACTGACTTAACTCATAACAAATTATAACATAATTTAAAACTAATAATATTTGGAATATACTTATTTATTATCTATTTATTTAGTTACATATATTATTATTATATTATATTTAGTTACATATATTATTATTATATTATATTACAATAAATTAAATTCTAAACTAACTTTCCAACTGTAGTTTCCAAATAAGTGTAGTTAGGCATTAATTAACACGTGTTATATATACTAATAAAAATCAACTTACCCTCAGTTTTTCAGGTAAAATCAAATCCAAATTATTTAAGCAGCCGACACGAAAGTACCATTACATAAACAATAATCCACAAATTTCTCTTTGAATATAATAAACTTTGTTTCACACTGTTTTGTAAAGTTCTATTGCACTTGCGCGGGAACAACTTTTTCACATCGCATTGTAAACGCGTGCGTAATCTGCGTATCGCACCGCACGACTCGGCTCGGCACCGGCGAATACGTTCGACGAATACAAAACAATAATGTACCACGCCGGTCACCGCATAGGATGATTCACGTATAAATATGAGATAGTAACGCCATCTCTTTGAAACTATGCAAAGATATTTAGTGCGCCATCTAGTGACAAAATTGAGTATTAGTTTTAGTTCGACTATCCAACAATAGATGGCGTCTAAAATATAGTGTTGCCAGTATAATAAAATACACTTATAATGTGAAAAACCGATATTTTCCGGAAGAGATCCGTATTGATAAATATCGTATTCTTAATTTCTATAAATACACACACATTGTATTTTAGTTATTTCATGTTAATATATTTTTATGTATTTTAAATATACCTTTGTCCGCGTTATGATTTGCATTAATAAAATTAACAATACTGGCTCGATAATTATTCTCACGGCCCAACACTAACTATAACTAGTTCTTTCTCTGTCAAAATGGCTGCCGCGCAAGAGGTGCGTGTGTTTTTCCGTTAAAATAATTAGTGTAAAGTTAAGAGTAGTGTGACATTTTATTAGTTTATGACTAATTTATTTACCGTTATTTCAGGCGAGACGCGAACCAATTCAGGCCGTCCAGGTCTTTGGCCGCAAGGTAAGTGTTTTCTAACCGCGTCCACGTGTTGATGCCGATTTCCCTAGTTTTAAAGTGTGAAATCTCCATTCCTCCTCCAATCCTCTCCATTTAACAACTAAAACACCCAATTTTCAAATAACCATGAATATTTTCACAACAAGTATGCTATTTCAATCCTTTCTTGCCTTTAACTGTCATAACCTATACGTCGTATGACAGTATTTTATCAGAAAGGAGAATAAAGATTGCGTTGTACCAGCCATCTCGGAAGCTATTTCGGCGTTGGTCTAAACGGAAACGACACTGCTTCATAACATAACTGCATTATCAACATAATTAACCACCAACCCCAAACATTAAAAATTTAACCTCCAATCACCATAGCATTTTACTGGAGAAGTCTCGTGTAAAAGTACAACTGGCCTCCGGCTACATCATCTCAATTATTAGCATTAATATCAATGGTAACCAGATGAAATTCCTTAAACAGTATAACCTTGATGTCATAGTTCCTTATAATTATTATGTCGGTTTTCAGAAAACAGCGACTGCAGTAGCGTACTGCAAGCGCGGACACGGAGTTCTCCGCGTGAACGGGCGCCCCCTCGACCTGGTGGAGCCCCGTCTGCTGCAGTACAAACTGCAGGAGCCCATCCTATTGCTCGGCAAGGTGAGCCAATGATACACTACATTTGTAATAACTTAGTATATTTATGACTATTCATTTCATAGTATGTAAACGTGTATAGTCATTGATTGTCAGCAACTTTTTATGCTGATCGGACTAGATGTAGTCCTGGCTATTTTGTATGGAGATATATTGTGCAAGTTCTTGGTACTGCCGACAATCCTAGATCAAACCAAAGAGGTTTGAAATGCATCATAATCTGTTTGGACAGCTTTTTTTTAATAATCTTATAGTGTGCGTTACTGTTTATTTGTGCATCTGTATCTTTGAAGTGTTAATTTGTTACTTATTCATTATTCAATGGCCACATTTATGATTTGTATAGTCTTCTGACATTCAAAACTCTAGTTGTATCATCTGTACAGTGTGTGCATTCGTTTAGTCTTATCTGAAACCCTAAAACAAATTGTTATTACCATACTTTACTAACATATTTGGTTAGTAAAATAAGATTGTTTTTCACTTGTGCCAATTCATAATTTGATCTTAGAGTTTTGAATAGATTCTACAAGAGGACCACATTTGATTTACTGCGATAAATTCAGCTACTCCTTAAGACCTTGCATGCATCATTCTATATACACCTCTTATTTATTTTATATCGTCTTTGTACTATCATCTTTCTGCATGTTTATTTCACATTTCAAGATATATAAGAGTTCACTATATGTTTACAATATTCTAATTGCACTAGTTGTTTATACTATTATCATATTGTCTGTATATTTGTGTCATGTCATGGATGTAATGTATTGCATGTTCTGCATCTATCTGCATGTTCTACGTAAACTAACAAACCATCAGTTTCTTGTTGTTTATTGTGATTGTAGTTAGATGAAGTAGCATGGCTTCACACAGCATTCATTTTCATGTAGTGATGATGTGCTGTTCGGGAATTTAATATTTTCTGATGTTCCCCATGTAGAGAAAACTGGAAAATGTTTCCAGGAATGTCACATCATTACTTACACCACCACACAGTGTGAACAAATATTTCTCACAGTCCACGAGTTGCAGTGGGTAGTTGTGATTATTTCTCTAAAATGAGACTGCTCATAAAGTAATTTCAGTTCGTTTAAAACAGATGCTTTATTGGTGGATGAAGTTACAGGATAGTGTAAACTGCTTAATAGGCAATTTGAATGATGATCAAACTTATTCCGAACCTGAGTATCTTTGGATGTGAAGTAAACATACATTACTGACATTCAAGAAATTTTAATCTGCAATTTTTTTTTCTAACAGATTAATTAATTGGAATGATTGTGTGTTTCCAGGAAAAGTTCTCTGGTGTGGACATCAGAGTAACAGTTAAGGGTGGTGGTCATGTGGCCCAGGTGTACGCCATCAGACAAGCCATCTCCAAGGCACTCATCGCTTTCTACCAAAAGTGTAAGTAGTCTTAAAAACTTTCTTTTCTAAAAGTGGGTAGGTACATAATTACATATAATATGTCGATACCTTAGTTCACACTCTTAGTAAAATAAATTAATAAATAAATATCAGACAACCTCACACAAATCGATCTAGTCCCAAATTAAGCTCAAGAAGGCTTGTGTTATGGGTACTAGACGACGATATACGTACTTATATAGATAAATATATACTTAAATACATAGAACAACCATGACCCAAGCACAAATATTCGAGTTCATCACACAAATATTTGCCCTGGCCCGGATTCGAACCTGGGACCTAATAAATAATAATAGAGTTAATTATAATAGAGTTGTGCACTAACATCCTAATTGCAACTTTTTCCAAAAAGTTAGTATGATTGTGCTCTTCTAAGGTATCAATTTGGCTAAAACGTTAGTGTAATTTAACATGTTAAGAACTTGAAGAACTAGTGGAGAACTTGATGTTGACAGACAGTACTGTCAATTTAATTTCATGATCAGCAACTATGGACGTACTGAAGCTCTGTATAAGTTTGCTTTCAAGCCAAAAAAATTTGCAAAAAACCTTGTTATTTCAATGCCAAATTTAAACAGACGAGATGCTTTGATGCCTTGGAAACTTACAGATCACTTAGCAGCTGATCATTATAAGCAATATTCATCTAATGCATGCAAAGTAGAAAAGACTGTAATTTAAGGGGCTTCTAAATGGGCCATGTTTTGCTGCAGTTTGTGGCCGGCCATTATTTCTAAAGTAGGGTGTCAGAGAGGGACGGCCATAGTTGCCGGCTACAAATTGCAGTAAAATATGGCCTGTTTAGAAGCACCAATATAGATAGCACAGGGGTTAGCTTAGTGAACAGGATCTTAGGTCGGCCACTCCTTAGGTCTGCTCCAGCAATTGTGTTAACTGTGATAATATATTTTTATTCCTCCATTGTCCGAGAACCCCTTCTTTCCAAAGCTGTCTCGCCCCATGTGAGTCAGTCATTTCAGGGAAGGGAGATTATGGGTGACATTTACCAAACGGCATGTGCCCTCAATGCTATGCTAGTTTGAAATGTACACTACAATATTACATTCAATGCTTACCAAGTATCATATAAAGCCATTTCATCACTACTTGAAAAATGCTTGTATCCCATTTTGCTTTATACAATATACTGCTCTACTCACTAGGCCCTTTTTGCGAGATCGGTTTCAGATGTAAGTTTTTTTTCAAGTAATGACGATTTAAACTTTACCACTTCCTCTTAGATTTTTTTTATGCTATGCATGTGGTAAAGCATGCATGTAAAAATCTCTAAGTAGAAGAAGTAGAAGAAACATCTTGATCATCAAAAACTACTAAGTTAATTTGGGTGATTCTGAAGTTCTTCAACTCACTTACAGTTGCCGAGAAACTTCTTGACCCAAAATGGCGGATCTGCGCATGCATATTTGTACGTAAATCGGCTACTGCGCAGTCAAGGTTAGGCTCAAGAAGTTTCTCGGCAACTGTAAGGAAGTTATGTTCAAAGTGTCATTCTTAGGCCCACCAGTTGTCGCTATTTTGCAGCTTTAGTTTCAATTAGATGGCGGCACTAAACCCCCTCAATTTTGTTTACAGACGTAGATGAAGCGTCCAAGAAGGAAATCAAGGACATCCTAGTCCAATACGACAGGAGCCTGCTGGTGGCCGACCCCCGTCGCTGCGAGCCCAAGAAGTTCGGCGGTCCGGGCGCCCGCGCCAGATACCAGAAATCCTACCGTTAAGACATATGTTTGTGCGTTCAGTGGTGTTGCATTGGTGTTTGCGATCAGTGGGATAGCATTGGATGTTAATAAAAAGTTAAAAATATATTTTTTGTTTGGTTTTATTTGTTAAGTCCATAGTTCAAAATGAAATGTATATTTGTCGACCGAATAGTAAAGAATTAGGAATAGTATTTCAACTACTAGCCAAATAAGTAATAGTAAGTCTAAGAATGTTACTGCCATCTGTTTACTGACACTGAAAAACATTTTAACCTTTTGAGCGCCACAGTCGGCTGTGGCCGTCAACAAAAAATCGTGCCCCTGACGCCACGTCGGCCACAGCCGTCCAAATTTCAATGATCAAAAACTTTGTAATTCTACAAGTATTTTTCAATCCCTGTTGATTTTGGGGCACATTTTTTTTTTTACTCTGGCGTCAGTGGCACGGCAAATTGCTAGACCGCTTGGCGGTCAATAGGTTAAGAAAATCTTATTGCTTCGTTAGCATTGACTTAATAATACCTCAATGCTCGTTAGTGTGTGGCACACTTTCGACTGATAGGGCATGCTACAGTCTGCCAAAAAACAGTACAAATTAAAAAGTGGCAATACTGTAGTGTCGTCCCCGTTTTCTTAGATTGATTAGAAAGGGACGACGCTACAGTATTGCCACTTTAATTTCTGCTCTTTTTGTCAGATTTAGTTGCAAGCGGACTGCGTAGTTTGCACTTTAGATACAAAACATTTGGGAACTACCCGTTGACGTAACCTGCCATTTTCCTGCTTTTTGCCTGGGTGCGAAGTAGGTGGTGGGGGAACCACGAATCGATCGCAGCGCGCGCCGTGGCCAAAAAAGGAACTTTCGTCAGGCCAACTGTCACTTTTTACTAGCGAAATTAAGGCATCTAAAAATAAATAAATATGCGGCACGAAACCTGCAGCGTAGTTAATTGCAAAAACAATGGCAAAAACAGTAATCATAAATAAATAAATTTCCACAAGCAAGTTGGAAACGAGAATAGCGAATTAAATGGATAATCGCTATCAAGAGGAAAAAGTTAGTATAACCTTTAGAACAACATTTTTAATATTATATCTTGTATGTTGTAGGAAGTAGCATGTTTATGCGTTTATTTTCTTTTACATTTTGGACATGTTGAGCAAAAATGAATGGTTTCCCATTTTATTGTAGTTTGGGATATGAAAGCGATGTTGTGTTTGATTGAGCAGAATCCAGTTATAATAATTAATTTGGCCATGTTTAACTGAAAAAACAAAATAATCTGTATTATTACGAAAATACAGACATAAATTATCGGTTGCATTATGCATGAAATGCGTTTTACGGTTAAATTTGTTTCTTTTGTAACTTACTTCTGGTGAAGACAGCCATGAAAAGGTCCGTGTGAATTACATCTGAAAGTTATTGATTTTGCCATTTTAGACGGGAAATAAAGAAGGTCAACGTTTTATCGACACTATAGATTTAACATAATCGAATAAAATGAAAGAAAATTACGATATTTCATTGAAATTATTTGTTTGTTTACTTACTCTTCGTAAAGACAGTCAGCCATTTGACATTAAAAAGCCCGCCGTAATTGTAACCGCTAGTTGACGCTGTCATCGCGCACCCAGCGAAATTTCCTAAATTAGTTGCTCACGAGAGGGATGCAGCAATTCGAAGGAGTGAGATGGAGTTAACTCCATACGTGTCCCACGTGTAACCCTCGTCAGTGACTAATTTAGGAAAGTGTAATAGCCGCCAAAGCTAATGACATGGCGCATGACAGATATGGCTGCCATACATTTTAAACTCTATCCATACTATATCTATGCTCTATCCAGACATTTTACATACTTATCTTCTACTACACAAAGGCGGGGTTTAAGGGAAGGGCAATGAAACGCAACTTTCTTATTATTATAATTTTATTCCATTCGAATAAATGTCTTTATTTTCACGAACTTAAATGCAGTCAATTAAATGTTTTGATATGATCCTAAAATGGAAGACTTAACATATAAGAAAAATAACACTGTTTATATCTTATAACAATTATACAACATATATGGAAACATTAACTATCCGGAGCAAAATAATATCTGAGGCCTGTTTTCGAAACTTGTTTAAATTAAAAACGTATTTAATTTTACGTAGACGGGGGCGCCACTATCATGATTTCAGAGACCGGAATGATTCCATTGGGTGACCAAGCTTTGAAATTGAAACCGAATACGAGCGCGCCCGGCGTTTGTCGAGAGTGCAGACGAGAATTTCCAAATCGCGGTATTGGAATCCTTAGTCCACACGGTTAGAAAAGATGGCCGACCTGATCAGATCGGATCGAACAGAAATTCTGGTAGCCCCTAAAGAAGTGTGTCCACTTCGTTAAAGCACAGGTTAAAGTACTAATACTACAGTGGCGCCACTATAATGTAATGTGATCAGTCGGACCTGGAAGTGTTTAGGATTTAAAGTTTATATGAGGAAGTCTGTCTGGTAAAATAACTGCTCAATATATCGCGTTACAATCTTTCGTCTCACATGACGAATGTCATACATTCCGTACAAACTCTTAATGGAATTTCCCGTTGTTCAAGTTTCTATTATCATTTTTGTATCGCTATTAGAACAAGGCCTCAGTCAACAATAAAGTATGTAACAAGAAACTAGCACTCTGCTTGTACACATTGCACTCAAAATATTAGCAACAAACTTTAATCTATCGTTAGTCGTTAATGTCTTTCATTAGATCTTACAAAAATATAGTTATTTACAATTTATTATGATGCGATAACAATAGTGTGCACATATTTAAATGAAATTGCACGTCGTGGGGGCGCCACTTGTCTAGTAAAGATCATACAGTGCCACCAACTATGCCGTGGTGCTAAGCTAAAAACCGACCATTTTGTATGGAGCTCCATACAAAGAGTCGCCTTTCACCTACGCACAATAGTATGTACAGTCAGCGATGTCGCTACGTGTATATGCAAATACTGACAGAAGTTGTTAGTTTTGTGTATATGTCGGCGGCCGATCGGCGATCGTAAAATCCGCCAGATCACGAAATTCCTATGCATATCGTGAAACGCCGCCATTTCATGATTTGGCTAAAAGTTGACCAGGCATATCATGATATGCCTGATAAAAAATACGGCAGATCGATTAGAGCAACGCATTCGTCGATATTACTAGCTCTATACCGGGCATATCGTGAAAATCCGGCAGATCACGAAATTCCCAGGCATATCGTGAAACGCCGCCATTTTATGATTTTGCTAAAAATATCCTAATTTCAATAGAGAAGACGGTTTGTCATTACCAGCTTGGGATCCTGTTGTACATCTTATTAAAGATCAAGCAAGACACAAGACTGGAAAAAAAAACCCTAACCTACCTATTTCTGGGAGCAGCTTCGTTTTTTGGGTCATAAAAAAATAACCCTAACCTATATGGTTATTTTTTTTATGAGCCTAAAAGCTAAACTGCTCCCAGAGATAGGTTAGGTTAGGGTTATTTTTTTTTTCGTGACCCGTAAAACAAAACTGCTTCCAGAGTACTGAAACTGTTCCCAGAGTATGCCTAGGAATTTCACGATCTGCCTAAACGTCACTGTGGGCAGATCATGAAATAGCGGCCTTTCATGATAAGCCTAGGAATTTCATGATCTGCCTAAACGTCATTGGGCAAATCGTTAAACGTTACGTTATGTCTTGAACGATATGGCGGATGTCATTTAGCCAAATCATGAAATGGCGGCGTTTCACGATATGCCTAGGAATTTCGTGATCTGCCGGATTTTACGATCGGCCGCCGACATATATACGCCAAAATCCATAAGTTGGCAGCAGCGCAGATAATCGCAAAAAATTACAATTTTGTTTTGTATTTGGAGGGCTTTAACTTTAACCCTGGGGTTTTAGTCGTTATTTTGGGACAAATAAAAAGAAAATACCCCATATATCCTTTTCCAAGAGATGACCGTTTAGCGGCTGCGTTTTTAAAATTACGGTTCTCAGAAATCGATAAATAACGTGATGGTGCCACTAAAAATCGTCGATTATAAAATGTTTATTTATATTTTTACGGACACATCAACCTAGTTTGACTCATTTTGTCAAATAGATATGCCAGTGGCGCCATCAGTTTGACGTATTAATCGATTTTTAAAGTACCTCATTGCTTGGCTGATTGGGTTACTGAAGGATAAAATTAGCAAAACGTTTAAAGAGTTTCATTCCTTGTGATTTTTCATTAATTTAGACCTCAAGAATATATCGATCGATACTTTTTAAATGCAAATATAATATTCGAACACAAGTTTTAATTTTGAATAATTTACCCTATTTTATGATCTAACATTAACTTATTTTTCTTACAACTATCTTAATAGTAGCATCATTAAATTGGAGATTTCAAAATTCGATATTTTTACAAAGATCTTTTTGTTAGTGTAAATACTTAGAAATACAGATCTAGTTAATTGAGATTATATTTTTACACGATGTTTTGCTCTATACATATAAAATTTGGCACCATTTCTTCTTTAATGCAATATGTTATTTGATATATGATGAAAGATTCATTGAGGCAGTTAAAGTTAACACTAGGTAGCTTTACATAACTTTTCATACAAGATCTTTACATATTATTATGGCCATTTCCTATGGCATGTATTAATAATAAATATTTATAAATTACTAGTAACAAATAACAAAGGTTAATATGGACCTATTGACTCATTATTACACATTATAACCATCAGATACATTATTTATAAATAAGTATTATTTCGTCATAATCATTAGTAATTGATATTGACGTGAGACAAAGTTGAGATTATATATTTTTTATTGCCCTATTCGGTCAATGTTGTGTTAATAAAACTTAATTAGAAGGATATAATATAAAGGCATTCACATATTGATTCGTCTGGACATCTTCATTTAAGAGGCCTTATTCCTTTTAAAATGCTGATCGTTTTATACATTTTCTCCGTGATCAAACATGTTTCTTGACACATTATTCATGTTACTTCCTAGAACAGGGCTGTTGGGATTTATTGGATTGAAACATACAGTTTGAAATTTTCATTAATAATTTTTGTTTCGAAAACTACTCGAATTTGACAAAATTCACGCGGAAATTTAGTTTTTTTTTCCAATTTATTTTCGACTGCACGCAATGAAAGCATGAAATAGCTAATATGTTACTACCTAGAACTAGGGGAAAAATATTATTCACTTCAAAACGTTGGTTGGAATTATCAATATAATATTTCTAATAATATGAAAAAAATATTTTAAAAGGAATAACGCCTCTTAAGTCTAAATTATTCCAAACAAAATAAAGGCCTATTTTTAGATTAAGTGACAAAATTACATAAAAATTTAGACAATGATCTCCTGAAATATAACATGGACCAATAGTTCCACGAAACCTCTAACGGAGATGACGGATTTGTGCGACAGCGGTAGCGGTGAGCGGTACGTGTCTCTCGCTCACTTATGGCAGCCGCGCTCGGATCTCGCTACCGCTCGCCGCGCCGCTGTTAATGCCTGTACATTTGTAAGTAAAAACGAAGTCGCGCTTCAGTTCTACCACCTTCACCGAACTGTTGCAGGCGGCGCCATTTTAGCCGTCTAACGTTTTTTAACACACTAGCGCCATCTAGAAAAAGCTTGTAAATAAATTCAATTCAATTTCTTAGATAGTTCCACGAAACCTCTAACGGAGATGACGGATTTGTGCGACAGCGGTAGCGGTGAGCGGTACGTGTCTCTCGCTCACTCTTATGGCAGCCGCGCTCGGATCTCGCAACCGCTCGCCGCGCCGCTGTTAATGCCTGTACAGTTGTAAGTATCGTATCGTATCGTATCGTAAATCATGGCTTACTCGGTAGCCTGGCGGCTGTAACCGACATCGTGTTGCTAGGCTGTAGGCAGCGCACTGCCCCAGCGCCTAGCGTGTGTGTGCTGGCGTGCACGGGCACTCGAACCAGCAGACGTGTACCTAGCTTGACAACGTCGTCTTGAGATCAGTCTGTTAGTGAATGTCATCTAGCTGGAATTTAGATCGTGTGGTTAGGAAAGTGTGATCATCGCGGTGGCCGTCCCCGCCGGCGGAGACGACGATGTGCACGTAGAGTGTTACGACTATGTCGTTGTCTACGTCGTTCTTGTCGTCGGAGGTCTCTCTCGTAGTAGTAATCGGCGTCGTGGTTGACTCCAGGTTCCGGTTCTGCCTCACTACCCGATGACGTGTCGTCAGGGTACCATTTTTTAATGGTCGCCGTGATGACGTCATCAGGGTCAGTCAGAAGGTTCCTGGGTCGTCTTACGTGTCGAAGTTTGGCCTGCCGGTAGGCCTTTACGTCGGGTTGTGTTGTCGTGAGTTGTGTCAGTACGTGAAGTCTGTCATCTGTAAAAACGAAGTCGCGCTTCAGTTCTACCACCTTCACCGAACTGTTGCAGGCGGCGCCACTTTAGCCGTCTAACGTTTTTTAACACACTAGCGCCATCTAGAAAAAGCTTGTAAATAAATTCAACTCAATTTCTCGATCAATAGAATAGACATAGAAGGCCTGGAGCTGGCATGTTCATCATAATGATCTAAGCTCCTTCATTCTAATAATAAAAAAAAAATATAGAAGGTGCTATAGTGTGTCAAGGTGGTGTCAAGCGATGTCTAAACGGCATACGAAATACATGTACTCTCAGAATTCATTAAGGTAACATCGTCTACAAACAGGTCGGTAGTAAATGGTTCCATGGTTCTAAGAGTGAACCTTCATAGTTGGTAAAAACCTTCAAATTCCTAATTTTGAACCTCCTTATGTTCCGACACGTCTTCGAACTTCGCGCCCATCCTCTTCAGCGCGATGACGGCGGAAACCGCCTTGGCCCAGCGTTTCTTGATGACGTACCTCTTCAGCTTCGACTTGGTGACGTGGAGTTCGGTGCACAGCGCTGATTGGATGAGCCAGGGGTGGCGCAGGGTTGCCGAGGCGGAGAGGCGGTCGCTAGAATAGAAGGATGATTTGATAGGGAGAGCAAGTGTTCTAACAGGTTTTTCGTTCCAAATGTTTTACGAGGAGTTAGTTATGTTACGTATGGTTTGATTGGTTTGTTAATAGTGCATTACAGCACAGGCCGCGAAGTAGGCGATTGCCAGCGAGTAGTCATCTAGACCATCTAGAAGAACGAGGACGACAATCTCTGTTCGTGCTGAGGCTTGTATGGTATTTTTCTCAAAGAAACAATGACAAAAAAAATCAAAAACCTTTTATAAATCAATGTCACAATATTGAAACAAAAGAAGAATGCTTTGCTGGCCTAGGCCGACAATATGCAGGTATGAATTTCCGTTATTGTCCTCCTCGCCTAAAACGGGATACTTCGGGGCTTATCATAAAGAACTTAACGACAATATTTCATGCATGTTTGAGATAATATTTTACATGGTATTGTTACTACTCTGGAACCACCATATGTACTAATTATAGATAGTAATATTGTGTATTCAATTAACGGATTGGGTGAGTAATAAAAGGCACATTTAAATAAAAACCTTATTATTTTTAACAAAAAATATCATAAAACAATAGGTATAATTAAATTACAGCATTCTTGTACGTAACTGAGTTTAGTTAAGTAACAAACGTAAGTCACTATATTAAGTAGATAGGCGCAATTTCCTAAGCCAACTCCGCCTCTAAGGCATCGTAATACAGCACATTTTTAAACCAACTAGTTTTATTTATAATTTTAATATTGTGACAATTTACTAGAAGTACAATATATATTAAGTACAAAAGTTTTATACTAGAGATAGTAATTTAACTGATAGTTGATCCCGGATATGATACCTTTAATATTATCTAGCATACATATATATATATACCTTACTACGATCTGAGGGCCTAATACGATGGTTACGGTAATCGCGTGATAAATAAGTGATAAAGCATCTGACACTCGCACTATGTCAAAACGTGACGAATGCTTTGTCTTTTTTTAAGGTTTAAGTCAAGGATATCTAGAAGAGTGAGACATTTTGGAGGCATACCGTAAATAAAAAATGTGATTGGCAGCATAGGTACCTATTCTTTTTTCTCCAAAAGATAATCTTACTTTTCCGCGGCACATCGACTAAAAACCACGGTGGACCAGTGGGCCGTAGACGTAGAAGACATTTTGTGGAACACAGATTTAATGTACCTAACTCGTAAATAGCAACACTCGAAATACATCCATACCCATACACCAGTGTTATCATCAAATGACTCTATAAGTATCGCTCTAAATTCACCGTCAATAGAACTTGCTAACTACCTATGTAAAGAAACCGCCATATTGGAATTGTCTCTGAATGATGAATTTACTAGTGATGGGCAAGACTTTTATTTACTCCTTTACTTATGTCAAACATTTTTTTCAATTTTATTTAATTTATATTTTTCAATGTAAATGGAATTAAACCCCAGAGAGTAACTGTCATGCATTTAGTGACGAAGTCTGAGATCATAAGAAAATAAAATACTTACGTTCATTTAGAATAGCGGTATTTTTAATGGTGTTAGGTACTATTGTATTGTCGGTACTTAATTGAATAAATTGAATGATAGTAACACCGTTTGTGGATGCAGCTTTTGTAAAGGTTTCTTTTTTCCTCAGTGTCTTTTTATTACTTTTATACTTTCCGTTTCGTCACTAGAGTCAAACCACGCTCACTCTTCCAAGCAAAGGAACTGTTAAACCATACAAAGTGAGTTAAAGCCTGACCAGAAATATGTATATGAGGATGCGCCATGTTACGGAATTTCGCTGGAACTTATTTCTTACACTGGCAATGATTTTATGATGTTTTGTCAACAATGTTAATGTCATTCGTGGTGAGACAAATATTCAAAAATATCCAAAGAAAATGCCGATAACCGTTCACAATCATGAACGTAATATTATAAATAAAGTTTACACGTGTTTACTACACGAAAAACAGCCAGGAAAAGAGTGCATTATATTAAATGAAATAAGGAGGTTAACGTAGTGGAACTAACAGGTATTTAAACTAATGTCATTATAGTGTGTTTGCGATTGGTTGCAATATTGTTGCCATATGAATGTTATAATATAAATAGCGCCCTCTTGACAATCCTCATATATTTCTGGTCAGGCTTTAGTTTTTAACAGTCCATTTGCTTGGAAGAGTGAGCGTGGTCCGACCCTAATCACTCATCACTTAATCAGGATACAACTTCAAATAAACATTCTAAATGTTTTATACCAAAATTACAACTGAACAACTTTTCTATATCCGGGACCAACTTTCAGGTACGAAATTTTAATCCCTATTGTCAATGTATAAAATGTGTTCAAATTCCCACAGGATTGCTTCAGTCTTGCTCCAGAATAACGGAACTTGCAATATCTCGACTAGATCAATATAACATTGTCATTTCACCGTCTCTAAAATACGAGTACCTTAAAAATACAATAATTTAATCTCATGTTGTTACTTTGGTAACAGTGTCATGGCACTTGGAGTAAAAATCATTTTGCGTTCTGAATATTGTTTGTTATTATATTTCTTTGTGTCTTGTCGTCTGAGGTCTGTCTTTGGTAGAAAGCGTGAACACTCGACATGGAGGACTGTGCCAGCTCATTCGACGGTGACCATTCTAGGGATATGGACTGATGCCTGCCACCGTTCGATGTTCCACCTGCAGCTCTCTCACCTTCCCCTTCTGATTCACCCCACTTTTCCAAAAGATGTAGAAGAAGGTCCTTAGTCCTATGAGCGTTGTTTTCATCACCTCGTCTGTAAGGCACTTGTCTTCCGTTATCTGAACCGTTGACTAATTTGTCTATTTTCTCTCGCCTTCTGTCGAATTCGTCGAAGAAGCTGTTTCGCCTTTCCAAAGGTTGATCAGCTACGTCCCGACTGCTGTTGGTGACTCTCTTCGACCGGGTCGACTTTGCCCACGGCATGTTACTCGTCACCGGTCTAATCGGTTCCTTTTCATTCAAAAACGTGGAGGTAATTCTGTGACTAGATTTAGACGTGAACAGTTTCCTTTCCTTATTACTAGCGTCTCCATTTGTGACTGACTTTGTGACTGTCGTATTTGTTTCTCTTTTGAATCCGTTTGTTAATTTCTTCTCTTCCTTCGTAACAGTTTTCGATTCCGTTAAGTTTTTGTCTAATTCCTTTGCGTTATTGTTGTTAGCTAGGTCCGTATTCATCGTCGATAATAAGAAGAGATGGTCCGATAACTTCTTTATTTCTTCAGCCAAGTTCTTTCTCATGAGGACGTCCTGTCTTTTGTGGAGGAAGCAAGAGCTGTCTGAGGCTCGTCTTTCGACTGGATTGTATCTAGGCGCTAAGTAATTGCTCTCTCTCATCGGTGGAGGTTTTAAGTCGTCTTCGTCGAATACGGCATCAGGTGAGCTCGCCAAAGAGCTTCTAGGACTAGGGGAGCAGGCTCCGATAGAAGATCGCTCGCAGTTGCCGTCAGCTAAGCAGGTTATTTCGTGCGCTTGGTTGTCGAAGACGTATGGTGAGTTGGGGTGTTCTCCCCATCTCTCCACGAAGATTCTGAGGTTGTCTTTGGCGACGTCAAGCTCGTGTTTGGGTGAAGGCAGCGGCTGTGGGCGCGGCGGCGGTGGTGAGCGGCGCGCGAGCCAGCGGTGCCGCAAACACTCCGTCGCGCTGGGCCGTAACCTGCGACAAGAACCCTTGTTACTAACCCCAACACCACGAATGCGTGATCAAGGATGGGATGAAAAGAGGCGGTGCAAGGAAACAAAAGGGTATCTACTTAAATACCTATGTCACAAAAACTAGCAAATAGCCGACTTCGTTGCGACGAAAACGACGCGCACACATATTGCATTTTTGCATGGCCGATGAGCGATCCCCATGTAAATTGGTTAAAAGTGAGCCATGGAGACAAATTGGGCATAGCGTACGTCGATTCCGCGTCAATTCAAAGTGAGCATATTCCTTGTAAATTATAATTTCGTATGAGATTCTACCATGCAACTAAATAACTACATACATATAGGAAGGTTAGCACGTGTAAACAGTTTATATGTTACATTATTAGAATGATTTGTTAGATACTGTGTTGGATGCAATAAGAGTAACAAGGGGTCTTTATCGACGGGCTGGCTTTTACGCAGCTTTTAGTGACAACGAGAACCGGAATCAAATGATATAAAAACAGTCGAAGTTCCGTTACGACTTTGACAACAAATATTCTAATTTTTTTTTGTTTTCCTTAAGTACACACATTCTTTTGACGTAATAGTTCTTTAGGTCGTTCAACTGACGGTTTTTCGCATGAAAAAAACAAAATGAATCGTATGTTTTCATAACTCAACGTAAATTTAGCATTGGCAACATTTCAATTAGTAATCATGAAAAACAAAGCAAAGGGCGCTTTTCCAAACAGCCAAACGGCGTGAAGTATTAAAAAAACTCGGAAATAACATCACAACAATACAGCGTTGGCACGATGAAAATGCTGTTAAGTTGCGAAGTCATTATCGTTTTAAAATTAACTCATTTTATTTTGTATTTAACGTATATCAATGTCGCCAGTATTTTCATGCTTTAATCACTATAAGACGCTTCATGCATCTTTTGGTTGGATTTCACGACAACACTAATACAATCATTCTCAAAATATGTTGATACAATCTCAAATCAGATATCCTCCTGATAGGAGATAGATACAGTTGCCGAGAAACTTCTTGAGCCTAACCTTGACTGCGCAGTAGCCGATTTACGTACAAATATGCATGCGCAGATCCGCCATTTTGGGTCAAGAAGTTTCTCGGCAACTGTAAGTCATGTAGTCTGTCGTAGTACAGTCAGAATCAGAATTAGCTGACAATTTTAGTATGCAATTTGACATTAAGCCAGTAGTAAAATTGACAACAAATGTTGATGCTGACCGTACCTATGTATTTACAGGTCATCCCAATTACATATCCTAGTCTACATTTATTTATTGGCTTTAAAAAATATAAAAGGAAATGTCAATTCGTTGGCATCTTTATATGTATCCATATTTTGAAGATCATTGTTTCATTGTACACTCCAGTGGCGTGGCGTGAAACAATCTCTGGACAAGACCCATTTAACTTAGTTTTTCCCAAATCAATACATTTTCTAAAATAGGCAAGTCGGTGGGAATCGGTTTCTATGCCACGCCACTGGTACACTGAACTGTAATATTTTAAACTTACTCTTTGTCTTTTACAAGCAGTTTGCCGATGAAGTCCTTCGCATCTTCCGATATCTCCGTGAACGCTTCGTCATCAAAGTCATACTTGGCGACTGTGACGTTCGCCATGGTTTCTATGTCTGTCTCGCCCATGAACGGTGAAAGTCCCGATAATCTGGAAATACATACTCTTTTAAGTCTTGCCACAAACTTCTATGCTACGGAAATAACACATCGGGGCAGGTTGAAATCACTTTTAAAGTTTCGACCCTTATACTAGATGATGCCCGCTACTTCGCCCTCGTAAAACTATTTTCGTTACCGTAGTCGAAAAACAAGTATCCTATAATCATCTTTGGATGTCCAGCTATCCCTATACCAAAATTGGTCAAAATCCGTCCAGCCGTTTCGGTGTGATCAGAGTACCAAGAATTGTTTACCAACCGATAATGTTCTGCCGATGCCGGCATCGCCCGCCCATATTAGAAATCATATGTATCGTGCTGTTAAGATTTTTCCTAAAATAATGACCCCTCTTTATAGAAAACGGACTTTATAGATAGAAGTACAGTATAAAGTCATAGTGTCATCGTAATTAGCCGGCTGCGCGAATTGAGTGTCATTAACAACAACGGCGATCGGCAATTTTTTTAATTTTAAAGTATTTTTAAACCAATTTGGTATTGATTCAGTCATATTCAGTACGTGGACTGACAGGGTCTGATTCGAGTTTTAATATTGCCTCTCTCCCTCTTCTGCGATTAAGGAACCTCTCCGATCTCATCCACACCCGAATCCCAATTTAAGAGCTCACGGATTGTATATGAATTCATTCATTTATTTCACTAAATAGAGTGATCTTTGAGGCTAGATTGTGAAGGTTACGTAATCATCGTTCTGATGTTAGATTCATTATATCCCGCGCGGCGAACGACGAGTCCTATGACACCTGTCATCTCAGTACATTTTATAACCTACTAGCTGTGCCCCGCGGTGCTACCCCGCTCATCCCACGGGAACACTATATTTATTCGGGATGAAAAGTATCCTATGTCCTTCCCCGGGACTGAAACTATCTATATACCAAATTTTATCTAAATCGGTTCAGCGGTTTAAGCGTGAAGAGGTAACAGACAGACAGACAGACAGACAGACAGACAGACAGACACACTTTCGCATTTATAATATTAGTATGGATAATCGGAAAAATGTACTGAGATGACAGGTGTCATAGGACTCATCGTTCGCCGCGCGGGGTATAGTGAAAGAAGATTGAACATCTAGGCATTAATAACGTCTAATAAAACTGAATGAGACTACTATGACTATGAGTCATGATATTAAACTTATATTAATACGATCTAATGTCGCATACCGATGTCAGTCTGGTGCATTATGGCAGACACCCAGAAGAACAGTTCCAAAACAATTTCCACTTTACAATAACGTGTAATTAACAATACAAGTCAGACAAAGAGATTTAATGAGCATATGGATATGACACAAATATCATTTTTTTTTGTATAAAGAGATTGTGTTCTACTTCCCATGATCGTCATAGGTAGATATAAGATTATATTTAGGGTGGATCTTGTCCGTTAATACGAAAAAGAAAAAAAAATAAAAATGAAAAAAAAAACAACATAAACATTTATGCCTTTGGGTCCTGAGCTAGGATTCCCTGTGTTAGAGGATCCAACGGTAGGGTAAAGTGGCTATTTTTTAATTGTGATAATCTCTGTATCGTATCTGTTGGAGTAAACAGAATTTTATTGTTATAGCTTCGGTGGCCTAAATGGTAAGGCGCCCGTGTTGACTCGCCGAAGCGAAATTTTTCGCTTGAATAATAATCATTTCAGTAGCTAGTAATATTTTTTTCTCCATCTCTGCTACAGATCATAATATACTATGAGAAGATATTAATTAATGTGACATGTTTCTTCCACCAATTTTGCCCACTTATACTGTAATTGCTTCGAGAAGGCTATCCTCTACACTACTCGTGAAGTTGGGTGAATATGATAGTATGAGTTAGCAAAATATGAGTTTCCGCACTTCGAGGCGGAAACTCATACTATGGCCAACTTCTTTTCGGCCAACTTCGGGATAGTGTGGAGCTGGAGTATGGATAAAAGTACCTTCTAATAATGATGATGATGATGACCAATTTAATAATTTCAAACCAATGTCATATTCTCATGATTATAGCGATATTTAGTTAATATAGTCCTCCTTGACGTGTCCGTCAATGGAGAACCTGGCTTCATGACCTTCACGAGCGCCGATCATGTGCCCGAATGTGTTAGTTAATAAATAGGTACTTACAGCACATAGCAAATGACGCCAACGGACCACATGTCAGTGCCGTAGCCGATCTGGTCAAAGTTGACGACTTCAGGGGCCACAAACTCAGGGGTCCCGAACAGGACCTGGAGCTTCTTCTCGGGGTCGAAGAACCGCGCCAAGCCGAAGTCGATGATCTTGATGCGGTTGCCGGCCTTGGTCAGGCAAAGGATGTTCTCTGGCTGTGGATAAATAGAGGATTTTTGTAACATTTTAATTTAGTGGACTAACATCATGGTTTAGTAGGGAATGATTGAGAAGAGCTCAAGTTAGGTCCAGTTGGTATACCATGTCCACTAGCGGGCGAAATCATGAAACTCCCAAGAATATCGTGCACTCATGTTCAGAAAACTCTCCAGGCAGCATACAAGCTGCATGCCTTTCTATTGCTAATTTAAGCTGAATGATATTTATGCTACTTGGGTCAGTTCCATGGGCAATCCGGACTTGTCCCAAGTCTGGATTGCCCATAAAAGCGTTACTTATAAGAAAAAGAAGAAAGTAAAAAGCTTGGTTGAGTCAAAACCGTGACATCGTCCTAAATCGCATATTTCGATATAGCACAGTTTTGAGACAATATGTTTCATGGAGATGTAGTGAATAATAATTTTCCATGGTATTTTGTCGGGTAAGCTCGTTTATATTATTTCCATCTCAACTTTTTTACTGAAGTAGATAGAGAAATGATGCTAAAACTAACTTTTCCGACAAAATATGATAGAAAAACCTTTATTCACCACATTTGTACTCACTTTTAAGAATCTTAAAAGCAATTATTACCGTGCCATTGAGCAAACTACGTGCAATCTTTTCATTCATCAAGCGATGAATTACATTCCGATCTTAATCATTCCAAGTTGGCCTGGACACATGTCACATGATGGAAGAGGAGTCACACATATGGTACCATAACAAGCCCTGCTAGCCACCTATGTGACTAGTATTAATTATTCCTAAGTCGATCAGTCTCAACAATGTGGCACCCTGATTGCATGGCCCGGGTCCAAGTCTTAAATCAAAATGGCGGAAATCCAAATCGCGGGGGTTTTATGATTGTCTGTCGGCCGTAATTGTTTATTCGACTTGTCCCGCGTTATTTCTGATGACTCTTGAGCGTGAAAATACAAAATGTCGTTTAATTTTAGATGATGACGTTGAAAGCATGATTCGGTATTAGATAATTTTGGGTTTGAGCCATCATTACGGTTTCAAACAGCTCGAAACGAGTAATTCATTTGTTTGTGAACTACCAACAAGATTAATATATTGGAATTCTTCAAATGCAGAGGCGTTTCTCGCTTTTGTTATGTGTGGTTGTTTAACACTTTCGCTACCAGGAACCCGCCTGATAGGCACTCGTAATCATTGCTCAGATGCCGGTCACGTATTTTTGCTTTAAGAGCTACCCACCTAGCGGGCTCTCGGTTTCTGGGGTAGGGTTAAATTTTATATCTGGTTGCGAAAGTGTTAATGGTTGCTGCTCATTTAAGTACAGTCGTCCAGAGAGAGGTGCACATTTGTGTGACAGACAAACGGGAAAGGCAAGAGGGTTTCAAGGAGGGATTATTTCTTGCTGTTGCTGGCAATTGACAATAGAATAGATAAGCAAAATATCAGAAATTCACAAAATGCTGAACGCTTAAAATCTTTTTTTTTATGTCATAGGTGGCAAACGAGCAGACGGATGGCCTGATGGAAAGCGATTACCGTCGCCCATAGACACCTGCAACACAAGAGGAGTCACAAGTCCGTTGCCGTTCTTTTAGGAGGGAGTACGCTCTTTTCTTGAAGGTTTGAAGGTCGTATCGGTCCGGAAATACCGCAAGCGACAATCTTATCATATACAATCATTACATTACTCATCTAGGTCCTTAAAATTTTGAAATGTATGTAAGCAGATTTCTAACCGTCATACCATCAAACCACCACCGCCAATATTTACTGCAATTTAGGTATTTCTTGTCTGTGTCTGTCTCACCTTCATATCGAGGTGCAGAATGTTCTGGCGATGCACAAACTCGATGCCTTCACAGATCTGCCTCATGAATACGGTGCACGCTCTCTCAGTCAGCACGAAGTCCTCATCTATCACACGTTCGAACAGCTCTCCACCTGTGATCCTGTGGACAAAATTTTTTCACATTAATTTATGATATTTCGGATCCTTGTTTCGCCGCCAAAAGTTACTCAAACGTAAAGATTTCTATTAAAGCAGTAACGTCTGCTAAAGTAAACCAAATGTGCATCTACATGCCTTAGGGTGGCATCGTTACTCAAACCAATTTTCATTTCGTCGATTTTTCCCGCTAAGGTCATAATTTGGTCATTATTCTTGAAAATATCATCCTACTGAATAGGTTCAACTTTAATCTTGTTGAGCAGAAGAATAGTTAACAAAGAGTATGTTTTAATTGAGTTGGGATTTAAGGTTCACAATAGAATTCCGAACAGTGATTAACAGACGACAAACATTTGGAATCGTAAAGAATACAAACCAAACCTTTTTCCTATGTAATTAAATTAGCTTGTTTGGTTTAGAAATCCAGAGTTACTTACTGAGTCAGTTGTAACTAAACAGGAGTTTGTTATCCCAGCAATACTGACAATAAACAAACTGCTTCATTCAGACTTATAAGTACCACCGTCATCAGTGCCGTCATCGAGAAAGACCTAGTTTTGTAAATAAATACCATCAATACTTCCTGTGTCTATTTCTCGTCTACTTATTTACGCATTCCCCACACAACTAATGAATCAATCGTGTTCGATTTATAAGAAAATACGCGCAAAGTCTACGTAAAAATCTCCGGGCTGTTGCCAAAAATCGTCAGTTCGGTCGGTGCTAAAATAAACCGGTAAATACTGTGAGCGGCAGACTAGTGAGTGAGGAGCAATGAAAAATCTGTTTTCTTAAAGTTTCTTTCATGTTTTCAATAGTGACACGTTGATATTAAACTTATTGAACCACCAGTTGAATGAAGAAGATAAACAGTTCGATTTTATAGGTGTCGTTTGATTTCAGTCTCGCCTGGCATTACTAAAGATCCACAAAATTCATTGAATGATCATTCAACGAATGATAATGTATAAAGAAAACCTACCTCCACCGAACCTGTTAGAATCTATGCAAGGGTAATTAGTTTGGCATCTCTGGAGTTAGTCAATTGTAGCATGGTATTTAGAAAATGATTTTGGATTAAAGGGGTCATGTGTCTTAGGCGGGATTCTGAATTAAACGCACCTTAAAAGCCTTGGTGGCCCTACCGATCCAGTCAATCCGTGACGTGCTTGTCATCCTAACGCGAGTAGGCCTAAAAAAAAATGCGAGTTATCGCGGCGCTACGGAGCCAAGGTCGGCGCCAAGTCATCGATACAAAGGACTTTCTCTTCTCGACAACGGCGTAAAGAAATTTTCCAAGCATCCAAAGTATAAAAGTCATTGGATGTCATGCCACCTTGACGCTAAATACTGTTGTTTATTTCGTCTCGAGATTAAATTACGAGGTCGTTTTGGCAAGGGCTCACATTCGACATTCAAATCGACTAAATGAGTCTTTGGGTATATTGATATCATCTAAGAGTTGAGAACTATGAACAAACAGTATAAGAGTGGGGCGCGACAGCATATAGTCGAGATTCTATAGTATAAGATCTGATGATAAAATAACGATATCGTCCAAACGAGAGCAAATCTCGAAATCGTTTACCATTTTGGTACAACATTCTTCTTGGTAATAAGGATCCCCTCGGATAAACCTTCGTTCATTTAATTTCATTTCGTAAGTATATGGTTATTCGTTACATTACATCACAAAGTATTGAATGTTTAAAGATCGTAAATTTTCCTTAAGTAAACTGGCAATTAAATATTTGCACAGCATGTCGGCTACAATCGATTTCGCGTTTGCGCAATGCGCAAGAGTCGTAAATTCGATGAAACAATGAGTTTAATTATGTTGGTAAGGTACGGTAGCGGCTGAGAGCCGGTGCCCGACAAATTGAGACAATTATTTTACTTTTTGATGAAAAAATAAAGAATTAATTTAGGGACTCACATCTGAATGATTGCGTTCGGTATGTGATAGAATAGAATAGACGACAAAGCATCCGTAATTTTTTGACTACTACACGTTTGGCGCAGTTTGTAAGCACTTGCCTACTGAGCCGGCGGGCCCGGGTTCGAATCCCGGCCAGGGGAAATATTTGTGTGATGAACACGAATATTTGTGCTTGGGTCATGATTGTTCTATGTATTTAAGTATATATTTATCTATATAAGTATGTATATCGTCGTCTGGTACCCATAACACAAGCCTTTTTGAGCTTAATTTGGGACTAGATCGATTTGTGTGAGGTTGTCTGATATATATTTATTTTATTCTGACAAGCATGCGAGGGTGATGTCACCATTTATATAATCTAGCAACCCCCCGGGATTTGTAATTCAGGCTTTTATTCCTCAGCTATACTTATAAGGGATAAAATGTTGATAAATTTGACTTCGTTCTTTAGGTTACAAAAGTCATGATTAAAAATGGAATTGGAAAATCATTTGAAACCGGTAAATGAGTCGTGTTATTTGCGTGATATCTCCAAAAACAGTAATCAAATTGACGACGAATATACAGATGAAGTTGAAATTAAAATCGAAGAAACATTTCACACTTTAACTAGCACAAAATGATAAAAATCAATAAAACATTATTTTATTTAATGATTTAAGTATGTTTTGCGTTTAGTAAAATTTAGTATAAGTCGACATGAAATTATGTATACCGTGTCTAATGTTTTTATTTTGATAGTGAGGTCTATTTTCAGCGCTTACTATTAGTGACATCATACCCCTAACCTTGAATCCCGTGCTGTAAACAGGTAAAACGTGAGCAGTTAGTAATTTCGTTCACACATTTTAGCAAAGCCGTACATTCCTCGCCACGCCAACTAGGCCATTACCATTTCAGACTATTTAAAGTCTTTTGAGAAAAATTACGCTTCTTGACGCACATTGTACGTAATTCTCAGTAATTTTTCATCATGACACCGTGTTTACCAGTTACGAAATGTCACCTTGACCTATTTCGTTGCTACAGCGCAGAAAGTTACTGCCACATTAAAGTAATTAAAACCTGAATTTTCACGTACGTTCCTGTTTACTCTAGATTGTTTATGGTTGGATTAAACTACAGAGGAGGTTACCATGACCCAATAAAAAAAAAAAAAAAACACTTGGAGGACGGGGTTGGTGCAGTGGTAGGGCAATATTTGTGTGATGAACTTATCTAAATATATATGTAATTAAGTATGTATATTATAGTCGTCTAGTAGAGTTTACTTTGGGACTAGACTAGAGTAAATGAATAACGATTTACTTTTTAATTTTAGGTTCCGCTTAAAACTAGTCTCCATCCTCCACCAAACGATTTCCGTCATCTTTTAATTCAGGAGTAAACACGCAGGGCATCGTTGACTCGCTCAACTGTTATAATCTAATGTAATCTAACTAGATTAGGTTAGTAATCTGGCCCCAACAGGAACACACTGACATTAGAAATGTAGGTTAGGTTAGGTTAAGTTTTCATACCAGCGGTCCGATGAGAGTTGCGTTATCACATGATAAGTAAATATTAAAGCATCGTTTACGCTCACATGTTTGTCAAAAATAACCTTGTAGCGATGTATTGCTTTCCGAGTACGTTCGAGTTAATAAAAAAATACCCAGATAACTATAAGTGTACCTTTAATTTTTAAAGAGTTCCCCCAATTTATTCCGGATTCCATCATCAGATCCTAACCTCATGACAATGAAAAAAAAAAAGTTTTTTTTCAAATCGGACAATCAAACATGCATAATATTACGTCGTACGTCTATGCGATTAAGTGGAGAAGAGGTCGCTTTTTAGCGAGCCCATTCTTAAAATGGTATTTTCAATTGTAACAATTTTCTTGTCGGTGTGCAATAAATAATTAATGCATCACATATGCCATACCAAACTACCTAAGCATAGAAATTAGGACTTCCAGATAATAGTAGATTGTACCTATGTGAAGTCATATCCAAATCTTCATGGCTAAATCACGTCAGAATCGTATAGTAAACAAGGGAGTGGGCTGTTGACGTAGGACGTCCATTCAAGATCAAACTAAATATAAATTTCGGGAAATATGTGTAGGATAATGTTTTTAAAGCCGTTTTACGTCATAAGGTACCCCTACCATGAGTTAACGTGACTGTAAGCGCTAATGACAGCGCAAATGATTTGTATTGGGAATAGTACAGCACCCCTACCCTAGCGGTTACTTTGTAGAACTACAATTCTGTATACAAATCGTTTACGGAATCGCTAGCGAGTACGGTCACTGTAGACCCATAGTTAGGGTCCATGAGTACGAGTATAAGGCGTCGATGATGCTACATGGCCAGCACATGTAGATGCGACTTCACTTGTCGTGCCACTCGTCTGTCTTTATCGGTTACATCGGCATTGAAAGTAAATAGACCGACAACATTTGTCGCCTGTCACAGTTGTGCTAGAAACGCTGTGTACCTATAACTTGGCGTCTTTTAAAAAAACGGCATACGTTTTGGTCTGGTAGAAATTGTCAATCAAAGTTTGCGTAGGCCACCGACACGTGGATTTTTCACCCGTGGATAGTTGGCAAAAGCGAGCCTAATTCATGTACCATTCATTACATAATTTCATGCCATATATTATACGAAATTATGCGAATTGGCACGATGTCGTTTCCTGCCACGGTGGACAGGGCACGCTCGTGACCAAAGAACTTTGCAGCGTAATCGATGGAATATGTCAGGAATGCAAGTGTATTTACAACTTCATACAACGATATGTATGTAGGAGGGCTACGTGCCGGAACAACGGGACAAGGCTACAGATGTTTATGAACCTTCATAATGTTTGGGAACACCTTTAAATTTAAATTTACTTATTGTTTAGAAGCATTTGCAAAACAACATCTTCTCAATGTTGGGATTCCAAGATCTATCCGGGTGAGCGTTTTAACCGTACCTATACTAATACAACCGTATGTAACTCTGTCTTCACAACGTATAAAATTATTATTTCAGTTTCTTTCGGGGTTTTGTCTCAACAGTGATCTTCTCTTGTAAAATTCCGGTAGACTCAGACATGCCAAAGTGCCCTTGTGTGACCTACTTGCAGAATATAGTTCATTAATAAATTATTTATTTCAATTATGACGAACTCCGTATGAATTGTGGTGCCATATTCGGCGGCTTTATACAATTATTTAATATAAAAATGTTGTTGATTGCTATTATAACCAATATAGCGGACAGAGTGAGACGGATAAACCGTCCAAATAATCACCCATCCATTCACCTCATTCTAATAATTATTAGAAATTGAAATTATTATGAGATAGATAAATATTTATGAGCACCTTTTCGACTTTCGTGTTCGCGCCTGACAAGTTGTCTAGTCTGCTCTTGATTCCGCGTATTAGATTAGTCACTGAGTAAGTAATTTATTTTAAACAATTAGTTTTGTTATGTTTAAAGTATATGGGTATTGTTGTACCGAATAAATTGACTGATCGATTATCGTAAATCGTCTTAAGTAATGAATAACAACAATGAGGTACCGACGTTGAGTCACCCGGCGATGTATGAGAGAGGCGGAAAACCCTCAGGCGCAAAATACTGATGATGATGGTTTTATTGATGTTAAAAAATGAAAATTCGACGAAATGAAGCATTCGGTGAAACGTTTGTCGACATTTCAAGGGTATCCGTATTTAGGAGCACCTTTTCGGCTTTCGTGTTCGCGCCTGACAAGTTGTCTAGTCTGCTCTTGATTCCGCGTATTAGATTAGTCACTGATCACTGAGTAATTTCTTTTAAACAATCCGTTTTGTTATGTTTAAAGTATATGGGTATTGTTGTATACCGAATGAATTGACTGATCGATTATCGTAAATCGTTTTAGGTTATGAATAACAACAACAACAATGAGTCACCCGGCGATGTATCAGAGAGGCGGAAAACCCTCAGGCGCAAAATACTGATGATGATGGTTTTATTGATGTTAAAAATCCGAATTCTAAACATCCATAAGCAACACGAGAAAATGATACAGCACGTGATGAGGCGGAAGAGTTGAAAACTGTTTGTGAAACGTGACATGTTTCACAAATTTACAAAAACAGCGCCCTCTCACTTACTCGTTCATTGCTGTAAAGAAGTCGGGTAACTGGGGTAAGATGTGAATTAGGTAACGTGTTCCCATAGAGGTCGCTAATATGTCTAAGATAAGATGTGTAAGATGCCTTTCCAATTAACAATGCGAAAATCAACTCACAGAGCATAAAGAAAAATTTAAAGATTTAGCGTCGGGAGGATGTGGCTGATGTGTTGGGCCTGTAATCTAGAGATACCGGGTTCGAAAGCCGTTCTCTTTCGCCAGGTTACGCATTTCAATTTTTATGGGTCTTTTTATCAAAGGTTCAACTGTTGTTGAAAATTGTTGTTGCACGTGAAAACGCTATATTGTAAACATTTTAATTCCAATCGTCCAATAATACCATCGTTTTTCTTTGGCATATACTATAGACACAGACACCATGGACGCAGCGGTTACGACGTAGCGGCAGAATGGCACAGAGCCAAAATATTCGCGCCATCATTTTGACATCTCGCATACACGCGCGATACAACCCAAGTAACACAAGTTGCTGTATAACTATTCACATTTGGACTATTTTAGAGCTCTTGGTGTAATAAGACTCTAATAAGAGTTCGCTGGTAGACTTTCAGCTGAATAATAGCATTCAGTACTTTTTATTCAGATTAAGTCTGATTAACAGCTGCATTACGTCCAAAAAATGTATCATTATATCGCTTCTATTCAGCTTTTACCACTTTCAGCTGCATAGTAGCATTCAGTAATTTTTATTCAGCTTAAGTCTGATTAACAGCTGCATTATGTCCACAAAAGTATCATTATATCGCTTCTATTCAGCTTTAACCGGGATTTAGACCCTTTACCTGAATAAGGGCTGTTTATTGGATACAATTTTGCTGACAGCGGTATAACGAGGTATGTGTGAACTGCTATTCCGCTGACTTTTAAGGTACCACGAGTGAACTATTATACAGTCAATAGGCGTATAATGGATGAAATGTGGTTTATTATACTGCGGAATGCTGACCGTATTTACCGCTAACCAACCTTTATACTGCCGTTGATATAGTCTGCATAGGGGCTGTTTAAACATTCACTAGATGCCTAAATGCTCTTTAAAGGTACACTAATGTACCGGTATACCGGTTTTTACTTAATAGTAGTTCACAAAAGTAACTTTCATCAGACTTTGTCTGAATAAATGAGTAGGTGTGGACCTTTGTGCAGTAAATGAAGTAAATGTGGTACTTAAATCAGTTTATTTATCTGTTGATGGCTGAGAAACGGATTTTGCTCCACTAAAGTAAAATAACAAAGAATAATTTGTATTGCACTAAAAGTATCCAAGAGGCTTAAATGTGGATTCCTAAATTGCTATATAAGACCTGTTTAAATGTTCACGGCAAGGCTAAATACCGAGCATGTGAACTATTAAACATAAACAAAACAGGTTATAGCTGATTACAGTTCACGTGTTGAATTTTACACAGTTTTTTGCTAATTAGCAGAACACAAGTGACCTACAAAATAGCCCTTAGCAAGAATTTGAATGTATAATGGTTCAAATCGCTGCTTAGCATCAAGCCACCATTTTATATTGTGAATTTAGGAATTATCGTATCATTTTTTTTATTTTTAAGAGGTTTAGGCGTGAATACTAAACCGAAAGAACTAATGTTTACTTCCTAAAATCATTGTAATAACTTTTAACCTAATATTTACGTTTAAAGCAATAAAAAAAATATTTGTAATGTTTACACCAAGGCTTATTTATATCAAATGTCAGAGAAAAAAATTAATATTTTCGTGGCGCGTCAAAAATATCTTATATATTATATAGGTATAATGACAGTAAACTCCCATTCCCAATCATTTTCTTCACGTTATTGTGAAAAACAGCTTCATTCCCGATAGTAAAAAAATGTGTCCTCCATTAAAAAATACTTTGTAACTTGTGACACTTGACACAATAAAGTCACCATCACCTGTGCATTGACTCGAACCAATTATGTTACTGTTTGGCAATGTTTAATAAAAATAGTTTCTCATAATACAGCTCAGTGGCAGCCTATGTATGCTTAAAAGATTTATAAAGGTGCACATGTGAATAAAATTCTGAATAAAGGGTAACTAGTGCTCCCTTAGTCAGTTGGTATTCAGCCCTTATAACTCCTGATACCCTTTATACCACCGTTAAATTGCTCTTAAGCAGCTTTTAAGCAGCAATGTGAACTTAGGGCTGAACAATTTGTGCCCATTTAAGAGCTTTAAGGTCTGTATAAGGTCTTATACAGCACTTATACAGGTAATGTATTCAGCTTTAAGGGTAATTGACATAACTTATTCAGGTGTTATACAGGCTATGTGTGTTACTTGGGAAGGATACAACCGTTTTAAACTCTTCAAGTCTTCAGCTTTTATATTAGATGTTGTAATGTAATATTATGGGTAGTTATAGGAGTTGGTCATATTGCGCTTTTAAATGAATATTTGACACTAATATATTACATGTTGATTTATGTTACCTTATAAAAATAATAAAAAGCTGACATAAATCACTACTTCAATTTACATTTAAAGCCAAAATTATTGATGGCGTTGCAATAGGTGGTAAAATCTCTGAAAAACAGTAAATAAACAATATAATTTTTCATTGACTGTTCTATATTCGGGAGTGATTTAACAATAATTCCCAAAATATAATTACTTATACTCTAAGGTCAGATAAATTTAATTGATATTCTGACACTGAAATGAAAATTTTAGACATACAAGCCGTATCTTGTGTCCAATTTTAATTGCACGTTTATTCAAAATTAAATAAATAAATATCAGACAATCTCACACAAGTCGATCTAGTCCCAAATTAAGCTCAAAAAGGCTTGTATTATGGGTACTAGACGTCGATATACATACTTATATAGATACATTTGTACTTATACCATACACGACCAGTCTCTGATAAATAACTGATTATTAAGTTATAGAGCTACGTGATCGGGAGCTTGCTTATTGACGTTGCCGGAATTATCCAAAGATTCCGAAATAGACACCGGACGTGAAGACGCGTCGACTCGTAAGATAAAATTATGCGCGATGCAAGCTGTGACGCAGATCGGCGTCAAAGTCAAGTGCCCCTACTTGGAGATCGAGGAGCGGTCTTAAATTAGGTTTCCGAGTTTAATACTCTTCGTCTAAGACTTGATTTCTTCTTTGCTGAACTAGTATAGCGAAAAGACATTAAAATTAAAATAGTTCTATCGCTACTGTAACATTAAGACCACCCCGCAGATAATCTACACTAGTAGACTTATATGATTATGGGTTAAGCTTTCATTGCCTGTTTTCTGTCTCCTTCTAATATTCTTTTCTTTGCTGAAGATCGTGTGTACCAGAGTAACCACAGGTCCGTCCATTCCATAGGCTCCAGCTACGAGACCGTTTCCCGTCAACTTTCCCAACAACCGCTGGCTTCTCCACGATGGTCCTTTGCGGTCTAAGTGTACAAAATAACTGTGGACTCTCTGGTAGTATAAGATCTGGTGGACAGTTAATTCTAGATCCTAAGTTGTTTTAGAATATAAATGTTTGTTCTCCTGACCCTACATCGAATGCCCATCATCGGCATCTTCTGTCTCCGCATCTCCTTCCAAAAGCCTCTTTCTTGCGTTCTGCTGATTGAAAATTATAGATAGGTACGGAACTCTAAAAATTCCCCAAAGGCAGTGTTTCAAGGAAAAATGTTACCTAAATTATGAACACAAAAACTTGACTCAGATTTTATTACAACAGTCACTGGTGCGGTTAGCCGCACCGAGATAATATACTGTACCTAAAGATATGGTGAAAATGACTACGGAAATATAACTCTTATTCACTACGCGACTCAGTCTAGTGATATAATATGTTATAGTGGTATCAGCTAATCTTTGTATTTCAATACGAATGAATGTATCAACAGCCAGTGAGACGTGATTCACATTTGTCACCTTATCACTAGCACAGATCAGATTCATTCACCTTTGTCGTATGCACATCTAGGGACGATCGATGGACTGAATTGGCAGTACTTTCATAGAGAGATACAGGCAAAGATGTCCAATCGACATAATAAGATTCTGTATCGGGCGAATTGGAATGCCCTGCATTTTGCATGTTTGGTGATACAAAGTATTGTTTTTATTTTTGGGTTGTAATTCAAAGAAAAGTAATTTTTCATGCCCAAATGATACGTATGTTTATTCCTGCCTGAAAATGACCCAAGGCTATAGTACAAAACCGCCAAAGCAGCGAGGTTTCGTGACTCACGCTTTGGGATCGCTCGGATCATTTCGCATCGATTGAATGAACGATAAAATTAGAATGCATTCCGAATTCAAGCCGTCGTATTCACTGCAGCGATTATTATTCTTCATGGGAAACAATTTGCGAGATAATGTAGGTAGTTGACGATAAAATAAGTACTCGTATTAGGGAGCAACCGTTTCGTATATGCTTGTAATGTAAAGTTAGGTGGGATAATAGAATGACACTAACAGTTAGTAATTGGACTGTGGCTTCGCCCAGTGATAGTCTTACCCCACATAACAACATAAAACTATATGTCCCATATGAAATTACAGGCGAATACTCGCGGTGTAGTGCACTCATAAGTAATTGTCATTCGTTGTACATGAGTGTGACCATTAGAATACCCAACAAATATTGTTGACAATATCATCTACATTGCTGTCAATAGAATTTGTAACTTGCAGTTGATTATTAGTTATTTTTAATTGTTAAAATAAACTATACTATCAAGCGAGAAGCGAAACCTTTGTGTTTTTCGTTGGTAAGTACAATTTCTTTACCCAACTGCAATTGTACTTATCTGGACAACGCTACAGGTGATTCAGTATGGCGACATGTTAGCCGATTTTTTACAATACGACCGTAATAACGTATATTGCGACTATAAGATGTGATTCACACTTGGCGAATAATGCAATGCACGTGTAATGTGAGATTCAGTGAAAGGAACGGTTGTACCGTTGTAGTCGCAAACGGCCCTTGCTGATGCGTCAAAACAAAAGCCCGTTTGCGGTCTCGAGAAAGAGTATGAAATGGAATTTTGAATAATTCACTAGAAGAGAAACAAAGAAATAGGTCTAGAATAGTCGCAGTCGGAGTGTTCTATAGCTGAGAGTAAAATCAGTCGGGATAAGTAGATACAAATAAGGCACAAACTGAACGTAACTGGTTTATATAAATCGGTTTCGTTCTTGTCTGTTTCGTCCAAAATTTAACTATTCTTTACAAAATTTTAGAAACTAAATGGGAAGGAAATGCTCTGTGTCGGACTCTAGATTTTTGCGCTTCTTATAATGAAATTTGTTGCAATAGGCGTCTGTTTTTGGCCAAAATTCCGCCGCAAACGGACGCTTAGAACCTACACAAATTATATAACAATTTTAAAATAACACAAAAAAACCTTCCTATTTAGTTCCTAAAATTTTGTAAAATCGGTTAGGTTTTGAAGGAGGAAACAAACGAAATCGAAACCCCGATCTCTATAAGCCAGTTTTTACCACGGTTTTATGAAATTGTAGAAATTTGATGTCGATTGGAAAATGCCTCCCCTCTCAAGGATAAGGGTCGTTAAGAGGGTATCACTGCTGCTTTTCCCAGGCTACCAGTTACGTTAAGTTTGGAGCTCATTTGTATCCGACGCCATAGTCACGTGGTGCAAACTTAACGTAAACTGATAGTCTGGGAAAAGGAGCAGCGATATATCCTCTTAACGACGAGACATGTCTCGTATATATGTCACAGTCATCTGGTTGAATCTGCTATTTGATTGAATGACTAGCGCGTTCATTGAATGAAAACATTCAATTGAATGACTAGGCCGAACGTTGATTGAACAAGCGCCACTCAACGTCCAACTAGTTAGCGGATTGTAACATAGCCTTTTGAACAGAGCATACGTAAAATCAGTCAGGTGATTGAAATGCTAAATGACGTTCAGTCAAGACGTTGAACGTTATATTAAACAACTTGACGAGTTTTCCTTTAGTCATTCAATTGAATGTTGTCATTCAATGAACGCGCTAATAGTCATTAAATAAAATAGCAGATTCAACCAGATGACTGCGACATATATAAAGAGAGGGGAGGCATTTTCCAATCGACATCAAATTTCTACAATTCCATAAAACCGTGATATGAACTATACTATTACTGATGGTTACGAACAGTTTGGAATTCCGTGAGTAAACAAGGAATTATTGTACTCAGACATAGCTTCATATGCACATGTGGCTTGGCTGGGAGATTAATGCGCATATGTCTTGTATAATTAGTGTTATGTGCCAATTAGTATCAATTGGCGCTAGTATTTTTATTAAATGTCATTCTATAGTATGATAAAATTTGGAACGAGTTCTATCGGTTAATTAAATGTGAGCATCCGGAATTGATTAGATAACAATATTATTAGAATATAAATTAAGATTAACGTACAAAGATCGGATAGCTCACAGTGGCGTGGCGTGAAATAAAATCTCTGGGAAAGCCGGGACCGATTTAGCAAACTTTTTCCAGAAACATTAGGCAGCATTTTCGAAAAATGGACAAGCCGGTGGGAATCCAATTCTTTAGACGCCACGCCACTGGATCCTGGCAGAATTTGTTTCCGATGTGGCGAATGATGATTAAAGATAAGTGAAAGAGTCGACTAGACGATTTTGTTTTGACGTTAAATCACGTGTTCGACAGCCGCGTAGTATTCATTATTTGACACTTGACAACGGCAATTGGATCGTGTGACAATCAGCTCAAACAATGGTTTACATTCTCGGCTTAATAATAATGACAAAGGTTCACGTCTTTCCTGTGGACCTGTGGACATGTGGGAAATCCTCGGAGTCAAATTTTACGATTAGAGCCTAATACGAGTTTAATCATCAGACTCATATCCGCATTAAAAAACATTCCCTCTTCTATAATATTATGTAATAAACACATATTCTGCAAGCACACAAGCTGTTATCTTTTGACCACGCGAAAGGCGATCTTTGTTTTACGTCCGTGAAACCCAATCACAAAAAAGGATACTCACAGTTCCAGCACGACGCACATGTGCTTGCCCCACTCGTACGCGTCGTAAAGCTGAATAAGACGCGGATGACGCAGACGACGCATGACGTCGACCTCTCGCTCGACGTTGCGACGTTCATCACGTCTTGCCACCGACACCAGCTTGGCTGCTAGCTCGAGACCCGTGCTCTTCTCACGGCACAAATACACCGTGCCGAATTTGCCTCTGGAATGAGAGAATAATAAATGTAATTGGGTGGACCAACTTTTTTTTGCTGTTATTCTGTACCGTGACCCAGGGGACAAGTAAATAAACTTCTAAGAGAAGTGTTCATAATTAATATTACTGGTATTGTCAGGAGATAATCTACAGAAGAATGGACTTATAACTGATTAAATTACAAAGCTTCCGCTAAATATATAACCACGGAAAATCGTAGATTTAAAAGTAAATCGTAGTTTTTTTTTTTTTTTTTTTTTTTTTTTTTTTTTTTTTTTTTTTTTTTTTTTTTTTTTTTTTTTTTTTTTTTTTTTTTTTTTTTTTTTAGTGTAAGGAAAAAATAGTTTGAAAAAATGAAAAAAATGAAAATGTTTATTAATATAAGATAAGCAAAAATTACAAAAACATATATAGCCACATGAGATGGTTATCTTATGGTTAAGTTTGCCGCCAGTCGTACAAAAAATAATAACTATGAATTTATACTTTAAGATTGTCGTGTTCTTATAGCAACAAATACTAAAAACATAATAAAATAAACATTTAAGGGGGCTGCCATACAAAAAACGTGATCGGTTGCGTTAACTATGCGCCTCATTTATATCCGGCGCCTTACATAACAGGTGCAAACTTTACTTAACCCGGCCAGTTAAGATGGGATAAGTGTTTGCACGGAACCCTCGGTGCGCGAGTCCGACTCGCACTTGGCCGGTTATAGCGGCAACAGAAATACATTATCTGTGAAAACGTTAACTGTCTCATCATCGCGGTTCATGTGATACAGCCTGGTGACAGACGGACAGACAGACGAACGGACGGCGGAGTCTTAGTAATAGGGTCCCGCTCTTTACCCTTTGGGTACGGGACCCTAAAAAACGATGACAAAAGTAGACATTGTAGTACTCAACATTTTTATCCAAAGAGTACTCATATTGATAAGGATAACATAACCCTATCAGTACTGTACTGATTCACAATTATTAATATAGAAAATAGATTAGTGCCTTTATCTAATCAGTATTGTTAAAGCTGCCTGTTTTTGTTTGGAAATTTGTTATTCTATTGACAAAAGCCGGAGTATCTTAAAATACGATAGTATGTCCTAGTTTCAGAACGCAGATTGTAGTTAAATTGAGTGTTGGCCTCTATTCAGCGTTCAACACGATGAGTTACAGTACTACGATGTAACTAATAAAATAAATAAATATTAAGGGACAATCTTACGCCAATCGACCTAGTCCTAAGGGTCTTATAGCACACCTCCGCTTTGCGAGCGAATTTTGTATGAAGGCGATCACGCAGCGAGTTCGCCGCGACGTTTATTTGTATAGAAAACTCGCTCGCGAATCGCAAGTGTGATAACTTGATAAGGTCCTAAGCAATGCTTGTACTGGTATGGGTACTGGTCTGTTCATGCTAGCAAGGGCCAAATTAAATATGAAGCAACCGCATATACTAGTGTTAAATTAAGTAAACGTGAGAAACTTCATCCTGTACTCGATTGAAGTTATTCTATGTTGGTTTTTACTTTTTGAACTCTTAGAGACTGTATACATCTTTAAGAAAAAGCTTAGTGTAGTATGACACTCAGAGACTTTATACATCTCTGAGGAAATTTAATAATTTTAAAATATTTTATTGCATGTTATGCTTATGACGCCTAGAGACCATATACATCTCTAAGAAATTTAGGTTTAATAATAATTTTCTATCGTAAATTATTTACGTTGACGCCTAGAGACCTTATACATCTCTGTGGAATTAGATTAATTAAGTAATTATATTTTATTGCATGTTGTGACACCCAGAGACTTTATACATCTCTGGGTATATTTAATATTTTAAATTTATAGTTAAAATTTTATTTTAATGTTCCTACTTAACATTGATTTGGAGTATCTATACATCTCCTCTACGTGTACCAGTGTAATTAGTTATAACACAAATGTATCATGTAATTGTTTTAAGTATTATTTAGGAAAAAATGACTTACTGTTGAGTTTCTTTCGGCTTTCTTCTCAACAGCGGTCTCTTGCGAAATGCCGGTAGATTCACAATCTGACTTGTAAAAGTGCCCCTGTGGCCTACTTACTGAATAAATTATTTCATTTCATTTCACTAGACGACGGTATACATAATATAAATACATATAGATTTCTCATGTAATATTTTTCTTGTTGGTGTGCAATAAAGTATTGTTGTATTGTATTGCATACAGATAAACATCCATGACTCGGAACAAATATTCGAGATCATTACACAAATAGGATGTGTCCTTGCTAGGATTCGAACCCAGGACCGTCGACTCAGTAGACCGGTGCATTACAAACTGCACCAATTGCGTCGTCGAATGCGCAATCGTGTTATGATTCGTTTGTTTGCATGAACATCAAAAAACCGGCCAAGTGCGAGTCGGACTCGCGCACCGAGGGTTCCGTACAAACACTCCATCCCTAGGTGGTTAAGTTAAGTTTGCACCTGGTATGTATAGCGCCCCATATAAATTAGGTGCAAAGTTAGGTATTAAAAAAACTACTTACTAGATCTCGTTCAAAACAATTTTCGTTGGTAGGTTTTATAGTAATGTACATCATAGGTATTTTTTTTTTTGATTTTTATTCTCTTATTTTAGAAGTTAGAGGGGGGGGACCAACTTTTTTCCACTTTGGAAGCGTCTGTCACGCAAACTATTCGTTTTAGAAAAAAATATTTTAGAAACCTCGATATCATTTTTGAAGACCTATCCATAGATACCACACACGTATGTGTTTGATGAAAAAAAAAGTTCAGTTCTAAGTATGGGGAGCCCCCAATATTTATTATTATTTTTTTATTTTTGCATCAAAATCTTAATGCAGTTCACAGAATACATCTACCTACCAAGTTTCAACAGTATAGCTCTTATAGTTTTGGAAAAAAATGGCTGTGACATACGGACGGACAGACGGACAGACAGACAGACAGACAGACAGACAGACAGACAGACAGACAGACAGACAGACAGACAGACAGACAGACAGACATGACGAATCTATAAGGGTTCCGTTTTTTGCCATTTGGCTAAAAGTTCTTTCTAAAGCGGTTGTCACACTGCGACGGAATCCGGATGGACGAGCGGTGCTGTGGATTTTTAGTTTGAGCGGAGATGTGGTCTCAGTGTGTTTATACCCTGCGGTTTTTGTGTACAAATCAAGAATCTACAGTACAAAGTTAAAAACCGCAGCACTGGACGCCGCTCCGATGTGCGGAGCACTGTGACAATGACAACCGCCTAAAGCACTGCATAACGTCTGTACTAAGGCGAAGGCGGCTTAAGAAGATGATCACCAAAAATAGTATCGCATACTGTCATATTCTCACGTCCCGTATCAATGTTGAGGTAGGTAGGGATTATGGGATTAGAACTGTTTTCTTTTTACATGTGTGTTACTTGTTTTAGGGCTCCTTATCCGTTCAAATTGTTTTTAACATTTTTTTCTATGATCAAACATGTTTCTTAACATACCTACTATCACATTTTTCATTAATAATTTTGTTTTCAAAAGTTACTCTAAGTTGTCAAAATTCACGCGGAAAACTGTTACTATCTAGAACTCAGGGGAAGTTAGTTGAAATTATCAATACATATAGGTATTTGAGTCATAATAAGAAAAAAATCTTTTTTTAAAGGAATAAGTCCTCTTAATTGTTCGATAAGTATTTATTTCTGTCAGAAATTTTGTGGCTAGTGCAGGCTACAAGGAGATGTTCGTTTGCAAAAATAGCGGACCTCAATCTGACTTCTGATATATATTGTATAGATCCCAGACATCCTACAAACAAATGTTGCCAACCAGTTTTGTGGTCCCCCTCCCCCCACCCCGGCAATAAAAAATGGCATACAAATTAAAAAAAAAAAGTCATCAAGCCATGCCGTGTGGGGTATCAAATGGAAGGGCTTATTGAGTAGATCACGAATATATAGCACACTATAGCATTTCTTACACTTTCTCTAAGATTTTTTGAAATTTTGCTAAAATGCTCCATTTTCGAGTTAACTTTAAACTGGTTGGCAACATAATTTGATTTGATTTGATTTGATATAAGTGTAAGTATGTATTCTTCGAAAATTCGTGATTTTTCGTAAATATTTCGAAGCAGATAATAACATTACTCACCGGCCGATCTCGGAGAGCATCTCGTAGTTCTCATTGACGTCCGTGCTGCGCTTGATGGTGACATCCCGGTATGCGAACGGTGGCTCTATCTCTGTGGACAAAAAAAAATGATTTTTTTTTTTTTTTTTTTTTATTTCTTTTCTTTTTAGCCTAACGGCCCGGCCACGCTGAGCGCGTCCAGTGGAGCGACGAGCGCCGGCCATAGGTGAGAGTGGGAGGAGAAGGGGGGCTTCGCAGCACTATTATTTATTGCTACTGAAGAAAAAGCGCCTAAACGCAATCTACCTCGTCTTGCCCTGAGCTTTTGTTTGACGCCACGCCACTGAAAGCGTAAAGATCTCACACAACACAATGCATTATGGCACTCTAAGGGTGCGTCTCCACTAAAGCGGAACGGCCGGAAATAAACCAATCACAAATGAAGCGGAGGTGAGATACACATTTCAACTCGGGTGATTGGTCTATTCCGCATCTGCGCTCCGCCTCGCCTCAAGGGAGACGCCCTCTTAGGGTACCTGTCCACTGGGGCGGAGACGTGTAGAATGACACACATTCCTCAGATTTAAATACATTTCTATGGACTTCGCAATCAATTATTAACATGCATAATCACGGGACATAACAATCTTAACAGGCACCTGAACATTATGTGTGTGGTAGTAATCCGTACTGCTCGCAAGGCGGCCAGGAGGAGACAAGTAAGCATGTTATAGCAGGGTGTTGCATGTATGCGGCAGTACGATATAGCATCTTCAGGAAAGATGAACTAGGAGAGGAAGAGCTGGAGGACATTAAACTTAAAGATGTCCTTTCTTTCTCCAGGAGAATAAGAAGGCTGTATGGGAGCGCCGCCGGAACAGTAACCGTTGGCTCCACTCTAACTGGGAATTGGGCTGAATGAACGCAGTCAGGCGATCGACAGCACGTCTATCTCCGGACAGGCGTCCCTACACCAAATCATCATCATCATCATCATCATCATCATCATCATCATCATCATCATCATCATCATCATCATCATCATCATCATCATCATCATCATCATCATCATCATCATCATCATCATCATCATGGAATTCACAAAGATGCGGCCTGATTGGTTCATTTTCTCCGCTCCGCTTCAGTGAAGGGGTGCTGACCCCTAAATGAGTTTATGACCGTACTCGCTAGCGACGTCGTATACAATTTGTATGGAGAATAGTACAGCGCCAATGGCGGTTACCTGGTGGAACTAAAATTCTCCATACTAAACCGTTTACGTAGTCGTGCGTATTACGGTCACTGTAAACTCATGGTACGGGTACAGGTAACCTTAACGTTAGATTATTCGTTACTACATATACCTAAATACTTTAAAAACGCGTATGAACAGTCTTTTCTTGCATCCACGTCTAAAACTAGGTTAAAATCTTTACAAATCTTGAGAAAGAATTTAATAAAGATCATACAACAGTGGATATCGGATTATTGCCCGTTTAGCCGAGAAAGTGTCATAAAGGCTGCATTCTTGGCTCGTAAAATTTAACGATTTAGGCCTGGAGTACTTGCGTAAGCGCATGGAATCTGGCCTTTGAAACTTGTATCACCAACAATAACTTGTTTATGGGGAAATTGGTTTTCTATGGCTTCGCAGGGCAAGACGGGATTACTAGTATCAATAATTCAATATTTATACGTCTACTCGCTGCGCCCGCGGTGTTAACCGGTCATCCTACGGGAACACAAAAAAATCCGGGATAGAAAGTAGCATGATAATCCAGGGTGTCAGATCCCGCCATAATAAGTTTTATCAAAATTGGTCCAGCCGTTTGAGCGTGAGGAAGTAACACAATAGCAAACTTTCACTTTTATAATATTAGTGTGATCTTCAGCCACAGACGTCCAATGTTGAACATAGGCCTCCCTACAGGTCGCCACAAAGTGCATTCCTGCGCAGATCACGTCACACCCTCACTAGGTCATCCATCCACGTATACTACAAGTTCAATACGTGTTGCTTAGGCTACAGACCAGCGCACTCCTGGAAGCTTGGCCTAACTCCTATGATCAGCCGAAATCGGCGCGCATTCGTAGCCAGTCGTAGCGGAACCCACGTGTCAGTCGGTGTGCCACGACCACCACGCCATGCGATGAATTGTGACAATTTATGTCGCATATTAAATTATTAACAACCGCGGAGAGACGACTAAACGACGATTGGCGAAAAAGAGGGTAGGCGTGTGCCCAGCAGTGGGACATACATGCAGGCTTGTAAAAAAACACCAATAAAATAAAGTTCACAGCTGCCTTTTCGAAGATCAAAAGAGAAACCCTTCTGTAGTGTTATGAAACATTATTTTGAGGTTATGGAGTGTCATATAAACTGCGCAATAACAATTCAAATCTTTATACATTTGCAGATTAAAACACGGTCGATTGCAACGTCTTATCACAAATGACACATCATATTGATTATAATGATAATGACGCAAGACGGGAGAACATAAGTAAAGGAAAATTTTGGACTTGAATGATGGAAAATTGTTGTAGATATATTTGCGAACCCTTTATTTCACGATATATAGCCAGATATACCTACATTCTTTTTACCATCTTTTTATAAAGAACAGATTTATTTTACTATTTTCAACGGCACCGAGGTTTGAACTTTGATTTCTTTTTTATTTTGCGAGGTTTAGGGTTACAAAAAGCGCTGCGCTTCCTTCTTTTCATTAGGGTTTCTTTTTATTAGTAATTCCGGTATTGGTTGGTAATTGTAATGGCTAATATCGGTAATTCGTGATATTTTGCGCTGAGATACGATGTCGGGAATAATATAGGCGACTTTTATCCCGGGAACACACAGGAAAAACACAAAATAAAAAAAATATTACTAAACGTTAAGAAACTTATGATCTAATTAAACCTAACGTAATTAATGGGTTATCTATAAGTTGCATCTCTTAATGAAAAACTGCAACTGACGGCAGAATGCGCGGTAGCGTGGAAAACGAATGTAGAAAAGTGTGATCACGGCATGTACAGTCAGTAGCTGCCAATTTTTCATACTAAATCATAAAACTGCGGAATTTGACATAAAGTCAAGTCAGCAGGGCTAGCAATGCTAGCATTATCTTGCCGCGCCTTGGCTTGTCGCGCGAATCAGCGTCAGCTATCTTGCTCGCACGGTATTGAAAAGAAAGTGTATAGTAGTTTTTGTCACGTGCAAGAATAAAATTGCCAGCTACTTTTGATACTGATTGTTCATACACGCTTTTAAAGAAGATACAAGCAATAGTATATGTCTAACTAGTATAGGTGATCAATGAGTTATCCACGTGCATAGTTCGAGAGGTGCGTCACGACCGGCGCCCGCGGTGCGTTCAACTATAACATTTAATTGGGACTACTCTCACACCGAAGCGTCACGTAGTCGTGTCACGTGTGTTAATGTTAACCTCGTATGTAAAGTTGGGTGACGTACGTTGGTGATGTGTGCACAGCACAGATCTTTAGAGTATTTTTTAACTTAGCTCAGTATAAGTTCTGTGCTTTTACACATCACCAACATACATCAAACAACTTTTTACGTAAGTACTTATACTGCACGTTTAACTTAGCTCAGTTATAAGTTAAAGAGAAATGAGCGTTTCCTTTTCAGCAATATACAAAGTCCAACTCACTGGTAGTAAGGGCTATAACCATAGCCTTTACTAGCCCTAATACAGTTCAAGAAGTTTTTAACAAACGTGATAATAACTTTTATACTTCCTAATGAAATGATTTTTCTAGCGGGTTGCAATTAGTGTGTACATCAATGAAGTTGAAATTTCATTGGAGAATAATGTAAGTGGGCGGTCACACATTTGAATTGAATAGCTATGCTGTATGCTTGTTGCATTATGCGTTTGCAATACGGTGTGAGAGGGTGCCGGCCGGCGCAGCGAGCAGACAAAACACGGCAGAAAGGTTATCGATCCTGCACTTGTCTCGACAAACTGAACCGCCGCCAACTGCTTAATCCGTGGCACAAAGCGGCTAATTGCTTTTTGTATCTATCAGCCCAACGTCCACTTCTGAACATGGCCTCCCCTATAGCTCGACAGTAAATGGGATCCTGTGCAAACCACATCGACTTCCCGCGACCTACACGAGGTCATCCGTCCTCCGAGACGAGGGCTGGCCTACGCTACGTGTTCCTATTAGCAGTGGCGTGCACAGAGTTTTACGACAGGGTAGACACAAAATTTTGAGAACCTAATAACTTACAGAAATACTGCGGGACAGTTTTTTTCTTCGTCGTCTCAAATATCAAGCAAATCGACCATCTCTACATAATTTCCTCTATTAACTGACGACCGCAAACATAAACATCACCACATTTATCACAATTAAAATTATCCATTTTCAGACAACTTTTAAGAATATACTAAAAACTTTTATTCGCTTATTTACTAGTCACCACTATCACACGTAATAATCAAAACAAACAATAATGGCGGTAACAAAAATACGACAAACTTAAATAGGTAGTACTGTTTTTGCGCTAATTAAAGTTACAAAAAAGCGCCTTTTTAAATTCGTTACATAGTCAGTGCTCCCCATGTGTACCGTGGGAACCGAGAAAGATACCTACACATCGCGCATCGCGGTCGACGCGCTCAGCCAGTCGGTTGCCACACGCGCTCACGGCCGGACGCCGCCGGTCGCGCTATAAAATCACCAAAAAAATGGCTTCGTCGCGAATGAGACCGACGCGCTGCAGTGTTGCGGGGTGTAAAAACATAAAAGCAACAGACGTTTATCCTTTTTTTCTTTGCCGACAGACGATGAAATGTTACTAAAAATTCTTAGAACTTAATAAGCACCTATACCTAAACGCATTGCATACACTGTTATAATAGATACATGTAATGTTGAATAAATAAACCTACCTACTTAATATACTTAAATTCATAGAAAATATCCACTACCTATATCAACAAGTGACAATAATTTACTCACTAAGATTTACCAAATCAGTTTAGTGCGTGTGGCGGGAGAGTGCATTGCACGGCCTTAAAAGGGCGTAAAAGTCAGCGTTGTTCTTGACACTTAAGACCTTTTGCAAGGAATGCATTCGCAAAGATGAAACGCGTGATCAGCGGGCCTATGATGGTTGCGTTTATCACGTGATAAATAAGTGACAAAGCATCTGTCACTTACACTCGCATCTTGTCAAAACGTGACGGATGCTTTATCACTTATTTATCGCGTGATAAAAGCAACCATCATAGGCCCGCTGATCATTATAAAACAACTTGTACCTAGTGACTGTTTCGAAGCCTGTAATGCTAGTATTATACAATATGTAATACATTATATATAGGCACCTACCAAACTTTATTTAGTAAGTACCTACTGTCATCGGGATATATTTAGGTTACTTAGGTACCTACACAGAGAGTTGTTTTTGTTTCAGGTTTCTGGTATGTTCAGATAGAATAGGTAGGTAAGATTCCGATATACCTACTCGGAAATTTAAACGATTTTGATGGTGTGCCGCAGTGCATGTGAATAAGTAACTATTTCTAGTAGGTACCTAATGATTATTAAATTTGACTAATAAATTTAAATAAATCTATCGTATTTTCATTTATATTGACTTTTTATAAAATCATTTCTAAGCGGTGTCAACCCTAGCCTCGTTTTGCCGGCACGTGCGGCCAACGACCCACGCGTTCAAGGTCGCTCCATTGTTAAATTGAGTAGGCATGAAAAGCGGTAGGTATTCACCTTTTTATTCAGACATGGGTATCTGTTCGAAGAACTATTATATTAATCTGTGACATAGTCAACATCGAAAGCACAGATTAATATAATAGTTCTTCGAACAGATACCCATGTCTGAATAAAAAGGTGAATACCTACCGCTTTTCATGCCTACTCAATTTAACAATGGAGCGACCTTGAACGCGTGGGTCGTTGGCCGCACGTGCCGGCAAAACGAGGCTAGGGTTGACACCGCTTAGAAATGATTTTATAAAAAGTCAATATAAATGAAAATACGATAGATTTATTTAAATTTATTAGTCAAATTTAATAATCATTAGGTACCTACTAGAAATAGTTACTTATTCACATGCACTGCGGCACACCATCAAAATCGTTTAAATTTCCGAGTAGGTATATCGGAATCTTACCTACCTATTCTATCTGAACATACCAGAAACCTGAAACAAAAACAACTCTCTGTGTAGGTACCTAAGTAACCTAAATATATCCCGATGACAGTAGGTACTTACTAAATAAAGTTTGGTAGGTGCCTATATATAATGTATTACATATTGTATAATACTAGCATTACAGGCTTCGAAACAGTCACTAGGTACAAGTTGTTTTATAATGATCAGCGGGCCTATGATGGTTGCTTTTATCACGCGATAAATAAGTGATAAAGCATCCGTCACGTTTTGACAAGATGCGAGTGTAAGTGACAGATGCTTTGTCACTTATTTATCACGTGATAAACGCAACCATCATAGGCCCGCTGATCACGCGTTTCATCTTTGCGAATGCATTCCTTGCAAAAGGTCTTAAGTGTCAAGAACAACGCTGACTTTTACGCCCTTTTAAGGCCGTGCAATGCACTCTCCCGCCACACGCACTAAACTGATTTGGTAAATCTTAGTGAGTAAATTATTGTCACTTGTTGATATAGGTAGTGGATATTTTCTATGAATTTAAGTATATTAAGTAGGTAGGTTTATTTATTCAACATTACATGTATCTATTATAACAGTGTATGCAATGCGTTTAGGTATAGGTGCTTATTAAGTTCTAAGAATTTTTAGTAACATTTCATCGTCTGTCGGCAAAGAAAAAAAGGATAAACGTCTGTTGCTTTTATGTTTTTACACCCCGCAACACTGCAGCGCGTCGGTCTCATTCGCGACGAAGCCATTTTTTTGGTGATTTTATAGCGCGACCGGCGGCGTCCGGCCGTGAGCGCGTGTGGCAACCGACTGGCTGAGCGCGTCGACCGCGATGCGCGATGTGTAGGTATCTTTCTCGGTTCCCACGGTACACATGGGGAGCACTGTCGAAAGTTCGAATCTACAAATAATAGCTAAGGAGAGAGCGAGACAGGCTACCCGTTCGGAATTGTTCGCTAACATCGCGTCGCGGTATTCGCGCCTCGCTCACACGAGTCGAGTCGCGGGTCGGAAACAACCTACTTCCGTAAGGACGTAAAAGATATGAGACAATGTCTTACTTCTGTATTTGTGTGCGTGAGTTTTGTTATTGTGTGCAATATTTTTATAAGAACGCACACACACGCGGTCCGTGTTACCACGAGGCACACAAATATAAATTTAGACAGAAAATCGCCTGTCTTTACCATTCACAGAACAGAAAAAACAGTAGAAGTGTTATGGGGGCGTGGCGCGTGTGCCAACGTTAAGAGCCGTTGCTCACAACCTGGTTCAGTTAAGCGCAGTGACTTTAGAGAAACGGTTGTGCCGATCACATCGAAAAAAATATGTAAACAATTGTAAACATGCCGTATTGCTCCATTTTGGAATACAAAAACCAGAGCCGTACCAAAAATATCACCCTTGGTGGCATTTCGTATCATCGGCAAGTTGTATTTAATTAGATTTTAATATATTTCTTGTTATTTTAAAAACGTGAAATAATTTGATACAAAGATGAACTTAATAGGAATGCAATAAGGTCGTTTTCATCCAATGTCACTAAATCGTACCCTTCCAGAACGTTCGCTACTCGTTCGTCCATTGACCCCGCAAGAATAGTGAGAGATGTTATCGATAAAATTATCGATATTTTTTTCCTGTATTATTAGAGTTTATTTTTTGTTTCGTAAACATCGACTTTAAAAATCATAACGAAGATTATAAGTTTAGTATTCATAACAAGGCTGTATTTAATTTAAATTACGATATTAGTATTTATGTATGTTTGTCAAATCTTGCAAACGATTTTTAAACCATGTACCGTGGCTGGGGTATATTGGTCAATTTCAAAATTAAAACGTCTGTATCTTCCTGAACTATCGACTATATCCACCTACCAACTAAATTGACATTCATTAGTAAAGGAGTAAAATCTTATAAATATTATCATATGATAAACTGGGAAATAAGTCAATTACAGGTATTATTAGGCCATGCGATGAAATACATAACGTTATAATTATTTTTAATCTCATTTTAGTATAATAAATTATGAAATATTAAAACATAATATTATTTATAACGTTGACAGTGTAAGTTTTATCGATATTCTGAGCTACGCAATACGCACATCACTTGTTCACTAACAAGTGATGTGCGTGTTCACTAACAAGTGATGTGCGTATTGCGTGCTGCCACCTAGAGTCAAGTAGCCAAATTATTATCGTTTGTTGATGCTTCATGGGTCGACTACTCGCCGCTAGGTGGCAGAACTACCTTTGAAACTTTTGGATTTGTATCTTTACGTCGTAAGTAACAAACATACGCCATGTAATTTATACAGTATTACTAAGAGATGAGGTTCAAAATACATTTCCTGACAGTGGTTTATAATCTCATTCGTAATGGAATGCTATAGCGAATCACGTTCAAGATTTCTTTGTAGTTAACTATTTCAATGTGTGTTTTTTGGCTACAACCGATCACTTAGAGACCGAGGCGTATGCCACTTCCACTGTTTTTTCTATTCCGTGTTACCATTACAGCGCGCAGCGGCGCTAGTGCCGCGGAATGGTTCAAGTCAACCTCCACGGAATCGACATCGACCAATACGTACGTAATTTTGGCGCACCGACTCGATAGATGGCGCGGATCGCAAATTGATTATTTTTGTACATTTGTTTTATATCATTTTATAAAAAGGTAATGTTTGTAACAATAAATAATATATTTCGTTTCTGTAATCAACTTAGGGTAGGCAGTGTCTTTTTGTCTTTATAAGGTGCACGCCACTGCCTATTAGGGCTGCCATCTCTAAATTGGCCGAACCAGGACAAAGACTTACAAAAACCCGGACATTAGGCGTAAATCGCATTGCTTCCCCGGACGTGTTCGAAAAACAATCGCTTTATTTATCATTCACATAAAAAGTTTCGCCGGACACTTTTTGAAACCCCCCCGGACGGCTCCCGGGCGGCCTACAAGCTAGGACACATCCGGGGAAACCCGGACGCATGGCAGCCGTAATTATACGAGGCCACTAACTCCAGGACTTTGCTGTCCCAACGGCCATCCGTTCTAGGATCTTGATCATGAGGTACCCATAGTACAGGCTTAGTTTGGGACTAGGTCGATTTGTGAAAGATTGTCACTTAATATTTATTTATTATTTTATTTATTTATTAACGTGTTATCGCTGTGTAGTATCCATATAAGTAAGAAGGACGAAAATACTTCCAGATCTAACTAGTTAATGTTGACCCAGATTCTGCTGCTCCCCAATATAGGCTGGAACTTTGGCACGGCTATGCAGTTACGATGACAGTGCCAAACTACAAACATAATTTAAAATGCCTTTGTTCATTTTCGCAAGAGAAGTGCGAGATGATTATTAGCTGTATGTACAGTCTGACCAAAAAGAGTAAAAATTAAAAACTGGCAATACTGCAGTGTCGCCCCCTTTCTAATTAATCTAAGAAAACGGGGACGGCACTACAGTATTGCCACTTTTTAATTCTCTTTTTGGCCAGGCTGTATCTATGTCCAATCTGACGACGCGGTTGGCACAGAGGTAAAGCAGCGCCTACTGAACCGACGGTCTTGGGTTCGAATCCCGGCAAGGCGAATATTTGTGTGATGATAAACTCGCATATTTGTACCTGCGTCCCATGACCCAGACATACATGACATACTTAAATAAAAAATGGTATCCATATGTTATTTGTATTTAGTACCTATTTATTTATCTATAAGTATGTTTATCGTCGTCTAGTGTCCATAACACAAGCCTACTAGAGCTTACTGTGGGACTAGATCGATTTGTGTGAGGTTGTCCGATGTTTATTATTAGTATTCATTGATTATCCAATTGGATTACATACGTAAACTTATTTAATTCCCTGTTTAAACTTCTCTCTGCATGGACTTATCAAAAATCATGTCTAGAGATTATAGATAGCCGTAGCCATAGTAGGTAGATCGTGACTAGAGAATCATGATTAGAGATGTTCTTGAGAATGATTCTCTATTTGTTTGGGGAGAGACTTTTTCAAAAACATTTCCCATACAAAATGAGGAAAGTTCATAATCACTACGATTAGGAAATGCGGTTATTAAACTATAGAAATAACCGGTGATATACCGATTTGCTATGAGAAAATAACCAGGTTTTCATTCCCTATGATCACGACTCCAAACCCCCAGACCAGAACCTGCTTCTGACAAGAATTAATACCTAATAAATAATAATATAATAAATATCGGACAACCTCACACAAATCGATCTAGTCCCAAATTAAGCTCAAGAAGGCTTGTGTTATGGGTACTAGACGACGATATACGTACTTATATAGATAAATATAACGACCATGACCCAAGCACAAATATTCGAGTTCATCACACAAATATTTGCCCTGGCCGGGATTCGAACCCGGGACCGTCGGCTCAGTAGGCAGGTGTCTACGAACTGCACCAAACGCATCGTCAAGAATTATATACTGTATGTTTCACGTGAAACCAACATAAAACATACTTCTTAGCTTCATGACTCGTATTAGCGCCTTTCTCATTTGCCGTGTACCTACGCCGAATTCTTTCACATCCAAGTTAGGATGACTGTACTCGATTTCGGCGAGAGTTGACTTTACCTTAAATTCCTTGCATTCCTTCATTTGTCGAAAACTTTTCATTATGAAATACTAGCTGCGCGGCGCGGGGTTACCCGCTCATCCCACAGGAACACTACATTTTTTCCTTCATTTGAGTGACATGATTTGCGCATCTCTAGCTTCTTGTTCACTGTTTCTGAATTCACATCCCCATTGGATCGATATTTTGTCTAAGTATAGTAGCCGACCTTCTAGCCACAGTCGCCACAGATCTAATACAGGAATGTTGGCCAGCGATGCGAGTACCACGTGCATCTTTTAATAGCGCGTCAGTGCTGCCATCTATCGAGTGATAACCCAGTAACGTTTTTATAGTCTTGTCTAAACACACGTGGTGTGTAACCCAGTTTGGTGCAGTGTTATTCTGGGTATTGCTACCTAATCAGGAAGTAAAGAATAAAAATGAAAACTGGCCAAGTATGAATCGTTTAAGGATTCTAGTGTTCCATGTTGAATTATATTTTAGTTCTTAAATTGCAATGTGACCTGGCTACGGCTTCAGTCTTAGCGGCGAACGGCAGCGGTGCGCGGTACGTGTGTCTCACTCACTCGTAATCGCCGCGTCGCCGAACTATTTCGTAAATTAGATTGTAGGACATTCAATTAATCTGTTTAATTATCTGTTCTTTGCCCTTTCTTCACGTGATCGTTCCTGTAGCGCGGACACATTGGACTCCCGCACAAAGTCCGGCTCACTGGTAGTGAGGGCTAAACAGCCCAAACCCTGATACATTTCAAGTCATGGTCAAAAAAAAAACAAAAAAAATTGTCAATGAATTGCATATAGATAGAAATGGCGCAAGTTACTTTTGAGTTTTGATCCGGGAAAAAATCAGTTCCTAACGGATAAACAAAATAGTAGGTCATGTGAACAAAGCCGCTGTAAAAGTAAAACCATAGTTCTTAATAATAATGCCTTATCTGTTAATCACTTAAATTCCAGAGAATTTGATAATGCATGAGCAATAACTTGCTATAGTCGTAACCCTAGCTCCACACTACTCGCGAATTTGACCGAAGTTGGCCGAAGTATGGGTTTTCACAGCGAAGTAGACCACACTATCATATTCGCCCAACCTCGGCACTCTTCGCGAGTAGTGTGCAACATAACTCTTTATCGAACTAGTAGAGGTTATTGTGTCCATCAGTTTCCATTGGAATGCAATTCTAGTCAGAATGCAACTGGAAGCTAGCGAGCCTATCATTGCTGGTATTGTCTGCTATCTCACGAGCTTGGAATACTTTGACGACGGCAACCAATGGAGGAGAAACTGACAGCTTTTGTTATCGAAAATAGCATAGCAACATATACTTTGGTTTTGTCTTTACAGCCTATTGGCGCGAAATACGATAATTATTTATTAAATTGCTGACGACATTTCTAATATAAATGAGGACCGAACAGAATATAATACTACAGGTTTCTCTCTTCTGATATTAGCTAAAGCAGCCTGATAACTGTAATTTATTGGATGTTTGTGTAAAATGCAACGCAATCGTACGGCGTGGCGACGCCGAATGACCGATACTTGCACTGGCGGCGATCGCGCGATCTCCTACTGTGGCGCGATGACATTCCCGTTAATGGGTTTGTACTCCCACACAAAGTCCAACTCACTGGTAGTGAGGGCTAACTAGCCCTAGTTCAAGTCATGTAAAAAAAGCGACGGATGCCCGTACAGCGGTAGGCCATACACTGAAAATAAAAAAATGTTAACGGTAGCCTACGTAAATGTTTAGCTAGTTACATATAAATCGGAGGACAGACAAACTAAGGGCTAGAAACCTTTGGTTACTACTAAGCACAATTTGGCTATTTTTCAAGTAGGTAGTTATTTAGTTGATCTTTTTTTTTTGTGTATAGTGCAACGTAAAATGATCGGTTCTCATCCCGACGCGGTTGAATTGAGCCACTTGATATTGTAATGCGAGAAACAGGCATGACTGTAATGCTATATCGCACGCGCACGACAAATGTCATCGCGCGATTGTCGTACAGGAAAAAAACAAGTCGCGGTTAGTGGCGCCAAGACTTGCGATACCTACGCGAAACTTCATAAAATTATTTCGTAATTTTATAATAGCGTGTCGTCGACACATCGAACAAACTGCCATCGACTCCGGAGATGCCGGCGGGTCGAAAATAAAGACGAATTCCACGCGCCTGCCAAATATCGAGTGTTTTTGTTTATTTTACCAGCCATTCGACTATTAAGACTTCACGAGCGAAGTAATGTTCGAAATATCCTTTAAAATAAAGTTTCTGTGCAGTATCTGTTATACGTAGGGCTGCCATCTCTAAATTCGCCGAAACCGGATAAATGGTTAAAAAACCCGGACATTTGGCGCAAATCGCATTCTTTCCCCGGACGTGTCCGAAAATAGTAGGTAATTTTATTATATTTTTAGTATATTTGTTGTTATAGCGGCAATAGAAATACATCATCTGTGAAAATTTCAACTGTCTAGCTATCACCGTTCTTGAGATACAGCCTGGTGACAGACGGACGGAAGGATGGACAGCGAAGTCTCAGTAATAGGTGTAACGGAACCCTAAAAACAATCGCCTTATTTTTCATTCACAAATAAAGTGTCCCGTGTGGAAACCCGGACGGATGGCAGCCCTAATTATATGGAAATCAATCTCTGGGAACTTTACAAGTTCAACTTTTCGTCACAGTAACATTCATTGGTTTCATATTTTGTACGGGACTATGGATGCGTGAGTCCGACTCGCACTTGACCGGCTTTTTTAAAAGTCCTATTCTAAGCGGTAGCGATATATCATTTTATCTACACCCATGGATTAGTTATTGGTAGTAGGTACAGCGCACTTCATACATACTTAAAACTACCTCTTGGTACGTAAATATGTGTGTACCTACAGTAGACAAAATAGTGTACGCAGCAGAGCTATCTTGCCGCAACTTCGCTTGTCGCACGAGTCAGCACCTCCTGTCTTACTCGCACGATATTGAAAGGAAAGTGACAGATAGTATTTGTCGCGCGACAAAGGCGCGTGTCAAAGTTATGCTAGACGTGCAGCTGTACATAAGAAGGCCTTTAAACACTCGTGATGTGATCTTATGAAACTCGCCTTCAAAACACACTCGTATTTAAGGCCTCCAATTATGTAACAGTGGCATAAACTACTATATTACGTAACACTTTAGTCCTTTAATAGCTAGCATCGTACGGTCTATTTCACGTTCTAACTACAAAGGCTAGATCTTGACTCCGTTCGACACGGCTCTTTAGAACAAAGCGCCTAGAACGAAACGTCGCGCATGCGCTACGCTTCTAACTGTGACGGATTACTGCAGTATACTGCCGTCCTAATTCAAAAGGACGGATGTCCAAAAAGTTGATTTTCAGTTTTTGTCATTTTCCTATAGATTAGGTGTTACTCCATCATATGAACTAAATAAAAAAAAAAATTAGTAAATAAGTTTTTTCAAAAAGTTGTTAAGAAAATTTAGCACATCTCCAAAAACATACTATTTCCTAAGCGAGTCGGTCGTATGTGCCTTAAACTAAGCTAAAACGCCCCATCTTCACTTTCCTAATCAATTATGGACGCATATCACCTGCTATGCGGCTTTATGGCTTAGGAAATCTGCTATGCGTTTTTTTGGCTTAGGAATCATAATGAAAACATTCAGAGTGAAGGTAGACAGATAATACATTTGCGTAAAACGTCAATTTTATATATGATAGTGATTTTTTTATTTAATCGTACCTATGGCATATACCGTGGCATCAGACAACTCGAGTACTTAATATTACAAATCAACGTTAAGATTAGTTAGCCACTTAATGGCTTCGTCACTGAGGGAGATCAGGTTTTCAGGAGAGCCGCCGGCATAGAACGTTATGGGGCAGTCGTGGATGATGTGCTGGATAGTTTGCTCTCCGGCTCCACAGGGGCCGGCAGGAGAATCCACCAACCCGCAGCGGTATTTATATTGAGCGCAGCGGCCGTGACCAGTGCGAAGTCGGTTCAATCACGTCTAGGAAGATCTGACCCTTTTATTCGTGAGCCCGGTATAATCTCACAACCCACTTTTCCTTCCATCCGAGTTCCACATCTGCAACCATTCCTGTTTGAGGTTGAAGTGATTATCAAACAGTTTTGAGGCGATGTTGTATGAGGCGTTTCTGGACTTCAGGCGGTGTGTGGTGGCAACAAAAAACTCGGAATTGATAGGGAGACTTAGGATTTTCTGTATTTTGAGGATTTCTTTTACTAGGGCTTCCTTCCTCCTCAGTTCAGGTGCAGGGATCCGGCAGAGCACTGGTAGCCAGTGGCAGGGGGTTGATTGAAGGGTCCCAGAGATAAGTCGCATAGCCTTGTTCAGCTCGACGTCAACCCTCGCCGTGTGAGCACTTCCTAGCCGGACCGGCGCGCAGTATTCGGCCGTGGAGAACACCAATGACAGCGTGGACGTGCGCAGTACTTCGGAATTCGCTCCCCAAGTAGTTCCACTTAGTTTCTGGATGATATTGTTACGGGTCTGGAGTTTGCGTGCTGTGTTGGTGAGGTGCTGCTTGAAGGTCAGCCCGAGCGACCGGTCGAGCGTGACGCCGAGGTATTTTGGTGTAAAGTTGTGCTTTAGGGTGAATCCGCAGAGGCTAACCTTGATAGTGATTGTGACTAAACAAACATCGCCTAAGTAAACATTAGCCTAACACGTCCCGATTGCCCAAAATTGACAAATTTATGAAGTTGTGTAAGGTTTGTATGGCATTATTGTACTTCATTAGAAAGAGAGACAGACAAGAGATGTTTTTTTAAACAATTTCAGGAGCATGGTATTTTGGAGTTTTTTTTTAAATGGTAATCAGAGTTTCAGTTTCATTGAATTTTCACGTGACCAGACCCGACTTGTCGGAAATTTTGATAGAACCGTACAACATTACACCTTGCAATAAAATAAAGATTTCGGGTCTAGGCACTAAAACCTTTTAGTAATTTAAGTTTTAAAAATGAAATAAATGGCATAATAAAATCCGTGGGCCTAAGATTTTTTTAGACACCGTAAGAGGTAGCAAACGACTCCTTCTATCCCCCATTTTGATTTGGTAAACGATACATCGTTTGGTACACCAAACACCCTGTATAAATAAAAAAAATGTAGTGCTTGACGAACATAACGTATTAACATTGAAGTTTTATTTCCGAATAAATTTCCTTAGACTTAATAACGGATATATGAAATACTTAATAGTGAGGGAAGTAGTGTCACCCAATGTATGGAACGTGCAAATTTTGGTATCGGATGAATTCACTTGGCACAGATGTAGTATACGTAAAACTAAGCTAATTTAGCCCGGTAGCCATCCACCACCCCCTGGCGGGTAGGAAGGGGGGGCAGTCAAAGTTACACGGCAGCATATCAGCTTCTATTTACCCAATACCAGAAGAGTGGCGTCATTTTCTGATAAATCGGGCATGAGGAATTCATTTTAGAGACATTTAATGTACAGTTTAATAGAAAAAAAGGAAAATTTTGACAAACATATCAAAATTGGTTTACAATTTTTTTTACTCTACTATCAGTATCTTTGAAAATTCTGAATTTTAAGTTAAATATCTAAATATATAAAAGAAGAAACTGACTGACTGACTGACTGACTGACATATCAACGCACAGCCTAAACCGCTGGTTCTAGAGAGTTCAAAGGCACGTAGGTTCCTTATAAGGTGTAAGGGTACACTAAGATAGGATTTTTCAAAATTCACCCCCTACAGGGGAGAAATGTGGGTCCAAAGTTTGTATGGGGAAACAAGATTAGTTTAACTATTTTATTCGAAACTTCACAGGAGTATTTCTAACGATAAATAAGACATCACGTGTTTCAGGTTTTTGAGACTTCAACCCCTAAAAGGGAGAAATGTGGTGACAAAGTCTGAAAATCAACATGGGTGCATTATAAAATGTTTCTTTTTAGCCCAATGGTTGACTGGTAAAGTATGCCTTATTGCATTAAGTCCGCCATTTGTACACTTTTTGTTTTGTACAATAAAGTTTAAATAAATAAATAACACGAATTAACTCGTCCACATTCAAATTTAACAATATAGACGAAGCCAAGCCACCCTGTCTTACACTACACTAGGAGGCTTCCAAACTAGGACGAATCCGGAGAAACCCGGACGGATGGCAGCCCTACGCGTACCTATGCCTACCTACATCACGAGTGTTTTGTTATTACGAATCATAGAATATTATGCAAAATTATAACAGGCTATAGTCGTACACAGATTCTTTCACATAATATCTCTTTGTTCTCATTACGCCTGACATCCTAGTAAGTTATAGTTATAGCATGCGACTTTGCTTTTGTGATTAAAACAAAGCCCATAAGTGACCTTCTATAGAGAGCGAGAAAATCATACATTTTGACGAAGTATAACATTGTTAATGTATGTTCCGTGGAATTATACAAGTACATATATGTTTTTCTCAAAACAAGGTATTGTAATACTACATTGGTCGTTATAACAGCGTATAGTCTTACACTAGGCAAGTCATACATGTTCAATTGATCATGTATGACAGAATAAAAAACTCCAGAAGGATCTTTTGATCTTCTCAAAAACCGCCTGAGAACTGTCGTATCATCGTAACACGAAGTATGAGGTAATATAAATGTTTTCCTCCCTACGCTTGGAAAGTTGTTTTGTTGATACTAATACAATAATATTGTCTACGGAACGATTGTGTTCTACGGTAGGTAGGTACATACATATTTTTTTATATAATTTTACTTTCCTGATTCTTAACAGATTATTGGAGCTACTTTTTACAAAATACTAAACTGTAGTATGAAAATATAAGAGAAAAAAAATTTATATCAACGTGTGGCAAGTACGGGTTGCGTAGCATTTTACAAAAACAACCAATACAATATACTTTTCAGGAGGCTTTTGCGAAGATAAAAAAAATTACCTTTCATAGTTTTTTATTCTGTGTATTGTATCGTACATATACCTACCTACAGGATGTATATAACAGTGATGTGTCGACAAGGATATCCCTAGGTAAGCCGGAGCAGCATTGGCTTACTTCTTCTCTAAGAATAACGGAAAAAGGTGCTAAAATGCTCTAAAATGGGCAAGCCGGTGGGAATCAGGTTATATGGATGGCACTCCACTAGTATAGTGTAAGTAAAATGCGGCCCCCGAAATGAAAGCGCCTGAAGTGCTTTATTATAATTGACCCAAAAAGATATCTCCATGACGCTTACGTGATACCGTTATTTAAGTGATATTTGACACAAAATAAGGACCCATTAGCAGTAAAGTATAATTAAATTCTTACCTCCAACCGGATCCGTTTCGTCGACGTGTATCATCTCTGATGATCTGCAAACAAACAACATAAATTAGTTGCATTAATGGATGTAATCAACGCAAAGTATGTAACTAAGAAAACGAGTACTTCTGCAGAGACCCGTTATGGCAGAACTTATTTCTTGATGGAAATAATTACTGACACAATTCTATAGTCAATCTCGCAAGTATAGTGCCTACCGTCTAAGGGCAACAACACAATTACAAAATAAGACATCGCATCGTCGTGCGACGCGACATCGTGCCACGATGCGACGTCGTATCGTGGAAATGCATAAATTGAAAATTAACTTTATCTTCATGTGAGAAGATGCAAAATTAGAAGTCATTGTACAAGCTCCCGACGTCGCATCGTGGCACGATGTCGCGTCGTACGACGATGCGATGTCGTATCTTGTAATTGTGTTTTGGCCCTAAAGGGATTACTTCGAATGCATTTATAAGTTCATATTGAGCGAGACAGCACTACCCTTACCATGAGTTAGTGACGTGTGACCGTACCCGGGTCAATTTCCCAAGCAGTATTTTTTGATGGCAAGACTGAAAACGCAGGTGCAGAAAGGTTGAATAATAAAGTACCATTTTTTTTCGGAAACAGCCCGCCATTGTCTACCTCGGGCAACAGCTAAAATTAAAATATTAGTATATATAATAATTTAAAAATATATATTTAGACCGAATTTCTCATCAAGGTGGGTTGTCCCCAAGCCAGTTTTGTTTGTAAAATGCCGGGTAAGTCAAATACTATGCATGACAAAGAAAATCTGTTACCATTATTTTACTACCATATAAATAGGTAACGAAAAAAGCACAATACCCGTTTTATATCTCCTTTGTATACCCTTGACTAAGTGCATATACGTTTGTCCCGAGAAAACTTCTCATTACCGCCGACAATGTTTCGAACCGATTTATTTCCCAAATTTGATCAAGTATGCCCCCCGTCCCCCACACACTTCAAAGAATTAGTCAAGCTGCGGCGCTCGACGAGGCCGGTTGTGTATAGTGGCAATACGTTGGCTTTTATAAACGTGAATATTTCATCGCGGTGGACCGGGGACAAAAAAAATGTCATTCCGGAGTTTGTTATAGCTTCCTTATTTTTTAACTGCGTGGTTTGGAATTTATATATATGAGGTAAAGTATACTCGTGATTTCATGAGTTGAATTAGTTTTAGAATATAGTGCTTACTTTTTTTTTAAGAAATAAAAATATGTCGTGTTTCTCATTCCACCATTCTCATTCCGGTGTTTCCGGTGTAGTAAAATGACTTTAAACCCCACCAAAATGAGGAAAACACCGGAATGACATCAAAAGTAGCTTCACTTTTCATAGATATTGTTCAAATAATAATATTTTTTTATTTTGTTTTTAATACCAGACTAAGATATATGTTTATATTATTATGTAATGGCAATATAATATATATAACGAATATAAAACATAAAATTGCTTTCATAATATGCCACTTTTCTTTCATTCCGGTGTATGAAATTTCATTGCGGTGCACTTATTTTATCATCCTGGTGTACATTTATCATTCCGTTGTGTGTTTCATATTCGATCTCGAATATCTCGAAAACTATTTCAGATTTCAGGGTCCCTTTTACATATGTTTAATAATATAGTCTAAAGTATCTCTTCACATTTAAAAAACTCAAAAATAATCAAAAATAAAGAATCACACCGAAATGATACAAAAAATGCGTCTTGTTGAAATTGACCCACCCGCTAGCGACAGCGTAAACGATTTGTATGGAGAATTGTAGTTCTACAAAGTAACCCCTAGGGGCGCGGTACTTATTATCCTTACGAATCATTTACGCTGTCGCTAGCGAGTAGCACTTTAACTCATATAATAAGGGTAGATACGATACGAAGTTTGATTTCTCAATTTCGGAGTATGGTCGTTTCTCAGTTAATTTACGATACACAGTTTATAATTAGTATGTCTTTCCTTTATCCTACGATGTTGTATTTTTACAAGCTTTTATTTAACTTGCAATGTATGTATGTTCTTATGTAACTATTGTTTGTTGGGGTGGAATCTTGCAACGCAACTTTGAAGCAGATATCTTCAACCGATTGAGCTGAAATTTTGCATACCTACTTAAATTTGATGACAGTACAATAATATGGTAGTATGGGATTGGTCTGATGATGGAGCCGAAAGGTGGCCCTAGAAACTCGTAATAGATAAAGCAATCCTACCGAGTTGGGGGTCTTTAACATCATCTCAGAGCAATTGATGGATGTTCGATGAAAAGTACAGTGTCGGATATAAAAGTTAAACACAAAAAAGTTTTTTTTTAACAAAAATTTATTTGCCTTTGAATTGTTAAGTCCTTATTGAGAATTGATTGGCTCGATTTGAAGAGGTTATAAGTAATTACTATTCTTCATTTGTCGATGTCGAAAAAAAGACAACTACAGCAAAATAATTTGACCGCTTTTGGATTTAAACATAACTCGTAAGTACATACCTATAACTTACGGGCACATTCCAATATCCATTGGCGTAAGCAAATGTGTCTGCAGATTAAATAATAATTAAGTGTTACGTAACTATGTACCTACTTATTTCTAAGTACCTACATAACAATATTTACGAAAATCATCACATACGAATTTATCGACTATGAAGCAAGGGGACTTAACTGAAATTGAGCTGTAGCTAAATTCATACTGGTTAATTTTTATTCAATATGTTCAAAACAAAACAGTCAAACCTAACCTAATCACGTTTTAGCAAAAAGCGAAAGCTTGGGAGCAAATTGCATCAATTTTGAGAAGCTTCGTCGATTCTTCATGGATCTCATTACCACATCTTATTTTTGACAAGAATGGGACTTTTATGAAACATGTATGTCTTAATATTTTCTTCGGTTTCCCCGACTGTCACACATTTAAATAAAACAATTTAAATGGATTATATCGCGTATATTAATGATTTGAGCCTCCCCGACGTTTCGGTAGCTTTACAGAGTACCTACTCATCAATCATGAGTATGTGTACTGTTAATTTGTATGTAATAAATAAATAAAATAAATAAACATACAGATACCGTTGTCAAAGGTTGAATGAAATGTAACTTTGACAGAGAAAAATTGTGTTTTTCTCAGTCAACCGTCAGGGAGGCTCAAATAATTAATATACGCGATATATTAAATTGTTTTATTTAAATGTAATGTCTTATTATTATTATTATTTATGTGGGTACAACGCATTTTTTTGTATACAATTATACCATTGAACCAATATTGGACAAAGAAAAATTTAAATGTGTAACCTGGCGGAAGAGACCGGGAATCGAAACCCAACGTGTTAACCATTCCGCCACCCTAACGCCAATTTTTCTTTGTGCTTTGATATTTGTATCAATGGTCCAAGAATGGGATTCTTCGGTGGGTTCGAGCTCGTAACGTAGAATCTGCTTTTTTGAAGTCGGTTGAGAACTATGCAAAGTCAGCTATTGTAACCTTAGAATTTAGCATAAAATGACGCAGCAATTTTGCCGCGAAGTCAAACAAGTGGGTCGTCTGTATTTAGCGACCATGCGCTCGCATCCATCACTTAGCTCCGTTGAACAATAATATACTATTATACCTCCATTGTGTGAGGTAAAACCGACCCTGTCACATGTCCAGAAAGTTTAGATTGCTATCTAGGGCAGCGTTGATGTAGGAGCTTGCGGAAATTATACTTCGTCCTTGTACTACAATGAATTTCATTTGAAGACTTCACTCTTGTACGTAGTAAAAAGAAAATCGTACAAGCTGTGACGTTAACTTATTTTTGTATTAATTAATCATGTGATATGATATCTTGGTTACGGCCACTCGTTTACGCAATATGGCAATATAATATGGGGTAGGTTTCTTAACCCACGGAATATTAGTATATGAATACGTGATTCACTCACTGGTTCATTTGATATATATATTTTTTCTTTTTTTACAAATTCCTGGTCGATGTTGATCCGTTTAACCACATTCAGAATGCAAATAAACGATTTGATTTGATTTGAAAATAAATGAATTGAATAAAGTCCTTGATACTGATGCTGACAAAACTTTCCTTTGCGCCTTAGGTAGAATTTTTAGTAACAATAGAAATATTTACTACCTTGCCGGAATTGAACCATGAGGGTTACTTCGATTTTCGAAATTCGAACTTTGTATCGTGCCATCCCGCTCACTCAAATATTGTTTGACACGAGAGACGTTTGTACAAACAAACTCCAAATTACAAATTTCGATTTTCGGTATATTATCTTGCCCAGGAGGAATGCAACATTTCTATAATACTAGTGAAACAAACCTATTTTAAAAGCTTTTATTTAACTTGCATTGTATGTATGTATGTATGTATCTAAATATGTTTGTTCGGGTGAAATCTTGCAACTCAATTTTGAAGCAGATATCGTTAACCGATTGAGCTGAAATTTTGCATACTTACTTTACTTTGATGACAATACAATAATATGTTACCATGGGGCTGATCTGATGATGGAGCCGGAAGGTGGCCATAGGAACTCTATAATAGAAAAAGCAATCCTACCGAGCTTGGGCTCTTTAGAATCGTCTCAGTGAGCATTTGATGGATATCCAAAGAAAAGTACAGTCGGCTATAAAAGCTTGCCACTAAAATGTCATTTTTGACAGAAACTTATTAAAATATAACGCTTATAAAATGAAATTGAATTTTCTTCATAACAAAAATCTGTATTGAAAATTTAAGAAAATCCGAATAATCTTCGTAAATGATTCGTGACGTTATAAAATTTCGTGTAAGTTACTTTATCAGTGTAATAAGGTTGCATTCCTTAGCTACATCATCCAAAGTATGGAATCATCAATAATGTAATAGTATAAATGTAATACACATCTAGATTAAGGGATCTTAACAGCCCGGTTAGGAATGAAAGCAGATAGCATCGAGTTATTCGATATTGGGTATAAGCTTTCATACAACATTGTCGGCTGTCCAACAACACAGTAATATAAATTCTATTCCCACAGATTTATGATAGATATAAGAAACAGTCACGAATTAAGGTTGGGCATTGTACCTTTAAGCTACCTGCATCTCTAGCACAACCGTGAAACGCGACTTCTCGCGCGAGATATTTTGTCTCGTTCCATTCAAAACAGTGTGAGAAAGACGGGTGACGTTGTCTGACGCGACAAGCGAGGTCGCGACTAGTTGTGCTAGACATCTGGCTCTAATGCCACCACTACATCTTGTCTACACTGTCACCTTGGTCCTCCTCCGTGTATCGTTATCCTCATTGCTGAGGGTTGTGACATCCACCATGGATTAGCATCCTCCGGATGAAGGCCACCTTCCACGGTCCTCGGCCACCTTGAGCGCACCGTGGAAGTTGGAGTCAAGTGCAGTGCGGATTTGGTCGGACTAACGCCTCGGGCTGCGGCCCTTAGGCCGCTTTCCTTGGATCTTTCCAGTGACTAATAGTTTTCCCACCACCTTGGTAAGTATAGCTTGGATTCTTGGATTCGACCTCGAACACAAACAACGCAGTGCCTCTCATCTCTCTGTTTGCACCGGATACTTCCGTATCTTGGCCATGTGGCTCTCCGAGATGCCAAAAATTTAGAAACGCTGATAGTGAAAGGCTCAGTTGACGGGAAGAGAAGAGACCGAGAGACCGTAGCCCTAGACGATGGGTAAACCATCTTCATGGAAGGGAAAGAAGAAGAAGCTGGACTACATCGGCAGAGTCACGATCCTCAGCAATGTAGGACCCATTGAGGAGGAGGTGTGTTAATACCGCTTAAAGCAGCTCAAATCTCGCTCGCTCGGATATACGCCTGCGAAATGGCTTTATCAATCGAATAAGACCCTATAGCCACAGGTTTATCGTAGAGAAACGTCTATGTGATGTTATTATTATCAGGCAGCTCGAGGCTTTTGCCTATGTGCTGTTATAAGTACCTAAATAAAAATTGAAAACCTGTCAATATACAGAGTTTACAGAGATTAGAAAACCTGTCGTCCTAAATCATAATACAAGCAATCGTTCCCACACCTACTCTAATGAAGATAGATAACCAAGCAAATACAATGAACACAAACTAGTCAAACATATGTGTTTGCCAAACACATCATAGTCACCAAACTTACATCTGTCTATGTGTCTTCCTAAACACACATAACGGACTCATCACGTCAGTTGTCACGAAATTAAACACAAAAAAAAACAAACAAAAAAATTAGAACATTGATTTGGAACACGTAACTGGTACACTGAAAGCACGAATTGGACTTTAATTTAATCTGTGGTATAAAAAACAAGTGGCACTTCAAATTAGTAAGCTCGTATTAAAAAGTTTTTCAAGAGTGTTTTTGTTTAGTATTTTTTATAGCACAGGGTCGTTTGAGGAAGTGTTAAATGCGTACTGATTGTTCGAGACGTTCAATACATCGATCGATACAAACGTCACTACATTTTGTCGCAGTACAAGTATAAATTCAGTACTTTTACTCTCTACTTAGAAAGAGAGAGTGCCAATTTCTAGAATTAGTAGCAGAAGCTGCAATGCAACTCTAAGCTATGCCGTTTATCATATTCATGTTGGTTTAATAGACATACTATGTAAACAAAGCATTTCTATTATCTATTTTTCAGAATTTCGATTGTCAGAAATAATGATTAGGTAATTAATTACTGAAAAACCTACGCAACACACCTATTAGCTATGTATTTTTTTAGATGCATAGGTATCTCAACATTCTTGTTGAACAGATTACCCAGCGTTCGTTACTATTGGTGAATGACGTCGATCAACTCAGGAGTTCCAATGTCCTACGCACAGACCACAGTACAGTAGGTACATAAACTTAAATAAAATAGTTAACTTTCTATTTATTTGACAAGGTTTAAAGGAACAAGGGGAGGACAAATTATGAATACTTGTAGGATGAAGGATAAGGCTGCAAGGGTATATTCTGATGGTATAACAAAGTCATACTACTGTTTTTATACTTGTACTGTGACATTGGCTTAGGATTGGCATATACGGAACGCGGCTATGGGTCGGGAGCCAAAATACGTCACACAAACGTAGATGCACGGTTATGGTATGATAATTAAGGCTGATTATAGCATTGTTGTTCTTTATTAGGCAAAGGCTTTATTACTCTTAGGTTATTGACGTAATGACATTATGAGAGTCACTGAACTTGGAGAGCAGGCTAAGGTCATTTGGGGTAGACAAGGAAGAGAGGTTTAACTTAGGTAAGTCTCGGGCTAAGCTTGAAACTTCCACAAATGAGATGTTCATAAAATAAGGGCGCAAACTTACTTAACTATATAAAGTACAGATTATAGTCATAGAATTTATCAAATCATCCTGCTACATAAATATACTAAAATAATATACAATACGCAAAATATGCAACAAGATCAAGTACAAGTAGATCACATACAAGATTTTGTTCAAAATGTTCATTCTTGTTTCAAAATCGCCAAGTAGAACGGCAAGAAAGGAGGTTTTTGAAACTTGATATGTATAGCTTATTATACACGCTATACGGCTGCATTAACCAAAAAGTGATACTCGATCGTTAACTGGAGGAAACGGTATGGAATGGGCGAAATTCAGTACTTTACGATTTTCATTTATTTTCAACTTGAAAGACGGCAAGCAAGGAGTTTTTGACCACAGAATCCGACAGCCAGTCCATAAAGCTAATTTTAAAATCAAGTTGCTAATTGATACCCGATCATTTAGACTATTTAAATGAAGTACAAGTAGAAAACAAACAAGATTTTCTCCAAAATCATCATTCTTGTTTGAAAATCGCCAAGTAGAACGGCAAGCAAGGAGGTTTTGAAACATGTCAATGTCAATTTCTTGACATGTATGATTTATTACTGCCCTGAAAGGGATGAACTGGAAAGACAAACGTCTATATAATTCATTCTTGTTTGAAAATCGCCATGTAGAACGGCAAGCAAGGAGGTTTTGAGACATGATATTTGTAGCGTATTACACACGCTATACGGCTGCTGTGACCAAAAAGTGATACCCGATCGTTAACTGGGTGAAACGGGAAGAAAACGGCATGTAATGGGCGATATTCAGTACTTTACGATTTTCATTTATTTTCAACTTGAAAGACGGCAAGCAAGGAGTTTTTGACCACAGAATCCGATAGCCAGTCCATAAAGCTATTTTAAAAATTAAGTTGCTAATTGATACCCGATCATTAAGACTTTGAAGGTAAATCAAGTACAAGTAGATCACAAACAAGATTTTTTCCAAAATCATCATTCTTGTTTGAAAATCGCCAAGTAGAACGGCAAGCAAGGAGGTTTTGAAACATGTCAATGTCAATTTCTGGACATGAATGATTTATTACTGCCCTGAAAGGGATGAACTGGAAAGACAAACGTCTATATAAAAAATCTCCATCTTTGTCTTGTGGTCGCTATGAATGTTCTGAAAATTGTGGACAATGAACACTTTTTTTTTACCAGAGACCCCTGTAACATAATTAAATTATGGACAATACCATGGCTCAATTACTTAGAACAAATCCGAAATTCTACGCCACTTAAAAGTAAGTACCTAACGTTTAATTAGTTAGTGTGGATATTTTACATATAATTATTTTAAGGTTGTAAGATTTACTAATTATCTTATTAAGTCACATTGCATAACCACGAATAGACCAGTTACTATACAAATACTATTAGTAATTAATTATAATAACGGAGAAAACACTACAATGGTGCATTGTTTGTACTGTTTATGTCCAAAAGTGAATCAAATTCTCCAACTTAATTGGGTGTTTTCACCCGCGATTATTACTGATATGAAATCATTTCCAAACTTCTTAAATACCTGTCAAAAATTTACACTTTCACGAATTTGAACTTTAATACAGTGGATTGGAAGACGCGAGATAAGATACTGGGAAATAATTTAATTGTCATTAAATTAAATGACAGTTCACATTATCTGGGGAAATACCGAGATCGAAAGTTGAACTGAAGATGACATAGAGTGGCAGGGACATTTTTTAAGCGAGTGATTGTACTGTACCTAATAATTTAATTATTTTATTACATCGAAGACATGATTGTTTTATCATAATGAAATGGCTTGCCATAAGGATTTCCATTGACAAATTTTTAGGACAAAATATAAGAAAAATACGCAGTCCCAACCTCAACATATACACGTACATACGTTTTAAGTTTTTCTTTGGCTTTGAATTGAACTTCTAGACTGTTTATAAAAGTTAATTGGCCATAATGTCAAAGCAGCTGAACAGATTTGTATGTAAAGCATTTTAGGGTTGTTTTTTTCGCAACTAAGTTATTTTGTCCAGTAAAATAGATCCGTTGTGTGAATGATGTAGTAAATTAGTAATATGTATGTGTTGTAACGATTAAAATAGTTTTGTACGCAAATGTCAAGCAAAAGTACAAGCGATGGTTACATTAACATTAAAGTTCTAGCCAAAAAGGGCAAAAGGCATTTGCCTTAATATGAAAACTAAGAGAAATGTTCGATTGCTGACGGAGTGGCAGTATTGGGAAGATAAAAGTCCCCGTCTACAGACTTGGTGCTATATCACGGAGCTCCTAGTTTATGTCTCTCGACGTACTGTCCGTGAAAGTGAAACATTTAAATGATGATAACGTGTGAACATCACATAAACAGAGTTCTTTAAAAAACACTTCAACAACAACTCATATTAATTATCTAACACGTAATAAACTCATTAAACCAGTCAATCCTTTCTATAACCACAAATTCAAAACGAAAGTCTCGTCAATTGAAAAGGAGTATTTTCGAGCAAGACATCCGAAATGCTGTCACCGCCGGCGTGGGTCAACGACACAACTTTCCAAACCCGTTTATACATTAAACTCGACATATACCTACACTTGCTTTATATATGTGATCTTATGGTTCCGTCGAGCAGAACTGGCTCTAGTGTAAGTTCACTTTTCGCATAAACGTATCACATAAATGAGTTTTTTTTATAAATCCTAGGGTAAGGTTAATTGAGCAAAAGCATTTTGAACACATATAAATAAATAAATAAATAAATAAATATTAAGGGAATAAATATAAATAAATAAATAAATATGACGCTGGGGGTGCTCCAGTAGTGTAAAATTATGGAATCAAAGCTTTGGTGTGATAGCTCAGTTGGGAGAGCACTACGCCGGAAACGTAGGGTAGGTTCGAGTCGTGCTTACATTGCTGTGGATCACATTACATTTTTCTTTCATAATTTACCTTTGTGTCAATATTTATAAATGATAATGTTTTTTCGGGGAAAATCGCAATTGAATCTTTTCTTATATTAGGAACTTACACTTGAGGTTCAGAGGATGAAGTGTAGCTTCGGACGCGTTACCTTTTGAACGCCACGCGGTAAAGCAATTCACCTACACCGAGCCCGTGACGCCACAGCAAAAAAAAATTAACACGTTCGCTGCGGGACCGAAACTGACGTTTTTTCGTATGGTGCGTTAAAATGCCGATTGGCCTGTTACTTAAACTATCCAGCAGTGCGTTGTAGGGCTCATAGGCCTAGTAAGGTATTGACGGATATTAAAGACTTTAACTATGCGAAAACTTAAAATGTGCGATAACTACCTATCAATATCATTAGTAGACGCGTTGGTTATCTTAGTGTTTGCCTCGCCCCGGGTTCCTGCTATTTACTCTTAAGGAATAAATATGTAAAGGTCTTACAACCCGAAACCGCACTGAATAACAGGAAAAAATAGAGAGTTATTAGTGATGGGCAACAACTTATCGAAATATTATTTATAATATCGTTTAATAAGAAATAGATATGGGCCTTATAGAAATATAACAAATATGAATCGTTTCTTACATTCCACACAGAAAGGTTATTTTTTACATTTTTACTTGTTTCTCGGCTGGTGAGTGCGCCACGCAGCTTTAACATCGCTTACATCATTTATTTGGTCGAGACATTATTAACGGCTTTAAGCCACATCAAAACGTACACAGACACTAAGAGATATTGAATTATGTACTATCGTAATATACGTCCATTCGCGATAATTACGTCACAGTCACAACACTAATCGGAAGTAAACAATGCAATAATCTACAACAGTGCGGGAGGGGGCGGAAAGATCTTGTAATCTATGATGGGCCTTTCGACCCGGTACCCGCAAGGAATCGAAAAATATATCAGCCAGTGCGTTATCGGGCCGAAAAACCTTAGCACAATCTTAATGCTTTATTGAATTGTCCTTAAGGTCCTAAACTCAAACCTATACTTGTCTCTTTTGTACATGCAGAAATACTCATAGTACAGCCGCCGCACCAGATGAAATTCACCGTTTCTCACCTCCGCACAGAGTGGGAGCACATGCATCGGGTCTTTTGACCTTATATCGCAGCGAACGTGTTAAAGGTCAAAAATACTTGTAACAGTTTAAATTACAATGTTTTTGATCATTGTTTGGACGGCTGTGGCCGACGTTGACGTCAGTGGAGCAATATCCGCTGTCGGCTACAGCCGTCCCTGACGTTCAAAAGGTTAATGACGTTTGTTGTACGGGAGCCCCCTTAAATATTTATTTTATTCTGCAAAAAATTCAACTGCCTAACTAGGTATCACGGTTCACGAGATACAGCCTGGTGACAGACAGGCAGACGGACGGACAGCGGAGTCTTAGTAATAAGGTCCCTGGAAGGAAGGAACCCTAAAAACGTGTTTAATTTTTGACATAAAAACTATTTTAATTGACAAGTGAACCCCAATTTCTGAACAGCCATTGGCTGTTTTTCTGTACATCAATTACAATATAATGTATGTCGCCACTCGTAGGTAACAATAACTACCGATATGGTATCTGCTTTTAAGGCTACGTTTTTTTTTGAATAGGAGAAATGTGGCTTGGTCGTTTGTCTTCTTTTTTGTAGCATTCGTGAAGAAAGGGTACAAAACACGAGGTTAGGTATCCAAATGTGGATGTGTTCGATTTTGGTGGTTTCTAAGCGATGTCATATGACTTTGCTTAACATTGTTAAGTACTTACTGTAGTCCATTTCACATAGACCATTTCACATTTAATCGAATTTAGTTTATAAAATATAGGTACTGACTACGGAAATGACAGGTCATACGGACAAAGCTATATGAAATACTACGGAAGGGCCCTGCAACTTCAGAAAGAGCAAAAGTCATAGTCATATGTATAAATATCTTAGGCCTATTAAGGTAATTACAGATCTGAGTCTGAGATCTGAGTGTAGGCCTATAAAGGTAATTACAGACATGAGTTGTTTTGTAAACAAACTTAAGACCAGACTAGCAGGAGACGCGATCTACTCTATTGACGAATTTTTTTCAAGCAACTAAGTGCACACCCTTAACCGGTTCGCTACCCAAAATAAATAATTAATTTATATAAACTTAGTTTAAATCCTATAGATATTGATAATCATGTTGACATGTAAAACTATGTTTTATCAAAATAAATGAATGAATGAATCTTTATCTGGGTCATCTAAGATCTATGTGACCCTATACATTAGTTGGACATTCAGCTACGTGAACTTGATATTTTCCAAAAAAAATGTGTAACAATCTATATAGAGGTATTCGACGGCTAACGAATTCGGTTTACTCAACTTTACTACCTACGGTACTGCTAAAATAGGGCTGTGACTTTTCCTTCCCTGCGCTCGCGCCGAAAGAAGTAATAAGTACCTAAATGAATATGTTTGTCTACCTATAGACTCAGGGTGAATCAGTATTTATTCATATCGACACACTGAACAGGTAACACGTTATACCTAATACCTAGGTTATGTTATGGGCGTACTAAATGACGATCGAATGCCAATTGACATAGTTTTCGAAACGTTGGGAGACTTGGGAGACTCTAATAATGAATTCTAATCCGTTCAAATAGAATAAATTTTAATATTTTAATATGAATAAGGAAAAAACACTAAGTAAGTGGGTATAGGTACCTATATTTTAGTATTCTAGACAAAGAACATGTGACTTTGCACGTAAGTGATAATTTGAATTTACATAGGTTCGTACTTGTGTGTAACGATGTCAGTAAATTAAATTCATGTAAAAAGGTCAACAACCTTTTGCCTAGTATTGTTAATAGTTTAGAAACCAAGCCACTAAGCGCCCAAAACACAGACTACCACCTTCACGGACAATACGTCGAGAGACGTTATTCAGGATCCACGTGATACGGCACTACGTCTACATCGAGTTTTTAGGGTTCCGCATCTTGGATGCATACGGATGGAGTTTGGACTCCAAAGGGTAAAAAACGGGACCCTAATACTAAGACTCCGCTGTCCGTCCATCTGTCTGTCCGTCTGTCACCAGGCTGTCTCTCATGAACAGTGATAGACAGTTGAAATTTTCACAGATGATTTATTTCGGTTGCTGCTATAACAACACATACTAAAAAACAGGATATAATAAACATTTAAGGGGAAACAGAATAAAATAAACATTTAAATACAACAAACGTGATCGTTTGCGTTAACTTTGCACCTCATTTGTATCCGGTGCCATACCTACATACCTACAGCAAAGCAGGTGCAAACTTAACTAAACCCGGTCAGTCAAGATGGGATAAGTATTTGTACGGAACCCTCAGTGCGCGAGTCTGACTCGCACTTAGCCGGTTTTTATATAAAGGCAAATCCTTTGTGTCGTTTTTAGGTACAACTTTTTTACTATGCCGTAGCAATGCAATTTTCAAAATGATCCTGTGTCCGTCAATGTGTTAATATCTAGTATATCTACGATCAACGTTTAGTATTTACGTTTATGAGCCCACCCATGCAAAATTCGTCAGGTGAATGATCCTAGATCTCAACATCCATAGTGATTAAAAATCTGTCCCTTGGAAATAAGGAACTTAAACAGTTTTTCTTCAATCTTGTCAACGTGAAAACACGATTGGTAATCATTTTCTCGATACTTTTATCTCTCAAACATAACCCTTTTTTTAGATATTTTCGGTTGGATCTTCAAAACCATTCCGTTTTTAACTATGTTTTTTAGCTCAATAGATGCACAATTATAAGTTCTCAAAAACTGTAAAACTATTTTCAGTATAAAATGCACACGTTTATGACACAACTCAAAAAACATGATATCCGCGCGCTTTCGAGCACGCACTTCCATCTCGCTCACGCTTACGCTCAGTGAGAGAGAGAGCTAGCCAACGCGTTGGCGCCCTCTTAACGCGTCTTGGCGTGATGAACGAATTTTGATAAGGATATCGATAAGAGGTCGTTCTAATCAATGCTCATAAGAGATGAAAGAAAATATGCATAGCACAGTGAAGGCTCCTTATCCGTTCAAAAATGGTAACTTAACATAATATTATCTATGTTACTACTTAGAACAGGGTTGTTGAGATTTATTGGTATATATTTGAAACGTACAGTACCTATACATTTTTAATTGATGTTTTGTTTCAAAAATTACTCGAAATTGACAATACACACGCAGAAAACTGTTTTTTTCAACTTATTTTCAACTGCACGCAATGAAAACATGAAATGGATATGTTACTTTCTAGAACTCAGGAATAGATTTAAAAGTTGGTTGAAACTATTAATATGTTCGTCATAATATGAAAAAAATATAAAAGGAATAAAGCTATGTCCACACTGTGCCCTTTTCACGTTCAACTTGCGCTTTCGTCTATTGCGATCTCGCTCGCATCGTACAAAAATTTGCAAGATAGCAATAGACGGCCTCTTAACGCTTTTATTGGGATAAAATTATATAGGACTGCATGGCGCACTATCCGTCACTCTCGCACTCACATACCTACGTGTCGAAAAGTGACGGATTTTTTATCGCGTGATAAACAAAACCGGCAAAGGCCCGCTGGACTCATCACACTTCCCTATGCAATTTTAGATTTTTATAATCGATTCCTCCACAAACTGTCGACGGCTATCACTTTCAATAAAAACGCCAGAAATGACCAAGCCCCATAATTTACCGGCCTGTCTTCGCGACAATCCATCTTGATAACCAAGTGACGGAAGCTGGGACTAATTATAACGCACCCGGATGCTATGCGGAAATCTATTTTATTTGTATTTTTTCGGTTATTTTAAATTGATGGTTTGGTTACTTTTTCATATTTAAAAGCAGATATTTGTGCCCTTGAGTTAACGTGACTGTACTCGATAGCGACGCCGTAAACGATTTGCATAGAGAATTAGTTCTACAAAGTAACCGCTAGCGGTTTTTTAGCGGTTGGTTAGCGGCCCCTAGGGGCGCTGCACTATTCTCCATGCAAATCGTTTACGCGACTGTTTGTCGCGCGACAATACTATCTGTAGCTTTCCGTCTACTACCGTGCGAGCAAGAAAGGTGATACTAAGCTCGCTGTTGCGCATGATTGCACGATCTCACTCTGGCGGGCTCTAGCTTTGCAAATGGAATCTATAATAGTTTCCGAACCTTTAGGAGAAGCAATTAATGAATACACGCGGTATAATCCTTTTTAATTACTATATAAATATTTAACGTGTTGAACATAAGTTCAGCAGTTGTCTCTCACCTTCTTTTTCAATCGAACTTATCGAACCAGTAGACCGTGCAGGAATGTATTAAGTACTTACAGAATTTCGTCCAGGAAAGGAGTCTATTTTTGGGTATAGTTTGTTCGTAATTTAGGGCCGTGAGGCGAAGAACATATTATTGTATGCTTTGTCCGTAATATCTTTTTTCGAAGTGTGATGGGCCGGAGTCTGGCGAGACTGTACAAGGCTATCTCGACTGAGCGGGTGTGGTCACCAGAGAGGGACCTCCAGACCCGCAGTGTGGTCCGTAATATCTAATCACGGTAATCTAATATAGCAACAAAAGCAACGAATATACCGACCAACCATTCCCGACATTATGTTTTATGCTAATTGAGGATTCCAACAGGTTTTAAAAATTCTAAGCCCATAGTCGGGTGTAAAAAACCTCTTAAAACCCAACTTATGTAAATTAAGGGATAGGGCACTGATAAAAAAAGGTTTACAAGGATCATTAATTACTCTGCCTTTGGTGTATGTCCGAGGGCAGTGTGGGCGGGAAACGGCCTATGTTTACTATATCTATAACTAGAAAATACACGAAACTTTGTCCAGATAATTCTCCTTTTTTCTTTGTATTAATTGGATGAAAACGTTTGGATGTTCATGTTCATCCATATTTCATTAAATATTATTTGAAATACTTCTAGCCGTTGTAGCTTATGATAATACTTAATAGAACGTTTGTTAACTGATTTTCAGAAATGTAATATGTTAAACTACCTACTCAACTACCAATAACTCAAAAATAATTGAATATCACCAGAAGTTTTGACGTGATGAGCCTGCGTGAAATGAGAATAATAATGAGTGTCAGTAACAAAGCAAATTTAATCTAGTAATAATATTACCTTTGCCAGGATCCAAGTTAATAAAACTAACTATTGAGTAACGTGGGCGATCGAATTTCTTATTACGAAATACTGGTTGGTTGACACTTGTTAGAAACACGTTTGGTGCATTTTATCGACTCATGTTTTTTCGACGACTTAATGATAATGCGTTTTGCATAACTTTAAAGTGCCATTAAATACCTTCTTCCGGTGTGCGTGGGTTTTGTCAACAGTTTTCTGCTAAGGGTATCAATTTTTTTAAACAAAGTCAGTACTTCAGTGAAAAAGAAAAAAAAATCTAACTAAATCAGTTTATAAGTAGCGTACACTCGCGAAGTGAATGCATTACATGAATTTGCACGTCAAAATTTCTATGTGTCTAAGTACCTAAATATTAACAAAATTGAGGATATTGGTTCTTGGATCCCATCCTTCTTAACCTCACAATTGTGACAAAAATAGGAGAGGGAGAGATTCAAACTAGCATTAAAAAAACCGGCCAAGTGCGAGTCGGACTCGCGCACCGAGGGTTCCGTACAAACACTTTCCATGCCTAAGTGGTTTAGTTAAGTTTGCACCTGGTATGTATAGCGCCCCATATAAATTAGGTGCAAAGTTAGGTATTAAAAAAACTACTTACTAGATCTCGTTCAAAACAATTTTCGTTGGTAGTTTTTATAGTAATGTACATCATATGTTTTTTTTAGATTTTTATTTTCTTATTTTAGAAGTTAGAGGGGGGGGGGGGGGAACTTTTTTCCACTTTGGAAGCGTCTGTCACGCAAACTATTCGGTTTAGAAAAAAAAATATTTTAGAAACCTCGATATTATTTTTGAAGACCTATCCAAAGATACCCCACACGTATGTGTTTGATGAAAAAAATTTTTTTTGAGTTTCAGTTCTAAGTATGGGGAGCCCCCAATATTTATTATTATTTTTGCATCAAAATCTTAATGCGGTTCACAGAATACATCTACCTACCAAGTTTCAAAAGTATATAGCTCTTATAGTTTCGGAAAAAAATGGCTGTGACATACGGACGGACAAACAGACATGACGAATCTATAAGGGTTCCGTTTTTTGCCATTTGGCTACGGAACCCTAAAAATGGCTTTAATGATCAGATCGTATCACACTAACATTATTAAAGTCTGTGAGTGTGTTTATGTGTAGGTAACTGATTGTTACTTCTTCACGCTCAAACGGCTGGACCAATTTTGATAAATTTTGGTATGAAGGCAACTGTCACCCTGGCTACTTTTTATCCCGAAAAATATAGTGTTCCCATGGGATGATCGGGTAACACCGCGCGGCGTAGCTAGTTAAAAATAAAACGTACGCATCGACAACAAAACTTCCTGTTTTTGGAAATCGGTCAGATAATTAATAAACTCTGACTTTTTTTTAATAGGCCTTAGGTTTATTCCTCCATTAAATTTTAATCTTCACGCTATTGGAAATACATTTCCGATATCAGCAACATAAAACACGGTATAATATAGGTAGATTGGTGATAACGGGATTAAACGTTTGATATCTTTCTTTGTTGGCCCATCCTTGATTGGCAACCGATAGTTGTGCTATCGAAAACGAGACTTCTTGCACGTTTATTGATGAGCGTATGTATTATGTGAAAAAACCTCTAGTATATAAAATCTGCTTTTAAGGCGAAAAACACCTTAAATTAGGTAAGGGGAAAAACTTCTAACAAAACGTCTACGCAGTCGCGAGAGAGTACTGTCACGTTACCTCATAGTTGTTAAAAATATACGATAACAAGTATATATCTACTTGAACTGTATAAGTGTAGTGAATACATTACTTAAACTTGACTTGTGTTTGACAGTCGTATTATTTCTGTCTCTTTGTGTTCCCCCCGTTCTAATGTACACACGTAGGTTTTCCGTCAGTTATTTAATCCATGTCCAAATCCATTAGTGTAATTGTTATTTTAATTTATAAAGTGTTATTATAAAAAGAATACAGACAAATTGAAGAACTCGTGCAACTCATTATTTCATTCCCAACACATCTCCACATACTTCAAGTTCCACACACCACTAGGTATACAGCTTCACAATGGTAAGGGTACTGATCTGATGACAAATGTGACCAACTTGAAAGATGCCTTTCGAACAAAATAGTACATTACTGCAGGCGCCTGGAAAGAAGGGCTTGCCGGGTGAGTAGGTATAGACGTAGGTATATATACGAAGCCGGCAAGCCCTTTTCACAGCTAAGGTATGTATATAAGTAGTGCTTTTCTCAAACATATGCAATGAAATAAAAAAATACACCACTAAGAATATATAATTCAGCTGTTTAGCCTGTTCATGAACGCCATGTTTGATAAAAAAATTACTTCCCGGCTTCCCTAGGCCTTCAATTATGAAATTCCTTTACAGTTCTCTCGAGTTGTTCTGCCCGAAACGTGATACTTCGAAGCCTGTTTTAACGCACGTTATGACGACAAATAATTGCATGTTTGAAAAAAAAACTTTTAAATCGTTTTATCCGTCATCGAGTAATCGGGGAACATACCTTCATAAAATATCCCGAAAAACTAAGAACTTCCACATTTTTAACGTCAGTTGAAACAGGTGCTGCGTAAACTGTGACGTAGGATTGGGACTGTTGACGGTTACTGCGTGTGGTTCCAAACAATAGCCACTTGTCACAATCCGGTCGGTACAAAACAATAATATGGGACATAATGGCCGTAATGCGTAGTAAACACTCACTCGGAAAATTTCAATTATCCCTCTTAATAGGACTAGGATAAAATATAGGAATTTAGAAGGACTCGGTCTTTTTTCCCACGAAATTCCATGATTTTATTCTGTGTAGGTATAAAATCATGGAATTTAGTGGACAAATCAAATAAAAAAACGCAAAAATAAACAAAAGATACAAAGGGAAATAGATCCCTACGTTAGGATAAAATCATGGATGTTAGAGGAAGAAAAGAAAGATTTCTTACATGTTTTCGAAATTTTTGGTTTAGGTGATTCTTTTAAGTGCCCGTAAAGTGCACCTTTCTTGTTCGGAAATAGGCTGGTCATGTCATGGAGTTAATGGATGGGAGCGATTTTCCCCGTAAGTACCTAATGTTATTGGTAATTATTACAGGATTTTGTAAATTAAGTACCTACTTACTGCCTTTTCCATTGAGTGAATAGGCAAAATTTTACTCCTTCGCCAAAAATAATGGATGAAATAAAAGGTAAAAGATGATAAAAATCTTACATTAAAATTAACTATATATTAACCGTTTTCCCTTACACTCTTCAGTTCAATATTATTAGAAATAGTAATTATATAAAAATAAACGATTAGGCAACTTTATATTCATTGAATATGGATAAACAGGCGACAATGACAATAGAGGTCTTTATTGAAGTTACTACATCATACCTATTGAGATTATAATTTGAACATAATAATGTCATGAAACGGAAATGCATTGGTAGTATTTAATTATAATTAACCAAGCGATATTTACTTGTACCTATAATGCTAATACCTATTCAGATTACATTGCCTAATCTCTTGTTAGGTTAGTCACGTATTTAGAGTTGGTAACTATATTTTTTTATTGGAAAAAGTTACTAAATAAACGTAAGAGTCCTGAACTTGACTTTAGGTAAGTATATAGGTTTTAGACTGTATGTCAGCGGTTACAAGATGTATCATTATACGAATATAACAGGCTTTACGTATTTGTATATTGTACCTTGTCAAGATACCTATGTACAGGCAGCAGAAAAAGTAGCTAAGCATAATAACACGCTCACAATGATCTGTACAACCCTTATTCTCTATATAATAGAGTCCGTGAGCATATTGCATATAATTTCGAGCACCTGGCGTCCGTAGACACTTCTGCCGCTGGCTGTACCCAACCAGTTTAACGCATGTTGTCGCCCGATCATCTGAACCTAGCCTTAATGTTGCTTTGACCACGCTGACGTGTATAAGCTTTCCCCGGCGACCTAGTGTTGCAGAAAACAAGAATCATCCTACTATCGTAAAATCGGAACTCGTGCCTATCACATATGCACTAACGAGGTCGGTTCGACCGGTGTCCTCCAACGCAAAAGGACATAAATCGTAGGACATTACTTAAAAGGCAAGCTCGGTAATTTCAAGAGTCAATTCACGCAAAATACACAACTTAGCCCGCTATTCTTTTAACTGTATACTTAGAAAACACTTTGCGTACTTTATTTTACAAAACGTGTCAATTTAAAAAGTTTTTTAGAACTTACCGTTGTCAAATTAGCACATGCACATCACAGACCACAGGTAAAAAAAATCAAAACTTTGTTCCACAAAACACTGGCACAGGTTTCGTAACGCACTCCCGGAAAAAAAAACAAATAAAAAACAATAAATTCTAAATTTAAAACGTTGCGCGTCTGTGGCCGCCGCGAGAGCTCAGTCGCGACTGAGAGCCGTTTCTAAATTTATCGGTGCCAGTAATACGAGATAAAACAGTTCTTTATTGAGAGCCTTTTTTTATTCCACATGAGAAAATGTCTGGAGTTTTATATGATACGTTAGGACAAATAACTTCAGACCACCCACTTAACATGAAGGTATTATAAAATTAATTTAATGGTCATCCGATAACACGACAGTATACTTTGAGTCATAAAATAAAACTGAATTGGGTGCATGTTTTAATTAATTCTCATCCTTCATTCATAACGTGGAACCCTCCAGTTGAGTCATTACCTAATTGAGTCTAAATATATAGTCTTACAAATAGTAATAAACATTTAAATTGTAGTAATTACGTACCTGTATGCGTAATATCCAGCCAATATGTTCAATGCTCGGTAAGTAGGTAATAGAGGCTCGATAGAGACATGTAATTACTTAATTTGATCAAATAAAATCAGGCTCGGTTTGAGAGATAAGTACAAAACGGGATGGTTAAACCGATTAGAACCGATTAGTTGCTCAGCTGGATTGGATTATGCGTTTCATTTCAAGTTAATGAATCGAAAGGCTTTGGGCTTTATAGATAAAGTAAAGGCGTTATGATGTTACCCTGGGGAACACTGTTTGTGTGATCTAGATGTTTGCATTGTGTCAATTGCATTTGGAAAATTATTATAATTGTCCTTAAACGCGTAAAGTATTTAGAAAGTGTACCTACTGTGAGAGAAATTACGTACACAGTAAATGATTTGCGGTGTACCCCTCTCACAGTATATTTTATAATTGAAGAAAATAATCTTAGCTTAGGATCAACTTACAGGATATATATTCCTAAAGACTTTTGAAGAACCCAAGTCATCGCATCGAAAATACCTCAAGAGGCATCTCATTCCACAGCTTACACGTTCTTGGCAGAAGTGAAGCGATGCCCGCTTTTTTGTATACCTACCACCTAGAAAGTAGGTATTAGTCTTTTGCTTTTCACTCGTATCAGTTGTATCGTAGCGTGGTCGTATCACATCCACGGAGAATTGCTTACGAGTATGCTTTTTTGCGGTGAAGTATTTTGTATTATATGTTTAATTAAATTAACCATAGCGTACGTTTCCTAGGCTGATTATCCCGGAAAATTTTCGTCAGAAGATGCGTCAGCACCTTTGTAAACAAGGACGAAGTGCTACGAAATATCGTCAGTTAATTCAAAGTCACTTTAAGTCGAACTGTCTGACAGATCTGTGAAATACTCGTGTGTCACACGCAATCGCTAATGATGGGCATTTAAGACGTTTGCTAATTTTGCCATGTTTTGTTGTTATTTGTTACCTGTGTTGTGTTAGCAAACATAATTAATGAGATAAGATAAGACAACCGAGTCTTCTTGAGCTTAATTTGGAATTAAGGTCGATTTGTGTGAGATTGTCTAATAATATTCATTTACAAACATAATATTGAAAACCAAAGTAATGCTATCCCATATCAAAAATCATTGAAATAGTAGTATTGTTTCAAATCATTAAGAATGATTGAAATAGTTATGTTATATGCTGTGAGAAAAATTAAATTTTGACTAAATTTGAATATATGGCAAAGTGTAGGTACTTTACTGCTTTACTTCTCAAGTCTAAAAGTAAGAATGATGAATGCGGGTTAATGAAATTGCTCGATGCAGGCTTACAGTTTTGTTTGCTGTGAATGTGTATACGCATAATTTGATCTCAATCATCTATTTCCTTGGAATTATTCAAGCGTCTATCGTATCTTATCTTTTATTCGAGTTTTCTTTGCAAGTTTGCACCGGCGTCCTAAAATAGCGCGCTGCTGTGTCGCAAGGTGAACCGATGTCGGGTGTGTCTCCGAGGTATGACACACGGAGGCTAAGGATTTCGAGCAGACCGAACATACAAAACATCTAACAATTGGTATAAATAAAAAAAAAAAAAAAAAAAAACAAAATCAAAAATATATTTATTTTCAACAAGATTATAGATAATGTTGAATTCTCCTTTTAAGTTAGCACTTGTGTTAGGAGAATTAGCTCTCACATCCAAGTTATACACGGTTAAAAATAAATAGTTAATAGGGTATATCTAAGATTAAAGTGTACAATTTAGCCCTTATACTATAAGTAAATATAATATTAAGTAAAATCTAAGAATAAAAAGTTTCGTTCACAAAGAGTACATAGCAAGGTGACTGGAAGAGATCGCTATTTAGCGATAATACCGTCTATTGTTTAGCTCTGCCTGTTAATTTCATGAATCTCATGTTGTTCTTTTTATTCCTTGATGTTAGAGGTGTGCAATAAAGAGTATTTGTATTTGTAAAGGTGGTTTGAAAACTAAACCAGAGTGGAAGGAAACGGCCCTTAAAATATTTATTTATTTTAACTATTACAATGTATATTATGATAAAAAAAAAAAAAAAAGATATTGGTAAGCCTATTAATTTTATTATAAATCCTTTTAGATAGAACAATAAATTGTCTCCCCGCAGAGGCAGTCCTAGTCGTTGGTATATTAATTACATTGTAGAGATTTCGTTTTCTTAATAGGACCGGATCGGGTATAATAGTTTTATGGGTTTTTAGAATACAATTTAGAATAAATAACTGCCTAACTGTAAGCACATCCACATCTCGGTAAACGTTAGCTGTACAATATCTCATTTTTGACCTAATAGTACTTTGAGGATGTACCTTTGTGCGCGCTCAAGTACCATTATTTTATGTTTGTGAGTACCTCCCCAGATTGGTAGACAATAAACTATGACGGATTGTACCAGAGACTTGTAAATATAAACTAATAATTCCCTGTCTGCACGAGGTCTAATGTATTTAAAAAGCCATATTAGTTTACGAACTCGATTGGCGGTTGCCTCAATTTGTTGGTCCCAGGAGAGGAGCTGGTCTATATGAACACCAAGGTACTTAGTGGAGGCAACATGATTGAGGCTGGGGCAAATGCAGTTGTTACTAGTTGGAAGGGAACAGGTGTGGGCTGTGAGACTTAGCTCGTTATGAGGTTGTGTACAATTTCGGACGGAAAATGTTATGTAATTAGTTTTTTTAATGTTTAACGTGAGAAGATTAGTTTGTAACCATTTTATAACTTTGCATAGACCAGCCTCAGCATGAGCATACACATCCTCCCAAGTATCACCATCAAATAACAATGTAGTATCATCAGCATAAGATATCACAAGCCCATTGGTCAGTTGGATATTGGTGAGATCGTTAATGTAGGCCAGGAAAAGGGTCGGCCCCAATACGCTACCCTGTGGAACTCCAAACTCTGTCGAGAACTCATCCGCGCTATACACTTCATTAAGTTTGACTCGTTGGGTCCTATAAATAACTCTGAGGATAAATAACTCTTAGGTACAAAATTCGAAGTTAGTTTAGTATAGCAACGTCTGAATGAACGAACGAATTCGAACTTTGAATTACACATGGAATATGCACGAACATACCAAGAGTTTTATGGATATTTTAATGAGGTTCTTAATATTTTCACGACTAACGATGTAAATATTCTAGTTTTGTGTCACAAAATGTGTGTACCTATGCATCTTTAGTGGGAATTCTTCGGACCATGCGGCAAGGGGTAGAGTCTTTTATACTTACACCTTGAGATAAGTATTAAGTAGTTGAAACCGTCTTAAGCCTTTTTTGCCTGTATTTCGGTCTCACTGCTGGGAAAAGTCCCTTGGATTTTCACAGGTCTCTGTTTGATGTCACTTCCGACAGGTTGCTGAGAAAGGCGTCCAAGTGATTCCGTTATCCCCGTCGGTGCCTGCCCTGTCTGCATTATCCATCTTGAAGCGCCCACTTAGTGGCTATGCTGTTTCATCTTTCCGGGTGCATGGACCAGTAGCTCCTTCAGGCATTTTTCACTCGACGATCGACTTCTTTGTCTTGTCTGCTGCTGAAAGTTCTGATTGCTTAAACAGCCTAGCTGGCCCACGTAAATATATATATCTGCCCGTGTGCCACGATAATTCAGTGAATAAAGGATTTTGACCTTACAAACGGTCCGGTAGTTTTGAATTTTTGATATGTTGTCTAGGATGGTTAGTCAGTGTTTAAAATGCAAAATGCACAATTCCCCCCCTCCGCGCCCGCCGCCATATTGAAAAAACCGGCACTTTCTTCATATTTCTGCTCATATCTTCCTTTAGGAGCATTTTAGCTAGAAGAAAGCTTCGACAATGTTATAGAGAGTTAAATTTACTACATTCTCCATTTTATATTTTTTTTCTAGGACAGATAGTTACAGAGATATCCACATTAAAAAAAACGTAAAAAATCGCATGCTCCTAACGAAGATATAATCCAGAAGTTTGTTTTTCAGTAGGAAATTGCGATTTTTTACGTTTTTTTAAATGTGAATATCTCCGTAACTATCTGTCCGAGAAAAAAATAAAAATAAAATGGAGAATGTAGTAAATTTAACTCTCTATAACATTGTCGAAGCTTTCTTCTAGCTAAAATGCTCTTAAAGGAAGATATGAGCAAAAATATGAAGAAATTGCCGGTTTTTCAATATGGCGGCGGGCGCGGAGGGGGGGAATTGTGCATTTTGCATTTTAAACACTGACTAACCATCCTAGACAACATATCAAAAATTCAAAACTACCGGACCGTTTGTAAGGTCACATATATATAGTACTTTAGTCTCTATTCACCGTATTACGACCCTACGGCTAATGCTGCTGATCATTACTTATGTCTTATTACAATTCATTCTTCCTCTAACTTGTCCAATTTGAAGACGTGAGTTGTTCAAATCTTTTTAGCATTAGAACTAATAACAGCTCATTTGCAGAAGAAGCAAAGAGTCGGGGAAGCGAAGATTTGAAAGCCGATTTAGAATATTTCAATTTTAATTGTTCTTTGTAATTGAGGATTTTGTCAATTGTCACCAGTACCTAAATTAAAAAAAATTAAAAACCACGTTATATATGGACCATAAATTTGTTAAATTACCTACGCGTTAAGGCTTTGTGATTAGGGTGTTCCTTTATCAGAAGATAAAGGATTATATTTACCCTAATTTGGGGTGCCAAGGTCCAACTGACCAGTTAAGTGAACTAAGGAAGAACTTTGGCCGAAAGGTGTCATGTTCCAGTGTTGCCGCGGAAGGCTACCTAACATCAGGACTTACGCGACTTCGCAGACAAAAAAGTGATTGTAAAGTATATCTACGTATGTATGTTATTCTATACGGTTATTTGTCTAAGATGGGTCATAAAAATAAAGCTTTTCAATTTCATCTTACTCGTCTATTTGTCCGTCCGTGTGTCTCACAGATTAGTCACCCGGCCTTCTAGTAAAAGATAACTCAACATTACCTAGGCCGAATTAATTATACCCACATAAAAACCACGCATGCGTGTCATGCCTACGTTTATATGGGTTCCGTCGGTGCAGTAAGGATGCGGTACGAAGTTGTTGGTTGTACGTGGTTGTACGAAGAAGTTGGTCTACGGAGAGGAGTTGAGCCCAAAAAAAGTTTACTCTAAGAAGAAGTTATTGCAAGGAGAATATAAAGGGATTCTTTTTTTCGTGAGGCAATTTGTAGGTAGGTACTAGCAATAAAGTATTTTGTTAATTATTTATGGACCGAAAATTTATATTTTTTTTGTTTAAAATGTCCTCTGGAGGAAACCTAGAATTTAAAAACAATTTTAGCTCAAAGCACGGAACGATCATTTTATTTATATAAAGGGGCTTTAGCGGGAATGTTGGCAAGACAAATCTCAAATCAAATATTGGCAAAATATTGGTAATGCTCAAAATATTCTTTCTTCTCTTTATTTACCCAGATTTCAGGTAAAAGGTATGTTTTGAGGTTAGTAAGTCATTTACTCAGTAAGGTATGTTAACGGTAGACATACTTCAATGACTCAATGACTAATTTTCATTTACTGCTGTACCTTTCGCTCCGCCGCTGGCCGTTGCCGCTAGTCACGCAATAGTTTTCACCTCACCAGCTCAAACATGGCGGCTTCACTGCGACATAAACATAACAGTGAACAAAATGCAATTTTGTTTCGAGCGTGAGTAGAAAGTAGCTTTTTAATTTTTTAATTTTTTGACTACGTATTGTCATTTCTCAGCCACAGGTTAATTATAAAATTCGAATTTCGATGCACTCTGTCTCTTTCATATCGATATGAAAAAGAGAGTGATAAAGAAATATCGATTCGAAATTCGATTTTCGAATCCGACTTCGAATAAGAACACGTTCCGATACGCGTTATACCAAAAAATAAAAAATAAAATACCCGAAGAAGTTTTTATTATAAAATATTGTTTTTAACGACCGAATGCTTAAATAATTGTGTCTTTTATATAAATCAAATAGAATATTGTTTAAATAAATAAGATTTTTCAACTTTATACCTACTGTACCAATAATTTATGACTTCACCAATTTATCATAGACGCAGTTCCGAAACCTCCTTAAAAAAATCTTGTTTAAATTGTTATTTTCTTTTGTATTAATTTTGTTTAGTCCTATTACTGTTAGCCGTGGTTACCTATAATTGGATAAGCATCCTGTTTGTCATTTGTGTACTTTTACTATGTTATAGTCTGATGTGTTATCTGTTGGTAATCCTTAAATAAATAAAAAAAAAAAAAAAAAAATTACGAGTTAAAATATCAATTAGACTATAAACAAAATCTCGTATATAATAAATAAACACGTAATGTATCTGCTCAATCTTCCAATTTGATCAAATAATGACAACTATGGTGGTCGTGAGGGACTAGTACAGTGTTGGAACGTATTGTTTCAATTTAAATATATTTTTATAGGTATCATTTCAAGCAGCGGGTATCTATTTTCTTATTAATAATGTCATTGTTTTGCATCTCGTGCCTCAAAATCAGCACTCGCAACAAAAAACAACTTTGCTCTCTTGTTGCACAAATAACTATTTCACAACTGCGCGCACCAGTCCATCTCCTCCTAGTGCTGTTGTTCAGTCACGCCCCACGACCGACTGCGTGCCTTTTTACACAAACTACCAATAAAATACAGTTCTCAGGCGGCTTATGCGAAGATCAAAAAGAGATGTTGTATTGTATAGGGCGCTAATTCGAGTGTTATTTGACATATCGCCATACGTTTATATGAGATTTACCTGAGACATAGTTATGTCTCAGGTTAAATCTCAGGTATATCGCCTTTAACTGTGTCGATAAAGCGATGTTCGCGTTTTGAACTGCATAAAGTGATATTTCACCTTAACGGTCAAGTTAAGTCAGCGCCTGATATGAATGGCGTCGCATATAGAGGCGCAAACTTAACAGTACCTAACACGACAAGGAGGGTTTCTCCGATGTTCGAAATTCAAATTTCATAATCCGTGCCGCTCATACAAACATTGTGTGACACGAGATCGAGAGGGATGGCACAGTAAAAACTTCGAATTTCGAACTTCGGAGTAACCCTTTAGTTTGGCGTAGTGGCGTCATCCTGGATATATCGCCCCGCCCCTCTCCGAGATATCAAAGATTTATAAATGGAATTAGGGCCCAGTTTTTGTCCAGTTTAACCAAAACATTGATTTTACTAAAGATCAACGGGACTCTAAGTAGTAGGGTACGGTACACCCATGTTTGCATGTCCAGTAATGATGTAGAATGTAGATCGTAAAGTTTTTGTGCCATCGGTGTACCATGTCGCCATGTATAATATTCAAGTAACTTAAATATTCAATTTACTAATTCAAATCCTTGACTTAAATAATGTATAAATAGTAATGTAGGTAAATAGGTAAGTAGCGTATGTTTCTTATTTATTATTGGAAAACTTTTCTTTTTTTGACATCAAGTTGCCTACCTGTTACATGCTGAAAAGAAAATGTTTTGATTGACCCGAGGGTTGTACTTGTGCTTTAATATAAACTGTCGAAACATTAGTAATTCAATCACCTATACAAACAGTTAGTAGGTTAAAGGAAAGCATAGCTATTCACAAAATGTGTGTCCGTTGCTGCGCGCCGTTAGAAGAGTTCGTCGCCATTTAAATGTAACCCCTTCTTCTATCTATTTATTTCAGCCTTTAGGTTGTCTGTCTTTGTAGTTCGGACGTAGGCCTCTTCTAAATGTTTCCATCTCTTTCTGTCTTTACTTTACCCTCTCTCATCCAGTTTGTTCTGACTACTCGTTCGCCTTCTGTCGTCTACCCATCTCATCGGGGGAGACCTCTGCCTCGACTGTTTTCCCATGGTCGTCATTCTAGCATCTTTCTGGTCCAATCCCTATGATCCATTCTGGGTATGTGCCCTGCCCATCTCGGTAGATCAACGGAAGAGGTCCAGTGTCCAATTCTTACGACTTATCAATTATCATTTAAATCGACCTAACTAGTCCTAAATTGTGCCATGGGTTAGTACCCATGGCACAATGTGGTCTAGTGACCACGATAATATCTATACTATTATAAAAATCTAGATTAGTATCGAAAATCAGTTTTCCATGAAGAGGGGTCAGGAAAATCTTAAATCGTCATTTGTTTTGTAAGGGCGCGCGGCGGCCAGGCCCGGCCATCTGTTTTCATAGTTTCCTTTATCCTCGCATCACGCCGAAACGGCTGGACTTAACCAATTTCACCAAAACCAAAACAGCCGGCAAAGATCGACGGCAACATCTCGACACGTTGGGAAATCGATATTTTAGCGTTAACAACGTAAGTATTTAGTATAGCGTTCACAATATTAATAAAAAAAATTGGCAGCATGACAAATGAAATCTCTATATCGATAATATAAAATACATTGACATTCAATGTCTGTTAAAATCACCAGACATTAGGTCCAAACGCTTAGGCTTTAAACGACAAGTATAAGCATAAAACAGTATCTTGACATTCTTGATGATTTTGGACGTGGCGGGTTGGTAGGTCTGGTCTGGTCTTGGTCTCCTTAGCGATCCTCTTCCATTTTGCTCTGTCTATGAACTGAACTGTTCTCTCCCTCCCTTCTCTAAATTATTCTTGCCCATGCACCTTAAATTCTTCGCTATACAATCGATCCACATCGCTTCCCTGACCTTCCTCTGAGCCTTTCTTGTTAGGGATTCCACTTGGACATAGTTTTGACAGCTATGCTATCATTCATTCTTACCAGGTAGGTACCTATCCTGCCAACCTTAGCTGCTATACCTTGCAGAAATAAATGATTGCTTCTTTATAGTTACATTAATTAACTTGAATACAGAGGTTGAGTATTGAGTGTTTTTTTTAAATATTGTTTTAAATCACTTCAATCAATCAATCAGGGAAGGCCTATATCACAGGTTACAAATTTAGGTGTCCTGTACCTAATGGATGATGTGGGCTGATCATGTTTGATATAATAAAATAATGCTTAATACAAGTCGGTTGTTTTTTTAGTTGTTTGAGGTGTTTGTACGAAGTTAAGTTAGTGTATTGTATTGCTTCACTGTGCTAAAAGCCTAGAAGCTGAGTCATAGGGGGCAAAAACCAGCACGACCGACCGTTAAGTGCCCGTACGTGTTTGGTCGCGCCTAATGACTCAACAGGCCGGGCGGAGCTTGCTAAATAAAAGAAATCTGATAGTACACAAATACACACATGTTACTAAAAGCCTCTAAAAGTAGGTACCTACATCTGTACTCACAAACGGTATTGAAAACCAATTTTGTTTGGGGAGAGGAGTGATTATGATTGCGGGGTAAAGCTTAGCATTGATTATAATGCCATGTACCGATTTGGGATATCTTTAGGACCTCATCACGCTGAAACGGCTTCATGGATCTTAATCAATTGATTGTACATCGTTGGTTGGATATCCACAGATAGTTATAGGATACTTTTTACCCCATTACGGCTAACAAAAACGATGGGTTACGATGAAAACAAAATTACTAGATGCGCCTAGGGGGCCGACGAGTTCTTGAGTGACCATGCACCGGACGATGCAGGCGTGGTGACGCTCGTGACAAGGGGGATTGATAACCAGGTGATGAAAGCTAGAGTCCGCCGGATACATGTGGCGCAAGGTCTATCATGGTGGCGGTCTTTGGGGTAGGGGGAGTTTTATGTCTAATACTAACAATTTTTTGGTTGATGCAGCCTAGTAAGCCGGGTTACGCAAGAAGATGATGAATGATGATGAAAATGGCTAGATGCTAAGTCATAATCAATATTATTCAAATCAGATCGATAATTTACACTAATATTTCAAAATACGATTATGGGATATTAAAGTGTGTTTTATGTTATTATTAGGTACTTATTATGTTAATAAATACATATAGGTTCATACTATGAAAAAAAACTCATTTTGCTCCAACGAAATTTGTTGGAACGCTATAGTACTATCAAGTAACGGACTTAACTTCCCTTTTCAGAATGTCGGCTTCCGATAAAAGTTTTTTCAGTCTTAACTCGTGACGAATATGCTACAAGGTAATATATTTTGTAACTTTACAATGCATTATTATTATTATATCTCAACGTTGCTTGCCAAAAAACGTAAAGCCGCTACCCATTGTTTTTAATTTTAACCACGTGTGACGGTTGTAATTAATCGTCCAAGTCGTGCCAAAAGTGGGCAGGCACTTCCCGGGCCGAGTTAATGAACAGGATGACTAATTCTGTCGACAACATTCCTTATCATAAATACTAGATCTTTACCTCAAGAGCAAGAGGTTACTTATTACGCGTGTAGACTTTTTTTTGAAGTAGCATTCGATCTAATTTTTATACGGACCAAATGTCTATCTATAGGTAGATATGGGACGTTTAGAGTACTCCTGAGAGTCCGTGATACCTGTATTATAAATTGCGTTTAATAAAGTTTATTTTACTGATCATACATGTAAAGTACATATCATATATCTAAGAGCACGGCAAAGGCTTAACGGACCGATTTACAGTCTGACCAAAAAGAGTAGAAATTAAAAGTGGCACTACTGTAGTGTCGTCTCCTTTTTCTTAGATTGATTAGAAAGGGACGACACTACAGTATTGCCACTTTTTAATTTCTACTCTTTTTGGTCAGACTGTATATAACGGCTCTGTTGAGACCGGTTAATTAAGTAAGACGTATAATAAAAGGTAGAAAGAAACATTTTCTAACCTTTTTTATTTTTTTAAAGCTAAAGAAATATCTGTATTTTTTTTCTTTGAATTTGGGGGTCATACATTCCTCTAAAAAACAAGCTTTTTGAAAATGTTCCTCCCATTTGTATTTTAATATTATTTGCGCGAAACGTAACACAAAACATGTGACATTGACATTTCAAATGTCAGATAGACGTAGACTAGACGATTTATTTTATTTAGATTGTTCCGTCTCGTGTTATCTGTGTATGCATTTTCATAATAAAAGAGTGTTTTAACATTGTAAATATAACAAATATCTATCAGTTTTCACTTAGAGTATAATGCGATACCATCTACCTTCAGTATTATTGGTCCTTACTATAACTTTTAAGCCTGTTACAGTGATATAAGCTGCACATTAGTTATTAAGTTTAAATCAGTGTACATTTATTTTCTTGTATGGAATATTTTATAGATCACGCTTTGATACTAATAAACCGGAACATCGCCATCATTTCTTAATAAATGTAAGTTCCTTTTCCTGCTCCAAAATAAATCCAAATGAGTTCATGGTCACAAATCAATAAACAATATAATATTCATTGTTTCTAACATGATTAAAAAGTGGAATATTATTATAAATTTAATTATTTAATTATTACAGGAAGTACTTCAAAAAATGTGTTAAAATAGGACGTGAATATGTTTATTAAAATGTTGAATGTGTTAAACATTTAATAATGACGATGAGATCCAAAAATGTCCTTTCGTGCATATTTCTTCGACCCTGGCTAGGTGTGCCTTTCGGGATATGGATAGCGGTGTCGGTGGTGTATTACTGGTGGCTCATATCTCGGATAAGCATCCTGGAGACACAGAATAAAGTGCTATTAGTTGATTCCCGATTGGGATACCAAGTGCCCGATGTAAGTATATTTATTATTCTTTTGATTTTTGCAATCAAGGCTTGTTTTCGTAAGCCAATACGTACTTCTGTGATGAGTCTCATGTCCTTTTGAAATATGTGAGTCAGTAATTTCATGACAAAACTCTCCTGAAATTTTATTTACTTAAATAAGTAGGTATATGTTCTGTTAATAGTTTGTTTCATACATGGTTGTCATACAATTATTATTATGTTGAATTATGAAGATTCTGATAACAATTTCAAATTAGCTTTAGGACTTAAAAAAGTCTTAAAATTTGTGTACCTCTGAAGTCACATAATTCAAAGCCCTTTTATTTTTTCTTTATTGAGCTTTTTTCATGTATATAAATTATAGCATGTTGTATAATTCAACATCAGTCAACACCTCTATTGCTGGATTAAATGTTTGAAGGCATTCTTTGCCAACTGTCAGGCCTAGTATTTTTTTTTACTGGAAGGTTTTTCTGTTTATTTAAAATGAATTCCTTTTCCTCATTGATGACAAATGCAATGGTTTGTTTTTAATGTTTTAAACACACATCAATAATAAAACCCAAACTAAGCAATGCTTGTACTAGGGGTACTAGATGACAATATACATAATATAAAAATGCATATATAGATAATAAATAGCCGTGACTCAGGAAGAAAATATTCAAATTTATCACTCAAATATTTGCCCTTGACGGGATTCGAACCCAGGACCGCCGGTTCAGTAGGCAGCTGTACGACAAACTGCGCCGACTGCGTCATCAAAACCTAACAACTAATGAAACCTATGAAAGATTGAGTTAACCTGAAAGATGCTGACTCATCTTGCTCAAAATTTCTGGATTTTATAATTCCATTCAAAGCTTTGGTATCCAGATATCAGACTTAAAAATAAATCACATATCATTTGAAAATGTTAGTTACCAAAAGTATACTTTAAGGCAACTTATTTAAATTAGTATGTGTCTAGATTCCAGATGCAACGGGCACTCTCTGCGAGACCATCCATGTGGCAATGGTCTGCATGAGCAAGTGTCCCCGGCTCATCGCGCCCATGTTGAAGTCGCTACTGCATCATCGTCAGAACCCAGTGCACTTCCATCTGATTGTTGACTCTGTATCACAGCACACTATCAGTCACCTGTTTGAGACATGGGACCTACCGGATGGTAAAGATAGCTATATCTATAATGGGATTAAAAAATTAAAATTAATCTTTGATATAAATATACAATACCAAGCACGACTGAGGCACCATGCGCTCTGGCCCACGAACTGACTATTCTACATTTATTATTACACAGTGAGGGCACTGCAAAGTATATTCCACATGACAATTTCCATTTCCAATTGAATGAATAAAAATATAGGTACGAGTACTTATTGTGCAAAACAAAACTTGCTGTAGAGTATAGGTCTAGTGAAGAAGGCTGCATTTAACCTAACTTTCATTATAGTTATGTCAGAACATATAAGTTTGACATTATATAGTTCGAATCACATTTGGTAAGCGAATCCCATTAGCTTTGTACCCGATGAACAATACCATTATCTGTATTGTTAGCTGCGGCCACAACTGCCACTTCAAAATGTAAGGCGTTATAAGTGCAAATTACTTTTACACTAAATTAGTCTTTAAGTCAAACGAAATAAGGTTTACTCTTAAACAAAGAGAACACAGATGTTGGTCACTTCGTAAGTGAAAGAGCAGTGAAGCTCGTTTCGATGCTTATAAGACAATAAAGTGACCAACATCTCTGTTCTCTTTGTTTAAGAGTAAAACATATTTCGTTTGACTTAAAGACTAATTTAGTGTAAAAGTAATTTGCACTTATAACGCCTTACATTTTGAAGTGGCAGTTGTGGCCACAGCTAACAATACAGATAATGGGTATTGTTCATCGGGTACAAAGCTAAGTGGATTTGCTCAGCCAAAAGAATTACTTCTATACTATCCTCGAGAGTAAGCACTATTCTTGGAATAAAAGTTTGCTTAAATCCAACCTAAGCGAGACTTAAAGAAGTCTAGGAACCATTTTATAATCTAGTCAGAAGGTAATTTGTCAACATGGTAGAATTTCTGTAATTCACATTATTATTTTATTTTTCAGTGCAATACACAACATATAACGCTATGACCGCCCTGTCGCGCGTAGCTTGGATCCCCACGAGTCACTACTCTGGCATATACGCGTTGGGCAAGCTGCTATTTCCAGACATCCTGCCGACCTGGCTGCGGCGGGTGATAGTGCTGGATTCGGACGTCACGTTCCTGTGCGACGTAGCCGAGCTGTGGGCCTTGTTCAGGAACATGACTGACCATCAGGTAGGTTCAATTTACAATACATATTTCAAAATGGCGGACATGATATCCGTTGGGTACAGATTGCAAAAATCGCATCAATTTTAGATTTCAAGGTGGTCGTAATTACTTTCTTGAAGATAAAAATAAAAATCTTCATGGATGTGGTTTTTTAGGTCTTGGAGTGATAATTTCAAAATGGTGGATTTTGCTATTGTCAAAAAAATCGCCAAGAGAGCAATATTTTTGGTTTATGGAGGTGTGGTGTAGGTTCTATAAATGACACTATTTTTTCTAAAATTTGATTCATATATAAGTTTTTGTTTTTTTATCAGATCATATCTAAAACGAACTTTATTTCCAGTTTATAGGCCTGGTGGAAAACGAGAGCAACTGGTACCTGAACACAGAAATAAGATGGCCGGCGCTCGGCCGAGGCTACAACACCGGCGTAATGCTGTTAGACTTGAAAAAAATCCGCTCCACCACAGACTGGACGACTCTATGGCACGACGCGGTCAACGACAATATAGACCGGCTGAAGACAACCGCGCTGGCCGACCAGGACGTAATCAATGCTATACTTAAGAAGACACCAAAGATTGTTTATAATATTAGTTGCAATTATAATGTACAGATGTCTACGGAGACGCTGGCGAAGAGTTGTTATGGGGAGGATGTAAATAATGTTAAGGTGAGTCTCTGTATGAATCCTTTAGGCTGCTCTTTCACTTGGGCTAAGGTCACAGAATACATAGTACCTACCTACTACATACAGAATGGACACGCACCCACCCGCACTGAATCGAGTTAGCTCAGCCCGCAGGCACTGTTGGCTGCGTAGATTATTTTGTACTATGCATAGGTGGACATTAACTCGTGAAATAGTGAAGGTGATTGATGATGATAATGTTGGTGGTGATGATGACGATGGTGGTGGTGATTACGATAATGATGGTGCTTGTGGTGAATGTCTAAACTACCACCACTACCACCGTCACCATCACCACAGAGGCACCCCTGTGTGTCTTACACGCACACATTGACACTGACATTCGAGATTCACTTTTTGGTTAACAGCTAACCGGTAAAAATTGGTACCGATAGGATTAGGTAGGTACTTAGCGCCACTCGGTCTTGTCGGATTTATTCCTTGCACGCCAGTTATATACCTAGCTTAGCTCTTGTGGAAAATCAGCCATAGGTGCGCAAATGCTTATTGATTTCCCTTAACACGTTTTTAAACTATTTTTTAAGTTTATTATTTTCGGACACGTCCGGGGAAGAAATGCGATTTACGCCAAATGTCCGGTGTTTTTAAGTCTTTTTCTGGATTCGGCTAATTTAGAGATGGCAGCCCTAATGACAACTAATGTCCCTATTTCGTTCCTGTCATCGTTTACCCGAAAATTTGTTCTCTTTCCAGATAATCCACTGGAACTCCCCGATGAAGTACGCCGTGAACATTCGCGACGTGGAGTACTTCCGAAGCATCCACCTGTCCTACGTCAACTTCGACGGCAACCTGCTTCGCGAAAAGCTGCACCGGTGCAACCACACAGAAGCAGTCACGTTGCAGGTACAGGGCAGTATTATGTAGAGCCTAACAAGCGTCCGTCCGGCCCTTATCTTATCTATCTATCTATCTTTGTCATTAACCAAATTCAAAACATTGTTTACCGGAATGTTGCTCAATCCTTCGTTCTTTTTGCGAAATAAATACTGAATCCTATTTTTTTTGAATTTCATCACTGGATAGTTTTGACTTTATTATGCAAAAATTACTTGGAATTTGCGGAATATTTAGTCCTGTTTCCTCTTTGTTTTACGTCAGTGACATTCATTGACTTTCAACGTCAGTTACTAAAAACGACGACGACGCGGTTGGCTCGGTTTGTAGAGACCTGCCTACTGAGCCGGCGGTCCCGGGTTCGAATCCCGGCCAGGGCAATTATTTGTGTGATGAAGTATCTATATAAGCACGTATATCGTCGTCTAGTACCCATAACACAAGCCTTCTTGAGCTTAATTTGGGACTAGATTGTGTGAGGTTGTCTGATATTTATTTAATTGGTCGTTGCCAGTGTAATAAATTAGTACCACTAAAAAACCGTAATATGGGGCTGAAAAACACCTTGTTTGGCTATATACAGTGAATGGCAACTGCCTATGGGTCCAACGCGTCCGTGGTTAGGCTACCTGTCTACAGAAGCAGAGTGGGGCGGAGATGCGTAAAATGCTCCAATCACATTTCTCAGCTTTAAATGCACTTCTTTTAGGCTTCAGAAACGCGCAGCCTGATTGGTTCATTTTCTTTGCTCCGATTCTTAGGACAGGCAGCCTCAGACCTACTTACCTAAGGGTAGAAGGACCCCGAGACTTTCTAGTCCCAAACTAAGTAAAGCTTGTACTATGGGTACTAGACGACGATATAAATAATGTATAAATACATATATAGATAACATCCATGACCCAGGATCAAACATTCGAGTTCATCACACAAATATTTGCCCCGGCCGGGATTCGAACCCGGGACCGCCGGCTCAGTAGGCAGGTGTCTACAAACTGCGCTAACCGCGTCGTCAAGTGTGAGCTTACCGAGCGTATATAGAACCCTGTTTCTACAGATTCGTATATTTAAGGACTTCTGGACACCCTTCAATCTTCATTTACTTTTGAAGATGAAAAATCTAATCAATCAAAGTCAATTTTTCATAAAACTGAGCTAAATACTCAATAAAACTCGTAATATTTACAAATGACACAATTTCTTTCCTCAAATCCTCCAACAACCTTCTTTTGTATCGGGTATAATAATAGTTGCGGACAAAACCTTCATACAAATTTTCACTTTACTTACTTATATTATAAAAATAAACTAATATAATAATTAAATGTTTACAATGAAGCGAAAATTTTTAAAATTTAATGGTTCGGACAGGATTCGAACCTGCGTTTCCAACGGCTTTCTGGGCCAACACGGGCGTCCTAACAACTGGACCACGAACCAGATGTCAGAGCCATTGAATCTTTCAACCAGTTGCTTCAACATGCCTTAGGGTGGCATCGTAGCGCCATCTACCGTAAAGATATATATAGACTTTATCGTCGGCACCATCGTCTCAAATTTGTTGAGAATCGATAGTAACGATGTGCTACCTGTCCTATCCTGTCCGAACCATTAAATTTTTAAATTTTTCGCTTCATTGTAAACATTTCGTTTACGTTAGCAGACGTTACTGCTTTAATAAAAAATATATATAATAATTTGTACGGATGATTTCAGAGTACAACCCCTAGTCGTTGTGCAAAATTCCGCGCCGCGCAACGGATAAAGCTGCGCACACATTTATACTATATGGACTACAGTTACAACAATGTAGACAACTTCGACGTGACACTTGTTCTACAGCTCTCTATGGACAGACTGCAATTTCTGGAGAGGCTAGTCAAGCATTGGGAAGGTTAGATATTTTACATAGTTACATTTGTATTGCCTCACGTCACATTTAGTTAAATTACATGTATAATTTGTTAGCTTATCAGCAGCGGATAAAAATTATAGTACAACTGAACGTGATACGTTAGCTTTATTTACCGCTTTGGAAAATGGATTCCGTTTTATCTTTTTCTTTTTGACTTCAGATTGTTGATAATTTAGACAACTTCGGCGTTGTACTTACGTTGTAGCTGCAGATTAACTGATGTTACTGGAGAGTCATATTGTCGGAATTGCTTCTTGTAAAAGGTCAAGTTCAAGTTTTGTATTGTCGGATAGGGTAGAATACCACGCACGCTGCTTAACTGCTTAGCTTAGGTCAAGTGCATTATACTTGCATTGTAATGAAGTGTATTTTTACACGGAGCAGGTTCTCGATTCGTCGACAATTTTTTTTTCTATTCCTGTTTTTTTTTGTGTGTTATCCGATTTCCCGAAGGCGACTGGACCAAAAATATTTTTGTTTATTAAAGGGGCTACCTATACTTCTAGTTGGTCTCATTGTCATCAGGTTAGTTTCTGATGATGGAATCCGGAAGAAATAAGGGATCTCTTCAAAAAATATAGGTACACCTATCGTGATTTGGGTATTTTTTTACTAACTCCAACAGTTCTCGAAAAGCACTACGCTTAGTTGACGTCGGTTACTTTTTAACCGACTTCAAAAAAAGGAGGGGGTTCTCAGTTCGGTTGTATGTTTTTTTTTTTTTTTTTTTTTTTTTTTTTTTTTTAATGTTTGTTACCTCATAACTCCGTCATTTATGAGTCGATTTGGAAAATTCTTTTTAGATTCATGAAGAGACATCTCAAGGTTGGTCCCATAAAATTTTGGTGAAGATCGGATGACGAGATCCATGAGGAATCGAAGGAATTCCTGAAATTTCATAGGCAGTCATAATATTTTTCATATATTTTCTAAAACTATTTAAGTATTTGCATATGGTAGTCATCATCTTCCAATGCTGAACTGATGATGGAAGGTACAACTCCTTAACGGTTAGGAGTTAGGAGATAATTAAAACGACATGCATTCCTTCAAGACCTCCCTGATCACCCCGCCATAAGTATTTCATATGAATCACTAAAAAGCGAAAAAAAAAAAATTTTTAACAAAAAAAAGAACCGACTTCAGTAAAACTAAAAATCCAAAAATAACCCGTTCAAGTACAGATTACATTTGACTCACCCTTTGAAGTCGGTGCCAAACCTCACGTAAACTTTAATATATAAATATAATAACAGTGGTTTGGGATCGACTTCAAAGGGTGAGTCAAATGTAATCTGTACTTGAACGGGTTATTTTTGGATTTTTAGTTTTACTGAAGTCGGTTCTTTTTTTTGTTAAAAATTTTTTTGTTAAATAGTGATAATATTTTATAGGGCCACTGAGCGCAGCGATATACCTTTCGGACTGCGATGTGGGAGTGCTCGAAAGTTTCATCAAGGACTTCTCTGATACACTCAGCACGAGGAATAACATCGGCTACCACCTGGTCTTTAAACACGAGTCCGTAAGTAAGACATCCGAGGAATGTCGTCTGTTCACAATCAAAAGTCAGTAAGTAACAAATACCTACTTAAGACAAAGCTCGTATCTCCGTACCAATCTACAAACTTGATACGACGTTTTGAAGACTAGTGACAGAAATTTTAGTGATTCAAAGTCAAAGTCAAAGTCAAAATATTCTTTATTCAAGTAGGCCTACACACGTTACAATAATTACACATAACATTGCTTGATTTTCACTAATCCCACGACACGTTATCATTCATGTAGTGCTATCAAGTCAGTTACGCTTCTAGGAAGTTTATTATAAAATCTTACACAGTTACCCATGAATGATTTTCTTATTTTATGGAGCCTAGTGGCAGGCACTGCGAGCTTATGCTTGCCATTATAATAAAATATAATCCTATCAGTACTTATGAAAAAAAAAGTGCGACCTTGGGTTTCTGTGTCACGCAAAGTGTACAATACAGACTGAATGAACTGAATAATTCAGAAGAGCTGTATACTGCCGTGCTTTACTTTAGACGGTCGTCTTAAAAGGCGACTTTAAGAGGCCTTATTCCTTTTAAAATTTATTTTTTTCATATTATGACGAATATATTGATAATTTCAACCAACTTTTTGAAGTGAATAATACTTTTTCCCGAGTTCTAGGTAGTAGTAACGTAGCTATTTCATGCTTTCATTGCGTGCAGTCGAAAATAAGTTGAAAAAACGAATTATCCACGTGAATTTTGACAATTTCGAGTAGTTTTTCGAACAAAAATTATCAATGAAAACTTCAAACTGCAGGTTTCAAATATATACCAATAAATCCCAAAAGCCCTGCTCTAGGTAGTAACATCAATAATATGTTAAGAAACATGTTTGATCATAGAGAAAAATGTCAAAACAATCAGCATTATAAAAGGAATAAGGCCTCTTAAAGGTCGCACTTTATATGGAGCTCCATAAACTAAACACGGAGTTCATCTCAGCGCTCTTTGCGTACACTTTGCGTGACACAGAGATCCAAGGTCGCACTTACTTTTTTTTTTTCGTAAGTACTGATAGGATTATATTTTATTATAATGGCAAGCATAAGCTCGCAGTGCCTGCCACTACGCTCCATAAAGTAAGAAAATCATTCGTGGGTAACGGTGTAAGATTTTATTATTTACCTTTACTCTAGTGAAGATATACTTCTAGTGAAGGTGGTCATATTCATTCACAAAAGTTGTAGTTTATCTCTCTCTCTCTTCGTTCCCTCACTGCTGAGGATCGTGACTCCTGGATTCCGTCAACTAGTTGTCTCCATCGGTTACGGTACAAGTTTATAATAGACGGATAAATACGCACCGGACGACGCAGCGTGGGTAGGCCCCCCACAAGGTGGACTGATGACCTGGTGAAGGTCGCTGGAGTCCGCTGGATGCGGGAGGCGCAGGCCGAGACCGGTCATGGTGGCGTTCTCTGGGGGAGGCCTATGTCCAGCAGTGGACGTCTTTTGGCTGATGATGATGATGATGATGATGGATAAATAAGTCCTGCATTGTCGTTCTAGATGCACTACCCCGTGAACTACCTCCGGAACGTGGCCCTCGAGCACGTGAACACGCCCTACGTGTTCCTGATGGACGTGGACTTTGTGCCAATGGCGGGGCTGTACGAACACCTGCGCTCCGCCATCCGGGTCGTGAATCCATATCCTCAGAAGAAGGTAGGTCTAGCTTTTTTACTTTCTCCAACATCGAAAATCCGTAATGATTTTTTCATCACACTTGCTCAAGGTCAATTAAGGGTTTACATGGTAGAAAAACGGGCGGTAAGGGATCATCCACATATTACGTCACACCGTAAGGGGGATGGGGGGGTCATACCAAACGTGACAGTACATGTTAAAGGTATAGCAAAAAAGCGTGACATAGGGGTGGGTTCAAAAAGTCGACATTTTGCGTGACGTAATATGTGGACGACCCCTAAGTCGTATATTACGCCCTAGGGTGGTAAGTAATTTTAGTATTGACAACTATTTATTATTGTTTTATTTCCTCCAAAGTGTGGTGAAAAACGTCGTACGTGACTCTGGTGGTAAAGAAATTCCAAACTGGTGTCATTAAAGCTTCTAATAGACACTCGTTTGTAATTCCTCGTTTACCACCCATGTTACGTAAATGCACTATTACGTCACCCTAGGCCGTAAGTAAATACCTGGTCATTAGCAAAGCCTCAGATCGCATATTCATGACTCGCCAAGCCACATACGCCTGCGATCTGGGACATTCACTAATTCACCGCCGTAGGTATATAATACTATTATTGTGACTATTCAGTGCCTCGTGGTAGCGGCGTTCGAGACGCGCCGATACCGGCTATCCCCGCCGCGCAACAAAACCTCGCTGCTTGCGCGTCTGACGGCGCGCCGTAACGCGGACGTCGCGCCTTTCCGAGCGCTGGAGTGGCCGCCCGGCCACCGCGCCACCAACTACACGCGCTGGGCCGAGGCCACGGCGCCATACGAGGTCAGGCTCTATCTCTGCAGGCGACTGCTTAACTAACTCTTACCCAGTGGCTCTTGCACTCGTCATATCAGCCGATAGACACGCCGATACCGCCTATCCCCACCGCGTAACAAAACATCGCTCCTTGCGCGTTGCAACGCTGACGTAGCGCCTTTCCGAGCGCTGGAGTGGCCGCCCGGCCACCGCGCCACCAACTACACGCGCTGGGCCGAGGCCACGGCGCCATACGAGGTCAGGCTCTATCTCTGCAGGCGACTGCTTAACTAACTCTTACCCAGTGGCTCTTGCACTCGTCATATCAGCCGATACCGCCTATCCCCACCGCGTGACAAAACATCGCTCCTTGAGCGTCGCAACGCTGACGTAGCGCCTTTCCGAGCGCTGGAGTGGCCGCCCGGCCACCGCGCCACCAACTACACGCGCTGGGCCGAGGCTACGGCGCCATACGAGGTCAGGCTCTATCTCTGCAGGCGACTGCTTAACTAACGCTTCTACCCAGTGCCCCTTGCACTCGTCATATCAGCCGATAGACACGCCGATACCGCCTATCCCCACCGCGTAACAAAACACCACTCCTTGCGCGTTGCAACGCTGACGTAGCGCCTTTCCGAGCGCTGGAGTGGCCGACCGGGCATCGCGCCACCAACTACACGTGCTGGGCCGAGGCCACGGCGCCATACGAGGTCAGTCTGCAGGCGACTAGTTAACTAACTATCTTACCCAGTGTGAGGGGTCAGTTCATCATGTCAGTCGATAGACGCCCAAATGTCTCCCCCGATCTTCACTACAACGATCGATCGTGTGCCGTCCTGATCCATATTGCTGCCCGCGATCCTAAGCAGATTTTCGGTCCTCCTTGTTGAGGGTCCTTCCCACGCACCGTCTTCTGGTACGCGGTCGCCACTCAAGTACCCTTCTACCCCAATGGACACTGCCACTTAAGTTTGGAGGTGTCAGTTACTGCCTCAGGATCTATTAGCCGCCTGTACCGGCCACGCTACACCACGTGGCTACTAACGCATCCGATGAAAACCTGATACACGGGGCGGCTATTTCTGGGAGTTTCGCTAGTTAAGCATAGCAGTTTGAACAAAAATACATACATATAATCACGCCTTTTCCCAACGGGGTAGGCAGATACCACATCTTTCCATCTGCTACGGTACTGAGAGGGTTTCTGCTCGAGACTTCTCGAACTCGAGACAACTCGAGAGTTTCGCCTTCATTCAAGACGAGAAACAAATAGCCGACTCTCAAGACTCTCGAGTTCCGGCGAACACAAAATAAGGGTTAAAGTCAGGCTCGCCATTTTGCTGCTTTTAACAATGATAACGCCGCCCGCGCGCTATAAACACATGCAGCGGACTTCTCACTCGCACGCTTTGTAAAGTTTGTAGGTAACACCGCCGCCGCATACAACCAGTTAGTCGAAGGAAGTATGACATCCAATAAAGTTATCTATCGAAGCTTTGTCAAAAAGAGACGCATCGATCTTGACATCTGAAGCCATATTAAACGTGCTGACTGAGAAGTTAAATTCTATGGATGTTATCTATATATGTATTTATATACTATGTAGGTATATCGTCGTCTAGTACCCATAGTACAAGCTTTGCTTTGTTTGGGACTAGGTCGATTTGTGTAAGACTGTCCCTTAATATTTATTTATTTATTTATTTATGGCCATAGAATTTTTAGAAAATCTTATTAAATATTTAAGGCAGGCGAAATGTTAATTTGATTTCCTTAATCAAATACCTGCACGATCCTGAGGCATATTCTAGTAGTGACAGGAATTGCAGTAAAACTGCTTTAACAAACTTCACCGAAGGTTTTTATAACAGGCTTTTTCCGAGCAAGTCAACAACAACCTCAACCACCGATTGTCAAAGCAGCCAACCGGACGTGAATAAATTGGAAAAACAAGGCACCAGCAGTTTTGAGTCACTATTAAAAAAAAGCTATAAATAAAGTAGATATGATTCCAGCTGAGCGTGATCCACACCAAGTCACGAAAAGTTTAATTAGGAAGAAATTTAATGCCAGAATCTTGGGATCATTTCCGCAAATGACCGACCTTGGGTAGGGTTAGGTTAGTTCAGGTTCTAGGTTTTTAAGTTAATTTTAACACAGTGTAAATTTGAATATTTATGAGTCTACGGGAAAACGTACTCCTAATCTTGAGATGTTGCAATTCCATACTAAAGACTCGAGAGTCGAGACAACTCGAGAAATTGGAGTCGAGAATTCTCGAAACTCGAGAAAAAAAATGAGGCGAGAAACCAGAAACCCTTCCTGACATAGGTACATCTTTCGCTTCATCAACATTCATTAATCTCCTCATGCATGCTCGTCGGTTTAAAGTACTCTTGACATGCCCTTTTTTCTGAACGTCTCCAATCTGATCCAGAAACGGTCGTTTAGGCCATCCTTTTCCAACATTTCCATTCACAATTCACATTCGCCTTGTAGATTTGTTTCGTGAACAAAAATATAGGTTGAAATTATTTGACTTTATTTCGGAATATATTGTTACGAGCGTGGAGTTCGTATTCGATAGAAAAGTACAAATTAATCCACTAATTAAACACACACTTTATTACAAAAAATTACGCACACAAAATTCACACGAACTGTATTTAAAGCGCACTAAAAACGCTCCTGAAAACGCCTGAAAACGGGTTTTCAGGTTATGGCATCATCTGATAGAGGGTGCCCTGAAACGGACAGAAAACATGTTCCAGGCGCCTGAAAACAACGGCAACTTCGGTGAAATTTTGATCTTTAGATATATGATAGAGCAACTCCTGAAATGGCCTGAAATGACTTTTCAGCCCGCTGAAAACACTTCTAAAGCACTGAAATTGATGTTCAAAGTTTTTGACCTAACCTACCGGCGTAACAATATTTTCAAAGGGGCTATCACTATTTTATTAAGGTTTGAAAGTCTTCAATATTAACAGTGGTTTGTCAATTTTGTCATGCCAGTATTCAACAATCCTGTGATTTTCTTTCACAGGTTGACTGGGAGAATCATTACGAGCCTTACATCGTGGTACATCGTTCAGTTCCCAAGTACGATACCAGATTTTCCGGTTTTGGATGGAATAAGGTAATATGTTCGAGTTAATAGATACCCAATGACAAATAATTTGGCGCGCACAACGTAAAGAGTGTTGTGCGTTTGCAACTTTCTTTAAGTGTACGAATTATTCCTGTTGCCGCGGCAATGCTCTTGTTTCAGTTTCATTTATTTGGCCAAGCATCTTAAAACGTTACATTTAGAAAGTACAGAAAAAAAATGCATTATTAACTAAACTAAATAAGATACTATACAGTGCTAAAAATTTAGTTCACGTTCAGACAAAACTTACATTCTACGTTCATTGACTCTGTTTCAGCTTGGCCCAAAATTCTTTTGTACGTTAGGATGTCCAGTCGGCTGCCGACTATTCTCGGCTATAGGTCACATTTCTCAAACGATTGTAATGTTTTTTTTTTATAAACACTATAGCGCTACTAGTATAAATGTTTGAACAGACGGTTTCTGACAATCTAATCTTGTTCCTTCAGGGCCTTCCAGCAATCTTGTATGCCTAACTTTTTGTGTAAGCTGTTTATATGAGTATAGTAGGAACCGTTTTTGTACGCTGCGTCTACATACCTAAAACAGTAGTGAAGTGTGCGTGAAATAACAGATAGATGACAGTCGGATTTCAAAAATAACAATTACTATAGGTCAGGATTGTGGTTACGTTCCGCAGGTGTCGCACAGCGTGGAGCTGCGCGCGCAGGGCTACCGCGTGCTGGTGCTGCCCGGCGCCTTCGTCGTGCACACGCCGCACGCGCCCTCGCCCGCCATCACCGCCTTCCGCACCAGCAGCGAGTACCGCCAGTGAGTACAGTACCGCAGGTGCCGCACAGCCGTGCTGATGCTGCCCGGCGCCTTCGTCGTGCACACGCCGCACGCGCCCTCGCCCGCCATCACCGCCTTCCGCACCAGCAGCGAGTACCGCCAGTGAGTACAGTACCGCAGGTGCCGCACAGCCGTGCTGATGCTGCCCGGCGCCTTCGTCGTGCACACGCCGCACGCGCCCTCGCCCGCCATCACCGCCTTCCGCACCAGCAGCGAGTACCGCCAGTGAGTACAGTACCGCAGGTGCCGCACAGCCGTGCTGGTGCTGCCCGGCGCCTTCGTCGTGCACACGCCGCACGCGCCCTCGCCCGCCATCACCGCCTTCCGCACCAGCAGCGAGTACCGCCAGTGAGTACAGTACCGCAGGTGCCGCACAGCCGTGCTGGTGCTGCCCGGCGCCTTCGTCGTGCACACGCCGCACGCGCCCTCGCCCGCCATCACCGCCTTCCGCACCAGCAGCGAGTACCGCCAGTGAGTACAGTACCGCAGGTGCCGCACAGCCGTGCTGGTGCTGCCCGGCGCCTTCGTCGTGCACACGCCGCACGCGCCCTCGCCCGCCATCACCGCCTTCCGCACCAGCAGCGAGTACCGCCAGTGAGTACAGTACCGCAGGTGCCGCACAGCCGTGCTGGTGCTGCCCGGCGCCTTCGTCGTGCACACGCCGCACGCGCCCTCGCCCGCCATCACCGCCTTCCGCACCAGCAGCGAGTACCGCCAGTGAGTACAGTACCGCAGGTGCCGCACAGCCGTGCTGGTGCTGCCCGGCGCCTTCGTCGTGCACACGCCGCACGCGCCCTCGCCCGCCATCACCGCCTTCCGCACCAGCAGCGAGTACCGCCAGTGAGTACAGTACCGCAGGTGCCGCACAGCCGTGCTGATGCTGCCCGGCGCCTTCGTCGTGCACACGCCGCACGCGCCCTCGCCCGCCATCACCGCCTTCCGCACCAGCAGCTAGTACCGCCAGTGAGTACAGTACCGCAGCATATGGACGTAACAGCACGGGTTGTGGGAGATACACCACACCCTATTGAATGGCTTTAGAAGATCCCATCATGCCATAAAAGGTAAAAAAAAGTCGTTAGTATTAATCTAGTGCGTCGGATAAGGTAAAGTGGATTAATTACGTGCTGAAAAGTGATGTAATAAGCGGGCAAAAGGATTTGAGCGTAAAGGCGTGTAGCACGCGCGTTACTATATGATTGCAACATTGTATTGTATGAACCCTCCCTTGCGTTAAACTACTGCACCTGAAATCCCAAAATTACCTCTCGAGCTCCTGTCATTGTCACAACACTGTCTAAAAAACCTGCGTTTTTGAATCATCCGGAGCAACAGAAAATATAGTAAATACAGCACGGGGTTGCCACAACGTTGATATTGCCAGGTCAGAGGAGCTACAAGACGGGGTTTTGGTCTTTTATAGTATAAGAAGCTCCGCTAGTTATGCTACTCCGCCACGGTAAGCGACTCTTGCTGACGTCTTCACTGCTACGATTGGTTGATCGATATTGACAAATACGAGAGATGAGAATTCCGACGGACCAACTAGCGACCTTCACAAAGGAAGAGTACTGGCCGAATGGTGTCATGTTCCGGCGTTTCCGTGGACGGCTACCTGACACTTTGAACACGCGTAACACGTCGCTGTTGAAAAATGTGACCTAGTTTACTTACTTATGTTTTTATTATTTTGTATTTGATATGTATGTTAGTTTTAAGGTATGTATCTATGGGCCACAGTTGCCTGAAATAAATGTTTTCATTCATTCATTCAATACTCCCCGATCCCCCTGTCACGCAGGTAACCAAAATACATTCTAAAAGCCCTCGTTTATTTTCCAGTTGCCTGGCGCTCTTGAAGTTGGAGTTCATGGAAGATCTGCGGCGCAAGTACAATGTGACGCTCGAGGACAGCTTGCTGCACCTCGGGAAATATGAGGAGGAGAGGAGAAAGCCCGGGAGACTCAGAACCAAGGATACTGAATAACTCAAATGTGGTACAATACTTAGATCTCGTGAGAACGTATCGAAATGGCTGTTGAAATTTTTACGTTCACTCCCACATCCGCCATTTTGTAAAATATGTAAAAACTGAGATGACAAGAAGACACAAATGTATGTATGTATTTTTATTGGCCTGTAAAACCAGGATGTTCTTTCCCGCCTTTTAGGGTTCCGTGCTTTAAAATTACAGGCCTTTTTATGTTAAGATGGAATGTTGCTGCAACTGAGATTTCCAGATTCTTCTTATATATTATGGGCCTTAAAATACGCCATACGAACCCACGGTGCGCGACCTCAATCGTACTTCGTAGATTTTTATCTTGTCCGGATACTAAAATAGAAGATATTTTAATGAAGAAAGTAAGGTTATTATTGTCACTGTGACAACTGCGAAAAAGGTACATGTTTCAATTTCCTTGACTGTACATGCTAGATCAATAAAAATGGAAAGGTTATGAAAGAGTCCAAAAATATATATGTTTTTTTTAAATGATTGTTGGTATTTCGCGTATTATTAAAACGGCTAGCATTTTTATCATAGGGCTAACTGAAAACGTGTAGTTTAGGCTTAGGACTAAAGAAAAACTAAAACAGGATCGTTTTAACTCCCAAGGACAAAGTCACGGGTAAGTCTTAATGTAAGAGAATATGGAATAGATAGTGGAGTGTTTTTTTAAATGGTATAAGGGCAGTTGGGGTAAGTGCGTAATAATAAAAAAAAAACATTAAAATCAGTAGTGAAATTACGTCTTCTTTTCAGTTTTTGTCCAATTAAAAATAGTATAATGTCCAAAAGTTAGCGGTAGATATTTGGTTCTGTGTATTTTTGAATGTGTGTTAAGTGGTTTTAATTATGCAATTTATTTTAACCATTGTCAAACACCGTATTTACGCAACTATTTGCGTGGTTATAAGATGGTAGTAGTATTACATCCGTATTTTTCGATATGATAGGAGCGCTTGCCCCGCTGGCGGACTTGTACCGACTGATGTTACATCGTCGTTGTAAAATATACAGTTTTTGATAAACCCAGGCTGTGAAAATGTCCATGTGAAATTAACTAAAAACTGGAGTCATAACCCTTTCTTAGATGTGTTGGAATAAATTAAAATGTGGGGTAAATACAAAAAAATACCATCATCTTTAACAACTTCTGAACATTGTATGCATGCATAACGTTGTTATGGTTTCTGTTGTAATTTACATAAAATGTATCTGGTAGCGGAAAAAATCTATCATGTTGAAACAGTGTAATTTTAAGATTAATATCCAAGAATGAGATCCGAATGACAATTGCCAACATTGTAATAGATGACTGATGTACAATTATGTTTGTATGTAAAATTATTATTTTGTTTGGGACTTTTAAATAGTACTGAATTTGAAATGACAAAAACGCGCACAATATGTCTTACTTACTTAAAGTGAAGTGGCCAGTTAAAATTTTGTTCTAAAATCTTTTACGATGTTAAAAGTGTGGCAATGGTATGATAGATTTTTTATCGCTACTTTATTTATAAGTATGTCTAAAGAACGATATTGCTATGATTTTTGTCACTTAGTGTAAGAATAAGTATCATGATCATGGCAATTGATATTTTAATCTACACCAAGTATTATTTTTACAAAGGCTCATGTAAAAGAGCAGACAGGCTACACAGTGTTTACGAAATATTATATTATTTGTTGTACGTTGGCACTTTGCTATTTTGATAATCTAGGAAGTATAAGCCATTTTAGAAGGGGCGTGAACTCGTCATGGGGGCTTACATTAGGTACAACGAATTCAATCGCTCGATCTAATCCCGTAATGTATTCCGTCAGTTCAGTCTATAGTTCTTGATTGTCAGTTAACTGTCTAATCAATAGGCTTCTTGAACCATTTTTGAAATATACTTGAAATTATTAATAATTAGGTCACTAGCACAAAGAAAATTTTATTGTATTTTTTATTGAGTTAGAGAGCTAAATATTGTTAATTGAAAAGAGAAAAGAACATATTTTCAATTTCAATTTGTTCAGCCGTCTTCTACTTACTGAAATATATATATTTAGGATTCCTATGTCAAATACTATATGCAATAAACATTAGTTTAAACAATTTAACATGAGTCAACTAGCCTATTACGAGAGAATGATTGTGTAACCCTCTCGGACTGACTGTCAGTACTGGTGAAAATTGATAAATGACAGTTAAATGACACACACTGACAGTCCAGAAAGGTGAACTGAACTGACGCCAGAGTTCACAATCATTCTCTCGTCATTCTGACCACACTGATGGATTGAACTGACGCCAGACCGACCGTGTAACCGCGTATAGATAATGTTAGTCATATTTGCATACGCGTTCACGCCCGTCGAAATGAGCTTTAAGTCTTAAGTACAATTTGGCATTTCAGTAATGAACGTCAACAACACTAATATTTAGCAGTGCAGTGCTACTACTAATTCATTGAACTAGGTGTCAATGCAAGCCGATATTGCCCCAAATCAATGTTAGAAAAATAAATGACAATTATATTATATTTTTTGATATCTAGTTATTATTAAGCTGTTAAGTTCCAAAGAAACATTTGAAATGAAAGTTAAAATGATTATAACTGTTCGTTGTAAGAGAGATCGTTATGTATATCTATTATTGTGAGAACATTTGATGCGAATAGTCAGTCTTGAGTGGCATGTAAAGCAAAACGAATTCCAGTGATGGATATGACACCGTATAATTGTGACTGCCGTTAGTTTATAAGCTAATTAGTGAGATTATAAACTGACAAATATGTTAGGTTAGTTTATAATTTCACTAGATAAATTATAAACTGGCGGCTTTCACAATTTTAACGTGACAGATATATAATAAACCAAAAAGAAAAGCGAGAGAGTGAAGACATATTTATTCAAGTGGCTTTCGTATCAAATGTTGGTTCTTTGTATATTATTGATACGTGCACTTAGTCATTTAGGTAATTTTTCGTATTGCAATTTGTTATATTATTTTCTAATATTTAAATTTTACCGTTGCTAATCATTTACAAAATCATTTATATTTTTATTAAAGACATAACACCAAATACAATACTTAGTACAGTAAGATGGAAATAATAGAGATCCCAATGGGTTAGGGAATGCTATCTGTTTTTTTATATAAATCGGTCAGACGAGTTTATACTCTAAACGGGATTATATCAAGATCGGTTATCAAGTTTAGATTCGAAACTAGTATATGAGAAAAAGAGTAACCTTTCGTGAGTGAGATTTAAATAAAAACGCGCGTTCAAGCCACATTTGAGCTGCAATGAATAAAAAATATATCCTTATACGTTAACGGCGGAAATAGACTAGTAGACCCAGTTTTGAAATATATTTGAAATGGTTAATAATGATCTTACTAGCTCTAAAAAAAAATTCTTGTATTTTTGTGAAAGCTAGAAAGCTAAATTTTATCAATTGAACATTAGAAATTCCATAAACAGTCAAAAACGCCGTCCGCCATTTTTCCCTTTTGCTAATCTGTGGCGTGACGTAGAATTACCTGTAAATATTCGAAATTCGACCGTCGTATAGTGCCATTTCCGCTCACTCCAATATACTTTGACAGGAGATCGAGAGGGACGGCACTATTCGAAGTCGTCAAAGTAGACTTTCAATTTGTTTACATGACCGATGACGTCACTATCATAAGATTCATAAGCGAAAATGGCGGACAGCGTTTTAAGCATTTCAAAATACAGATTAAAAACCATATTTTCAAATTAAATTTTTTCAGCCATCTTTCACTTTTATGAATTGAAAAATATATATTTAGGTTTATACGGAATTAACATTAGTTTATTACAATTTGACATGAGTCAACTAGCCTATTGAACATCTTTTATACGATGAGGATGTATCATTTTAAATAGAAATATCACTGTTTTGGAAAAGTTATTTTCACCATGCGAAAACTATTTTATACATAATTTAGAAAACTATGTGTGGGACATAATCAAATTACTTTTAATTAAGTTTCGAGTTTAAACTTGTTAATTGGGATGAAACATCAATAGTACCTAATAAAATTTATGAAGATTTTATATCGCAGGTTTGGTATTAAATCATAAATTTATTTTGCTCTACATGTGTATACGTAAGTTTTATTATATTTATAATACGTAATAAACGCAATGCATCTAATTTTCAGTCTTATTTCCATGCTCAGCCTTATCCGCTCCGACGAAAAAAGTGTGTGGATCTGTGACTGTCTGTGACATATAGATCCCAAATGGAAAAGAAAATTTGAGTGCGGTTTTATATTGAAAATCTTTACTGTTAAGATAGTTTTTGACTATTTTTAGTTGAAATAAAGCAGTCGTATCCTATTCAGTTTTAAATCGAATGATTTAGCAATCTCACTGCGGGGCGAAGGCCTCACTCTTATACTTCAACGTGCCCCGGGGCCTTGAGCAAACTCCCACCAGTCTCGGCGAAACGAGTGGAAGGGCTTTGCCCAGCAGTGGGACACTAAGCTCTTAAATAAATAAATAATCCGCACGAAATTATTGGGCTATAATGTGTTTTTATTTTACTTAATTTCATTTGAGGTAAAATATTTAAAAAAACTACATAATAGGTTAGCTTCAATAAGCTTCATTAGTCACCATTCTTGACTGACCGGCATTTCCTAACAAATTGTTGCTGTTCGGATTTTCCTTAGTAGTCAACAACCAGAGCAAAACGATGATCTGGAAATCCAACTCTTGTATATCCTTCTTCAAATTCGTGACAGCTTTCTTGGCGCTCACTAACGGAGAATTGTCATTCATCGATGACCCTCGAGACTCTGTCCTTTGCTTGATATTCTCCACTTTTGCTGTTATTTCATTCAACAATTCTTGTCTCTCTGTTACTCCTCCACTCACTTCCTTATATTCGTTAGTAACTTTACTTAGTTCATCTAGAAGGGAACCATACTCTTTGACCAAAGGTTCGAACTGTTCATTCAAGATATTCTCTCTCGCAGCTATTTTATCCATAACTGAACTGATGCTGCCGTGAAGTTTATTCAACTGTGTACCGGTAGTCTTAAATCTATCAAACAGCTCATCTCTATATGTTTTCATTTGCGCATGTCGGGCCCTCCAGTCCCTGCCATCGGCCGTTATTTTCAATCTTAAAGCAGGAGCAACTCGTTCCAGCTCCAACTTCCACGCTTCCCAATCGTGAACCTTATCTGCTACATTACTCGGTTCCTTATCGTCTTCATTACCGAATTCGCCTTCAGATTCTTCGGAATAGATGGCCATTTCTTCTTCAACTTTGTCTAATGTGATTTCTGTCTCGTCTTCCACTTGATCAATGTCATCAGTAGCTTCTTCAGTATCAGGTAAGTCAACAACTGGTTTCTGCCATTCAAAGTTTTCTTTTTTCATAGCGTCATCAGCTAAGACGTTGAGTATGTAGCAGACTTCATCGCCAAAGCCCTGTTTGAGTTTGTGTGAGGAGAAATCAATAGTTATTTGTTTCTCTCTTAATACTTCCATAATATTAGCTATGGCGGAGTTAGGGTCGTCTTCTTCATTGGGTTGTTCGAATTCCTTTCCGGTCTTTCTAATGAGCCAAGCGGCGGTGGACACAAAGACGAAGAACTGCTCACCCGGGTTTGTCGATGTGATGAAATAATAACGACTCATCGGCTTCATCTTTATTTGAGGACGAAGTTCTGTATCGATCTTCAATAATCGCAGCTTATCCATTAGATTCAAATCCATTTTGATGCCTGAGAAGCAGAAACAAAATTTTGTTGTGAAGAGTTCTGTTAGCAATAGGTAGAACTGGTAGAAGAAGAATTAATGGAGACAATTGAGTCATAATTGGATGCTGCAAAAAGTTACTAAAATCAGATAATCATAGGAAAAGGGCAGCAACGTCCTTCTGATGTGTCCACGCTGCCAAAAGTGATTATGTCCCAGTAAAATCCAGTTTTGTTATAATTTAACACTGAGAAGCCACCACCTGCAGCAGGGAATGATGATAAAATGACGGTAATCATAATACATGCTAATCATAATATTCTATGCGTAGTTATCCGTAGTTGGGGAATTCAACAACACATTGAGTTAGCTCCGTTTTGGCAAAATATTTATATGTAAATACTCTAAACTATTAATATCATACCTGTATTTAGTTACTCCAGCACAAAAGTCTATTCCAAGTTAAACAAATTCTTCGTCACTGATTTTTATTCCTCGTTCATCTAGGACAATTATACTTATACGAGTTTACAAAACCTGATATCTCCATTCAGTTGTGCCCTTTTTAATGCGTGGCCGTATTAGTGTGTACATACGGTTGCTAGGATACGGGCGTCAACATAACGTAGAGTTCCAATTTACGGTAGATAGTATTTGTAATGAAAAGTGTTTATTATTAATTTTCGGGCGCTTTTTGGTCATTAATATTGATTTTTGTTCTTGGATCAATTTGTCTCTACATCCGTTTCGAACTTCATAAGTTCACATTGTGTGATTTGATGGAAATACTTTTAACGGACTTTTTCATCATTGTTTATCAACGATTGCCTCAGATGGGTTTGCATGTCGTTCACGAGGAATGACGATTTTATGGTTAAAGCGCCGACCGCAAGTGAGACATACTTACGTTGGGAAAACGTTTTTATTTTATCAGCTAATCGGCTCACATGTTGGGTACGGGAGATTCCCTTCTTTAATACATAGCATTTTGGAAACCATATAGGGATAGCTGAACATCCAAAAATGGTTAAGTATAGAACACTTCCGTTTTACCTGACTGCGTTAATAAAAGTAATATCGCGGACGAATTTGCGAACACCTTATGTTTTATAATAAATAAATAAATAAATATCAGACAACCTCACACAAATCGATCTATTCCCAAATTAAGCTCAGTTATGGGTACTGGACGACGATATACATACTTATATAGATAAATATATTTAAATACATATAACAACCATGACCCAAGCACAAATATTCGAACCCGGGACCGCCGGCTCAGTAGGCAGGTCTCTACAAACCGAGCCAACCGCGTCGTCAAATTATGATAATTATGGTATTAGTATAATAATGATCGAAGAATTTAATTACCACGTAACAACGTAACTCTTCGTAGATAGTTAGATACCTAGTGTAATAAAATACGTTGTATAGTCTTAACGAATTTATTGAATAAAAGAAAATGTCATAAAAAGTTTTATTTTAGAGTTAGTTAAATAATATAAAATAATAAAACGGGCTTATAAATATATTCTATTTAACACGTTGTTTTAGGTGTGTTTAGGCCGTATCTTGATTTAAACCAACAGTAACACTAGGTTGATTAAATAGAAAATATAAAACGGCACAGCATAAAATAAACTTCACAAATCTTAAAAATATTGCAATAGATTTAAATAAAAGTTTACTGTCATGTCAAAAAACAAAAAAAAAACATTCGGACTCTAAAAGAGACTCAAAAAAACTACAAGTTATAGCTGTACAAGTGCAAGTTGCATGCATATTCGATTATAAGAAGTTTTATTTACCTTATTACAAAATTATAACTTGTAGTTTATAATGTATCCGGAAACGGGCCTTGTTTCACAATCATTCACAAAGACTACATAATGTCTCATTAAAATATTTTCATTGGTTACGGCTTAAAGTTGTGAAAACGGAGTCTATACTAGCAAAAACATACATTAGCCAAAATATAACTATAAAGTAAAAATAAAGAAAATGTATACGTAATTTATAATTTTGATGTGGTGGGCTCGTATTAAAAATTATTCTCAGGCGCAACTATAGTTAAGTAGGTTCCAATGAAGTTATGACTAATACGTACCTACATAATATAATTTAATTTAAATCTACATTACCTAAGCATATCAATAAAAATCTCTCTCGAAACATAAAAATGTAAATTAATAAACTTATGTGTATATAGTTATAGGAATAACAAAAATATATAGGTAGGTACTAGTATTATCAACTCTTATTTAAATGTGCTGTATCTGCACATCAAAAAATATATAAAAATAGGTATCCAACCACACTTTTTTCACAATTACAATTAATTTAACCTAAAACACACCAAAACCTTAATTAATCTCCGTTTCCCCAGTCCACTGCCTCTGCTGACTACTCTGCGGCAGACCTGTTTCAGGCGAACGGCTTTCTGGCAGCCCTGTTTCAGGCAGACCTGTTTCGTTATAGGGCTGTGCTTCAAAGGCCTCAGGCTCGTAACTAGCTTGATAAGGCTGTGCAGGATAGGGTTGTCCATAGCTGTACGGGATGGTGTTATCCACTACCTTCACTGGATCTGTGGGTAGTGGGCTGTCTTCAGCATTTGGGTCTTTCTTGTATGGGATGCTCTCGTCATCGGAGTTGATCTTCGACTCGTCTGGGTCGATGGCGCGGGTCCTGGGGGAATAGGGGTGTTAATAAGGCACACAGTTAGTCGGTTGATGCTTCCGAAGCTGGTTTTCTATTAACAAAAGAATTTGATTAGGAATTTAGGATGAAGCTGGATTTTAAATATCATACTTGTGATTCTTTCAAATGTCCTTCAGAAACGCTACATCTAATTATTATAAACGGTATAGAACTCTAGCAAAAATTATCAGGAACGGCCCGACATGTTTCGAACTCGTATGGAGCTTTTCCTCCTTTCGTTCCTGACAATTTTTACGTGAGCTTTAAACCGTTTACAATGATTAGTAGAGTCGACTCAAGAAAGTTTCAATAAGAAGGCATTCAATACTAGTTTAAAAGTCTTCAAAAACTGGATTGAATTCTAAGTTATTATTTACAGCAGTTTTTAAGTTATCTTTATTTTTTTATTTCCAGGAATAATTCCACCTAGGTACTTTCCATGTTTACATAGATAATCTGCAAACAGCTAAGATACGGAATGAGCCTGCATCAGAGTCGATCTAACCTTCTTACTTTATTAGCGCGTGAAAGGCGTTATACATTTAGTCACAGAATAGTGTACGGTCCAAAACAGAAAAAAAATGGCCACGTTTACGAAGCTTTGAAATAAAATCACCCAAAGTTACAAATGACCAACGACGCGTTTGGCTCGGTTGGTAGACACCTGCCTACTGAGTCGGCGGTCCCGGGTTCGAATCCCGGCCGGGGCAAATATTTGTGCAAAATATTTGTTCTTGGGTCATGGATGTTATCTATATATGTATTTATATATTATGTATATTGTCGTCTAGTACCCATAGTACAAGCTTTGCTTAGTTTGGGACTAGGTCGATTTGTGTAAGATTGTCCCTTAATATTTATTTATTTAAAGTAGCACACAAGCTTATACAGCCTTATATAGTTTAATTAGTTATAATGGCTGTCGTATTAGCTTTTATGCAGTCTGTTTGAGACTTGGGCAGTGTTCTGTGTATGAAGGTGAAGATACTTACTTGATCATATAATCGATCTCCTCCTTCTCGTCAGCCTTCTTCCTCTTGAGGATGCGCCAGCCGACGCAGATGAGCACGATGACGATGGGCAGCATGACTGCGCTGATGATGCCCCAAGTGGCGCCCAGGGTCCGCGAGGAGTACTCCTGCTTGCCTGTAAGAATTATCAGTTATGTAAATACTTAGGGGCCTTGACAAGTTAAAAAACCGGACAAGTGCGAGTTGAACTCGCCTACCGAGGGTCCCGTACAAAATACCGTTGCCTTATGCTTAACCTCGATGATTGATTGCGTACTTTAAATAAAGAGTATATGTTTTTATGATTTAATTACAAATGTATATCCTGCTTAGATTGTAGTAGATTGCATTCAATTTTTCTTTCTTAATTTACCTTTGTGTCATTATTTATACAAATGTATAGTTTTCAGATTTTTCCCTTTACTCGAAAAGATATGATGTGGGATTTCAAATTAGGTAGTTTTCTAGTTTTAACTCTAAATTGTGTTATCTCTTTCACGTTTTGGTATAAATACCAAGGTTGTATGTTGTGTATGGAAATTACAACAAAAATTCAAGTGGAACATACCATAGATTAGTTCATTACTCATTAGAATCCAAAACATGTCACAATTTAAATACAGGAGACCTTTACTAATATTCCAAACAAGTTTAAGCTTAAATAATGCCTTGTTTGAGCGCGTTCTTCTTTACAATGTGGCATCCGTGACATTGATCCATATAAGGTACTGTATCCTTGAAGAACCGAGATAAAACTGGGAACTAGATTTTCTTATCATACCTAATAGATGGCCCAGTGTAACTATAGGAAAGGCCAAAAACTCTTGAAATTACTTTTATTGGATTTTTTGAAACCTTTTAATGACGGTAGGTACTTGTGTCACGCATAACTGAATGTCTCATCTATCTTATCATCGTCTGTCAAACATCTACCGATAATAAATGTATCTTAGGGTCGACCGATCAATCAAAGACTTGTCCTAAGTCACTAAGTTGACAGTTTGATCGCATTTAACGTTGCTTACACACTCGCCACATATAGGTATTTTTTTCCTTGTGGCTTTCACTTCTTGCTGATCTAAGTAAAGAGGTATTTCGCCAATGACAGGAGAATTATCGGCAGAAAATTTAGATTTTTGTGCTTAGTCGTAGTGAAATAACTCGAAGGTCGCCTAACGGAGGTGCCATCTCCGTTAGGCGACCTTCGATGTTATTTCCGAGGTTTCGATACAATGTTTTAGCAATATATACGTTTTTAGGCTACCTGTCCACAGGGAAGTTGAGAATATTAGCCAACCAGACTGCGTCTTTGTGAAGACCATAAGAAGTGCATTTAAATCTGAGGAATGTGATTGGTCCACGCTCCGCTTCGCTTCTGTGAACTGACTGCCTTGGACAGTTTCATTTCCTTTCTGATTGAAATGATCATCCTCTAAGTATTTTGAGATCCCTACGTTGGTTAAATATATGCGATGTGTACCTACTATAATGGCGTCGTATATATCAGCGTTTTATCAATATTATCACATTGTTTTATCTCTAAAGGTACAAATAAAAAATACGGCATATCCACTCACCTGGTTCATGTGCCCTCAATTCCTTTGTGTACAATAGATAAGAAAGCAAGGACTTTGATTCCATTCACAGGTAAAAAAAACTCATCACATTGCAGAGAAAATTTCTATTCCACAAAATGTGGCATATCGGAATACAAGTTCTTGCTTTCTTATTAAAAAAACATAAAATATAGATCATAATGGACGTTATTCTACCGTTATTCGGAACAGAAATTTCCTCTTACTGTGACATACTTTCGTCGGAAAATATTTTTAATACCTTTGACATGTATTGTAAACAATAAAACAATATTTGATATAAATAAAAAAATAACATTGTAATAAACTCACAACAGACATTCAACAACAATGGGAAATAAAATAATTAAAGAAATAAAAATTATAATTAAATCATTATACGCCTATAAGTGCAAAAATACTAAATTGGCGTGCAGTATTCTAGAATCTTAGAATCGAGTCTTACTCTACAACAATACTACGTATAATACTCTAATAGCCCTGTACTCCCACAGAATTTGTCATTATTTGGGCAGTGAATCTAATTATTTCTACAATAAAGTTATAAATAATTTTAAGTCAGAAATCTTTGCAAAGTTCTAACCATGGTGATGTGTAGTCAGATATACTACACCATAGTTGAGCGACTACTGAAAGTAGGTACTTCGCTTGCCGGTGGGTCTATCAAAGTCTCAACTGACTTACCCCTCACGGGTGGAAGGGTAAACGTCTTTATTTCGTCTGCCGGAGCACTCTTTGGTGCTTCCGGTAAACCGGAATTGTTCAAAGTATTTCTGGGACTTAGGTCAGAAGTGGGACTGATCGGTGGGGAATATATCTCAGAGTAAGTCGGGGAGTAGTGAGAAGAAATAGGGCTGTATTGCCCTTCAAACTTAGGGGAGTAAGGATCTTCCGACCCATCCTTAGTAGAATAGCCAGAGTCACTAGCAAGAGCATGTCGCCCAGTCTGTCTAGGTCTGCTAAAGTATTCTATGTCTTTGGCTGGACGAGTAAGAGTCGAATCTCGGTTAGATCCAGAATCGGACGGCGAAGTTAGCGAAAGTAAGTCCTCTTCAGATAGATCCCATAGTTTTTCAGGGAACTCTACATCGGGAGCGTTAGGTAGAGGTTCGTTGGTTCTGTATGTTTTGTCGTAACCTCTACGCTTTTTAGGTAAGGAGGATTTGTCTGATTTCCCCGAGTCACTTTTACTTGAATCTGGATAGCCTATTCCAGAACTTTCACTGTCCACTGGCTCGGGTGGGAGAGGTGCTGACCTAGTGATAGTCGGTTTTGCAAGAGGCTGCTCTTCCGTGGGAGTATCGGGTAATTTCGGCTTAACGTCGGAATCGCTTCGGAGCGTGGAAGATTTCATAGTATCTGTTAAATTTCCCATTGAAGCTGATCTGAGGTTGAGTCGTGAAGCTGATTTCGAACGTGGTATGTCTTCGAAACGGAAGCCTTCTTTGCCTTCGGAGCGTGGTTTGAACCAACACCAGAACCAGAAGAGGCAAATGAGGAGGGCTAGAGGTAGAATAACGGCCACTATCACGCCCCAGGTCAAGAACAGAGCACGTTGCGAGTACTCCTGGTTACCTGGATATGAAAGAATTACGAATTCAATGATGAAGTATTCCACAAACCACTTTGGCTACGCATGATCTGATACACTTAATTAATTGAAAAGACGTTGATACTGTCCTAGATGCTAGAATCACAGTGAAAACAAGATTTGAACGATGAATTTCAGGTAGCAGAGAAGAGACCCGATCGCAGGACTTATTAAGGTGTCCATCTAAAGTATTTAAGAAAATACTATTTCTGTAGAGATACTACTAAAACCACGCGTTTATTAAGGTGCAAAGTAATTACTAGTAAGAGACGGGTTTTATTTATGGTGATGGAGACTTTACATGAAGCTATATATAGTTTTATAATAAAACACTTACGCAAGCACTCGGTATATCCATAGTCGGGCAAGTTCCATCGGCCGTTCTCTTCGCACACTCGTCGCTTGTCGCCGATCAAAATGAAGTCCTGGTTACACTCGAAGTTAACCTAAACAGGAAAAATAGCATTTTGATAGGGCCTTACTTAATGGTTGTTGTTCAATAAATGAAACAGAGTAATTAATTTTAAGCGTTTATTTATAGAATAAACAATATTAATTAATTATTTTTGTGCCCGCATCGCAGAGCACGTTGATACAAGCAAGATTTTATTTGTACTAAAGTTGCCAGGAGGCAAAAACACAGTTATACATTATAAAGATTACCATTCATGTTTAATCTTGTATTGAACATAGTTGGGCGGGGCCAAGGTAAGTTATCTAAGGTAAGTACATTTTTATTTAATTTATTATACTATTTTATTAAGTGTATTCATGAATTATACAGAATTTACTATATTTTTTAACTAAACTGATGAATTAACAAATTATACACAATTACAGATTGAATTTAAATTCTTAACAATTATTTTTATTGTGACCCTTTACATTTATATATTTATTTTGATTAAATTTACAGATGTTATTACAATTTAATTTTCAAAAGGAAGTGGACATAACTTATTATAAGACCTGTTATAGATTTTTCCATTGTGACCCATCTTAATGTCCGCTACTCTTACTTTACCATCCGGCCCGGGGTAAGTTTTTACTATTCTAGCCATGGGCCAACTTAATGAAGGGACATTATTAAGTCTCACAATAACTAAATCACCTACTTTTAAATTAACATTATCATACTTCCATTTAGGTCTGTTTTGAAGCTGGTTTAAATAGTCATTGGACCAGACTTTCCAAAACTCTTGCTTTAATTTTGTACATACATCCCAAAGTCTTAATCTATTTACATTTTTATCATTTAGATCTTTTTCAGGATAGCTTGTCAGAGGGGCTTGTATTAAGAAATGCCCAGGAGTTAAATATTTAAAGTCTGATACATCTGAGCTCATGGGAAGCAAAGGACGCGAATTTAAAATTGCTTCTATTTGGGTTATCACCGTGTCAAATTCTTCAAATGTCAAACTAATGTTCCCAATCACACGTTTTACATGGTACTTGAAACTTTTAACACCTGCCTCCCACAAGCCACCAAATTCTGGTGAATAGCTGGGTATGTATTTAAATTCCACCTCATTTTGGGTGCAAAAACCTTCAATGGAGTCTTTGTTAGTCTTTGAAGAATGTAATTTATTTAACTCTTTTATAAAATTATCTGCTCCCTTGAATGTTTTTGCATTATCACAATAAATTTGTGATGGGTATCCTCTCCGGGACACGAAACGTTGTAGACACGCCAAGAATGCCTCAGTGGTCATATCGCTGACAAGTTCGACATGTATTGCCTTTGTGCAAAAGCAGACAAAAAGTGCAACATAGCCTTTCTTAATTAATGGCCTTCTAATTCTGGCAATTTTGATGTTAAATGGACCACAGAAATCTACCCCTGTAACTAAAAATGGCCTAGTAGGTGTTACTCTTGGAGAGGGTAAAGACCCCATTAGCTGCTTAGCAACTGTAGATTTAACTCTGAAACATTTTATACATTTAATTGTTATCTTTTTGACTTCTCGTATTCCGTTAATTAACCAATAGCGCTGAGACAGCGAGCTCAGAACTAATTTAGCTCCTACATGTAAAAGTCGTAGATGTTCTTTTCGGATAATCATGTCCGTGATATTAGAAGACTTTGGCAATATTATTGGGTGTTTTTTGTCAAAGGAACAATTGGGAGCGTTTTGTAAACGTCCTCCAACTCTTAAAATTGACTCTCCATCAAGGAAAGGATGTAAACCGCTAAGATTTGATTTTATTGGCTTGTCAGACTTTAAATTCTGGATCTCTGTTGCAAAATTACTATTTTGTGCATGCTTAATAATATACTTCAATGAATTTTTTAACTCTTTTGTTGATAGTGAACCATTAATTTTGTCATTTGATCTACAATTATTTACGAATCTCAATACCCATGCTAAGACTCTTTGCAATTTTGTCAAGTCCGAGAATGTGTCAAATATATTTGAATTTTTTGTATGATCAATGCTACCAACATTGGCAGCTGCCTCTTTGTGCAAGGTCTCTGGTACAGTTTCAGAATTTATTTTGAAATAGAACTCATTTTCTTTGTGCTGATACATTGGATCAGAGAGATACTGTGGACCTTGCCACCACAAAGTGTTATTTTTTAATTTTTGGGGCGCTATACCTCTCGATAATAAATCTGAAGGATTTTCTGTACTCCTGACATATGCCCATGTACATCCTGATGTCAAATTTTTAATCTGAGCTACCCTTTTTAATACATAATTTCCACTTTTAAGATTACTTGAGTTAAGCCACGACAGAACTATCTGAGAATCTGAATACAAAGTTGTTTTCAGTGGAAATCTTGACTGTAATATATTTTGAACTCTATTTACAACTTCAGCAAGCAGTACTGCACTATTTAATTCAAGGTTTGGAATTGTTAAAGTATTGCTCATCGGAGCTACTCTTGACTTTGAGCACAATAAATGGACTTTAACAGTACCATCCTTGTAAATGACTCGCAGGTACACACAGCATCCAATGGCTTTTAAGGATGCATCACAGTATCCTATAAGTTCTGTGGATTCCATATCACCTCCTAGCACACATCTTGGGGTGGAAATAGTACCCATTTCCTGCAAATTTTTTAAAAATATTTCCCAGTGTTGAAGTTGGCTCTGAGGTAATACAGAGTCCCAATCTATTTTTAAGGACCATAACTCTTGCATGAAAAGCTTTGCTTTTACTATTATTGGGCCGATTATACCAAGCGGATCAAACGTTTTCCCTATGAAACTTAATATTTTTCTCTTTGTATTTAAATCACTTTGATCACATTCTGGACTATGAAATGTAAATAAATCCAAATTTATATTATATTTGACACCAAGGGTTTTTATAATATTATCTCTACCTAATTCCAATTCATCAAAATATTTTTGGTCCCCAGGTATGTCATCAAGGATACTCTCATTATTTGAGCACCATTTGTGGAGCTTAAATCCCCCTAAATCCAGTAGATTTATAAGTTCTTTTTTCAGGTTAACCATTTGCTTCAGATCGTCACAGCCAGTGATGACATCATCAACATAAGTATTCTTCATGATGGCCTCGGAAGCAAGAGGATACTCATCATGGAACCGCATTGCAAGTTCGACTAGGCATCTGGTGCTGAGGAAAGTTGAAGCTTTCAAGCCGTATGTGACAGTCTGAAGTTGTAGGCAAACAACAGGTTTTTTAGGGTCATCCCTCCATAAAATATTTATCAATCCCACTTGACTTTTATTTAAATATACCTGCCTAAACATTTTCTCTATGTCACACATCAATGTATACCGGTAAGTCCTAAACAGGGTGAGTATGTCAAACAATTCACTTTGCACTGTGGGTCCATTATACATCTTGTCATTAAGAGAGACTCCGTTTTTAGTTTTCTGGCTTCCATTAAAAACCACTCTTAATTTGGTTGTCTTACTTTGCTCATTGTGGACACCATGGTGCGTTAGAAAATAGACGGGATCATTTTTTACATCATAATCACCAATGTCAACAATCTTGGCATGTCCCAACTCGACATACTGGTCAATAAAGTTTTTATATTGCTGAAAATATTCAGGGTGACTTTTGAATTTATTTTCTAAAGAGTAAAATCTCTGAAGAGCAATTGAGAATGAATCTCCCAGATTTAATTGATCCATGGGAACCTTAAGAGGAATGTCAACATAAAATCTTTTTTCAGTCAGCTGTGTAGTTTTTTGAAAAATATCTTCAGCTTGTTGACATTCCGAGGTGACCTCTGCTTTTTCAGGGATTTTCTCTGCGAGCCAGAACTTATTCATGACTTCAGTTAAGTTTTCTTTTGTATCTTGGATAACAAAATTTGTCACCATATTATTATTGGTCTGTACTTGAGTAGCGGTGAATGACAAGCTACCACCTACTACATACCCAAACAAAGTATTTTGTAGCACAAGACCATTGTTCAAATTTATTTGACCATTCTGTATTATTTTAAAATAGAAATCTGCACCCAATAATAGCTGAATCTCAGAAGGGACATAAAATTCTGGATCAGCGAGCTTGACACTTTCAGGCAGCGTTACTTTGGATATGTCAATATACTGTTGTGGAAGCTTTGATGTGATTGTGTCAACAATGTGACAAGAAACTGGCAGCTCCACATCATTACAAGTGTGCAACACAATATTAGTGTACCTATCAAGCTTATTGGGATTATTACAAATACCTATTATATTTGTATTTGTTTTTAATTGAGGCAATTTTAATTTATGGACAAGAGCCTCTTGTACGAGAGAAGCTTGGCTCCCGGTGTCAACCAGAGCTTTAACATATACATCCTGTCCATATATGTCAGTGAGTTTTACCTTGATGGTAGGAAGCAAAATATTTCCCATTGATTTCTGGTTGCATAGGTTACCAACAACTTCCTCTTTTGGGCTTTCCTCATGCATGAGGGTATTGTGATTGAGTTTGCAAATTTTGCATCTAAAATTAAATTTGCATTTATTTTTATGAGGCTTAAGGCACACATTACATAATTGTTTAGATTTTGCAAACTCAATCCGGTCCCCTATGGCAGCTGTTTGAAACGTTGGGCACAAATAGATGGGATGATTTTTGTTGCAATAAATGCATGCTATTTGTTTGGATGTATCTTGGGCAACAACATTGCTAACTTTGAACGGACTGGATTTGCCCCGAGCAGCCTCATATGAAGTGCTTTTTAATGCGGGACTATCCTCTAACGCGATTGCGCGCTTTTCCAAATATGAAATAAATTCATCCATTGTTGGTAAATTGTCAGGGTTCTCTCTGTCGAGATGATATGCCCTACATGTGTATGAGTCCAACTTGCGACTCAATATAGAGATCAATAACATGTCCCATTGTTTAGTGGGCTGTTCAAGATTTTTGAGTGCATATATTTGTTGCTGCACTTCTGAAATAAATGCCCTTATAGCGCTAGCTGTGCCTTTTTGCAATTGAGGTAAGTCCAGAAGATGATTGATGTGGTTAGATATCAGTCGAGCTTTATTGTCAAAGCGTTTCTTTAGCAGAATTAATGCCTCAGGATAAGACTCATTGACCATTGGTAAATTCACAATCACTGACAAGGCCTCTCCTAACAAATACTTTCGGAGGTAAAACAGTTTCTGAATATCTGACAATGATTTGTTTTTATCAATGAGAGCTGTAAATAGATCCATAAATGGCTTAAATTGAGTGAAATCTCTGCCATCAAATGTTGAGATTTCAATGTTTGGTAGCTTTGACATAGACACATTGCTACTATTGTGTACATTTTCATTGGAAGAACAAGTTTTCAAATACTCATTTAACTTTGCTAAAAGTTTATAATACTTTGACTCAACCGTATCAATTTGTTCCGCATCTTCCGGATCTAATAACGATATTTCGACGTTAATGTCCTCGTAATCTTTAAAAGTACTCACGAGTCGGCTCCTCCGCGCCTCCAAAACCGCTGTATCGGCAGGCGATACACTCACCAGATCGTTAACGAAAGTTTCAATGCGCGTGATTGTTCCTTTGAGGTATCCCCGTTTTGTACGTAAACGTAAAAGAGGTAGAGAGCCGTTGTCCGTCATCGTTAATCTCGCAACGCACTTATACACTTATAACCGCACATCCGCTCTTATAAACTAACACAGCACGCACTTTGTTTATTTTATTTTTACAACACCGCGAATTCGATACGAACTTCTCTTGACAGCTGTGACTTTGACATCTGGGCGCTCGGTACACAGATAATGCTCGAACCCGCTTCCAAACCGCGTTCAGTTCAGTTTTCGTCGCTCCGCTTGTGCTGCCACTTGCCGTTCAACACTACTATCGAGTTGCAACAACGTAGCTTAAAGTCGCCGAATTTTGAATTTGCCGCCTTTGTGTTGCGACTGTATTTCTTCTTCGAATGTTGTTTCTTGATGATCCTGAGACCCTTAGCCTCTCGCAGGCACTTTGTTTTGAGTCAAAAATGCACACCCTGATGCAGATCGGACAAATTTTATTTCCAGTCACGTGGGCACGCCGACTCTCGCGCTGCTTATTTTTGAGAAAGTAGACTTCTCTCCTTCACAGATTGAACTGAATCCACTGCTATGATCGTAATGCACGGCCTTACGATTGAGAAATATAGATTTCTCGTGAATTCGAAGTAATCGCGTAGTTTTTTCGGATCGCGTACGAGATGAAAATGTCCGCCGCCGACCACTTTTGCACTCGCGAATATACTTCACTGCGTATTTTACTGTTTTTATCGAAGGACCACTTTTTCTGTTCAATAAATGAAACAGAGTAATTAATTTTAAGCGTTTATTTATAGAATAAACAATATTAATTAATTATTTTTGTGCCCGCATCGCAGAGCACGTTGATACAAGCAAGATTTTATTTGTACTAAATAGAGATGGGTAAATCCTGAGTTGAAGATTTAAATGATTCGAATCCGCAAGGGGATCCGAATCCCTTATCGACTCTTCACAAATCTTATCGAATCCAAGGAGTTATTAACTCCGACTAACTCAATCGGTACCGCGAGCCGTTCATAGTGAACGAAACGAAGTGAAGTGAGCACCGAGACGAATCGAGTCGGCCGAGCGGCGGCCGCCGGCCGGCCGTGAGCCGCGAGTTGCAATTCACTTCACGCGGTTCACTCGGCTAGGCTCGGATCGGTACTGTAAACGAAACGTAATCAGTTTCAGAGCGGATTGCTTTGAAGAGTCAAAAGAGTTGAAGAGTCATTAAGCGGATTCGGTTCCGCGAGCGGATTTGGATTTAGTGATTCGAAACACCACGCGGAGTCGAGATCGCCCACCTCTAGTACTAAAGTAGAGATGGGTAAATCCTGAGTTGAAGATTTAAATGATTCGAATCCGCAAGGGGATCCGAATCCCTTATCGACTCTTCACAAATCTTATCGAATCCAAGGAGTTATTAACTCCGACTAACTCAATCGGTACCGCGAGCCGTTCATAGTGAACGAAACGAAGTGAAGTGAGCACCGAGACGAATCGAGTCGGCCGAGCGGCGGCCGCCGGCCGGCCGTGAGCCGCGAGTTGCAATTCACTTCACGCGGTTCACTCGGCTAGGCTCGGATCGGTACTGTAAACGAAACGTAATCAGTTTCAGAGCGGATTGCTTTGAAGAGTCAAAAGAGTTGAAGAGTCATTAAGCGGATTCGGTTCCGCGAGCGGATTTGGATTTAGTGATTCGAAACACCACGCGGAGTCGAGATCGCCCACCTCTATACTAAAGTTGCCAGGAGGCAAAAACACAGTTATACATTATAAAGATTACCATTCATGTTTAATCTTGTATTGAACAGTTGTCATAGAACATAATTTTGATAGTTATTTGTTCCATTCTATACCCTAATCTTACTCGGCTTTGATACATAGGATTACGGAATATGTAAAGGCAATTGTGACGCACTACAAGCGTTGGAATCTTACACTTGAGATTGATTTGAGCGACCCTATTTTATAAAAAACGACCGAGCTGACCGATTCGCGATGTCTACTCTACAACTGACCATGTATTGTCAATAGCGCGAACGCTAGTGATGACTAATTCAGTATTATTCATGTTCAATGTGTTTGTATGTCATACGCACGCCTAATAAATAAATTAAGGATAACTTAGTACCTCTCGGAATTTTACGTCAAGGAAAGATTTATATGCTCACCCTTCAATTGAATGACTGTTTTAGTGCACAGAATCATATTAGTTATGTATTAACAGTAAATATTGACGCCAGCTCTCATTTTCTTACGTTCAGCTCACATCGAAACACCGATAACAATCGAGAGTCATTTAGAGAGAGATAAGAGCCAATTTAGTGAGTTAGATGGTGGAATCATATATGAATCGCCATTTTAGTGAGTTCTATGGCGCCTCAGCCTGTGATGGACAGATCAAATAAAAGTTGCATTAAATGGTTGATCGTCATGAATGCACGAGGAAGGCGGCTATCAGGGAAGAGTGGCGGCGTGTTGTGATGCCACCAACATCTGAAATGATGACCACGACCACTCTGCCAAGAGTAAAACCGACAAAGAAGAAGAGATGGCGGAATAATAACTCACCCTCGTTCCTGGAGTGAAGAAGAAGTTACTCTTTCTCCCGAATCGAGGTGTTTCCAGGACACCACAACTGATCACGCGTCGGTTGTTAGTTTCCTTGATGTTCGTCTGCAAACAATCAAAATTTTTAGTTGTTTATCTATCGTCCGTGGACAGGCTTAAAGGTTATGTACGCGCACCTCACTTATTTTTGGCTGTAATCGAATTTTTAATAACCGAACTTACCGAACTGAAGCATCTAAATTATTGAGCAGATTTCAATGTAACTTCATCCATTTGATTAAATTGTTGACATACTATTATTCGATTTATTAGTTTTTAGTGGGTGTTCTATTTGGATATTAAGAAACGTAGCCCGGTTCTGTGCCTACCTACATTTGTGTAAACAAAAAAAGCAAAATTTCGGTTTTTTTTTACTTTAGTTTGGCCGTCGCAGTTGGTTTCATTTATTATGTAGGTTATAAACGAGTTCAGGAAAAGAGGCTCTTTGAATAAGACTGATGATCAAAAATCTAAATCGCAAAGGAAAGTGACGATAGTTAAATAATATATAAATTTGCAACTGTAAAATAAATCGTAATGATTACCTCGAAATGGTTTGTCACCACTATAGACAAGAACACACTGCACCAAGATGTAGCCGTGGTAGGCGTGGTAGCTAGTGATTACCTCTCGCCTTGGGTGCATCATAATTACCCTAACAATGGGCCACGCAACCAATATAAACGATTAATTGCATGTGTCTTGTGTGACTATTAAGTGTGAATAATAAGAATATAATTGGTCGTGACACGTCGTGAGTACATCTGTGATTTTCGTACCGTGCTACTATTTTTAGCAGGCTCTTTGATGTTTATCGGCCACCGAAGTAAATTTAAACAAAGACGATCTTTGACGAGTGATCGAAATAAATTATAGCCTAGTTAAACATTGACGAAAGATTGGACATTACTAGATAGCCCTATAATCTAGTTATGTAGCACAAACTCATAAAAAGAAATGCCATATGCGACTAATAATTTTGAAAATGCCTGCTGTATAGGTAGCTGGAAATATCGGAATTGAACGACCAAACCAAAGTTAGGTTGATATTATGATGGTTAGGCCGTAAGCACAGTAAGAGCTTATTAAGTTGGTGAATTCGTAGATTGTATTTGCGATTTTATATAAAAAAGAAAACAGAAAATAAATGAATTTGGGAAATAGATAAAAAGTTTTTTTGGAAATTAAAAGATACTTACAATAGATGCTAAATAGTTCTTTGTGAACTCAGCCATATCTCTATTCAGGGTCATACCATAATCGTATCGACATTGGTACGAATCCTGACAGATTTCTATAGCTCTCGCAACGTCATGTGATCTGTTGGCTGGTATGAAGTCCGCCGGTTCTCGTATGAAGTTTGGTATGAACTGGTTGTCGTTGTAGTAGGCAGCGGTTCGACCATATTCTCTAGTGAATAGGGCCACACCTATATCCTTTTGTTCTCTGTCGGTTAGTTGCCCTGCAATTGAGATTTGAAATAATAAGGCTTGGATCCATGACTGTTGAGATAGTTGTGACCGGCTTACCGGACAAATCTTGTGTATTTACTATATAGTAGGTACTCACAGTATTGGGCGAAATCCCTATGAGCAGATTGGAAGTTGTTCATGTCGACTGGCGCTATCGTTCCGTCCGGTCTCGTGAAGTCGTCGTTTATGTCGAAGGACCAATTGCCGAACAACCCTCGTGTTTGGTTCTAAAAAAGACATAAAAAATACTTCAAGTCCATGCCGAGCGAAAACGTCAAATTCTTTATAGAAAAGGAGATCAGAAAAGACCAGGGCATCACGAAGTAATGAAGGGAAAATTGTATTTACTAACCACATACGTCCACGGCAGATATACTCTAGCACTCATGAAACCCTTGTTCTCGATGACCTCGACACCAGCGCCCGAGGAGAACATGATGACGATCTCCGACTGGTTCAGGATATACATAGGCTGGTACACGGTCACACCTGAAAAATTACCAAACAAACAGTTATGACTGCTAAACTCGTAAGAGAACAGTGTTAAGAGTTATTTTTACTACAGAAACAAACATTATTTAAATTCCTAAAACTCGTTTACACCGTGTCGTTGTTATAAGTAATTTAAAAGAGCGAGACATAGAAGAAACAATTGAAAACATTACGAGTACGAGTCTAATACTAGACGGAAAGATGACTGATGATGATGAGATGATTGATTGATTTCATTATGTTCGATATTTCAAGAAGACGGATAAAGTACTGAGTTATTCTTACCGGGGAAGTATTGAACTCGAAGTGCAGTTCGGTCGAAGTACACTCGCTTGTTGTCCGCAAACACGTCTAGCCTGTATCGCCATTGTGAATAGGAGGGTCGCAGACGAACCTGTTGGGATTGAGGTTATTAGGATGCTGCAGATAAAGTTAAATTAAGAAATTTCTTCAAATCATAATTAATTAAAACACAATTATAATAAGATACATTAAAAATGTAAAAACCCCCGACTAAAAAAAAACTTGGATTAAAAAATAAACGGCATTCAAATCGGCCCATCCATTTGGGAGCTACTATGACACATATATACATGTTAAACTTATAACACCTCTCTTTTTTGTCTAGGTTAAAGAAGCTGTGTCAAACCGAGGTACTCAGGAACTATGCTACCATATGCTGTGGAAGACTTTAATTAGGAGATACCATAAAAAGGATTATTTAACCATGTGTTCTTCTATAGTTTTTTTAAGTGGGTCATATATTTAATTCAACCTGATTGTTATTTGACTACATTACATTCGGAAATCGGCATGATAGTAAATCCTAAGCGTATTAAAGGCATATGGGAAGTCCATCGACACCCATTCTTTGTCGTAGTAAGACAATTTCTTGTAATATCTTGAATTGGAATTGCATTTATTAGTTCTTATCCATTAATATCTTAAGGAGTTGTACATTTTTGTGGCGCTAGCATCAGACTGGTCCGCATTTTGAACATAGAAGACCTACCTCAATTGGAACAGAGTTGTTAGAAGCCGCGACGACTGAAGTGAGGTGTGTGGCGTTGACATGTCCGTAAATGTTGCGAGGCACCTGTTCAAATCTGCCCTGCACGTCCAGCTTGATTTGTGGCTGGTCTACTCGAACCAGTGTGTATTCGCCTGAACAAGACAGTTATTGTAAGAATATAGTGCAACTTATTTCAATACCAAGAAGGTGGAACGACGACCTGGTTAGGATAGCGGGAAGAAATTGGATGAGTGGGGCGCAAGATCGATCGTTGTGGATAACTTTGGAGGAGGCCCTTGCGCAGCAGTGGGCGTCCATCAGCTCATATGATGATGATAGCATTATATTCGTATACTTATTGGTAAACCATTGTCGTCATACAACGTAAAATGTTTTTCCAAATGGAAAACATAACAAAAGGAACGTATAAAAATTGTAGTCAAAATAGATCAAAATCCAAGAAAGTTCATAGAAATTAAGTCTTTACATAGTGATTTAAAATTACCTTTTCCGTTGAATGTGTACTGAAGATCGTCGAAAGTAACAATGTGAGGATCACCGAAAATACCCGCCACTCCGGGAGACTGGTAGGCAACGCAGTCTTGAGAAGGTCGTCTTTCAAACCTGTGACCAAAAATCATTAGTAATCATCGTCCCATAAAGTCACAATCACAATCACAATGAAAAACATTTGGCAATTCATTTTATTTAGATATTCACCTGAATGTTTCACAACCCACTGCCTGTTCTTCTTGCCACATGCAGCATTGATAGAATGGAATCATGTCATGGAACCAATTGGAAAGTGATGGGACCTGTAGAGGAAAGATTCGTTTTGTAAGATACAATATAATCCATACTAAAATCAGAGTAGGTATATATGTATGTATTATAATTTCATCATGAGACTTAATCTGATGCGAAGTCTTTTACCTTGTTAGCCTCATTGTAAGGAGTGAAACCAAAATCGTGGGAGCGCAGAGGTCTGGAACCCCACATCTGATCGTATGACATCATTAGGAAACCATTCTTATCGTAGCAGCATTGTTGACCAGATCCTTCTGGGCTAAAATAAAAAAAATATAGATACAATAATAAAAAAACAAAGGTATCTCCCTGGTAGGGACTTAGTTCATTGAAAGGTACATTGTATTTTGTCAAGAATATTACTTACCTAGGACCACTGCTTCTAACACAGTGTATAGCGCCCCAATGGTATCTACAAGTAGGATTGGTGTCTTTGTCGCAAGCAAAGTCAGGCATAAATCGACCCTTGTCGAGGAGAGCGTGTTCCAGGGTGCACGGGCAAACTGGAACCTGAGCAGCATAGTTCTTGAGGAAACGGTCGGTTCGAAGCCAATTATTGCACATGGTTTGGGACCAGCGTTGACCATGAATTTTCTCCCATTGTGGGGCAAAATACCAGCCAAGTGGTATTGGACGACTCCATAAAACCCTGTAAGTGTATGTATAAATTAAATTCTAAAATAATAAGTATGCTGAGCCTCAAAAATAATAGGATGGTGGTGATGGTGGTTTTGTTGCAGATCTATGTGAATCTCATGCTGACAGTAGATTCAAGAGAACTAAACTAAAGTAGTCAACCATAATAATTATAATGATAATTTGAATGGTAAAAGAAGTTATGAGGAAACTTACGGAGAAATTGAAACCCCCTTGAAAACTTCAGGCGTGGTCAAATTAATCTGCAGGAAGCCAAACTGCATGTCTTGGTGCATGAAGTTCTCTCTGATCCTAAAGTTTTGAGGGTTAATAATATATTCGCCAGTGTTCGATACTCCGGTCTCTATCATATCAATGAACTCTAGCTGAGGTCTGATAGTGACTTCCTTGTAGCCCCACAACCCTATTTGCAGCTGTACGTTGAGGTTAGTAGTCAAGTTGAAACGGTCCCAAGTGATTTTAATTTCTGCAGGATAGCGTTCGTGCACAGAATTATCTGTAAAGATCTTCTCAGTCGCTGAAGCGGGTGTTTCTGTGAACAATATATGTATATTCCCATTAATAAAGAAGTTGCTAATGACCCATATAAGTAATATTTCATCGAATCCTCGAGCAAAAGTCATGACAATTTAGGATTTACTATTTAGTTGTAATAATGGTGTTTTCTATACTGTTACGGCGCCAGCCGAACAGCGCCATCTGTTGGTAGATATTTTTTGTCCTCTGATCATGCCTAAACGACTGGACGGCTGGACAGCAGGTCATCCAAGATTGTTTTATTTGTTTTGAACCGACTACGGATAAAATATGCAGACAAAGCCATGGGCACCTTCTAATGAGAAATAAGATAACACTGAAGATAAGCTAGTACTGGTCTAAGTTCCTATATGTATATTTTGTCCTTACCTACGAAGAACTTCCCCTTCCACTTATAAGGTTCGTTGTTGATCGCAATCTCGAATCTTGCGTAACCATTATGCCAGAATCGGGGTTGCACACATATAGCCCTGTTAACATCGACTACAGCTCCAATGACGGATTCTGTGTCGAACCGACAAGTGATTCTGTCATCAGGATTAAAACAGGGTCCGGTGATGTTGACGATAGTTCCTCCCAACATGTTGCCACTCTCTGGTGCAAACATTAATGGAAGATTGGCTCCATCTGTGAAAAACGATTTCTTAGTCAGTTCTTTGTTTGTTTTGGCCTTCTTTTAAACATAGATTTTGTTACATTCAACTATTTCATCACACCTACCAACAAATTAAATAGAGCAACCGTAGAATTTTCCACTCATTTTTTACTTTACTAGGAAACAGACTTACCTATATCTTTGTTACACGTTCCCATAAGTATTTTTTCATCTAGTCTGAATATGTGTCGACCAGGGAAACCATTCGCCCAACCTCGTCCAGTCAAATCTCTTAGTACTGATGCCTGTGAATAGGGTTTGTATTCGTAGCTCTGGGTTCCGTTGCCAGCATTGAATCCAATCTGAAATAGTGTGTAAGTAGTTTCTCATATTGTCCTCCTTTCTCCAATAATTAATTGAGATATCCGTTAGCTTTATTTTTTTGTTAAGATATACGGTTTTCAAATTCGGACTTACATAAGCGGGTACACCGCCTTCTCCGTTCGTGGTATCACCACCAGCTTCAGTGTGTGAGCTCCAGTTGATCTCCAGATAGTTGAAGATGGCGTAGGTGAAAACTTCATCGGTAGCAAGGACCATTTGGAACGTGTTGGTCTAAAAGAAAATATTAATATTGTAATCTATACATATAAACGGACAAGTCCTGACTGACTGACTGACTGACTGACTGACTGACTCACTCATCAACGTAGAGCCGAAACTACTGAACCTAGGAACTTCAAATTTCTAGAATATATCAAGTATACGATGCAAGCAAGCACTAAGAAGGGATTTTTCGAAACTCATCCCTTAAGGGTGTCAAATCGGGGTTGAAATTTTGTATGAAACTTACGTAATTTTTGAGTTAGAGTAATAAAACTTTGTGTATAGGTTCTCGATCTAAAAGCAAGAAAATTTATTTCAGGATTTTTGAAAACTCATTATTTAAAGGGGCTAAATAGGGGGTGAAAGTTTGTATGAGGAACTTGGAATTTTTTGAGTAAGAGTGGTATTATTTCGTGTACAGCTCTTTCTATACAAAATAAGAAAACGAGTTTCAGCATTTTTGGAAATTCATCCCCCAAAGGGGTTAAATGCACAGTGAAACTGTAAGAAAAACGTGGTCTATTTGAGTAAGGGGTGCATTCTTTTGCGTGTAGACTGATCATCAAAAACTGAAAACATGTAATTCATTGTTTTTGAAAATTCAACCCCTAATGGGGTAAAAAGGGAGGTGAAAGTTTCTATGAAGAGCTTGAGATTCTTTGAGTAGGAGTGGTAATATTTCGTGGACAGGTTCTTATTTGCAAAGTAAGAAAACAAGTTTCAGCATTTTTGGAAATTCATCCCCGAAAGGGGTGAAATGGACAGTGAAACTTTATTTGAAATTCAAACCTTTTTAGGAAGAGGTGCATTATCTTGTGTGTACACTGATCATCAAAAACTAAGAACATGTATTTCAGCGTTTTTGAAAATTTAACCCCTCATGGGGTAAAGAGGAGGTTAGTTTCAATGAAAACCTCGAAGTTCTTTGAGTAACATTACGTGTATAGATTCTTCTATACAAAGTAAGAAAATAAATTTCAGCATTTTTGGAAATTCATCTTCGAAAGGGGTTAAATGGAAATGGAACTTTGTATGAGTATCGGGCCTTTTTTGAGTAAGAGGTGCACTATTTTGCGGGTAGACCCTTCATTAAAAACTGAATATTGATTTCAGCGTTTTTGAAAGTTCAACCCCTAATGGGGTAAAGTGGGAGGTGAAAATTTGTATGAAGAGCTTGGGATTCTTTGAGTAGGAGTGATATTTCGTGTATAGGTTCTTCTATGCAAAGTAAGAAGACAAGTTTTAGCATTTTTGGAAATTCATCCCCGAAAGGGGTGAAATGGACAGTGAAACTTTATTTGAAAATCAAACCTTTTTTAGGAAGAGGTGCATTATCTTGTGTGTACACTGATCATCAAAAACTAAGAACATGTATTTCAGCGTTTTTGAAAATTTAACCCCTCATGGGGTAAAGAGGAGGTTAGTTTCAATGAAAACCTCGAAGTTCTTTGAGTAACATTACGTGTATAGATTCTTCTATACAAAGTAGGAAAATAAGTTTCAGCATTTTTGGAAATTCATCTTCGAAAGGAGTTAAATGGAAATGGAACTTTGTATGAGTATCGGGCCTTTTTGAGTAAGAGGTGCACTATTGAAAAACTGAGAATATTGATTTCAGCGTTTTTGAAAATTCAACCTCTAATGGGATACGGTGAGAGGTGACAGTTTGTTTAAAGGGCTTGGAATTTTTTGAGTAAGAGTGATAATATTTCGGGCATTAGGTTAATCATTACAAACAACTTTTCACCATAAATGAAGTTAAAAAGTAAGAGATGCATTTTTTAATATTCATCCCCTAAGCATGTGAAATTGAAAATGACAACATTTTCATGTTTTTTGTAGAATATTCACTAAGATTGAGAAAATAAACTTGATTTCTTTTGGAAATTCATCTCCAAAATGGGTCTAATGGGAGGCGAAAGTTTGGATGAGAAAAGATGAGATTGTTTTCGTAAGTCTGATCATATTCCGTGTGTCAAAATACTACTTTCAGAATTTTTTTAAATGTACGAGTATTGTCTGAGTAAAGGGGGAAGATGAAAGTTCTTGTAAGGAATATTTTCGTGTATAAACTCAAAATTCATTTTTGGAAAGTTATCTCCTGAAGAGGTTATAAACTTTATATGCAAAACGTAGGATTGAGTGACAAAACTTCGTGTAAGAAAATGCATTGTTAGGGTTCCGTACCTCAAAAGGAAAAACGCAACCCTCAAAGGATCACTTAGTTGTCTGTTCGTCTATCGAATAAAATGGAAATTAAAACCATATAAGTACTCAGGGCTGAAATCCTTTAAATCCGTTATAAAACCAAACTTCTAAGTTATAACGTAAAAAAAAGATCCGGCTGTTTACCTATAATAATAAATATTAAGGGACAATCATACACAAATCGACCTAGTCCCAAACTAAGCAAAGCTTGTACTATGGGTACTAGACGACGATATACATAATATATAAATACATATATAGATAACATCCATGACCCAAGAACAAATATTTGCACAAATATTTGCCCCGGCCGGGATTCGAACCCGGGACCGCCGACTCAGTAGGCAGGTGTCTACCAACCGAGCCAAACGCGTCGTCGCCTATGCCACAACAAACGTCGATGCTCTCAAGGGAATCAAATTTTATAACGTACTTAGGTATTTTCAGTTGAACTATAACTATGAATTTGGCAAGTCATACCGTGTCTTCGTTATCGTAAATAATACTTTTCCCTGAGTTCTAGGTAGTAACATGGTAATATTTCATGCTTTCATTGCGTGCAGTCGAAAGTAAGTTGATTAAACCAGTTTTCTGCGTGATTTTTGTCAATTTCGAGTAGTTTTTGAAACAAAAATTATCACTGAAAAACTCAAACTGTAGGTTTCATATCAATAATATGTTAAGAAATATGTTTGATCATAGAGAAAAATTTCTAAAACAATCAACATTTTAAAAGGAATAAGGCCTCTTAAGGTGATTAAACTTATGACTATGATTTTGTTCGGTTCATCGGAAAATGAATTGCCCCATGTATTACCAAGACGTGATCTAGAAATATATAAATCTACTACCCAAAAACCGCCCAAGTGCGAGTTGGACTCGCGCACCGAGGGTTCCGTACAAACACTTTCCATCCCTAAGTGGTTAAGTTAAGTTTGCACCTGGTACGTATAGCGCCCGATATAAATTAGGTGCAAAGTTAGGTATTAAAATATAAAAGATAACGTTTCTAGACCCTGTGCGAGCGAAGCCGCGGGCAAAAGCTAGTATAGAATATATTTGATGACACGGTAGACATATGTGGAAGATAACAGATAAAGACTGTAATCTAGAGACTTAGATCGCTACTCGCCCAAAGAGAGTTATATTCTTAACTGTCAGCGTTAGATGGTTTTTAACGGTAAAGGAATAAAATATTGATCGCGATTGACATTTGTCAATTTGAGTGGATATAATGAAAGAAATGGGTTTACTTATGAACATACTAAAAGCACTGACCATGAACAAGGAGTTGTCGATACCGCCAGCGAAGGACATGTTCTTCCAGGTGACGGTGACGGCATGCTTGGGGAAGAAGGTCTCCGAGCCGATGACACCTTCGCGGATGTCCCACGTGATGCGCTCACGCATCTCGACGCCAAGTTGGTCCGTACGAGTCTGCAATAATAAATAAAAGTGTGATACCTACCTCTGAAGTTTTTTTTATAGGGGTATTGTAAGAATGACCACGCTTTGCTGTTTTGAAATCAACGAAGTAACTGACATGATCATTACAACAAAATGTAGTTTTGGGTTGCGCCAATTTCAATTGAACTGTTGTCGCGACTATTCGTCGTCATCGTTTCAGTCAGTTTTTTTATTTTTTGGCTTCTGTAGTCAAGTACTAGGTCTTATTTGTGTTGTCAGATGGAGATACTTCTTCAAATTAGAAATCAAGTACACGTTTGAAATATTTTTTCGTTATTAGAGGAACACTAGTATGGAACATTGAATTGTTTCGATGAAATCGGAACTGGAGGAAATAGCTCGAACTACTTCAATACATTAATAGATATTCACCTGCAAATCCCTGTCCATTCTAAAATAAACACCAGGCCGTCTCTGATCAGGATCCTCAGGCCTCATGCTTCCGATGCGGCACTTGCTGAAGAAGATGCCGATGAACGAAGGGTCATTGACCTGGGGCCAGTCTCTGACAGGGAACGAGAGTGGATACGTATAGTGGTCCGGAGGGTCGCTGAACTGAATGTAACCGTTCATTGATATCTGGAACAAATATGAGGTAAAAGGTGTAAGTTTATTGGTTCTCTAGAGCACCACTCTGAGGAGAGTTGACTATATTTTCTGAGTTGATTAGGTGATATAAGTTCATTGGTTTACCAGTTAGCTCCTCGGAGCTGCCCATAAATGATTTAGATGTAAAATTTGTAAAGGACCATGTGCTTATTTTCGAGACAAGTAATGTTTTAAGCGTTTTAGTTAATTAATTTTATTAAGAATAAGGTAAGGCGTGACACAATTAAAAAAAACTTATGAAATAAAAGGATAACAAGATTTACTCCATAGAAGAGGAGATAAACTTACCCTTGTGTAATTAAACCTAAATCCAAAGAATGGTAACTGGAAGTTGAAATTCTTGTGAATCTGTGGCGTGGACGTGTGGATGTCCCTTTGATAGTCTCCGAGATTCTCGCTGCCTCCCTGGTCGTAGAACCAATATAAGAAGTTGCCACGAATCTGCTGGAGACGAGCGTTGGTGATGACGTAGGGTAGCCCATTGTTCTGGTAGCTGGTTGTAGGGAGTACGCGTCCGTCGATATGAGCTGCAAAGGTTAATATAGTTTTTTACAAGTGTGAGCCTTTTTGTAAAGGAAATATTAGGAAGTCGTGGAGGGAACACTTAATTAAAATTTAAAACTTAAAATAGTTTATTTGTAAAACGACAATGTTTGAAAATGTCTATCATTTCACTAGTATGAAGGTAGGATGCGGGGCCACTCAGAGGCGTTAGACCATTAGACCAGTTGCTTACGGTGCCTTATAGATACGTACGGCCCTGCAAATTGTCATTCTCGTTAATAAAATGTGAAATCACCTAATGTTTAAACCTTTTCCGGTTTCTTAGAATTGTTGACATGAATAAAAGCTATTCTTTACTCTGTGAAGTTATGTTAATGCAATCGAATGTAGTCTTATTGTTCAGGATCATTTATTTCAGACATATCATTTGTTGATTCTTCCATTACTGTATTTTCCCGATCAATTTTATCGACGTTATTCAGCCTACAACTTACGATATCAGCCGATAACGATAAGCTATCATATCTGACAGGTTGGAAGTTATTCCTAGTATTAATGATGTCAGCCCGTAGTACCTCTTTGTTTGGATTTAATTGTTGTTGTGGCTGTATGGAAGTTGATAAATGTTGTAGGTACATCCGGTTTCTAATATTCACTACAATGCGTTAGGTTTAAGAAGTTTAGGGAGTTAATCGTTATTCCGGTTTGTTCGCTAAATCATTTTTTCATAGCAGCGAATTTTCACATCGCGTTTTTTCATGATCGCCAATTTTATTATTCGTCTTTCTTCATGTAGCGATTTTTCATGAAGTGTTTTATAATGTTCGCGCTTATTTTTTTCACAAATTTTACCGGTAGATTATTTTATTATTCGCAAATATTATCAGTATAATATAGAGTATTTATAATGCGGTTTAATAGATATTTTACTCGAAAACATAATTCTAACAAATCATTACCTCCTGTCGTGTTCACATTATTACACATTAATAGGTACTATAGGTAGGTTAGTTTCGTTAGGTATATTCAGATGCCCGAAGGGCAGACCGCCCAGAAATAGGAGCCCCACGAAGTGGGGCTCCGTTGACATAAGGCGTATGTTGCCTAATACAGCTGAAAATATATGCGACTGAAAAATAATCTATTGGTAAAATAAGCGAAAAAAATAAACGCGAATATTTTAAAACGCTACATGAAGGAAGATGAATAATAAAATTAGCGACCATGAAAAAACGCGACGTGAACTTTCGCTACTATGAAAAAACGCTTTTATGAAAATTATCGAACAAATCTGCCGCATGGCATTACTAATGAAACTTTGTGTAAAAACTAATTTTCATATCAAGTAAGGTACTGTAAATCAGAGTTTATGATTAATTTCTGCATAATAGGTACGGAAAAAATACCTACAGATGACTTAAATAAACACAAAGTTTATCTTCATGCACGCACTTGTGAGGCCAAATGCCTAGTTTGATTTATTATTGTCAGATTGATGCTCTTTGATCTTTTTATCTAATTACAAGAAATAATAAGTATATACGATTGTAAATTGTGTCCATTGTCAACAATTTTCGTATACCGTACTTACTTATTAGGATTGACGACGCGGTTGGCGCAGTGTGTAGAATCCCGGCCAGGGCAAGTATTTGTGTGATGAACTCGAATATTTGTTCCTGGTTCATGGATGTTATCTATATGTATTTATATATTATGTATATCATCGTCTAGTACTCATTGCTTAGGTCGATTTGTGTAAGGTTGCCCCTTAAGGTTTATTATTTATTAACCTACTTTAGATGTTTTTGTAATAAATAATGAGGAAAGTTTTTTTCAGTAGGTAAGCGGTTTCTTCGTCCACTGTGTGAATTTATTGAATTATATTTTCTTTTTGAAACCCACTTCTGAGAGCTCATAACATATACATGTCAAGGGTCCGAATATTTCTTGGTGACAATCGTCATTTCACATTAACCCGACCACGACAAAGCCAAAAATAAGGGGTTGTAATTATAAAGTGTAGCAGTAGTCATGTCTTTCATTCAGTAATTAAGGCGATCGCATTGAATAAGCAAATAATGTGAAAGAAGGTACTAACTAGAAAGAGAGTCATCAAGGATCAGAAGTTGTTATGAATGACTTGTAGCAATCTCGTTAGGATAGTGATTTCACAATTATTTGTCTCTGTTATGACTCAATCAGTGGCACGCAATGTTGTTTGACTTTGATAAGAGTGAATAACGAAGCATTCCTGGAAAATACTACTTGTGGTGGTACTAGACGAATAGGTGATACTTACGCATGACACTTTAATGAATTATGACGAAGGGCCTAAAATAGTGGGCGGCGTTCGCATATTACGCTTATGTCGTGAACACCGCCCACTAAAACTAGAATAAATATGTTATGCTGATGGTTGCGACTTTACCAAAAATGACTTTGCATCTTTTTTGCTATATATTTGTAGAAGAGTTTTGCGTATAAAAGAAGAATGATAAATCGCCGAGAGCACTCCAGAATCTATTATTGGGAGTTCGAAAGGCGCCTTTATTCTCGCTCTCCTTGTAATCTTGTTATACCGTATTTGAGAAATAGGTCAAATTAAACACATTGATACAGCCTTTATACTTGGAATTTGCTTAGTCGAGTGTCCAATGTTTGATATAACGTTTTTTGACCTAATGTAACGTTTTTCATAATATAATGTTTGATATAAGGTACTTTGGGATAAAGTCGAAAATGGGGATAAGTCGAAAATCACACATTTCTACTAAACTGGGAACAAATTCTACGCTTGCAACGCTTGTCAAAACGCCATGTTTATCTCCTCCCCCGCTTCAGTTCACTTCGCATCGCTAGTCGTGAGGGCACGTGTGTTGCAGTCGATTAAATAAAAGCAGTGCGATTTTTGGATCTTTGCGGGGGTAAATTAGAATTAAAAAGAAATATGATTCTTAAACTCATATTGCATAAAAACCAGCTTCGAAATTACCCCACTTTCTTTCGAAATTACCCACTCCTTAAGAAATAGTATTCAAAATATATTTTTTTTATTCTAATTTGTTTCCAAATTCAAGTAACGTATTGAAACGCTGTTTTCACAAAGCGTTGATGAATATATCCAATTTCGTAATAGTATTTTATGCAACCGTTGTATAAGAGGGGCCAAAAAACGCGAGTGGCATGGGTTACGATGTGAGCGTAGCGAACATCGTAAGAAAGATGCCACGAGCGTTTTTTGACCTACTTATACAACGTTGCATACAATACTTTTTCTACGACTCGACATTTCATAAATATAATGCAATTAAACAACAAAGAAAATAATTACATGTTCCCGCTCGGAATCAACATAATTAAAAAGAAAAATTGTCTCTGATAAACTTTTTTTTATTTACAACCATCTGTCAAAAAAATATTAACTTATACATAAAGGTATACGATCACCATACTAAACATCTGTCAAAAAAATTAAACTTATACATAAAGGTTACGTTCACTATACTAAACATCCATGCACTGAAGACAAAACTTTTTTTTTAAGTTGGCAGCAATGCCTTAGTACAATAAGTTTTTTTTTAAATTTGCAAATTGTGTGAATGCAGCTATTCATCTTGTAATCTGTGGTACTAAGTGATGCTTTTTTGGCGACATTATACCATCGGTTAGCAGTGTGTTTTTGGGCAGTAGAGTATAGACTTTTACAGACTTTCATAATTTATGTCTTTATATTAGAGTTAGTAACTATATAAATGACAGAAAAAAGTACTGGAGTAGAAAAAGATCTTATTACTTGGAAGGAATACTTCTTAGGTTCTGACTTACGAGCCCAAACCCTAACATACTCTACACTCGCCTAAAAATATGTCGAATTTACCCCAAAGCACCTTAACACGTTTTTTTTCTTTCGATTTATTTCGTTTCAGATTTAAAACTCGTAAATTTTTAGATGAATAAGGTTAGGTTGTTGGGCTGGGTTAGATATTTTAAAAGTTTCAGAAAATGTGTTATATCAAACGTTACATTAGGGCAACTATTTATTATAATGAAATATAATTATAATATGAAAAATAATTATATTAAAGATTACTATCCCTGCCTAAGCACTGACCAAATTAGCACCATTAATCAAATATATAGTAACAATTGCAATACCATTATAGGAATAATTTCGCCTTTGTACACATTTATTGTTTTTATGTGGAATATAGTGTTTACAATTACATACATACAATTGTAATAAGGGGTTATAGAATAAATAACTAATGTACATACAAACAATTGCTAATCGACTACAAATGTAAACAAGTAAAGGAAAATGAAACCTGGATTACAATCAGTCATACATTAAATAATAAACTATAATTAAGTATAAGTAGTTATTGTTTTTTTTACCATCCGTAGAAATGTTATGGTTCTATTCATTTGTCTAGAAATACTGTGTAAAATCGCGCCCATCATCATCTCATCTCATGTGACGAATAAGTTCGACCCAGTTTCCAGCGACGTAGAACCCTAAACCAACACATGAAATCATTCCACATTTTAACGGCTACAAATTTTGAAACAGCATTTTGTTTATCTGCCTGATAAAGGGTCTTATCTTTTAATTGGTAACGTTGTTTGCTATAACTTTACCACGTAAAGGTGGTATTCAATCCCTAATAAAGAAGGGGTAACGCAGGGCTTTTAAATTCGTCGGATTATAGGCGCTAGGTGCGGCCCTTATCAAAGATTACTATGAAATGATAAATTGTGGGGCGAAAATGAGGTTTCATTAAGTGTATCTCGTCAAATTAGCGCTTTGCTTATTGCACGCCCAAAATTATCTCAAATTCGAAAGAAGAAAGAGTAGAATATTTAAAGCGAAATTATAATTCACTATTAAATGGCCTAATTTCCTGTGAGCAACAATCTTGCAAACGTCGTAGAAAGCTATTGGATGTGGGTATAGCAGGACCCTTCAACATGGAGATCCTTGGGAGAGGCCTTTGTTCAGCATTGGACTTTATACTAAAAGAACTAGTAACGTACATGCACGTTAAATATAGGTTTTATTTGCAAAGATAATAACGTAATCTTAGTTCATTAAATAAGGCTCTCGCTATTTATGTATATAATGATCTGACGCATCCTCTGAATCATCACAGTTATGACTCATTAGATGCTAACATAGTAGCTAATACCTATGTATCCACATAGTTATAGGCTATTAACATTATTTCAATCTTGAACTTTCAAAAAAAAATATCAAAATTTTACTACATAGAATAAGACAACACTTACCATATTCGTTATTGGTAGCAGAAGTGGTAGTGGGATTCAAGAGCTGTTTTTCACTCTGGATGTTGCTACCATCATCATTATTGATGTTCACAGCCTCCAAGTCAACCGGTCCTTCACTTAAACCATCTTGAAGCTGATAATACTTCCCACTTCTCACTTCTAATGGTGCATTCGATATGACTTCTGCGGGAGCTATGCTTTCAACTTCGACATCATCCGTCCTTGGACTAGTCACATCAATTGTAATAGTTTCATCACTTTTAACCTCCGCGATTTCTTCTACTAAAGTTCTTTCATTCTCATTAACTATAATGTCCTCCTGTCCAATAGCACTGGCACTTAGAAAGAGTACGACAAACGCTATTTTTGCGTTAACCATTTTAACACTTGTTTTTTCAATCACATTATGTGTTCACTTATCTTATTGGTTTTACGACAACAGGTGCCTGGGTATTGTGGTCGGCGACTGGAGTGTTGGTTCAGTGTGTGCTCGTTGATACGGGCTTATCTTCTAAAGATATGATAAGATAGCAAATAGGAACGTTAGGTGTGCCAAATTCTTTGTCCTAATCCACACCTTGTTTGGAAGTTTATTTGATTTTATAATTACATTACGCACTTTTTGACAATATATACTATGTTTATTCCGATTTCAGTAAACGTTTAGGTCGAATGGACACTATTGTAGAATCATACTTGCGTTGACTTTTTATTATTAACATCACTGCCAGTTATGTCAGATTCGATACTCCTAATTAAAATGACTGTTGCTTCTTTGGAAGCCGTGATATAAAATTTCATATTCACTCAAAGACGTAGTCCCTACTTAAAAGTATTTGTCTCTCTCTTAATATGCCATTCTGCTGTGCAAATTTTTACTTTATTAAAACGGTAAAAGGCTCATAATCAGCCTAATCTTTGTGATCGTGAGTGTTGACGTAATGGACAGTGGTCTTATCAGGACATTCTGATTAAGTTCTTCAGTTAGTCGTGTTTTTCAGAACTACCGTAGGAACTACTATATCCGAGAATGGAGCATGAATCATTTTTATCACGCATACCTACCGGAAGTTGAAGGGCTTACACACTATACCTACCTCGTATCCGTATTGGATGAAGATGGCGCAATAAGTAACGAGCTAATTTTCTCTGTTTAGTTTCGTTAGCTTCGCTTCGACTTAATTTTAATCCACGCCAAAAAGGTTAATTATAAAAAAATACAAAAAACAGACCAAACAAAAAATGCTAAAGTTTATTCCAAAAACCGAGTTGAGAGAGCGTTATTAAATTTAGTTTATTATCAGAAAATTATAATACTATTATCAAATTCTTCACACAAAAACGAAAACATGACAACTATATTAATATAATTTATGTACCTACATTAAGATATATTTATTTAGTTGCGAATGCGCGCTTGTCGTAAAAGGGTTCAACATAAAATAGGTACAAAATATATTAATAGCGTCAATTGCACGAAATTTAGTATCGTTAGTGACACTTTTTTTCCCATCAGCAAATTGCCCCAATAAAATTTAAATATAATTGAAATGCACGTGAAAGAGGCCTTTATTCAACAGTGCAGATGTGGGCTGCAATGATGGAGTCAGTCAGTGGATGAAGTCAGTAGCCCTCTGGAGGTAACACCGCACCGTGTACTCCTGCCTGAGAAGCATAACACTGCAACTAACATTTTGGGGGAGACAAGAGTCCAACAGTTGACGGCTGGCGCTTATTGCCTGAAAGTGATATATAGCTATTAGCTAATGATAATATTAGGTCCATGGGGTCCCAGTTCCCGCAACTTTTACAAAGAGCTATCCATGCTTGCAGAGACCACTGGGGACCGAAGAGCTGGCAGCTTCCTCGCACAACGTATCAGCATAGCTGTTCAGTGAGGAAATTCTACCAACATTTTCGGTACCTTGCCGCAGGGGAGCAGTTTTTTTTATTATAGAGTTGTTAGTAGGTAGTATTTTAGGTTTTTTATTTACTGTTTCTTTGCTTTTCTTTTTAGGGTTCCGTACCCAAAGGGTAAAAACGGGACCCTATTACTGAGACTTAGCTGTCCGTCCGTCCGTCCGTCCGTCTGTCACCAGGCTGTATCTCAAGCTACGGTGATAGCTAGACAGTTGAAATTTTCACAGATGATGTATTTCTATTGCCGCTATAACAACAAATACTAAAAATAAAATAAATTAAATATTTAAGGGGGGCTCCCATACAGATAAAGGTATGCTACCCTTCCTACGCGAGTCCCACTGGCACTTGGTTATTTTTTTTTTCTAATGTTAAAATAAATTATTATGTTAATGATCCAAGTAAATCAACGCCATCTAAACAAGCAAAATATATTCATCATTTTCATCAAGTTAGGTAGCATTAAATCTCCGCGAGAAGGAAGAAGAGAAAAAATAAAGATTTTTTGCATATTTTAAATTTTTGATTTTATTTGCTCCATGTTAGGTCCCACTTACTATAATGAGTCGAAGTTGTAAGAAGTATGGGAGTACCATGAGTTAACGTGACCGTACTCGTTAGCGACAGCGTAAACAATTTGTATTTACAGCGCACCTAGCTTACTTTGTAGAATTAAAATTCTCCATAGAAATCTGTTACGTAGTCGCTAGCGTGTACAGTCACAGTAAACTCATGGTAAGGGTACATGTGAGTGAGGAAGGGATTCCCAAGAGCCATTAATTGTGCCGTGCTGTTTTTATCAGGCGTTGCATTTGTAGTCAAGTATTTTAATTGGTCACTCATTTCTGATACGATCACTCAAAGAAACACCGAGCGTCTATAGCTCGCTTAGAGACCTTAAAGTATCCACGTCATGACTTGGAGGACGCACTGGTTGACTTCTGTCACATCCTAGAGTGTCGCCAGGACAGCCTATGGCCTAAGGGGACAAGTCCATATAAATGGAGGGCGAGGAAATTATGGTTTGTGGGTACAGTCTGGCATATTTGGATTTCTAGGGATTATTATGGGTTTTAGGGATGTCTAAGAAGGGCCAAAGAACCCCCCTCTGCTCTGCCACCCTTGGCGACGCCCTTCGGCGCATCACAGTCATTTCACAATGTATAATTATTATCTCTGTAAAGTGTGCGCAGTTAATCATTTTTATTAAGGCAGTCTGCTAAAGTAAACGAAATGTTTACGTGCTGTTTGGTTGTTGGTTCAAACCCCGCCTGAACCATTAAATTTTTAAATATTTTCCCTTCATTCTAAACATATGCCCAGGTACTTGTCTACTGCATATAATGGGACTAGCTCGATTTGAGTATTATATGATCTGTGATTTGGGTGAGGTAATGAGATTGTCAAATTTTTTTTTACTAGCTTTTACCTGCGGCTTGGCTCGCGTTAAAACACATACACGTAAGCCTAATCGTACGGCCACATTATCGGTATTCGATGAATACTTATTCGTATTGATGTCTGTTTATTTTTGTATTTTATAGAGTCAAAAGCCAACACGTATATTCTCCGAATCCCCCATAATGTAGCCGTAGCATACCATTGAAATATCCATACATTAAGACTGCGCCGAGCGAAATGTGAAAAAATAGGCAGTTGCCGTTAAGTAGGTATATAGATAACGTCAACACTGGTTGTTAATCCATTTCTAAACTATGTATTTAGCACTTCAAAGAATGTGTTAACAACTTCTCCGTTAGATTAACAAATTATAAAATTATTAATATTTTATCCTAGAGAGAACAGACTAAGTAATTTGGACGAAAATTGTAAAATCGTTTTTCGTTAAGTGTTTTTTTATACTTTAACAATGGAAATCTATTCTGATTTTAAGTTAAAAAAAAAGATGAATATTTACATTACAATTTGTCCGCATCAAATATTTCAATTATTGTTTGGTATTAATGGTCCAGATTTATCAAAAAGTGCTTTTAAATCTCCATACATTTTTACTATGGTGGCCGCGCGCCGATCTCTATACGCATTCCCCGCGCTCTATGGTTCAGTCGCTACGCTCGGCGCCCTCTGAAAATAAACCATTACGCACAATAAATTTATTATGATGTTATCGGTAACATACAGTTGGGTCCTTCACTCGACTTTCTAATGCACTTGAACTTACAAAATAAGGACATTACGACCTTGACGCACAATAAAGCACATCTCTTCCAATAGTATAGTTTAATAGCAGTATTACTGTTAGTATAATATAGTTCACATTCCAAATAAACGAAAATGCGAGGTATTAGGTTATGTAGCTAGGGCAGTTTCATTAAACAAGAACGAGTGCAAAACGCAGCACGGCACTAAAGTCCGTACTTCGATACAACTGCAACGAATTGGTTTCAATTCATTGCGTGTTTAACCCGATTATAAATAAAATCTACGGGTATGTAGCATGAAATGGATAAATAATATCGTTTTTATGAACGTTTATTGGTACCGGGGTACTTGAATGGTCCTCTATTCAATGATGTGCGTTCGGATATTTTCATACGATTATAATTTTAGTTTTGTTTTTCAGATACTTTTTTTTACTTTTGTTCGTATGAGTACGAAAGGAAAAATTTGAATCAAGCTTATATGCTTCGAGTAGGATTCGAATCCTCATCTGCAACGGCTCTTTCTCTCTTTTAATCTACTAAACTACTGGCTCTGTGAGCAGTAGACCTCGTGAGTATATTTTTAAGTGAAGTATGGCGGCCGGCTTATGATATGGGTTTTCGCAGGTTTTCACCTAGCTCAGGGACTTCTACTGATCCTTTTTGTCAATCAAATTATCTTTATCTGCAGGCAGGGTAGGGTTGGGTTTACAAAACCGCTGACTTGATCAAAAAATAATGTTTGAAGACCCCTATTATTTTTAAAAGACCTATTCAACGATTTCAGGTGTTCGAGAGGTACCCGGAAAATTATTAATTTTATTTATTTTACCATTTTGTCGGCGTGATACATACACATACTCATACCAAATTTCCGCTTTCTAGTACTAATAATCACTGAGCTAAGCCACGGACGAACGGACAGATGGGCAGACGGACATGGCGAAACTATAAGGGTTCCTAGTTGACTACGGAACCCTAAAAAGATAATTACGTACGCCGATTTGATTCAAATTTGGATTATATTATATTATACTTTCAGATAAAACTTATCATAATAAAATGAATCCCATCAAATCTATACTAATATTGTATTTTATTAGTAAGTATGTTTGTATTGATTCTGTAGGTTATTAGACTATGAATGGTTTACTACCTGCTCTGACTATGAATAGTCCTATAATAGTAGTAAGTAACAGTTCTAAGCTAAACGTTACACATACTCATACCAAATTTCCGCTTTCTAGTACTAATAATCACTGAGCTAAGCCACGGACGAACGGACAGACGGGCAGACGGACATGGCGAAACTATAAGGGTTCCTAGTTGACTACGGAACCCTAAAAAGATAATTACGTACGCCGATTTGATTCAAATTTGGATTATATTATATTATACTTTCAGATAAAACTTATCATAATAAAATGAATCCCATCAAATCTATACTAATATTGTATTTTATTAGTAAGTATGTTTGTATTGTTTCTGTAGGTTATTAGACTATGAATGGTTTACTACCTGCTCTGACTATGAATAGTCCTATAATAGTAGTAAGTAACAGTTCTAAGCTAAACGTTGTCAGATAATAATACCTACTGAATCGTCATTTATTGTGTTAGTAGTAGTGAGTTAAGAACTGCTGGCAGGGACTCCACAAGAGAGCTCGTTATTTCGAATCGAACAATACAATACAACAGTTCTCTTAACTTGAATTTACAGTGACAGTACGCGCTAGCAACTGCGTCATCATCATCATCATCATCATCATTTCAGCCACAGGACGTCCACTGCTGAACATAGGCCTCCCCCAGTGACTTCCAGATCGGCCGGTTGGAAGCGACCTGCATCCAGCGACTTCCTGCAACCTTTACCAGGTCGTCTGTCCACCTTGTGGGTGGACGTCCTACGCTGCGCTTGCCGGTGCGTGGCCTCCATTCGAGAACCTTACTGCCCCATCGGCCGTCAGTTCTACGTGCTATGTGCCCCGCCCACTGCCACTTCAGCTTGCTAATCCGTTGGGCTATATCAGCGACTTTTGTTCGTTCACGGATCTCCTCATTTCTGATTTGATCTCGCAAAGAAACACCGAGCATAGCCCTCTCCATAGCGCGCTGTACAACTTTGAGCTTCCTTATAAGGCCCACAGTAAGAGGCCACGTTTCTGTTCCATATGTCATCACTGGTAACACACATTGATTATAGACTTTCGTCTTTAGGCATTGAGGTATGTTGGACGAGAAGATATTTTGTAGTTTCCCGAACGCTGCCCAGCCGAGTTGGATTCGTCGATTGACCTCCCTTTCAAAATTGGACCTACCCAACTGGATCACTTGTCCCAGGTAAACATATTTGTCAACAATTTCGAGGGTAGAGCTCCCAACCGTTACTGGATAGGGTGCAACATGGGCATTCGACATTACCTTTGTTTTAAGACCTACCTGTTGGGAAACTCTATTAAGGCCATCGAGCATTGTGCCAAGGTCCTCCAGCGATTCTGCCATGACCACAATATCGTTGGCAAACCGAAGGTGAGTAATGTATTCGCCATTAATGTTGATGCCGAATCCTTCCCATTCCAGGAGTTTAAAAGCATCTTCCAATGCGGCGGTGAACAGTTTCGGAGAGATAACGTCTCCCTGCCTTACGCCTCGCTGCAGAGGAATAGCTTTCGTGCTCTGCTCCTGTACTCGAACCGACATGGTGGCGTTTTTATATAAACACTTCAGCACCTCGATGTACCGATAGTCAATATGGCACTGCTGGAGAGACTGTAGCACTGCCCAAGTCTCGATCGAATCGAAGGCCTTCTCATAGTCCACAAACGCCAAGCATAGTGGCAAGTTATACTCTTCGGTCTTCTGTATAACTTGTCGCAGCGTATGGATGTGGTCTATGGTACTAAAGCCTTTTCGGAGTCCTGCTTGTTCGGGAGGCGGAAAGTCATCGAACCTACGCGCGAGACGGTTCGTGATGACTCTCGAAAACAACTTGTAGACATGGCTCAGAAGCGAGATGGGTCTGTAATTCTTCAACAAGGTATTATCTCCTTTCTTGAAGAAGAACACCACCACACCTCTGTTCCATGCCTCTGGCGTTATTCCCTCGAGCAAGACGGAGTTGAAGAGTTTCTGAAGGGCTTTCAATATCGGTGTTCCACCCGCATTCAGAATCTCTGAGGTGATTCCGTCATCACCCGGTGCCTTGTTGTTCCGAAGCTGTTTGAGAGCCATCCTAATCTCATATAGGCTGATGTCCGGGATATCTTCGGTAAAGTGGTTTGAAATATTTTGACCCGACCGCTTGGACAGTCTCTACAAACCTTTTGTTAATCTCGTCCACTGACTCGCAGTTCTCTAGGCATTCAAAGCGATTTGACAGCTCAAGCTGAAAGCTTTCGGGGCAGTAGATATGGGCATTATAAGGTCGGAGCGTAGATTTAATCAAACGGGACCTTTCTAGCTTGACGTTTATGTTCAATGTGCCTCTAATCATTCAGTGATCGCTTCCGGTTTTCACCCTGTTGATCACGGAGACATCATTGAACACTCGTCGCTTTGTGGTCATGATTAAATCAATCTCATTTTTAGCAACTGCGTTTACTTGTATTTAGAATTGTAGTTTTACAAAGTAATCGCTAGGGGCGCTGTAGGTACTATTCTCCATACAAATTTCGTTAGGTAACTCATGGTACTTAGTGAAACAGAAACGGCTTTGGGGTTGTTCTAAGAGCGGTTCAACCGCTTTCAGTTTCCTGTCGCATATTATGTTACAAAAGTGAGCCATTATAAACATAATATTTCAATAAATTGAGATTGTATCGCAAACCCAGTAAAATATGGATTTATCGAAAATTTTCGCATATTGCGGCTCATTTGTCCACAATACGAGACAGGAAACTGTAAGAGATTGAAACGCTCGTAGATTGTATTTCTTCTTAGTTTTGGGATTTTTGAGAAATTTTCGGTTTATTTTATATAGTTTTGTCAATTAACAAAAGGCAATCATCAATATAACATGTTTCCTACGATTTCGTCGACGCAAATTTAGTTTTCCATATCAAAAAGACAAATCGCTCCAATGCGTTCTAATCTACTATTAAACCGTTAATCCGAACGAGATGATAAAATGCCGATAAATGAACATACCTAAGTACTTACGTTCATGTACATATGCAGGCAATTGTTATTCATTGAACCAATAACACTCGCTCATTCGAACCGAGAACACGGTTGTTTATTTTGTTCTTTTTTTGAATTTTTATTTCTTTAACCATGCCTTGCGGAGGTTGCGGTGATAGTGAGTATTCGTTTTTTTAATTAAAAGTATTTATGTGCCTGTATTTTGAACTAAGAACACTTTTTTTGTTGCCCGGATTTCAGCATTGGTACCTATTTCAATTTGGCTATGTACTTATATGAAGTTATGAGCTGGTGGTCCGCTCTACGCAAATTGATTTATTAATATCTGGTTACAAAATAATATATGTCACACTACCAAAAATATTTTCATTTTGGTTGTTAACACTTGAATCCTGAAGAAAGTAACAAGTCTAAGATCCAATAAGATTAATATAAGACCTCCCCTCATCTGTACTTTGAATAGATGGAGGTCGTTCTTATTTAATTATTAAAAAAATACATTACAAAATCAGTACAAATGGCGGACTTATATATCGGATATCAGACTAAATCCTTTAGAAAGTATCTACGTAGCCCCTCTAGAATCCTCGTTACGCTCAGGATTCTATTGTCGAATTCTCGGCTTCGTTTTGAATTGAAAATCATCATTTCGCTCCCCTTGCGACAAACATTACTATTGATTACACAGTCATTAGATTGTTTTGACGATCACTTGTTAAACAGCCAACGATGTTGTTTGGTTTGAAAATGTTTGATTTCGTGTTGTTATCGTAGAAAGTTAACAACGGGCATTATTAATTGCATTATTCTTCAAATTTTTCTTGGTATACTTAACCTAACTTTAGTAAGTAGGTCATTATCTAGATAGTGAGCCTATGAAGTTGCGTTTATAAATGAAAATGACACGAAACAACAAATAATACTTGGGACCGTCTTGGTTAATAAAGTAACATCTCAAAAACTCTAAAAGAATTGTCTCATAAAGATTGCGGCCACTAAAGGCCTTACGCACGATTTTGCTTAAAGTTCGTGCAAAAATTATAATACCTAATATCCGTAAGCACCGATGTGCCCTTTTTAATATAAGTAATTTTTTTTCATGGTTTCATACTTTTAATTTGAAAACATAAAAATAGGAGATTGGTTTAGTCGCAAAAAAATAGGTCAGGCCTTCATTAGCTCCCAGGTCTTATTATGCTACCTTGGTACCTACATGATTTCGATTTTAAAAATATAAAAAAATAATAAAGCGATTTATAGTTAAGTAGGCCTTATTACCCTACGACATCATGCATTATGTTAAGGGTAACTTCTCAAAGAAATGTGTTCGTAAGGAACTTTGTTATTTTATTCAAAGAGATAAGATAAGAAGGCAATGCGCCAATAGCGCACTAACTGAGGAGTGCTACTTTTACTCCAGTAGTGTTACTGGTATGTACATAATCATGGAAAACTACCATTACCAACGACGTCGTAAATAGTACATACTTATCAACCTACTTAAAAAGGAGGTTTTCAATTTGTCGGAGCTTTTTATGTACGAGTGTGAAGGGATTACTTGAAGATGATTGAACCAATTTAGAAAATTCTTCTTTTGTTTGAAAGAGTTTCTTTTTTCTTCACTTTCTCTTATGTCCTATTGTCGTCCTACCGTTAGACAATGTCTTCAATACTTCATCATCAAATCCAGGCTCACTAGGTCTGGATTTAATTATAGGGTCTTGGAGAAAAGAATTCATCAATCTCCTTTTCTTTAGTACTTACTTAACTTTTTCAGTTCCATTTATAGCCCTTAATCGATTTTCAATATAATTCTATAGTGTTCTATAGTGGTGTAGATTAGTTTGTAGTTCTTGTATATGACTTATATGTATGTCACCCGCATAGCTCCTCAAAATTGAGTACTTGTGTACATTCGTGACTAAACATAATTTGGCGAAGAACTACCAAGGCTATTGCATCCGGCACACTAAGTAGGAATTTAATACATGATACAGATGTTAAGTATTGGTTATGTTCACTAGTTTCTCTATTGAGTGGCCAGTAGATTTTATTTTCTGAGACGATGTCAGTTAGGTCCACTATATAACTTTTCAATAGTTCTACTATGCAGAAATCTAATTAATCAGTCTGAATATGTAAATGCGAATGAACATGAAAACATACTTAAGGAGTCGAGCTAAATAAAATCGTTAAAAAAGTAAAAACATTCATTATAGCTAAAGTTTTTATCTACCTACTTCAAAACTCATTTAACTACATTGGTGCAACCGAATTATTTGAGCAGTGTTCGTTTGAAGGGAATGAGCTAAATTTGTCGGAAAGCGTCCAATTATTGCCTTTATTGTTATTTATTCTACGAACTATTATAAATTGTGAGAACAAACCAATCGTTTGGCGGGGTAGGTACCTATACATAGTGTACTGCTTCGCCTTCAGCCTTTAATCGTCATTGGCGTATCTAAGATTATTTTTCCGGTAGGTCCTGGGGTGCCTGGCCTTGATTTAATTGGGGTGGGCACGGCCCACCCGGCCGCCCGCCCCCTAAATACGCCTATGTTAATCGTGCAATTCAGCGCGCGATCAAAACCAGTCGCACACGTCGGTCGGTCTTATCGCAACGCCACACCACAGCGACAATGGCTCGAATTACACAAATAACTACTAAAATATAGGCTTTCTTAGGCGGCCTTTGCAAAGATCAGAAGAAAGACACTCTAGTGTTCTATTCTGTGTTTTGATGCTGTTTTGGTATTTTTTTTACATTTCTATTAATCGATTGCAGGTTGCAAGTGCAGCACGAACCAGTGCGGCTCTTCGTGCAAATGTGACTCATCGTGCAGCTGTGCGTGCAAGCGTCCCGCTGCGGACGCCAGCACGCCCAAGAAGTAGACGAGATCCTGGTCACAGCATCCAACTGTAACAACCCCATGTAGAAAGAAGTACTATCCACCAGAGCCGCGGCCGCATTGTCTTTATACTAACTAACCTTTGACGTGGGTAATATCACCATGTGAAAGCCAAACAATAATTCAGTTTAGGTTTTTGTTTGCCTTGACAATTATATATTGATATCTATTATTTTATGCAAATAAAATATGCTGTAATATCTCTGAAAAATATTTAATTCGTAAATGTTTACAATTAATATGTATTCCAACGGCCTTGTAGTCTTGTAACCAAATAAATTTATTAACATCAACATATATTTTTTTATTCGTCTATAGGTAGACGTATAAAGCAGTCTTATAACAGTTATCATACAACAGTATTTTATTTTCACAGCGTTGTTGGTAACTTATTATAGAAACCGCCAATCTATAAAGTTATCGTGGCACCACAATGATCATTACTCACTCACTTACTTTTATTGTTGACTAATACCTAAGTTACTTCATACAGGTCACCATACCTGGAACTGAAAAAAAATGTGAATAATAGTTTACAATTTTTGCTAACACAGATAGGTACTCTAATGCATCTTGATTCTATACATTCAAATGGTATTGTTAAATCAAATTAGTTAAGCCATGCTATTAGGATCTATACATAGGTTCGAAGCCTTTGCACATATTTTTTTAGCGCATGTGCAGCAAAGGAAACTGAAACGCGTTCTTTTTTACTCTTATTATCATAGTGACAAGAGCGAAAAAGGTACGTGTTTTATTTTCCTTGACTGTACCTCTAGTCTAGCCCCTTAAAATAGATATTGTCACGAAGTACCGTAGATGTCTGTGATGTCATGTAAAATCCAAATTATAAGCAAGTTGAATAGCTAAGATTGAATTAACTCAAAGAGACTACCATCGATATCTAATACACATCCACAGAGCATATTTAAACTTCAAGTTAATTATGTTTTAGTTTTACATTCTGTCACTACCATAGTTATAGTCGTTAAGTTTACTCTGTACAGATTTGAACGTTCTAACTTTCCTTGATACTCTAATGAGTCGTGTAACATAGGGAATCCTAGCTCAGAACCCAAAGGCATAAATCATTTATGTTGTTTTATAGTTTTTTCTTTGAATTCTGATGATAATTTATATAAGTATAATGTGGCTTACTGTCGAGATCAAAACAATGGCAGTCGCATCCTGGAACGCAATGGTCTTGTCCAAGCTCGGTTCCTTCATCTGTAATATATTCGAATTAATTATACCCTTTTGAAGCATATATTGTATGTGTGAATATGTGAAGCCAGAGGGACGTCTCCGAGGTTGTAAAAACACCATCCTTAAGCCGAATGCAGTTATAGTAAAGAAACACCATGTTGTTAAGACCTATAAATGGAGATAGGTTTCATTTCTGTTGGTTATCGGGAACATTCAACCCCACCGTTAAATATAAGTGTAAAGTAATATTGGCGCTACCGTCTATGTAAAAGCAGTTCCCATCCCTCTTAACAAAATACGATTTTCCAGGAAAACCTGATATTTCCGGCGATTGTTCCCATAGTGAAAATCAATCACGTTGTTGAGATCTACAAACTGAGATACGTCTCATCTCTCTTGGTGGGTGGGGACGTTATGCCCACCCTCCTTTGTGTTAGTATTACTTTAGTGCAAAACGATAGTGAGGGCACAATCAGCACAATGTGAACTTCAGGGCGCCTATGATGGATGCGTACCGAAGGAGGCGATTAAATTATACCCGATCCGGTTGACCAAATTGCATCACTAAACAGGAAGACTTTAAAAAGTTTTTAGTTGTTTTTGTTTGAAAACTGACTTGATAGAGTCGGTTCAGCCGGTTGAAGACCATACATTTTTTCAATGCGTATCAGGGATTCAATTATCTCTATAGATCGATTAAGGATGCTCAACGAGACCATTTCTGTAATATAGAAAAGGGCATAGACTTACTACTCACAAACGGCGCCATATTTTCGAGATTTAGTTCAATCCAATGCAAATATTCTAATAACAGTTCGACAAAAGCAAACATATATAACTGATCCTCGTCAACAACAACAAGCAAATACCCAGTTCGAAGATCAACCTCTATTTAAACCGTCGCCATTGCTTCCTTACAAGAAACCGCAAATATTAGACGATGTTGAGTCAAACAATACAAACCTTTATCACAGATTTATAAGATTGTTGCCGAAAGCAAATGTGTTCGCGGTTCTGTAGTACACAGTAAATGAACAACGCACCTTGGCTTTTTCAGCTGCATTCTTTGTGACGTCATCGCTAACTGGGCGTGACGGTTGTCTCTTCTTTTTTTCTTACACTGACACAAACAGCTGTTGATTCTATGTAATGTTTCATTACCTATTATATTATTATACCTACCTATGTACCTAAACATTATAGCGATGTACCTACATAAATGAATGCTGCTATTTTTTCGAATTTTTACTTTTTCTGCGCTAAGCTCATATCTATTCAACAGAATTGGTAAAAGACAGCAGCTCTAAATGCCTTTATGAAAATTTTGCAAAATGAAACACTATGCCAGGCTCGCTAAGATAAAGGGTCACCAAATTTGGTAAACTTGCGGTACCTAAATAATTTATTCAATACGTTTGTAGGTACGACTAACAGCCTCACGGCAAGATGAGTCTTTGTTCCTCCAAGGGTACCTACTTCTTATAATCTTTAAAAAAGGTAAGGCTACAACCTTGCATTCGTTTTTATTCAAGCATCTATTGTATAAAAGCGCCTGGGAAATTTAGTTAAACCACACTCAAATTCTACTTCTCTTCAGTTGTTGATTCCAAGAATTAAAACAAAAATCACTATGCCTGCCCCCTGCGAGCCGTGTAAAGGTAAGTTTCAGAACTTATTCCTACTTATCATAAATAACTACGTGCCAAAGTGATCACTGTGATCAGTTAAAGTCCTAGTGTTACTATAGTGGTCTTCAGATAGCTTGGTGCATGTGACATTTGTCATCTCAGTACATAATCTAAACTAAAATGTCCTAATTTAGACTGAGATATGGAGTTATGAAATCAAATGCCTCTGCAGAAATGTTCGGAGATGACAGCTAGATGTGACACACATACACACAACTATCTGAAAACGACTATTCATCTATATATATAAAAGAAGAAGTCCTGACTGACTCATCAACGCGCAGCCGAAACTACTAATGTTAGAGAGTTTATTTTTGCACAGTAGGTTACTTTTATAACGTGGGCTAGAGATAAGAAGGGATTTTTGGAAATACCACCCCTAGGAGGGTTAAATAGGGGTGCAAAGTTTGTATGGGGGAAACTTTTTTTTTAGAGCTAGAGACTTGAAACTTTGTAGAAAGATTACTTATTTAAAAACACAAAAAGTACTTTCAGCGTTTTGGAAAATTTCACCCCTAAGGGGGTTAAAAAGGGGTGCAATATTTATATGGGAGAAACTTTATTTTTTGAACTAGAGATTTGAAACTTTGTAGAAAGCTTACTTAATTAAATACAAAAAAAGTAATTTCAGCGTTTTGGAAAATTTCACCTCTAAGGGGGTTAAAAAGGGGTGCAAAGTTTGTATGGGGCCGCTAATGTTGTTTATAAAGAAGTGTTACGCTAAGGTTATCAGTTTATATTTTTTTTATTTCCTGTCTTCTACCCAGTGACTACGTCCTTTTTTTAAAACGAACTTGCACCCCCTTTTCTATGGTTGACTGTCAACAATATTTTCTTAGTGCTGTCTCTTATTAATTGTGTTCCAAACTTTATGTGTTCCTATATTTAGTGAGTTGTCTATCAGCACATGAATAATCTATACTTTATATACCTATTCTTACTTTATTTAGCTTCTTGAGAAATATAGAGAACTGTAACCAGAATATATTGAATCACTCTTCAAACAATCTACTAGCCTGTAGACCAAAATAGTAATCGCATCATTAAATTCACTTATGTGCATTTAGTTTTTAATGGTCACATTTCAGCACTTTCTTTGAACACTAGCCTTTTTAATAACTGGGGTTCCTGCTAGACCATTTAGAAACATTTTGGCCAGCCTCGGGAACTCCGCCACACAACTCTTTTCGTTTAATAGCCAGGCCGGCGTGTACAAATACCAGTGCTGCCTTCTTATGAAAAGAGGTCATTATTTATTATTGTTTTGAAATAAAGTTTATTATTTATTATTGTTGAAAGAGATACTCTTCATTAAACTGCCTCCATCTCTCGATTTCCAGTGCTGAGTTTAAGATTGTTTTAACAGCCTTACGATATTTAATTTTTTTTTTAAATCTCACTCATAATAACTAAGATCCCCATTTTCTAACTCCAAATCCATGCGTCGCTCTATATCTTGCAGAGTCATTTTTGTCAAAGATTAAAAGCATCAGGTAACTGACGGAATAAATATTAAGCATCCTGCAAACAATTCCCGTAATCTAATTGGAAAATCTTCTAAAATTCTTTAACAATTGCATATCAGTGTCTGTCACTGTTTGAAATGTAATATGTCTAGACCATTTTAACAAAGAATAAAATTCACTTACCTATTTTAATATCTTTGTCATCATCAAAAATCTACGCGGACGAAGTCGCGGGCGGCCGCTAGTGTATGTATATAAAAGGTGCTCATTGTCATAATCCCCCTCACAATCAAGCAAGCCCCGAACAAATTAAATTTTAAAAAATCCTTGCGTGACCCATTGGCAGAATGGAGAAATCTTAGCATATCTGTTTTGATTTTTAGTCCATATTTATTTATATATGTAAATATAATAAATATATGTATTTATCTATTAAAACGTATTTAAGCTCGTTGCACCGCCCACAACTTATCTGCTTTTCCCGATGGTTGACTGGTAGAGAATGCCCAATGGCATTAAGTTCGCGTTTTGTACGATCTGTTTTTTATTTGTGCAATAAAGATTAAATAAATAAATATATAAATAATACCACATTTCATCACAAAATAAATTAATCTAATCTAATCTTAATAATACCTTTACTGGTACATCTTTAATAAACCTATCAACTTTTTTTATTGCTTACTTCTAGATTCGTGCCATGAGGGATCCGGCAAGAACGACTGCCCTTGTGAGGAAAAATGCACTGACGACTGTTCAACTAAACCAGGTATTAACGAGTCCTATACACGTCTAGGACAGTAAAGTGAGAGAATATCCCAGATAGACGAGTTTTCACGTCTTTCTTCATATATACACACACATAGCGGGATTTTACCATTTTGAATCTAATGTAAAATTAATTTTGTATAAAGTACAACTACTGTTTATTTGAGGCTTTCAAAAGGTAATCAGTTATCAAAGCTATTTAGAAATTTTAATGACGTGGGGTTTCATCTAGATATAGGCTCACGGGTTTGCATTTAGCTTATTTTATAAGTTTTTTATGTATATTGTGTCTCAATTGTTTTTATTTTATCATTTCAGGTGGCTGCTGTTAAAAATGGACCATTGATTACCGTATTCTCCACGTGGCCTTCGGCTTCAGATTTGATTAGTTGTACTGTAAATGAATTTAATTTATTTCCGAAATAAAGTCAGTGGGCCCATTTATTTGCTTGTTTTATTTACTGGCTGCTCTGTGAGCTGTAGACCTCGCGAGTTCGTCTCTAAATTGTGACAATAATAAATAAACACGTAATGTATATGCTGAATCTTCCAATTTGATTAAATAATGACAACCGTGATGGTTGAGAGGGAGGTACAGTGTTGGAATTGGAACCTATAATTTAAATTAAATTATATTGATATTACATTTTAAGCAGCAGGTATCTATTTTCTAATTAATGATATCATTGAAATCAGCAACAAAGACTATAATAATAATAATAATAATAATTCTTTATTTCAGATAATACAATCCATATTAAATTGTTAGTAAAAAATAAAATAATAATAGAAGAACTTATATCTATGTTAGTAATGTTACTACAATAATTACTTATTAACATTATCCTAGAGAGGATCCCAAGTGGACTTTCGTCCAATGCTCAAACAATGGGCCTTGTACCCTATCAGCTATAATGGCTACGAGGCTGTTGCGGCTGCCACGGACACGGCGCCACAGGGATGCGATTCGTTTGCGTATGATGGCCTGGAAAGTGTCTACGTTTGCCTCAACGAACATTCCTGAAGCACTACAGTATCGTGGCAGCCCCATCATGGCCCTGAAGCCATTATAAACGTACCTACACCTGAATGGTAGGAAGAAAAAGTACAAAAAGCTGTGTGTGCTACACGAGATCAAAGTTTGTTGCATCACGTGCCGCGCAACTCGCAACAAAAAAAAACTTTACTCTCTTGTTGCACAAATAACTATTGTATTTGCTGATAAATTATTGATACAGGGGGTGAAATAGTCGAAAGCACGCCATTTTTTTCTATTAAGAAGGGTTAAGTTTCTTTATTTACACTGAGTTTACTTGCCCATCTACACAATCATTAAATACCTCATCACAAAAAAATTACCGACCACCGAGCGCAAATTTCAGCAAGCCTTACAAAATAACCAACATTTTTTTATTGAATGTATGTCTCAAAAAATCGCTACTATTCATATTCACATCAACTTTAGTAGCGTCACTGACTTGTCCTGTATGAGGACAATAGTTTTACTCGCGGCAAAGTTGCCCCTCGCTTCAGTGTATATTTTCGATAGAACAATATTCAGTACTTTCAGTGTTTGTACGGAACCCTTGGGGCGCGAGTCCAACTCGCGCTTGACCGGCTTTTTTACACAACACCTCTTATTTCAAATAACTTAAACATCTCCCTGTACACCTGCCAACTTTTGACCTCGTTATCATTCCATATCGTCCTAAACTTTCTCGACTTCTTCTGATCGAATAGTTTTATGTGATAGTGGTCTTTATTTTTCTTGGAACAGAGTACTTTTATTATCCTACTATTCGGTCAGATACGAGGTTGGCCGACCATCCATATTTATATATTACCGATAAAATCGTGTCATTTCTGTTTGGCTCACATAACAACCATGGCGGTGACTGCACTAGGTCGCATTTTCGGTCTTGCTCTGCTCTGCATAGCGGTGAGAGTTGATGATACCTACAGCGTACCTGAAGTCGAGGTTAAAGTTACGCGACCAGGTATATGAAGTCGACGTTTGCCCGGATTCCCGTTTGTTGTAATAATCTACCGTATTAGCTCGATCATGCATTAATCATTAAATATAATTAACGAAAAACCCAACATCAATGAGGGTCTTAGGAGATTTAACAGCCGTGAAATTGATAATGAAAAGCCGTGATATTTACAGATGCCCCAAACATTACCCACTTCACCGTGCAAGGTTTATTGAAACGAGATGGTAAATCGGCAAAGATTGACATTTCTGGAGAGACAGCATCTAAGGTCCACATCGGTGACAAGGACTTCTGGGTAGTGGACCTTCCTGACCTACAGCTGAAACTCAACGACCAGATCGAGTACCTCACGTTTGTGTCCGTCAACAGTGCTGGATACACAAAGGATGACCTCAAGTTGAAATATGAAAGTAAGTACAATTTTAGATGTGTTATTTCATAACACCTCCGAATAAAACTAAAATTTGGTCGCTTAACGATCAAGTCTAGATCCTAGGAAACTGTTGGACGAAAGCTATTTTTTTTGGCTGATTATGATGATGACAAGTAGTTATAAACAATTTTTGTCGGAGAACGACAAAAGACGTAGTGGACCAGTATGACGAGACACCTGACAAAGGAGAACATTCCTTTCAATTACGAGAAAGATTTCACACTCTATAAAAAGGTCGTAAACGCCAAAATAACAGTAATTACTTATGGTAGTTAGTTATTCTGGAAGTTATCGATTATACGCGCCATATTGAGCAAAAAGTTTTAATATAGTATGGCACTTACAACTAATATGTATAACGTTCGAAGTATAAGGATTACTGGGCGCAGGCGCAGGCGCGGCACTTACGGCATTTTAAAGAACATTATGAATTTTTGTGAATTATGAATATTGAGAATTTTTCCATAATTTTTTGACCCGTGGTTGAAATTTAGAGGGGGGACGGGGAGGACGCAATTTTTTTTAATTTTCGGAGCGAATATTTACAAAACTGCTGACGTTTTTAAAAAATAATGTTCGCAGACCCCTATTATTTTTAAAAGACCTATTCAACGACAACCACACACTCGTGTTGAAACGAAAAAAAAAATCACCCCCACTTTAGGTGTAGGGAGGTACCCGAAAAAAAACATTTTTTTTTAGTTTTTATTTTACCGTTTTGTCGGCGTGATACATACACATACTCATACCAATAGTAATTTCGGCTTTCTAGTACTAATGATCACGGAGCTAAGCCGCGGACGGACAGACAGACAGACAAGACAGACAGACAGACAGACAGACAGACGGACAGACGGACATGGCGAAACTATAAGGGTTCCTAGTTGACTACGGAACCCTAAAAATAGGAGATTGGTTTAATCGCAAAAAAAAATGGCAAGTCTGGGTGTGGAAATCTAAGGGTGAGGCCTTTGCCCAGCAGCGGGACACACCCAGTGGGTTATTAAAAAATAATAATAATAAAGCGATTTATAGTTAAAGTAGGCCTTACTACCCGGTACCTTGTATGATGTTAAGGGTAACTTCTTTAAAGAAATGTGTTCGTGAGGATCTTCTTTGTCATTTTATTTAAAGAGATAAGATAAGAAGGTAACGCGCCAATAGCGGACTAACTCTATTACTCTAGCTCAAGTAGTGTTGTTACTCGTATGGACATAAACACGGAAAACTACCATTACCAACGACTTTGTAAACAGTAAATACTTATCTTAATAAAAAGTAAAAACATATTATGCATTGTAGCTAGTACCTACCTACCTACTTCAAAACTAATTTAAATACATTGACGCAACCGAATCTCTTGAACAGTACCTATTCGTTTGATGGGGGTGGGCATGAGCTATATTTGTCGGAAAGCGAAGTTCTACGATCTATATACATAATACATATATATTGCGATAACAAACCGATCGTTTTACGGTGTACCTATACATGGTAGTACTCTTTATTATACTGTGACATGGTGCACTGCTGCGCCTTCCGCCTTTAATAATGCAATTCAGCGCGCGATCAAAACCAGTCGCACTCGTCGGTCGGTCATCGTCACGCCACACCACACCGACAATTAACTACTAAAATACAGTGTAGGCTTTCTCAAGCGGCTTTTAATTGCGAAGATCAAAAGAAAGAACCTGTAGTGTTTTATTCTGTCTTGATGCTGTTGTGGTATTTTTTTACATTTTTATTAATCTATTGCAGATTGTAATTGCGGGTCTTCGTGCCAATGTCGTGCCTCGTGCAGCTGTTCAAGCAGGCGTGCCGCTGCGGACGTCAGCACGCCCAAGAAGTAGACGAGATCCCGGTCACGGCACCCAACTGTAACAATCCCATGTAGAAAGAAGTCCTATCCACCAGCTCCGCGGCCGCATTGTCTTTATACTAACTAACCTTTGACGTGGGTAATATCACCATGTGAAATCCAAACAATTATTCAGTTTAGATTTTTGTTTGCCGTGACAATTATATATTGATATCTATTATTTTATGCAAATAAAATATCTTTGAAAAATATATAATTCGTAAAAGTTTACAATTAATATGTATTCCAACGGCCTTGTTAATCTTGTAACCAAATAAATTTATTAATATCGATATTTTTTTTTATTCGTCTAGAGCCTATAGGTAGACGTATTATAAAGCAGTCTTATAACAGTTGTCTTACAACAGTATTTTCTTTCCATAGAGTTGGTAACTAATTATAGAAACCGCCAATCTATAAAGTTATCGAGGCACTCCAATGGTCATAGCTCACTGCTCACTTACTTTTATTGTTGATGAATTAGGTATTGGCTAATTACTTCATACAGGTCACCATACCTGGAACTACAAAAAGGATGTATATAATACGATACATTTTTTGATTTTTTGTCTACAATCCAAGCTAAGATAGGTACTCTAATGCGTCGTGATTCTCTACATTCAAATGGCATTGTTAAATCAAATTAGTTAAGCCATGCTATTTATTAGGACCTATACATAGGTTCTAAGCCTTTGCACATGTTTTCAAGCTCACGTATAGTAAAGGAAACTGAGACGCGTACCTTTTTGACCCTTATTGTGACAAAAGCGAAAAAGGTACGTCTTTAAATTTCCTTGCCTGTATCTCTAACGTGCGTTGTCGGCTCGTTTAGAAAACGTCGATTGTGGTATCGTGGCATCGTGTGCATAGCCCCTTACAATAGATATTGTGGGAAGTTCCAAGGTAGTCTGTGATGTCTGATGTCATGTAAAATCTAAATCATAAACAAGTTGAAATAGTAAGTTTCAACTTACTCAAATAGACTACCATTGATATCATAGCTTGAATCTGCTGAAAATTTAAAATATAATGTGGCTTACCTGTCAGGATCAAAACAATGGCAGTCGCAACCTGGAACACAATGGTCTTGTCCAAGCTCGGTTCCTTCATCTGTAATCAATTTTGAATTCATTTAACCCTTTTGAAGCATGTATTGAATGTGTGAAGCCAGAAGGACTTATCCGTGATTATAAATTCGAGTAAGTATTGCTATATCGCAAAACGAGAAGAGGGCACAATGTGACCTTTCAAACTTCAGAGTTAGGTTTCCCCTTTCACTGAATAGGGGTGAGGGGCAGTTGACCATTAAATTGTCCAAAGATTATTTTATTTTTAATTAGACGAGCTCAGAATCCATAATCATAAATAAACGTCATATTTTTATCTCTCATGTTCTCTTGGAGTTCATGTATCAAAAATTCAAAATTTGTTAGCGATTGTTAAGCAATCTTAACAAGCACTAAGCAATCTTTGGTATATGTTCCCGATTCCCAAGGGATTGTAATCCGATTTACCGGAACCGGCATCATTTGGAAGCCTCTCGCAAAAGCTCGCTTGTTTCAAAATTGTTGTTATATTACCAAACACCCAGTGTTCGGTGTTTATGAGTGGAGTACTATTTTCGAGTGTACCGGGAGGCGACAAAATTATACCGAACCTCGACGTTCCGCTAGTCAGTGCCGGCCCCCACTTCGCCTAGGCGACTACGTGTGTAACACGATGCCGGGGAGAATGTGGTGAACTGAATGCCATAAATAACAATATTATACTATTATATATACATGTCAAAGTTTTAACTAAATAAAGCCTAATCATGGGGGTAATGATTATTTATCTCAATGCCGATGGTTTAAATAGGTGTTGATCTTTGAACTAGGTATTTGCTTGTTGTTGTTGACAAGGATCAGTTGTATATATTTGCTTTTATCGAATTATTATTAGAATATTTGCATTGGATTTAACAAAATCTCGAAAATATGGCGTTGTTTGTGAGTAAGTATTTGCTCTTTTCTACATTAGTTTTCTTAATCGATCTATAGAGAAAATTGTATAAATCCCTGACACGCTTTGAAAAAACTGATAGTCTTCAAGAGGCTGAACCGATTTTATTGATTTATAGCTATGAATACTCTATCAAGTCAGCTTTCAAACAAAAATAACTAAATAAACTTTTAAAAAATCTGCCTCTTTAGTGATGCAACCCGATTCGGTATAATTTTGTCGCCTCCCGGTACACTCGAAAATAGTACTCCACTCATAAACACCGAACACTGGGTGTTTTGTAATATAACAACAATTTTGAAACAAGCCCTCTTTTGCGAGAGGCTGCCAAATGATGCCGGTTCCGGTGAATTGGATTACAATCCCTTGGGAATCGGGAACATATACCAAAGATTGCTTAGTGCTTGTTAAGATTGCTTAACAATCGCTAGCAAATTTTGAATTTTTGATGCATGAACTCCAAGAGAACATGAGAGATAAAAATATGACGTTTATTTATGATTATGGATTCTGAGCTCATCTAATTAAAAATAAAATAATCTTTGGACAATTTAATTGTCAACTGCCCCTCACCCCTATTCAGTGAAAGGGGAAACCTAACTCTGAAGTTTGAAAGGTCACATTGTGCCCTCTTCTCGTTTTGCGATATAGCAATACTTACTCGAATTTATAATCACGGATAAGTCCTTCTGGCTTCACACATTCAATACATGCTTCAAAAGGGTTAAATGAATTCAAAATTGATTATAGATGAAGGAACCGAGCTTGGACAAGACCATTGTGTTCCAGGTTGCGACTGCCATTGTTTTGATCCTGACAGTAAGCCACATTATATTTTAAATTTTCAGCAGATTCAAGCTATGATATCAATGGTAGTCTATTTGAGTAAGTTGAGACTTACTATTTCAACTTGTTTATGATTTAGATTTTACATGACATCAGACATTACAGACTACCTTGGAACTTCCCACAATATCTATTGTAAGGGGCTATGCACACGATGCCACGATACCACGATCGACGTTTTCTAAACGAGCCGACAACGCACGTTAGAGATACAGGCAAGGACATTTAAAGACGTACCGTTTTCGCTTTTGTCACAAAAAGGGTCAAAAAGGTAAGCGTCAAAGTTTCCTTTACTGTACGTGAGCTTAAAAACATGTGCAAAGACTTAGAACCTATGTATAGGTCCTAATAAATAGCATGGCTAATTTGATTTAACAATGCCATTTGAATGTAAAGAATCATGACGCATTAGAGTACGTAGAGTATGTATCCTATTATTTACATCCTCTTTTTTCAGTTACAAAAATTGTAAACTATTATTCACATTTTTTTCAGTTCCAGGTATGGTGACCTGTATGAAGTTATTAGGTATTGGTCATCAATAAAAGTAAGTGAGCAGTGAGCTATGACCATTAGAGTGCCTCGATAACTTTATAGATTGGCGTGTTCTATTATAAGTTACCAACTCTATGGAAAGAAAATACGGTTGTATGATAACTGTTATAAGACTGCTTTATACGTCTACCTGTAGGCTCCAGATGAATAAAAAAATATATGTCGATGTTAATAGATTTATTTGGTTACAATATTTACAGACCCGTTGGTATTCCATATTAATTGTAAACATTTAGGTACTTACGAATTAAATATTTTTAGAAGATAGTACAGCATATTTTATTTGCATAAAATAATAGATATCAATATATAATTGTCACGGTATAGAGGTGCCTACCGGGTGAGAAATTATAAGTCCCGTTATTCAGACACACACTATATAATTAAAGTTTATACAAAAACACAGGCATATTTACAGAAGCACAAAGCACTCGTCGTCGCACTGGGAATCGCTCTGGCAGGCGGGCGCGGGAGCCGCTGCGCCTGAGCGTCGCCTAGGCCGTCCCGCTTGCTCGCTGTAGCCCGCGCGCTCTCTCGGTCTCGCTTACTTTCATGTGCATATTATCATGATACCGTTAGCCGAGATGCTAACCGTTTCGCTGCGCGCTGTAAAGTTTAAACGGGCGGCACGAGGGTTAAGGCGACGGGTAATGCGAAACTAGCGCCACTTTCGATTTTTCTCTTATACTTTCATAATCTGATATTTTTTTTAAATAGCTGAAGTCTAGGAGCTAGCAAAACACCTTTAATATTTATTAAATCACTATATACAATTTGTTCACTGTAGTTTACCTTACAAAACTTGTTCACGTCAAAAGCGGCCGCAATAGTTTTGGGCAAGTTTTTAGAGACAACTAAAGAACAAGAAATTGTGTATAATGATTTAATAAACACTAAAGGTGTTTTTCCAGCTCTTAATATCTTGCAATTACTGAAAATTGATCTGGTTTGGAAGATATAATAAAAATTCGTAAGTGGCGCTAGTTTCGCTTTACCCGTCCCCTTAAGCCGCCTCAACGGCAAACAAAAATCTAAACTGAATAATTCTGAACTGAATAATTATTTGGATTTCACATGGTGGTATATTACCCACGTCAAAGGTTAGTTAGTAGACAATGCGGCCGCGGCTCTGGTGGATAGGACTTCTTTCTAGAAGGGATTGTTACAATTGGGTGCCGTGACCGGGATTTCGTCTACTTCTTGGGCGTGAAGACGTCAGCAGCGGCACGGCTCGAACAGCTGCATGAGGCGTGACAATTGCACGAAGACCCGCGATTGAAATCTGCAATAGATTAATAAAAATGTAAAAACATACCAAAACAGCACCGAGACACAGAATAAAACACTACAGGTTCTTTCTTTTGATCTTCGCAAAAGCCGCATGAGAAAGCTTACACTGTATTTTAGTAGTTGTTTATGTAAATCGGGCCATTGTCGGTGTGGTGTGGCGTGACGTTATGACCGAACGACGTGTGCGACTGGTTTTGATCGCGCGCTGCATTGCACGATTAACATAGGCATATTTAGTTCGTAGAATAAATAACAATAAGGGCAATAATTGGACGCTTTCTGACAAATTTAGCTCATTCCGATCAAACGAACACTGCTCAAATGATTCGGTTGCATCAATGTAAATGAGTTTTGAAGTAGGTAGGTACTAGCTTTAGCTACAATGTGTGGTGATATAGCCACAACGTAACATGACATTAAGAAGAACAATATTATATTGAAATAAAACAATTGAAACGGATTATATCGCGTACTTATATTAATTTTTTGAACCACATCAGCAGGGGTCGGACTTTCTTTCGCACGGTAGGACTAATGGAGAACTATGGAGAATTGTGACAGTGGCGGAAACCGAAGAAAATAATATTATATTGAATTCATTACATTATTGTATTAACTTTATAGTATCACGGTAAATGTCACGAACCTATTAAAGGTTAGTACGTGACGCCAAGAAGCCAGTATAAAAAGCCTGTAATTCTCTCATTAAACATGCAGTTTACCACCGACTATCTCGGTGTCATTTACTACCCTAACTCCGTACATCTCATGGCGATCCTGCCAGTCGGGCGGCTCGAGGCAGCCTAACACTTCATCCAGACCAACCATGGAGTCCTGAATCAACCACTGCGCCACCACCGCTGCCACCAACGCTGCCGAATAACTTAGACATCTGAACGACATGGGCAACTACCGAACGAAGAGCGATGACAAAAAAGAGATCATCATAGCACAGAACGGAGCCAGGAACAGTGCGCAACCGACACAGCTCCAGGAGACCAGAGAAGGCACTACTATGACTCTGACATATATGAGAGCAGCAGTATTAGTAATGGTATCCCTCATCTTCGCCTTCAAAGTGTGGAAACAGCTTCAATTGCCTGACCAAGAAGATAAAACGGCAAGCAGTTGCAGTGGTACTGCGCGGAGGAGACATCAGCAACACCGCAGCGTAAAGCAGAGGTCCCCGCACCAGCACCCTACGGAGCCTCAGCCATCCAGCCACCCGAGCCAGGTCAACAGAACCACTAAATGAAGTAAGAACTACAAATATAAATATTTATTCAATGTTTATTGTGATATTATGACGTACGCGTAGGTAATGACTGAATTTGTCAAAATAGTCAACGCACTCAATACCCTACGAGAAGACATTCGAAAATTAGGACCAAAGCGTAGGACAGATAACGCAGGTCAAAATAAACTCCAGGTCCAGGAATTGTACCCGAAATACGAGGAGTGTAGTGAAAAATACAGCAAAAAGATAGGGAAATCGGAAGTTTCGGAAAAAGACAGCGCGTTAATTCAGTCATACTACATGCAAATAGAGTGTACCTACGATAAGATATAACAATATTACGAAGAAAAGGAAGAAAAAATGGCTACGGACAATCATTTAGATTTATAACATAATTTAAAAAAATTAAAAACCCCCGACATGACTACCTATAAAAAGAAAAAACCTAAAAAGCTGTTATTCACTTAGGTAAGAGTATTTTTGTTAAAGGGCAAGCTTACGTGGTCCTAAATCGCGTTAAAACCTTGCAGGGTGTTGCTCTATTTGTGACCTCAATCAAAGGAAACTGTGCAATAGCCCTAATGACAATTCAGCTTTAGCAGAATTGCAAACACTTAGAAACAACTGCTGTGACTCAGTACTGATGTGACTGAAATCATAGTATGACTTTTTTGTCTAAAAAGGTTTTCTGGTAATCAGTTTTTTACCGACGGTACTTTCTTACACAAACGTTAATAAGCAATTTCTGACTCTTAGAGCACTCTAAATGTATGTAGTCCGATACAGACATTTGTTCTCAATAAAAGATAGGATCGATTGACATCTCAAATTATTATTTTCTCTACTCAATTTCGATCGGGTTCGATTCCGGGTTATGCTTGAGATATACGAAAAAAAATTGAATGCAGTTTTTAATATATCTAAAATCGAAGCCATGGTTCCTAAGAACAGATTTCCCTATCTCTTGTAGTTTTCGTTTTCTCCCTACTGACTCATTTGGATTGATCACCCTGTATAGCAAACCCTACCGTTTACCGCATTCACAAAAAGGCGAAATAAATAAACAAATAAAACACATGCTAGAAAATTATATTATTGAGGAAACACGTTCAGAATGGGCAAGTCCAATATTACTTGTTCCTAAACACGCTGATTCAAACGGAGAAAAGAAATTGAGATTAGTGATAGACTATAGAAAATTAAATGAAAAAATTGAAAACGATAAATTTCCATTGCCAAATATAACGGAAGTATTAAATTAATTAACCGGAGCCATGTACTTCAGCACTTCAGATTAAAATCAAGGTTATTATCAAATAAAATTAGATCCAGAAAGTAGGATATTTCCTACTTTCTGGATCTAATTTTATTTCGTTTATCACGGATAAACAATACCAAATGAAGCGATTGCCGATGGGATTAAAAACAAGACTATAGCTATGTCTGGTCTTAATTATTTAAAATGTATAAGCCTATTTAGATGACATAATTGTCATGGGTAGAAATTTACAACAACACAATAAAAAATTAATCGATGTTTTCACCAGGTTTGGAAAAGTAAATTTTAAATTAAACCCCCTAACTAATTATTCGGTATAATTTCAATGGCTTTGTCGGTTCCATATTGGGTAAATTGAGTTGCATGCAATTGATAGTCATAATTGTCATTTGGCATATTTTCGTAGCCATAACTTTTACTTTTGTCTGAAACATAACATTTCAAGATTGTTATAAAACAAATCTAAACTAACCTAAGCTGCTAACAATTTCATAATTATGGATAACGATTTTATGCCAAACAATACGTTCTGCTTCCTCTCTGTTGCCAAATTTAGGTGGGGTCGGCTCTCCTAATATGATTTCATGACGTCACGGCGTTCTGTCCATGGTTGTCGGACCAGGAATGTTCTCCTCCGTCAGGTGTCTCGTCATACTGGTCCACTACGTCTTTCGTCGTTCTCCGACAAAAATTGTTTATTGACGGTATGTTTATAACTACTAGTCATCATCATAATCAGCCAAAAAAACTACTGCTGACCTACTGCTTTCGTCCAACGGTTTCCTGGGATCTAGACTTGCTCGTTAGGCGACCAAATTTTAGTTTTATTCGGAGGTTCTATGAAATAAGACATCTAAAGTTGTACTTACTTTTATCTTTTAACGTGAGGTCATCATTGGCGGCCACAAACGTGAGGTACTCGATCTGGTCGTTGGGTTCCAGCTCTAAGTCAGGAAGGTCCACTACCCAGAAGTCCTTGTCATCGATGTGGACCTTAGATGCTGTCCCTCCAGAAATATCAATCTTTGCCGACTTACCATCTCGTTTCAATAAACCTTGCACGGTGAAGTGGGCAATGTTTGGGGCATCTGTAAATATCAAGGTTTTTCATTATCAATTTCACGGCTGTTAAATCTCCTAAAACCCTCATTGATGTTGAGTTTATCGTCAATTATATTTAATGATTAATGCATGATCGAGCTAATACGGTAGATTATTATAACAAACAGGAATTCGGGCAAACGTCGACTTTATATAGCTTACCTTTAGGCGTGAATGCTTTAGCCTCAACTTCTGGTATGCTGTAGGTAGCATCAACTCTCACCGCGATGCAGAGCAGAGCAAGAACGATCACGCGACCTAGTGAAGTCACCGCCATGGTTGTCATGTGAGCCAAACCGAATTGAAACTATTTTATCGGTAATATACAGGGTGTGATCGTTAAGAGTAACCAGGCGATTATTCCGTAAACATAGCAGATATCAGAAAAAACAAATTGATATCTAAAGTGACTTATCCAATGAGTAAAATTATATTAATAACTTTTTTTTAAATAAAAACTGAAATATCCTAAATATTAACTTCAAACGCTCCCATACATTTAGTACCTACGCCTACGCCGTTCAATGAAAGACTAAAGTAACTACTACTACTTTCTCTATTTATTTCACCATTATCAAATGATTCATGAATTGTTTTTTTGTTATCCACTTAACTTACTTTCAAGTAGACGTACTGAAAGTTAGATTACTGAAGATAAGACTCTTTTGTTATTGAATAAAGGATGTTGGGAATTGTTTTAGCCTTCTAACTAATGTTTGAATAAATATAATTGACATTTTTACAACACCGTAGGTACTCATCCTCGGGACGCCCTCTACAATAGCAGCTAATAATAAAACACACTATTGGGTTGCGAACGAATAATATATTTTTTTTTCCAACCATGTGATGACGGAAGCCTAATACGGCTGCATCCGCTAGTACAAATTTGCGGGGGGGCGGGGCTAGCCGCCGGCCCCGCGGATATTTATTTCTTGAAAGCCTATATACATTCTCCAGGAAACAAACGATACCGCGATGCAGCATTGCCCTCAAAGTAACACCGCCATCTACCAGGCAATTCGACTTACTTATTTATATATCACATATGGCGCGAACATACCGCCTGCCAAGAACTTGTTCTTAAATCACATTAAAATGATTGATGAATGCTCAAGACTCTTAAATTACAATCTATGTTTCCCTGATGCATATAAAAAGGTAAATGACACGTGTTGTGAAATGTTTCCCATAAACTAAAAGTAAATATTGAATTGAAATAACTCTCTTGACATAACAGTGATAGAAGTGTAATGAACTAATGATACAAATTAAATGAAACTGTTCACTACGTGTCTCTGTTAAAACATGCTCGAATGATACGTTAGATGATTACAATTGAGTGAAATGTTCAATAAACTAAGAGCTCTTTAATTGAAAAACTGGTCGTGGAATTTAACAATTTGACTAGCCTAACTATTATAAGACACAACTTGCATAACCTTGTCCAATACAGGATGTACTAAAACCATTTACTTTAATAATAATCATGCTGTTGTTGAAATATACCTTTAATATAACAAATCAGACACCTAAACCTGTGTATTTTTGTGTCGTCCTATGAATTACATATTGGCAAGTAAATTGCCACCCGCCTATTCGGAATAGTGTTAGCTCACTAGCCGTGGATTAACGAAGGTAAGTACACTTATTTTTGTGTGAAATGTTTATAATCTTTTTTAACTAAAAATATCCCCAAAAACTAAAAGAAAGTAACTAATCCACTATGACGCTTAATTCTCTTGAAATACTTAACTTGCAGTATTTGAGTTGATGCTTAAAGAACTACATATACAAAACCTGAAATATGACCCCAGGTAAGTCTCACTATTTATTTTTGATATCCATTTTTTTTATGTAGGTAATTGCTTTTCTATTTATGTATGCTTGCTTGCTTATGTTTTACTCATCATTGCTTCACTGTTGTTTGACTAAACCCCTTTTTTGCTTGTATTTCATTTTCTTACTTCTTGCTCTACTTCTTGACATCAAATCCATTTTTAAAGCTTCTCAGTTGCTATATGGACCAATCATCGCTTTTATTTTTCTTCCTGATTTTACTCTTATGCACCTTGTATTCCTTTATATTGTCTTCCCTCATTGATGTATGATATGATACGTATAAGCCTTCTGCTTTGTTTCCGTATATTCCTTTTATGTAATTTGCTTCTAAGTACTTATCACATGCGTTTTTGTTTTTCTGTTTCAGATGCTCGTCTTTCTGCAGCTTCCTTCCCTGATATTGACGTTTTCTCAATACTATGTCCCGCGATCGATCATCCGCGCAGACAGATTTTCTGTCTCGAGACGGGATGTTCCCCACATTTCGATTATTTTCGTCTCGTTTTATTGTGACGTTATAGAAGTCGTCACTTCTCTGTTCTTTAACTGACAGAATCTTCTGTTTGCGTGACGGCTCTGTTTCGATATCTAAGGATTTCACCGGTTCTTCCACAGATTCTACGTGTGTATGCATGGATACAGTATTTGTAATGGGTATGTATTTATTTGATTCTATTTGCCCACTTAATATCCATCCCAGGGTGGTATTTTGTGGTATCAAAGACCCTGACGGACATTTGATGCATAATTCTACTATAAATCTCCGCCCCTAATAAGATGTTTATCTTATTAGCAGTTTGATATTCCGGGTCAGCTAGGGTTATGTGTTCTAACTCCGGCCATGAGGTGATTGATGATGCTGATACTACTAACGCAGGTACATACTCTGTCAGTTTCTCAATGACATATGCTGAAACATGAATCACACAACCTGAATTGAGACGTGAACTGATTGCTAACTGTACCATTGACCTTGCTTTAAGGCGCTGTTCACCACCCAACCCTGATACGAGTCCCTTGGTTGTTGTGGTTTTCAGTCCAAGCGACTGGACTGCCGCTTTCGTGATAAATGAGACTTGAGACCCCTGATCTATGAGAGCTCTTAAGAAATGATGTTTCCCTCCATTCTGTGAATCAGCTTTCACTAAAGCCGTGGCTAGCAGCACCTGATGCGCCGCTCCTTTCACAAAATGGTTTGTGATGTTCGTGGATGTTGATGAATATTCTCCCTGTGTTGATGACTTGACTTGACTCGTGATTGGTGCAACCTGATTGCCAACTGACTCCCTTGAGACAGCTGGTTGATTTTCGCCCTTTGGATGTAATAATGAGTGGTGTCTTCTGTTGCATATATGGCAATACGCGGTGATTTTACAGTGTTTTACCGAGTGACTACTTCTTAAACAATTGAAACATAACCCGTGACCTTGGACAAAGTTACGCTTGCTGTTGAGATCAGTGTTTATAAATTCCCTACAACTTCTAAGATGATGATCTCCTTTACAATATACGCAGGTTAAATGAGCAACATGTAACATGTGGATTGGGTTTGATTTGCTAATTTGATTACTGTGATTGATATTATCAATGTAAGTGCGCTGTATCGGACCGTGATTTGAATTTGTATCTAAGTACTCTAGTGAATGGTATTTTGTTTCTAAGAACTCTCGAAACTGTCACATGTTGGGTAACTTATCTAAGCGAGACAACTCACTGACTTTGGTCTCCCACTGTTTTCTACTTTCGGGATCGAATCTCTGGCTGACTATATAGATTATTATGACATCCCACGTACCAGTGTCAATTACCTAACCCTTTAAGTGCATTTAATGTTTCGGTTGTTACATAGCGCTGGAGGACTCTGATGAAATATCCGTTTGACTGAAAAACCGTTGCAATATGCAATTTATCAAGTATTGCTTGTTGTTATAACGATCTTTCAAGAGAGTCCAACATTGCCCGTAACTGTCATTAGTAATGGGAATATGCCGTAACAATTGCTCCGCTTCTCCCTTGAGATGACCTTTCAGGTAGTGTAATTTTTGTACATCATTAATTTCGTTGTTATTGTGGATGAGTGATATGAATAAATCTCTGAAACTCATCCATTCTGTATATAGTCCCGTAAATATTGGAATTAAAATCTTCGGCAACTTGACATGACTTGACTTTGAGTTTGAAGATCTGTCGTTTTGCATCGATGTATCAGAACAGCTTGGTTTCGGTTGCAATCTGCTGAGCGCACTTTTAAGATCGCACTTGTAGTCCAAATAGTTGTCATCCGTTACATCGTAAACTAACTCCGTACCATAGACAGACTGAGCTATTTCCACTTGTGAATATTGTTGAATCAAATCAAGATGTCTCGTAGAGAACTTCTCCCATAATGATTCCAAACTCTCTAGTCGCGTTTCACATACGCTATTGTCACACGCTCCTTAGGTGATTTCTTGAAGTTAGTATATGCTTTAGCGATGCGTACAGAAATATCCACAAGAACATTGATATCCGTATCCATGTTTAAATTACAAATCCCAAATTTGTATAAAAGTGTTTGAAGTTCAGAAATTGATGAAACGTAGTCCAAAGTTTGATTGATTGAATTTTTGAAATTAAAAGTCCGTTGATTTACAAGTCTTGATTTTTCTCTAAGTCCACTGAATAAATCTTAAAATTTTTACAAGTGTTTGAAACTTGGGGGTGAATTCGGGCATGGATTCCCCGTCTAAACACTTTTTAACCGACTTCAAAAAAAGGAGGGGGTTCTCAGTTCGGTTGTATGTTTTTTTTTTTTTTTTTTTTTTTTTTTTTTTTTAATGTTTGTTACCTCATAACTCCGTCATTTATGAGTCGATTTGGAAAATTCTTTTTAGGTTCATGAATAGACATCTCAAGGTTGGTCCCATAAAATTTTGGTGAAGATCGGATGACGAGATCCATGAGGAATCGAAGGAATTCCTGAAATTTTATAGGCACTCATAATATTTTTAATGTTTTTTCTAAAACTATTTAAGTATTTGCATATGGTAGTCATCATCTTCTCATGCTGAACTGATGATGGAAGGTACAACTCCTTAACAGTTAGGAGTTAGGAGATATTTCAAACGAGATGCATACCTTCAAGACCTCCCTGATCACCCCGCCATAAGTATTTTATATGAATCACTAAAAAGCGAAAAAAAAAAAATTTTTAACAAAAAAAAGAACCGACTTCAGTAAAACTAAAAAGCCGAAAATAACCCGTTCAAGTACAGATTACATTTGACTCACCCTTTGAAGTCGGTGCCAAACCTCACGTAAACTTTAATATATAAATATAATAACTGAGTGGTTTGGGATCGATTTCAAAGGGTGAGTCAAATGTAATCTGTACTTGAACGGGTTATTTTCGGCTTTTTAGTTTTACTGAAGTCGGTTCTTTTTTTTGTTAAAAATTTTTTTTTGTAAAACTATTCTAAGTGTTTAGGACTTGTAAATGTTTTACTTCTAATTCACTAAAATTTCTAAGTCCCAATTTGACAACTGTCAGTTTTGTTTTGATTTGATGACAGGTCACTTAAGTCACTTTTCACAGACACTACTTAAACTTTTTAAAGTACAGTACTTTCAACCGACTATGCGGAAATTAATGGCACACTAGAGAAAGTACTTAACTGGTTTACTACTAATAATCTTCTATTAAATGCCAAGAAGACTAAATGTGTTAGATTTGCTTTACCGAATGTTACGGCGGTAGATTCTACTATATTACTGCTGCTTTAAAAACACTAGGTTTTATAATGCGTAGTTCTGTCCATTTTACTCAGGCCAAAACACTTAAGATTTTGTTTTGCTCCTTAGTTCGGAGTAAACTGGAGTATGCATCCCAAATTTGGAATCCCTGTTACGCTACTTATATAGACAGGATTGAACGTGTTCAGAAAAAAATTGTTAAGTACTTAAGTTACAAACTAAAATTCCCTTATAATTCATCCAATTACCTAAATATTTGTAAAAAAACACCATCTGATCCCGTTATATAAGCGCCGTGAAATAGCCGATATTACCTTTTTGCTTAAAATCACAACTGGCGGCATTGACTGCCCCGAACTGCTCAAGGAATTATCGTTTGTGACTCCTTCTCGGTCCAAAAGGCACTTCCCCCCTATCTCACTGAGGCGTACATCATCCAATTACAGACGGAATAGTTTCCTTAACCGCGCTAGTCGCCATTTGAATAATACGACGAAAGAGCATGATATTGATATATTTAATTGTGTAATTCCTTCCGTGAGGCGAAATTTAGCTACTTAATGTGTTTTTTGATTGAGCGATTTTTATAACATGCTTGTACAGTATTGTTGTTGTGTAGGTACTTAGGTTGTCAGCCCATTAAGGCTCTAAAGTTAAGGTTTATAAGTTTAAGTTTGTAGATTAACGAATGTTGATAGTTTTTACATATATTTGCTGCAAGTGCGCGTCGGTACATCGATGTGCGCTGTTTACTTAAGTTTATGTGTTATGTACAGCAACTATTTGTGAGTTCCTGTAATTGGCTCTGTATTTCTATTTAAGTTTCTATATGTAGTGTATTAGCGGTTGGTTCTAGTTATTTTCATAGTGTCATGTCATATGGTATTCTGGTTTGGGGCAAAGCAGCTGACATTCAGACTATATTTGTGCTACAAAAAAGAGCCATTCGTTCTATATATAACCTAAATTCTCGTGACTCCTTAAGAGACATTTTCAAAGATATAACATCTTAACTGTAGCGTCCCAATATATTTATGAGAGGATTATGTATGTTATTAGAAACCTAGATTCATTTACAAAAAAATCCGATGTCCACAGTTTTAACACTAGAAATAAAAATAAAATTGCTATTAGATAGTTTCGTGTTCGTAAAGTAAGTAAATCATTTTTAGGCCAATGTATTCATTTTTATAACAAGTTAACTGATCATGTTTTAAAATTAGCCTTTCCATCTGTCAAAAATTATTTAAAAAAATCTCTAATGTCAAAAGCATATTATACAGTAGAGGACTATCTGACAGACAAAAATGCATGGCCTGAACCAGAAACCGCGTAGCTGACTCCTTCTTAGATTGTACCTAACTAGTTTAAGGGACACAGTTCTAATAAGAAAGCATATCAAACGTACATACATTGTGATAAACCGTCAGGCTTTCTTGTAGTTTCTATTTTATTCTTACACTTTTCCTCACTTATGTCTTAAAATACAATTTTAATATGTTTTCTTGTAGAACTATACGTATAGTTAAGTTCATATCATTGTAATAGTTAAGTACTTATGCTTTCTGAAAAAATGACTGACTGTTGAGTTTCTTTCGGCGTTTCTTCTCAACAGTGGTCTCCTCTTGTGAAATGCCGGTAGACTCAGACATGTAAAAGTGCCCTTGTGGCCTACTTGCAGAATAAAGTTCATTATTTCATTTCATTATTTCAGTAATTCTTCGTAAATATGTAAACACTGACTTATCCTTGTTCGTCGGCACTGACGTCACACCCGTTGACAGGAACTTCCGGATCTGCCACCTGCTCAATCCGGAGCTGCCGTTGCTCCCGTGACGACAACCCGTCACCCTTCGAAACTACGCCAAAAACGACGAACACCCGTCTTCAGCCATCCGGCTCGATTAGAACCATGTACAACACCGTACTCATCCTCGGGACGCCCTCTACAATAGCAACATTAGCAACTAATAAAACACACTATTGGTATTGGGTTGCGAACGAATAATATTTTTTTTTTTTCCTTAGCTTGAGAGACGGAAAGCCATTTTCGGCTGCATCCGCTAGTCATTATGTTACGGGGGGCGGGGCGAACCCGCCGAGCCCGCGGAAGTGTGTGCGTGCGCCTAGCGCAATGACGAATAATATTTATTTCTTAAAGCCTATATACATTCTCCGGGAAACAAACGATACCGCGATGCAGCATTGCCCTCAAAGTAACACCGCCATCTACCAGGCAATTCGACTAACTTATTTATATATCACATATGGCGCGAACAACATTTATGGTGCCTAGTTGTAACAGTTTTAGTGAATCGTTTGCACTGTATTTCACGAACGTTTTGTTCTGGGAATAGCGCTTGTTCTCGGATACAACATACAAACAAGGGACTACACTACAGTATTGCCACTTTTTAATTTCTACTCTTTTTGGTCAGACTGTACTAATTGACAAAATATACCTTGATGAAACCCCACGTCATTAAAATTTCTAAATAACTTTGATAAGTGATTACCTTTTGAAAGCCTGAAATAAACAGTTATTGTATTTTCTACATAATTAATTTTACATTAGGTCCAAAATGTTAAAATCCCACTATGTGTGTCGTGTGTATAGGAAGAAAGACGTGAAAACTCGTCTATCTGGGATATTCTCTCACTTTACTGTCCTAGACGTGTAAGGGACTCGTTCATACCTGGTCTAGTTGAACAGTCGTCAGTGCATTTTTCCTCACAAGGGCAGTCGTTCTTGCCAGATCCCTCATGGCACGAATCTAGAAGTAGGTAAGCAATCAAAAAAATATAGGTTTATTAAAGATGTTTATTATAGGTAGATTAGTTTATTTCGTGATGAAACATTATCTCTGTAAGACCACTATAGTAACAATAGGATCTGTAACTGATCACTTTGTACCTATGATGAGTATGAATATGCTTTTTTTGCTAAATTCTGAAAATTACCTTTACACGGCTCGCAGGGGGCAGGCATAGTAATTTTTAACCCCCGACGAAAAAAAGAGGGGTGTTATTATAAGTTTAACATGTGTATCTGTGTATCTGTCTGTGGCATCGTAGAGCCCAAGCGGATGGACCAATTTAAGTCATCCTCCTAGCCTTTGTCCCATTTTTTGAGAATAAATTCTCAATCGGGGTCGGCTACCTAAATCCCAAGATGTGGCGTAGGCACTAGTTTTTACGCAAGCGACTGCCATCTGACCTTCCAACCCAGAGGGGAAACTAGGCCTTTGGGCTTAGGTGGTTTCCTCACGATGTTTTCCTTCACCGAAAAGCGAGTGGTAAATATCAAATGACATTCCGTACATAAGTTCCGAAAAACTCATTGGTACGGGCCGGGTTCGAACCCGCGACCTCCGGATTGAAAGTCGCATGCCCTAACCACTAGGCTACCACCGCGGATGGACCAATTTAAGTGCGGTTTTTTTAATCGAAAGACTTTTCCGTCGAGATGGTTCTTAGATATGTTTGGTGGAAGTAGGACCAGTAGTTTCCAAGATATTCAGCTTTAATTGGAACAAGTGACAAGATCTCAGCCAATATTGAAGCCATGGATTCCAAATTTTGGTTAAATGTTAAGTATTATTAGCATTTTCTATATTACTCACTAAATGAGGATCTCATGATGAACAGGTAGTTGTTAATGGATCTCAGCCAATATTGAAGCCAAGGATTTAAAATTTTGGTTAAATGTTAAGTATTATTAGCATTTTCTATATCACTAACTAAATTAAGGATTCATGATGACCAGGTAGTTGTTAATGGATCTCAGCCAATATCGAAGCTAATGATTCCAAATTTTGGTTAAATGTTAAGTATTATTAGCATTTTCTATATCACTTACTAAATGACGGTCTCATGATGACCAGGTAGTTGTTAATGGATCTCAGCCAATATTGAAGCCAAGGATTCCAAATTTTGGTTAAATGTTAAGTATTATTAGCATTTTCAAATGAAGCCAAGAATTCCAAATTTTTGTAAAATGTTAAGTATTATTAGCATTTTCCTTATCACTCACAATGTGAAGATCTCATGATAATCATCTAGCAGGGCTGGACTAAGAGGGCCAGAGAACATTTATTATGGTACAAGTCCTGCGTCTGGGACTGGGTCCCTAGACTAGCTGGGCCCCTAGGCCCGGGCCTTGTGGGCCTAGGGGTAAATATGGCCCTGCCATCTAGTTGTGAAAGGATCTAAGCCAAGTTTTCAAATGTTGCTTAAATGATAAGTTTTATTAGCGTAATCAACAATGTAATAAAATTTTGACAGTACAATAATTTGGTACCATGCAGCTGAAGATGGCCGTAGGAACTCCTTAACAGCACAGAATAAACCCATGGTGTTTGGGCTCGTCTGATTGTTCTTGATGAGCAATTAACGTTTGTGTAAGAAAGTACAGTCGATATTAAACCGAGTCTCAGAAAAACTTTTGTTTATTTCTGCCACAATACTGGGTCACTGTTTCTAAGTTTTTCAATTCTGCTAAAGTTGAAGTATCATTAGGACTATTGAACACCTTGCAAGATTTTAACGCGACTAAAGGACACATAAGCTTTAGCAAAAGTACTCGCCTAAGTGAATAACAGCTTTTTAGGATTCTGTAGACAACAAGGAACCCTTATAGTTTCAACATGTCCGTCCGTCCGTCTGTCTACGGCTTAGCTCAGAGACATAGTGGTAGAATATATTTTTTTGTGTACCTGCCCTACACGTAAAAAAGTGGGGACGTCATTTTTTTTGACGGTTTATCCCCGGGTGTGGGTTATCGATGATTAGGTCTTTCAAACTAAGTTAAGTTACCTAGCATCAACTGCAGTTTTTATGGAGCTAAGTAAGCCACCCGTACTATTTGTATCCTGTAGAATGGAAACCTGGTTCTGTTTTAGGCCATAAGTAGCAGGTTTTTTCAACTCATCCAGTGCATTTAAAGTATATATTTTGATTGTCTTGGCTAATAAGTAACTTAGCCATTTTGTCATTATAAGCATTAACTAATTTGACTAACGATTTTTTCCCAGAATGTTGCTTAAGGCTATTTAAATCAAAATATATCCTAATTTCAATCTTAGAGAAGACGGCTTTCGTTACCACTGGCTTGGGGTCCTGTTGTCGTACACATAGTCAAGGACCAAGCTCGAGGAAAGAGTGGCAACTATGTACCTTAAACGGTGTAAAACCAAAAAAGTGTTAAATGTAGAAAATTTCGGGTAAAAACTTCTGTTTGTTTAAAAAATATGATTAACTTAGCGGTCCCCCGAACGCAACGACGCCTGGATTCTTTTTCTACTGTTCATTGTAAAGGCACATTTCGTAGATTTTATTTCTTTCTTTTTACAGGTTTTCATGTCGGGGGTTTTTAAACTTTTTAATTTTATTAAGTTTAACATGTGTTTCTGTGTGTCTGTCTGTGGCATCGTAACTCCCAAACGGATGGACCAATTTGAGTGCGGTTTTTTTAATCGAAAGATTTTTCCGTAGAGATGGTTCTTAGCTAAGTTTGGTTGAAATAGGACTAGTAGTTTCCAAGATATTCAGCTTTAATTGGAACAAGTGACAAGATCTCAGCCAATATTGAAGCCAAGAATTCAAAATTTTGGTTAAATGTTAAGTTTTATTAACATTTTCCATATCACTAACGACACGTTTGGCGCAGTTTGTAAGCACTTGCCTACTGAGCCGGCGGTCCCGGGTTCGAATCCCGGCCAGGGCAAATATTTGTGTGATGAACTCGAATATTTGTGCTTGGGTCATGGTTGTTCTATTTATTTAAGTATATATTTATCTATATAAAAATATACAGGGTGTCCCAGAAGTACCACGTCACAGTGACACTGGAGGTAGGTCAGCTCAAGAGGAACCCAACCAACCTAACATGACCTCAGTAAAAGTTGTACGGTTTTCGAGTTATTACCGAAATAAAAACTTTTGAGAATTTTCCCCTTTGTTTTTACATTTTTAGTACTAGCATCGACACGGAAAGCTCTTTATGACAGTTTTTTATGTGTATCAAATCATGAATAGCTAATTCAAAAGGGTAAAGTGTTATTTTGTCAGTAACTATTGTAAAATGCTGAAGAAAACTTAATTAATCTTGATTTAATTTGTCACAAAAACACGAGCTTCAACTTTAACCATCTGCCATGTTTTTATTTTATTAGAAACGAAACAAACAAGTAACGTCAATAAATTAGGCATGTTATGCGAATTTAAAAATGGTATAACACGTTATCTTACTGCGATAAAATTAGGTATTCTTGTCACTTTAGCGAAGCCCTATCGAGCCAACTTAAAACTTGAACTCCGAAAGCAGTCACTGTTATGTGCTACAAAGATGCTGTGTCTCAATTTACCTACAGCGATGACTCTTCTGATCCGATTATTTTGCCAAATGCACGAGGGCTAAAAACTAATGTTTTTCTCCCTTTTGGTGGCTAGCTTATTCTAAAGGACCGGATAAAATCATAAAATGTCAATGACAATTAAAGTAGATTAATGGCTTTGATTAGTTAGAATTGCGACCACAACAGCGCGCGAACCGAGCGAGCGAAGCGAGCGTGCCGCAGTAGCGGTCGGCGTAGCACCAGGACCGGACTGCTACCAGTAAAGTAGATTAATGGGTTAGGTTAGGTTAGAACTGCGACCTCAACAGCGCGGGAGCCGAGAGAGCGAAGCGAAAAGAGAAACGGTAGCGTTTAGGTCAGCGTCATCAATACCATCCCTACCACGCGTCTAATCACTTCTTCCAGCCGACGACGCACATCGTGTTTAATTTTGCCAAAAAAATATACAGACGTGGAGACAAAACCCGAATATCTTCAATGAAGTATTGTGGACTGACGAATCGGCTTGCAAAGTGGATGGATGTCTCAATTTACATAACGTCCATAGCTGGCAGGCAGAAAACTCACATGAAGAACGAGAAAATCGGGCCCAATACCAATTCAAAATTAACTTGTGGAGTGAAATTCTTAATGGAATTGCAAGACCGGTCGAGTTGCATCCTATTCTTGATGGTAGAAATTATTTTCAATTTTAGCAAAACGACCTGCCTGGTTTATTAGATGTGCCGTTGGCACAGAGACGAAGGATGTGGTACCAACAAGATGGTTGCCCAGCCCACTACGCCCGGCTAGTCCGTGAGCACCTCAACGAAACATTCCCCGAGAGATGGACTGGTCGATTGGGACCAATTTTATGACCATCGCGTTTCGCAGATCTAAACCCACTAGATTTTTTGTATTGGTGATATTTAAGAGACTAAGTTTACGCGAAGCCAATAAGCAGAATTGCGGCAACGAGTATTCGAGGCAGCCCGTACCATATCGGAAGTCAGTTTAAGAAAATTGAGCTGAAATTTAATTGAACGATGTTTTTGGGCATTAGTCCACGGGAGACAATTCGAACATTTATTGTGACCTAAATTTATTCCAATAAATGAATCAAAAATAAACCTGTTTTTTATTGTCATTGACATTTTATGATTTTATCCAGTACTTTAGAATAAGCTAGCCTCCAAAAGGTAGAAAAACATTAGTTTTTAGACCTCGTGCATTTGGCAAAATAATCGGATCAGATAACAGAAGAGTCATCACTGTACACAGCATCTTTGTAGCACATAACAGTGACTGCTTTCAGAGTTCAAGTTTTAAGTTGGCTCGATAGGGCTTCCCTAAAGTGATAAGAATACCTAATGTTATCGCAGTAAGATACATGTGTTATACCATTTTTGAAGCTGCATAACATGCCTAATTTATTAACGTTATTTGTTTGTTTCGTTTCTAAAAAAATAAAAACATGGCAGATGGTCAAAGTTGAAATTCGTGTTTTTGTGACAAATGAAATCAAGATTAATCAAGTTTTCTTCAGCATTTTACAATAGTTACTGACAAAATAACACTTTACACTTTTGAATGAGCTATTCATAATTTGATACACACAAAAAACTGTCATAAAGAGCTTTCCGTGTCGATGCTGGTACTAAAAATGTAAAAACAAAGGGGAAAATTCTCAAAAGTTTTTATTTCGGTAATAACTCGAAAACCGTGCAACTTTTACTGAGGTCATGTTAGGTTGGTTGGGTTCCTCTTGAGCTGACCTACCTCCAGTGTCACTGTGACGTGGTACTTCTGGGACACCCTGTAAATCGTCGTCTAGTACCCATAAAACAAGCCTTCTTGAGCTTAATTTGGGACTTGATCGATTTGTGTGAGGTAGTCTGATATTTATTTATTATTTTATTTATTTATTTACTAACTGAGGGCTATCATGAATAATAATTCAAAAATTTTGACAGTACAATAATTTGGTATCTTGGAGCTGAAGATGACCGTTCGAACTCCTAAAAAGCACTAGATTAACCCCATGGTGTTTGGGCTCGTCTGATTGGTCTTGATGAGCAATTAACGTTTGTGTAAGAAAGTACAGTTGGTAAAAAACTGTGATTACCAGAAAACCTTTTTAGACAAAAAAGTCATACTATGATTTCAGTCACAGCAGTTTCTAAGTCTTTGCAATTCTGCTAAAGCTGAATTGTCATTAGGACTATTGAACAGTTTCCTTTTATTGAGATCACAAATAGAGCAACACCCTGCAAGGTTTTAACGCGATTTAAGACCACGTAAGCTTGCCCTTTAACAAAAATACTCTTACCTAAGTGAATAACAGCTTTTTAGGTTTTTCTTTCTTTTGATAGGTTGTCATGTCGGCGGTTATTTAAATTTTTAATTTTTATTATTGGCTACCATCTTCTTCCGCTTATTACAGATATTATGCAGTAGAAGGAACTTCTTTGATGTTCATGCATGCAAACGAAGTACACGATCGCGCATTCGACGACGCGGTTGGCTCAGTTTGTAGTGCACCGGCCTACTGAGCCAACGGTCCCGGGTTCGAATCCCGGCAAGGACAAATATTTGTGTAATGAACTCGAATATTTGTTCCTGGGTCATGGATGTTATCTATATATGTATTTGTATATTATGTACCGTCGTCTAGTACCCATAGGTAGTACAAGCATTTCTAAGTTTACGAGGTCGATTTGTACTAAGGTTGTCCGTTAATATTTATTTATTTTATTAGTTACATCGTAGTAGTATAAGGAGTTATACTCACCGTGTTAAATGCTGAAAAGAGGCCAGCACTCAAGTTCTGAAACTAGGACATGCTATCGTATTTTAACATACTCCGGCTTTTGTCAACAGAATAACAAAATTTCCAAATAAAAACAGGCAGCTTTAACAATACTGATTAGATAAAGACACTAATCTATTTTCTATATTAATCATTGTGAATCGGACTGATAGGGTTACAGGGTTAGGCTTATCAATATGACGACGCGGCTGGCGCAGTGGTTAAGCAACTGCCTAGTGTGCCGGCGGTCCTGCGTTCGAATCCCGGCAAGGGCAAATATTTGTGTGATGAGCTCGAATATATGTGCCTGGGTCATGGATGTTATTTGTATTTAAGTATGTATTTATCTATATAAGTATGTTTATCGTCGTCTAGTGTCCATAACACAAGCCTACTACTAGAGCTTACTGTGGGACTAGATTGATTTGTGTGAGGTTGTCCGATATTAATTTATTTATTTAATATGAGTACTCTTTGGAAAAACATGTTGACTTGAGTACTACAACGTCTACTTTTGCCATCGTTTTTTAGGGTCCCGTACCCAAAGGGTAAAAAGCGGGACCCTATTACTTAGAGTCCGCTGTCCGTCCGTCTGTCTGTCTGTCTGTCTGTCCGTCCGTCTGTCACCAGGCTGTATCTCATGAACCGCAATAATGAGACAGTTAAAATTTTTACAGATGATGTATTTCTGTTGCCGCTATAACCGGCCAAGTGCGAGTCGGACTCACGCACCGAGGGTTCCGTGCAAACACTTATCCTATCTTAACTGGCCGGGTTTGTTGTATGGCAGCTAGGGAATCCAACTATGACCGAAAACCGATATTCGGATATTTTACGGTTAAAGTCGAACTCGATTCGAATTCCGGTTAAAAACCGAGTTTTTCTTGACTGTACGTGCTATTATACTACCTTTCTTCTATGATCTCCTATTCCCTTCCCTTCTCCTATTTTAACACACTGGCATCGATTACTGATAATCTAACATCCTCTAATTTCAAGTATTCCCAGCTTCCTCATACGAATTTGAACCGAGACAGTGTCAAATGCTTTGGCTAGGTCCAGAAACACAAACACACATTTCTTGCCGTTTTCAAGATTATTCGCTACAAATTGAGTCAGTTCTTTGCTTCCCAGATTGGTTGGGTGACAAAATATTGCATTCTTCCAAGAAAGATCTAGCTGTTATTTAATATGTGCTCTATCACTTTTGAGAGAGAAGGCTATAAAGAAATCAACCGATAATTACTTGAAGGAGTCTTGTTTCCCTTCTTATATATGGGAATCACTATTAATTTTTAAGGGCTTTAGGGAAAACCTACCCTTTACCCTTTTTATTATGTACCGTCGTCTAGTACCCATAGGTAGTACAAGCATTTCTAAGTTTACGAGGTCGATTTGTACTAAGGTTGTCCGTTAATATTTATTTATTTTATTAGTTACATCGTAGTAGTATAAGGAGTTATACTCACCGTGTTAAATGCTGAAACCTACCCTTTCTCTAAGTATCGTTACAAATATATTCGGCGCAAGTAAGTTTTTTTAATCCCATGATCAAAGTTTCCGTATCCCTTTCGTCAATGGGCAACATTACTATGGAATGTGTGCTTCAACGTATATGGGATGTAATTGTGTTGATGGAATTGTGTGTCAAGTTTAGTTTCATAACTAGACAGTTAGTTAGTACGTTTTCAAATTAGATTCAGAGTAAATTATTAACCCTTATTTTTTATTGCTGAGAACTGCATTTGCCTAGCTGTTATTATTATTTTTATTTTTATTATGCTAAAAAAAACTACAAACTGGTACACTTTACATGTTTCGTCAAACTGCGATGCAGTTTGTTGGCGAAGACCGCACTCTTTATACATAAGTATATTATGATTTATACTGCTATGATACTTCTTTATTGTTATACCTACTCTTACTATTTTAAGTATTCAATAAAAACAATTGCTCTACAACTACATAACCTACGTTAACTAACAGTGACAGTTATTATAACAACAAATTCATGCATTATAGGATGCCTACCCTAATTACTTAACTACCTACCTACTTTCATTTTCTTCAAGAAAGGTATCCAGTATCCATCAAACACGTCTTTACTTTAGGTTTAAATACATTTATCGCTTTACACTCATCCTCTGATATGAATGCATTGTAAATGCGCGGTATCAGGTACCCTCTTGTCCTTTGTCCGTAGTAGTTATTAAGATATTAAGTGATCTGGGTTCAACAAACTTTTTACGCGACGATGTTGTTCTAAGATTACGAATGAACATTTTTCTTATCTTATATTTTGGGTATTTAAATTGGTCTAGACTTAATAAATAGTTAGATTTAACATGGACATGTAATACGTTACATTTTTTGAACAGTAATAGTAACTTTTTATAACCTTCTAGTGCAGGGATCGTACTGATACAAGATACTCGTAACCAGCATTCTGTAAGTAGGTATAATAATGTCCGCGACAATATCTAGGCGTAGTAGCAGAACACACAGATCTTCGAAATTCTTATTAACACTTCTTATATTATGTGGAAAAACTTTGAAACTTTGAAACGAGCAGGGATAATAGATTTACATTCCTCGACTTCACATACTGTCTTAGACTCAGCTACGGATACCTGGTCAATTTCTTCATAAATAGAATTTGTGGTATCGAATGTTCAATAATAATTGCATAATTTTGGTTTTGGATGCACATAACAGTATTTGTCTTTGTTATTGTAATTGTTACTGAGTAGGCGTAATGATTGTTTTGAATAAAAACTGTACAGTCTAAAATATCAAATAAGTGGCGATCTACTAAATTACAATAAAGAAGTACGCACTTTATCACTAATAATAAACAAAGGGATCGTTAGAAGTTTAAATAACAACTATTTAAAAAAACAACATTGACACAATTTTGACGATGCGGTTGGCTCAGTTTGTAAGCACCTGCCTACTGAGCCGGCGGACCCGGGTTCGAATCCCGGCCAGGGCAAATATTTGTGTGATGAACTCGAATATTTGTGCTTGGGTCATGGTTGTTCTATGTATTTAAGTATATAATGATCTATGGTATATGGTGAATCGGATTACTATCCCTTGGGAATCGGGAACATATACCAAAGATTGCTTAGTCGCTTAATGCTTATTAAGACTGCTTAATAATCGCTAAAAAAAATGAATTTTTGATACATGAACTCCATGGGAACATGAGAGATAAAAATATGACGTTTATTTACGTTTATGGATTCTGAGCTCTTAAAAATTAAATCTTATTTGTGAAAACTCCAACGTAGACTTGTGGGAACGCTGTGGTGAGACTCCGATCGACCAACAGATCAGACGCCGCAAGTGGAACTTGATCGGCTACACGCCCCTGATCACATTCCAAGGCAAGCCCTAGACTGGAATCCCCAAGGAAAGCGGAAACGTGGCCGCCCTAGGCAGACCTGGCGGCGGACGATCACTGCAGAGGCGAAGGTGATAGGAATGACCTGGAGCGAAGTACAGCGCGAAGCCCAAGACCGTTCGGGATGGCGACGTACTGTGGACGCCCACTGCCCCATCCAGGGGACATAGGACATTAAGTCAAGATGGTTTTTTGTCGGCCGTCTGCATCGACGACAGAGCTTTCAAATGTTTTTCGCCAATGAATCCACGCAGCGGCATTGTCCACGTTTGATGCTGGATCCGCGTCGAATCGCTCGGGACGTAAATATTTTTCCAATATTGTTCCAACTATAAATTGAGATAAAGAATCACTACCCGAATTATTAGGCTTTATTTAGTTAAAACTTTGACGTGTATATATGACAGTATACTAATATCGTCGTTTATGGCATTCACTTCACAACAGGCATTGCTTCCTTATAAGAAACCGTAAATATTAGACGATATTGAGTCAAACAATACAAACCTTTATACAGAGTCTTAAGATTGTTGCCGAAAGCAAATGTTTTCACGGTTCTGTAATACAAAGTAAAAAAACAACGCACCTTGGCTTTTTTCAGCTGCATTCATTGTGACGTCATCGCTAACTGAGTGTGACGGTTGTCTCTTCTTTTTTCTCACATTGGCACAAACAGCACTTGATTCTGTACCTAAACATTATAGGGATAGTTACATACATAAGTATGAATGAACTAGCTTTTGCCCGCGGCTTCGCTCGCACAGGGTCTGGAAACTGTGTAACTTTCTTCCCGTTTTATTGTTTCTTAAAATAATAGAAACTAATAAAAATCTGCGCGCATACATATATTTTGGGTAGTTACATTTATTATATTATATTGGTATAACACATGGGACAATTTATTTTCCGATGAACCAAACGACATCATAGTCAAAAGTTTAATCTCCTTAAGGATAGGAATAATACGTATAAATCAGTATTCTCAGTTAATAGTAAATACCAACAGCCGGTCAAGTGCGAGTCGGACTCATTACGAACTTTGAAAACACTGCATATTGCTAATGAAAAGATAAAGTGTACTAAGCAGCAAACTTAACATTACCGTTGGGAAACTGCTTTACCTACGTACTTTAAATACAGACTATTTTTTTTATTTAGTTAGAAATGTTCATAGTTTATAGTTTCAGATTTTTCCCTATAAGTACTTGTAGTACCTATGACACGGTATTACCAGCCAAATTCATAGTTTTAGATCAACGGAAAATACTTACCTAAGGTATCTTATAAATTTTGATTCCCTTGCGAGTATCGATATCGAGATATACGTCTTTTGCGGCATACACAGCCGGATCTTTTTTTTAGGTACGTTTTTACTTAAAAGTTTGGTTTTTAAACAGCTTCAAGGGACTATAGTCCTAAGTACCTAGACGGACGGACAACTAAGTGATATTTTGAGGGTTAAGTTTCTTCCTTTTGGGGCACGGAAACCTGAAAATGCCAAACAAAAAACACGAAATGTTGTCACTTATCCAGAAAAATCCTACGTTTTTCAAAACTTTCCAGAAATGAATTCAGAGTTTATAAGTACACGAAAATATTCCTTACATGAACTTTCATCTTCCCCATTTACGTAGACATTACATTTCAAAAATTTCTAGAAATAGTATTTTAGTGTATATTTTAGTGACACACAGAATATGAACAGACTTACAAAAATAATGTACTTTTCTCATCCAAACTTTCACCTCCCATTAGACCCATTTTGGAGATGATTTTCCAGAGGCTTAAGTTTATTTTCTCAGTTTTAAATTAATATGCTACAAAAAACCCGCGTACCTCTAAATTATAACATGAAATTTAACCTATTAAGGGAATGTTTTTTTTTTCTTACTTTGTAATTTCATTTAATCGTGTGGTGCAAAGTTAGTTGTTGCTCTTACTCAAAAAATGCCAAGCTCTTCATGGGAACTTCATACAAACTGCTACCTCTCAGCGTACCCCATTAGGGGTTGAATTTTCATAAACGCTGAAATCTATATTCTCAGCTTTTGATGAAAAGTCTACACGCAAAAGATAACACCCCATACTAAAAAAAGACCCGTTTCTCATATAAAGTTCCACTGTCCATTTAACCCCTTTCGGAGGTGAATTTCCAAAATGCTGAAACTTGTTTTCTTACTTTGCATATACACGAAATATTACCACTCATACTTAAAGAATCTCAAGCTTTTCATAAAAACATTCATCTCCCTCTTTACCCCATTAGGGGTTGAATTTTCAAATACGCTGGAATCAATATTCATAGTTTTTGATGAAGAGTCTACACGCAAAAGAATTCACCCCTTACTCAAAAAAGCCCCGTTTCTCATAGAAAGTTCTATTGCATAGAAGAATCCATACACGAAATATTACTACTCCTACTCAAAGAATCCCAAGCTCTTTATAGAAACTTTCACCTCCTTCTTTACCCCATTAGGGGTTGAATTTTTTCAAGAACGTTGAAATACATATTCTTAGTTTTTGATGATCAGTCTACATGCAAGATAATTCACCCCTTCCTCAAAAAGACCACGTTTTTCATACAAAGTTTCACTGTGCCTTTTTAAACCCTTTCGGGGATGAATTTCCAAAAATGCTGAAACTTGTTTTCTTATTTTGTATAGAAAGAGTTATACACGAAGTATCACCACTCTTACTCAAAGAATCCCAAGTTCCTCTTACAAACTTTCACCTCGCTTTTAACCCCTTTACAGGATGAGTTTTCAAAAATCCTGAAATTAATTTTCTTGTCTTTACATGGAACGTCTGTACATAAAGTTTTATGTCTCTTACTTAAAAATAACATGATTTCCATACAAACTTTCAACCCCAATTTGACCCCCTTTGGGGATGAATTTTGAAATATCCCTTCTTATTCCTTGCTTGCGTTATATATTTGATCTATTCTAAAAATTTGAAGGTCCTGGGTTCAGTAGTTTCGGCCCTGCGTTGATATGTCAGTCAGTCAGGACATATCCGTTTATATATATAGATAAATGAATGCTGCTATTTTTTCGAATTTTTGCTTTGCCGGCGCTAAACTCATATCTATTCAACAGAATTGGTAAAAGACAGTAGCTCTGAATGTCTTTATGATAATTTTGCAGAATGGATCACTACGCCAGGATGTATCATGGCTTGGCTCGCTACGATAAGAGGGATCACCAAGCTTAGTAAACTTGCGGTACCTAAACAATTTATTCAATATGTTTGTAGGTACGACTAACAGCTCATGGCAAGATGAGTGTTTGTTCCTCCAAGGGTACTTCTTATAATCTTTAAAAAAAGGTCTAAGGCTGCAACCTTGCATTAGTTTTTGTTCAAGCATCTATTGTATAAAAGCGCCTGGGAAATTTAGTTATACCACACTCAAATTCTACTTCTCTTCAGTTGTTGATTCCAAGAATTAAAACAAAAAGCACTATGCCTGCCCCCTGCGAGCCGTGTAAAGGTAATTTTCAGAATTTAGAAAAAAAAATATTCCTACTTGTCATAGGTGTATCACGTACTAAGTGATCTCTGTGATCACTTGATCAGTTGCAAGTCCTAGTGTTACTATAGTGGTCTTCAGATGGCTTGGTGCATGTGTCAGCATTTGTCATCTCAGTACATTTTATAATATAAAATTGCCTAATTTGTACTGAGATATTGAGTTATAATATGACACACATACTACAACTATCTGAAACTACTATACATGTATGTATATAAAAGATACTCATTTTAACGAATAAATTAACGAATCTAATAAAATCGAAATAATACCTTTACTGGTACATTCTTAATAATCCTAAGTATAAACTTTTTTTATTGCTTACTTCTAGATTCGTGCCATGAGGGATCCGGCAAGAACGACTGCCCTGGTGAGGAAAAATGCACTGACGACTGTTCAACTAAACCAGGTATGAACGAGTGAGAGAATATCCCAGATATACGAGTTTTCACGTCTTTCTTCCTAGACACACGACAAACATTGTGGGATTTTAATATTTTGGACCTAATGAACCGAATGAAAATACAATTACTGTTAATTTAAGGCTTTCAAACGGTAATCAGAATCACTTATCAAACATATTTAGAATTTTAATGACGTGGGGCTTTATCAAGGTAGGTATATTTTGTCACTAAGTAAAGGTTTCCATTTAGTTAATTATATATATAAGCTTTGTATGTATTTTGTGTCTCAATTGTACCTATTTCTTTTCTCATTTCAGGTAGCTGCTGTTGAAAAGGGACCATTGATGTCATTTTCTGCGCGGCCTTCGTCCAGATTTTGTTAGTTATGTAAATGAATCTAATTTATTTCTGAAATAAAGTCGGTGGTGCCCATTTATTTGCTCGTTTTTTTGACTGTCTTTGTGAGCTGTAGGCCTCGCAATTTGTCTTTGAATTGCTGTAATTTTTAAATTTTCACGTTTCAACCCCTATCTCTAACTGAATCGATAAAAAACTATAACATTTATCGAACCTATTCACAAAATTTCATGAGTCATGACAATCGGTTGAGAAATATGACCTCTAGGCGAGAACAGCCGGGAAGCGCCGTGACATCCAAACATATACTAAAGAATTTTGGGCCAAGCTGAAATGGAGAACCTTGCTTCTCTTCGGTCGCTCGATCAATTACTCAGGTGATTTACTTCGCAGTATTCTGTGGCAAAACAAATGAATGTACAAAACATACTAATAACATTTGTCATATCTTGTTTATATTTTTTACTAATTATTAATACTGAGTTATGAAGAAACGTTTCGAGACTATTCTCCAATATATACCCTATACTATAGGAAACAACATAGTGATAACGACTAATGGATAGCTATCAAAGTCAAATGACCAGCCATATTTGTGACAATGAGTCGTTCAAATATTTTATGGTTGCTGATAAAATTAATGATACAGGGTGGCAACTGGCAACGATATTATTTTGGTAACTGACTAAACTGTATGGCGTAAAAAACATTACAAGAAATCGAAATATATGTGTCGCAGTCATCTGGTTGTATCTGCTATTTGATTGAATGACTAGCGCGTTCATTGAATGACAACATTCAATTGAATGACTAAAGGACAACTCGTCAAATTGTTTAATATAACGTTCAACGTCTTGACTGAACTTCATTTAGCATTTTAATCACCTGACTGATTTTACGTCTGCTCTGAACAAATGTTGCCACAGTTTGGCCAGTGTCGTTCTCATCGATATTAAAATTATTGTTACATCGTAGGTTTAAGGTCCACCCAGACGGGACAATCAAATTAGCAATTTGATCGGCTAATCTATATACCACCTTTTTTCGGTAATTTTGACGGATCAAAAGGTCTGTAGAGCCCTAATTAGAGATAAAAAATCAATGTCAAACCAGCAATGATGTACATGAAAATTATATATTTATGAAAATTGATAGTTTATTAAAGACATACACTTAATTAAATGAATTAATAAAATTATTGTTCTTTATTTTCAAATTCCCAATAATGTGGTCTATCTTTTTAACAAAAAAAAAAACGTTGAAAGATAAGGTGGACGAATTTACTTTTGCGGCAATACGTCTAAAAGTGCATTTGTTTTTTGAAAAAAACGAGGCCCGACTGTTGCAAAGGTAAATTGTATTGCCATTGACAATTATTTCCGTTAAGTTTGTTGTATATGTAATATAGTCTGACAACCCAAGTCCGACAGTAGAATATTTATATATTTAGGCTCGGAAACCTTTTTATGCTTTAAAACTAGTGGGTAAAAACGCATTTTATCCATCCACTACCTCAAAAATCAAACAAACCAAAATTTGTACGTCTTATCCCTTTACAACCGAAGAAAATAATTTACTCAGACTTCTTTAAAACTCACATGACTTTTTTATGGGTGCCTAAGTATCGTGTTAAAAATAAATAAAAAAATCCTGAAGTTCCTGGTTTCCTGAAAACATACCCTCACGAGCGTGGGGCTTAGGAGATAGCTCGAGATGTGGGTTTTGTCTAGTTTGGAGATATGCTTTGATAGTAAATGAAAATTAAATTAATTAAACAGTCTTTATAATCGTCAGTCATTTTTTAACGATATTAATAATATTTTTTTAAGCATTTAGCTGTAGCCTGTCGCTTCCTCTAGCCTGTCCTCTTCCCCGCCCTCTACCTCTTGCTCTTGACGTTTCCCTGCCTGATCTGCCTCTAGTGGATCCCCTGCTACTGGATGTTGTTGGGATAGGTGGTGGTGCCTCGTCCACTTCGGAGGATTCATCGCCAGAACCAGATCCACTCTCTTCTAGATGATCTAAGACTCTCGCAACAATATCTTCCTCATCATCAAAAAAGTCCTCAATTTCCGAGTCATTCCCATCTGCTAATAATTGTGCAACTTGCTCATCCGTGAGGGGCTTTCCTAAAAATAAAGAAAAAACCCTAATTAAACGATTATACGTACAGGATAATCATGATTAGGTACAAAAAAAATACGAATATCTATTTAGTACGTATCACCTAACCTACACGATCGTGCGTCCTTGATATTGAGTCACAATATACCCATATTAGTACATACCACCTAACCTACACGATCGTGCGTTCTTGATTTTGAGTCACAATATACCCAAAATTAAGCATGCTAGGTTCAAATTACATACATTATGTACAAACCAATAACCAAAGTAAGTAAATTACACAAAAAAAATATAGAAATTGGATTTATTAAATGAATAACCAAATACTTACCCGGTCGAGTTTGCGCGCCAAAAAACGCAGCCATGCTTCACAGCGGTCACAGGCGACTGACAGGTTCAAACTCTCTCGCAAGTGGCCCGCGCGTGTTTTTTCCAAGAAAAGGATAGATTCACGATCGATCGAGGTCGGTTGCGTCTCGAAAAGTTGATTTGGGTACGCGCCAGAATTTTTGAAAATCAAGTGTCACTATCGTATCAAGTCGGTTGTAAAGGGTTATTTGAAACTAATATACTTATTTTGGTACCATATTGGGTTTCATAAATTTTAAAGCCATAATGTCAGTGCGCATAACCACTTTTGTCATAATAGTCCTTGCGCATAAGGTGTATAGTCATTATTTGATCCGCATAAATTTTATGACCATAATGTTTTTACGCATAAGTAAGGAATGTCATATAATTTTGGAGCATATCAACCTGAATCATAATCATTAATCGTCATAATGTTCTTATGCATATCGTGCATTGGCGCATAATACTGAAGGACATAAATATCAAGGTCCTAATTTTTTATTTCAACATCAGCCTGGTTTTCTGGCAGCAGTTCATTTCTGAGGGGGTCGTAGTTCTTTCAAACCTAACCTAACCTACTTTTCTGGCCGATGTTCGTATTTGTAGGCTCACAATTCTAACCTAACCTAACCTACAACAAAGAGGTCAGTGTGGAGAAGGATTTCTTAATGCGGGGGGCTTTGCCCCCCGAGCCCCCCTTGTGAGGGGCTTGGCCCCCCCGTCCCCCCTTTTTGTTTTTGTGCTCATGTAACTTTTGTATCATTATTTCAAATGTTATAAAGTATTATGATTGGTACATGTGATATAACTTATACTATTGTCATTAATTATGAAAACCATAATTTATGCGTTGCTCTTCTTCGTACTATCAATTATTATGACATTCAATAATATTACTTGAAATTTTGTGCCATACTAATTTATGCTTATGAAAAGCCTGCCAAACATCAATAATGACATATAAAATGTTATGCATATAATAATTTATGACAAATAACATGTATGGGGAATGAATTATGACAAGAATTTTTATTCCACTAGAGGTGATCCCACTTATTTTTGATTTAAACTAGTCTGTTATTTGTACATTACAACTTGTCGAAATATTGTTATCGACATATACCCTTCACTATTTTTATTTTGCTGTTCCTGGTATCATTTTACCTGTCAGTCATTTGTCAATTTAGTCCGTAGGTCTGTGGATTTTAGTTTAGTAATTTCATTGAATGACAACATTCAATTGCATGACTAAAGGACAACTCGTCAAGTTGTTTAATATAACGTTCAACGTCTTGACTGAACGTCATTTAGCTTTTCAATCACCTGACTGATTTTACGTCTGCTCTGTTCAAAGGGCTATGTTACAATCCGCTAACTAGTTGGACGTTGAGTGACGCTTGTTCAATCAACGTTCGGCCTAGTCCTTCAATGAATGCGCTAGTCATTCAATCAAATAGCAGATTCAACCAGATGACTGCGACATATACAACTGACATTGAAAGTCTTTAAATACCTACCACTGATGTAAACAAAGAGGAAATAGGATGAAATATTCCGCATATATAAACAATGTATTGAATTGGTTAATGACAAATCCTTGAAAAATTGCTATTGTCGTTTAATAATGCGTATGTACATTATTGCTACATGAAAACTGTTTGTAGCGCCACTCTGGGCGGGACCGTCACTGACTTGTTAGAGTTATTAGGCTATACTTATATTCATATTCACATCAACTTTAGTACTGACTTCCCAGGTCCAGTAAGCGCCCTTTTTCAGGGTTCCATAACTCGGCCGGCAAGAACGAAACCCTTATAAGATGACTTTAAAGTTCGTTTGTCAAGACCCTTTTTCTCAGTAACGCGTGGAGGTATTAAGCCGGAATTAATATGGGGCCTTACTTAGGTACGCAATTCCTTGAACTAGTGAAAAAAACTAATTTCTAAGTTAACGTTATCAAAACATACGACGGCGTGTAGTGCTTGTGTTGACGGTCACAAAGAAATCAAAATCTATACGATTGTTCCCGTTGACCTAGAAAAAGGAAATTTGGAAAGATGGAACACAATGTAGCACTAGTAAAAGTTCTCCTAAAACCGTAAATAAGGAGTAACATACATATAAATAAATAAATATTTAGTGTGATTGCAAACTTACTTGCAGTTGATAAAATAACCCCGACCCGACCTCTACTTATGACCATGTATGCGGACAATAGTTCACTTGCGGCAAAGTTGTCCCTCGCTCCAGTGTATCTTTTTAGAGCGATAGTGCTTTCATTGATCGTATACGTAACACTTCGTGCGCGAGGCAGACTCGCGCTTGGCCGTCTTTTTAACATAACATAGCACATCTTTTCCTTCCTATTACGCATCGAATCACTGATTACAATGACTTAAACATCAACCTTTACTTCTGACAACTTTTGACCTCGTTATCATTTCATATCGTCCTAAACTTTCTTGACTTCGTATCTGATGGAATAGTTTAATGTGATAGTAGTCTTTATTTTTATTGGAACAGAGTACTTTCTTATCCTATCATTCAGTCAGATACGAGGTTGAGAAAATGGAGGGACGATATAGAATCGACCGTCCATATTTATATAATTACCGATAAAAATAATTTCAATTCGGTTTGGCTCACATACCAACCATGGCAGTGACTGCACTAGGTCGCGTGTTCGTTCTTGCTCTCCTCTGCATCACGGTGAGAGGGGATGATATCTACAGCATACCTGAAGTTGAGGTGGAAGCATTCACGCCTAAAGGATTTCGAGTGACGCTACCAGGTAAGCTACATAAAGTCGACGTTTGCCGTATTTTCAAACTTCAAAATCGAACTTAAAATCGTCTCACATGCTACTTCTCGACTTAGGAGTTGAATTTATGATTCTTCACAGTAGTCAATTCTCGAAAATAGAAAACTCAGACTTGAAAAGTGCCTTGCTTGTGGGCTATTCGTAACTTTAAACAGAACACAAATGATTGCCACGTGGCGATGCTGGGGCAGAATATGGCTGGCACAAGAGATATAGGTTTCATTATTTATTTACAGATGCCCCACACATTGCCCTGTTCGCCGTGCAATGTTTATTGCAACGAGATGGCCAATCGGCAAAGACTGATTTTTCTGGAGAGACAGCATCCAAGGTCCACATCGGTGACCAGGACTACTGGGTAGTGGACTTTCCTGACCTAGAGCTGAAACTCAACGACCAGATCGAGTACCTCACGTTTGTGGCCGTCAACAGTGCTGGATACATAAAGGATGACCTCACTTTTAAAGTTGAAAGTAAGTACAACCTTAGATGTATTATTTCATAGAACCTCCGTTTAAAACTAAAATTTGGTCGTCTAACAAGCAAGTCTAGATCCCAGGAAACCGTTGGATGAAAACATTACTTCTGCAGTAGTTTATTTGTGTTTAGGCTTGAGATATTATTTATTTCACAATGTGAAGTATCCGCATTGACCAACCTGCGTGGCGACGTCTATGGTCGCCAAAAGATCAAGGAACAAATTTATCTCACTGTCAATGTCAGTGCGTGTCGTCGTCGTCCAAGAAAAAATATTATATCGCTTTAAAAATAATTAATAATAATATCTTCAACACCATCATCCGCATAAAATACTACCTACATTTCGTTGTTGTTCCTGTTTCGGTGCCGCAGCTTATAAAGGTTAGTGGAACCTCGCATTGTGTTATAAATGTTATCTCTAGGGTCAGAGTATAGCAAAGGGGGCCCTATTTTTAGGACAGAAAAATTTTAATTGTTTTTTTTTTTTTTTGCTGTTTTTGGGCTTAAATTAGATTGAATCTTGTAGATTACGCTAAAAAAAACATATTTTGTTCTTTAAACTTTTTCACTCAGAGTAATATTTACCGAGATAAAGGGGTTAAAAAAAAAACTTTAAATTTTTCGCATTTTCAGGCTTAAATTAGATTTTAAGGTCGTTCGAATATGTATTTGCAAAACTGTTTTACGGGATATAAAAAAAAAAACTAACCTAACCTAACCCGGCCGAGTCGGATCTTAGTGTGCAGTGCGAGGATAATTAGTGTGCAAGTCAGTATTTGGCAAGGCCCATTTTCAGCAAGCAGTTTTACCTTTAAACCTCAATATCTCGGTAATTATTAAGTTTAGAGAAAAGTTGCCCATACAAAACATGCTTATTTTAGCGTCATCTATACAATAGCATCATAAAAAATAAGTGTTATAATGACATACCACAATCAAAAATTTTAATAATCAAGTCCCGCGCCCCTTGGAACCCCAATATCTCGGTAAATATCGATCTGAGAGAAAAAGTTTAAAGAATAAAATATGCTTATTTAAGCGTAATATACAAGATTCAATCTAATTTAGGCCCAAACAAACAAAAAAAAAATTTTGGTCGTAAATTTTTTAAGTCCTAAAAATAGGGCCGGGCCCCCTTTGCTATACCCCAACCATCTCTAGTTTATTCTTCTCCGCTCTCTTTTTTTTTCCAAATTTTCTAGGATGCCCACGAACCAGGATTTACAGTCCATTTAAAGCTACACCAATTTGGTTGATTATGGTAATGACAAGTAAATACCTAAATAACGTATTATTTGGCACTATGCCAAATAATACGTTATAAACATTCCGTCAAAAAACAATTTCTAGACCAGTATGACGAGACACCTGACAAAGGAGAACATTCCTGGTACGAGAACCGTGGACAGAACGCCATGAGGTCATCAAATCATATTAGGAGACGGCTCTCCTAATTTTGCTCTCTTGATCCTTGCCAAATTTAGATGTGGTCGGCACCCCTAAACAAAGAGGAAGCAGAACACATTGTTTGGCATAAAATCGTTATCCATAATTCTGAAATTGTTCGTAGCTAAGGTTAGTTAGGATGTAAATTTATAGAACGTTTTATAACAATCTTGAAAGTTGTGTTTCAGAGAAAAGTAGAAGATATTCCAACGAAAGTATGCCACATGACAATAATGCAGCCCAATTTATGAACCGACAAAGCCATTGAAATTATACCGAAAAATGTTCTCTTAATGACATATAACTCGGCATATTCAAGATAAAATTAATATAAACAAAAACAACTATGTAGCTATATTCGGAGGTCACGAGGTTATGAGATGATTGCGGTAACACACGATTACATTTGATAAAAAACGGCAACTGTAATCAAGTTTAAGTTAAATAGATCATAAAATTGTATAATTGACTGTTTAGATTTTCCTATTATTTATTTATTTTTTTATTTTATTTATTTGGGGCATCAACAGCAATACAATTTGTAATAATTAACAATATAGTACAACAACAAAAGCCAATAAAAGATGCCCACAAAAATACAGTAAGTAGAACTAGTTACAAAAAAATTAAACTAACATGGTATGCTCGATCAGGTCCTTTAGTCCCATCTCGTAGCCAGATTTGGTAGCTAGCTACGAAATGGGAGAAATAATCCCGATTTGAAGCTAGCTACGAAATGGGAATATTAAAGTCCCATTTTGTAGCCAGTTTTTAAAGCTGGCTACCAAATGGGAAAAATAATACCAATTGGAAGCTGGCTACGAAAAGGGAATATTAAAATCCCAATGTTCAGTCAAAATAGTAGTTTCGTTTTTTGCAAGAAGCAGAAATATGTATAGGGTATCTTTAAGCGGAATGTGTTTTTTTTTATCTATTGAATTAAAAGTCGAGTTTAGTTGGTTCTTACCTATTATACTTATCTTTTATTTATCATTTAAGTGTAACAGTTAAAAAGCTTGTGTGGGAAATCCATAATTCAATCCTCGCCAAGACTAAATACAGCTAATTTTATTTTATCAAAAAAAACACACACACTACAAACAAAACAAAACACAAAGGTTAAGAATAATATTAAAATATATTCAATACTAGACTTTGCCCGCGGCTTCATACGCGTGTTTTTTTTAACCTAATTAAATGTGCCTACTCTCATATGGGGAAATAGGTATATAGAACTCTGAAATGTGTCGCAGTAAACCCTCAGAATACATTTTTAGTACCTAATTTGTTGGCTACAAGATGGGAAAACATATTTCCCTTTTCGTAGCTTCTACCAAACCTAACTACGAGATGGGACTAAACGCCCATTTGGTAGCTAGCTACAAGATGGGAAAACACATTTCCCTTTTCATTGCTAGCTACCAAATCTGGCTACGAGATGGGATTTTTTTGCCCATTTGGTAGCTAGCTACGAAATGGGAAATGTGATTTCCCATCTTGTACCTAGCTACCAAATCTGGCTACGAGATGGGAAAATCATTCCCATTTGGTAGCTAGCTACAAGATGGGAAAACACATTTCCCACATGGGACTAAAGGGATCAGGTTAGTGCGCTATTGTACACACTCGCCGAGCCCTTGCGATATACGTTTGGCGTCCTTTTCTTACCTAGGTCGTATGAAGAAGATGGTATATGCGTGTCCTGCTGGACTCGGAGGGTGAAAGTTCTAATTTTGGTTGTTCTCAAAAAACTTGACCCGTCACCACACAATAGGTTTTACTTGAAACTTTTTGACAGACGGATAGCGGAGTCTTTAGTAATAGGATCCCGTTTTTTACCCTTTGGGTACGGAACCCTAAAAACGAAACACGGTAGACATACAATAGTAGATTGTTAACCAAGGGTAGAAAGTGACCCATTGCACCCGAGATATTTCTGGCGCTCGAACGAAGTGAGAGCGCCAATAATTCGAGGGTGAAATGGGTAATTTCACCCGGGTTAAACACTCTACTTTTTATTTCGACTGCGAGGAAAATAAAATACTACACGCACGTATTATGTCATGAGTGAGTTATTAATGTCCATGTCATTTTTAACAAATAATCAAATAAAGACACGATATTTTTATTTAATCTCGTATTCCCGCTTTTTCTACTACAAACTTTCATTCTTCTTATTTTTAATAGATAAAAAGTTAAGATTTACGTACTGCCAGCATTTAAAAAGTTAAAACAAAAAAAACAATCCAATGGTTTCAATTTTATGTTTTAAATAAATGTACGATCTATCAATAAATGTGGGACGGAATTATATGTACATACATGAATATAAGGCAAATTTTTATTTAATAATTAGATATAAATAAATTAAGCTTGCCTATATCTAACCTTTGGAGACCTTTTTTCAATGGCCACTTACCACGCCCGACTAGATTGTACCTAATTTAGATGGTCACGACATGCATCCAGAAGGCAATTATCTTTGGCTCCGTGGCAATTAAAAAAAAAAATTACTTTCCACCCTAGGGATGGAAAAGCTATTTTCCACCCGGCTATCTACTCATGAAAATTGCACTTTCTGAACAGGAGAGATGAAAAAGTGTAAACAAGTGCCTGGTAAATCATAAAGGCAACATTATGTCGCTTCTTGCCTGTCAAGTCAAAGATGACTGTCAGGCTCCTAGGCAGGCCTAGCTGAGTAGTAAATACCTATATAACCTACCTAATATTAAAGATTATTTGCAATTTAACGAGAGTTTTTGTCGTTCTCCTAGCGATGCAAGTTTTTAGGGAACAACCCTAATAAGCAACACTTTAATGTCTAGCCTTGAAAGACTACGTGCCGCTACCGACTGCTGCCAAGCCCTGTGAGCCAACACTTACGCGCGTGCGCACCTCTGACACCGTGTGCGCAGGAGACACTATCTTCGAGGAGAACTTCGACTCGCTGCGTAAGGACATTTGGCAAGTGGAGAATTACATCCCCATCGAACATCCTGTGAGTACTACCATTAAATACTAAGCATAAACTCTTGTTGATATAAACTTACACAATTTCGGCACATTACCACATTTATTACAAACATAAATAGGAGATACAGAGCTCTGACAAGACATCTTTACTACTTTCTCAATCTGACCCCTGATCCAACCATCTAGCTAGAGTCGTTTCCGTTCGAAACGACTATCGGAATAATTTGTATCTACGGCTTCTGTATCTGACCCTTGATCCAGCTATCTAGCAAGAGGCTCTTTTAAGGTGTTTATAGAGTCTCTTCGCTATGAGACCGTTCGAAACGAGTCTCTGCACAATACGTACCTACTGCCAACTAAAGTATAAGTAGGTACCCTTGATCCAACCATCAGGGTGAGAGTCTCTCAAATTAGTCTAGTCTCTTCGCCTACTGCCTTAATGAATACCTACTGCGTTCTGTATCATATGGCCCTTTTTCAGCTGCGAGTCTCTTAAGGTATTTATCGCTACTGTCTTCATCTATTTCAGGAGCTGCCATTCGTGTCATACCAGACTTCGGCCGTATCCGTCAAAGATGGCAGCCTTCACATCACTCCATCTTCGCAAGTCAACGAGACAGCTTCGCTCTACGGCTCCTTAGACCTTACCACTGGGTACGTTTTATCATCATCGGATATCGGTAACTAAAACCCAATATTGGTAATTCCACGGCAGTAAAGAGAAATCAGAATCTACTACGAACTCAAGGGTTGCCCGAATAACAATATTACTATTTTATTTAGTAATTTTCTAGAGTAGTTTCTGTATGTAAATACCTAGTTTGTCAAAAAATCCACATTGGTTAAGTATATCGTACCGGCTGATTGGTAAAATCAGCCTTCTGAATTTAAAATCGTTTTGTGTGGCGTCCCAAGCAGCACATTAGTGAATTTTGCAGCTTATCTTATAGCTTTAAGTTCTAAATGAATGGTTTAACAGTGTTTGATACAACTTATAGCTTTAAACACAACTCAAAACTGTATATGAATTCATCCTATCACTTGTAGTTGCATAGGAACGTTTTTTGTTACTACGTTATTACTTATGGTGGGATAAAGTCGATTTTGCTACTTAAAGTTGCATGCAGGTTCAAATAGTCACTCAATAAGAAGCAATAGTGCTATATAAGGCCTTAAAATAACTTATAAGCAACTTTTACATATAAGTGGGAACATACCCTTATTTGGAACTAAAAGTTCCAAATGACTAGTACAATAGCGAATTATATCACCAAAAGTGGCTAAAGGGATAATTTTACGGCTCTTTTGGAACCAAAAATTATTGCAACTTTAAGTCCTAAGAAGTACCCTATTGCCACTCCAACGCATAAATAAGTCTCTAAATAGGAGGTTCTTTGAACCAAAAGCAGTTATTTTCACTTATTTCAAACCACTAACGAACTAAAAGTTCTATTATTGTTCCTATTGCGCCTTGTCAAAATATATTTAATAGTCTTGCTTGTTTAATAGTCTACAAAAGAGCAAATAATTACTATTGGTAATAGCATTCACTGCTTTCCACTCGCAAGATACAAATAAGTGATTATTAGACCTGATAGTTCCAAATAAGGAGCAAATAAGTGAAAATAAACACTGTAGGATCTTTTTTGTTTCGCCATGTTTACAAATGGAATCCTATGAAAATTAATTATTTTAACCAGAATTTTATCACACTCACGCATAATCACAGACTTTTGATAGTTGTGACGATGTTACTTTAACATTGTACGTAACCTACAATCATTAAGTCAGGTTTTTAACAGTTTTATTTCTTATCAGTATCTATTCCTTATTTGATTTAGCACTCTCTTTTTTAATATTCCTGATCAAATCAAAGGCGCATCGAAATTTACTAAAAACCATACCATAGTTTCACGGTAACAAAACATTCGCAAGAATTTGGTGCTTATTTCAATGCCTGTATAACGTGAAGTTTTAATCACTCATCCAAAATTAATATGGCAGATCACATTTCCCTTTGACAGTTGCCACGCCACTCAGATACTTTGGCGACTCATTTATCACTCATTGACCGAACTGAAATTGTTTTCATTCGTTCACTGGCTTCACTGCGCATAACTTTCACCCATAGTTCTAATTACCACTTAAGGTATTTGTGAGATCTCTTATGGATTCTATTTAGCACCAAAAATAGGCTGCAATTTTTCTCCTTTTGGTTCTATACTGGTGGCATAAGGGTTCTTGCCACCTATATAGCACTTAGTCATGGTGGTAAATTTAACTTAAGCATCTAATTAGATATGATATACGAGCTATTTAGACCCAGTTGTGCTACTTGGGGTATAGCGTATTAGATACATTTCATGAAACGTTTAATTATTTGAGACATCGAAGTGAAAATCGAATTACCAACAAAATGGTTGAAATCGAGAATGGTCGGATTTATTGTTTACGTTAGGTAAAATTGGGGGAGACTTTTAAACATATTTTTCTATAAGAATCGGTAGTAATCTCGATTCTGAGTAAAATGATGAGAGCTCATAAATGTCTTCTTTCATTCCAGGTGCACATCAGGTGACAACCGCCAGTGCAATGTGGTGGCTGGGCAGGGGGTCCCGATCCCCCCGATCATCAGCGGCCGAGTCATCAGCAAGCCCGGCTTCGCCTTCACCTACGGCACCGTCAGCATCCGCGCCAAGCTGCCCAAAGGCGACTGGATATACCCAGGTTAGACATCACATGACCACTCAGTGTCACTCGGTGGCCGGGCAGGGGATTCCGATCCCCTGGTCATCAGCGACTGGATATACCTATGTTTGACCACTGCCAGTGTTGCGTGGTGGCTGAGCAGGGAGTCCCGATACCGGCGTCTGCTAAGTGATGGTGGTTTACGTGGTTTGATGGTGGTTTAACCTCAGTAAATCATCTTCGCCTTCGTAAATTAATATAGTCACGGCAGGGTGGTGAACAGAAAGGGCTGATGACCTGAGGATTGAGATCCTCAGGTCATCAGCAAAGCAAGTGGCGGCAAGTTGCACTACCCCGGCTGAGTTCATTGCAAGTCTCTGCCGCGTCGTTTCCCTTGGTAGAATTCGACGATTTACTGAGTTAGATATTTTTACAGAGTTGTTGCTGGAGCCGTTAATGAAGAAATTCATCATCGGCAGCACGAACACCGGTATTCTGAAGGTAGCGAGCGCTCGAGGCAACTCGGATCTGCCTACTGGAACTGGAAATAAGGTAAATTACAACAACCTGTGGTGTACGAACAATCATACTTCGATGCTCATTTCTCCTCTGGCAGTCTCCTGTGACGGTGTTGTCAGAAGTTGAAACTGAATGTGAATCATTTATTAAGAATAAGAAAACATTTCTCAAACTAAATAAAAAGGTGATAAAACCTACTCTAAATATTTAACATCGCTAAAATTTTTGAGCGGTGTCTATTATAATTAGAGGAACAAGAAGAAGAACTAGCGGTATTCTTCTTCTTGTTCCTCTAATCTATCTATTGAAGTGAAAACTACATACATATTCTATTTTTTTATTTTATTTAAGGCAATAAAAAATAATGTTTAGGTTCTTATTATTAATAGTTTTAAATAGGTAGTCCGTACAGCGGAGCTAGGTTCCATAAAAGTTAATGTTATTTCCAACCTTGCCTCAGACAAAGAAAACCTTGCTAGGAATAAAATAATAATAGGACATTGCCTACAATTTAAAGTAGGTAAAAAGGGCGAGTTTAAAGTTTGTGTGGACCCTTGGATCATTCTTTTGCGCGAGCGAAGCCACGGGGAACGCGTGTTTTATACGAACTCGATTTAGGAAGTACTAATCCCAATAACTTTACGAACACCTTTAAGAGCTCGTCCCTTAAACTCTTACAGGTGCTGTACGGGGGTCCTGTCCTCAACACGAAATGCCACGACGCGTTGTTTGTCACCAAGAATGCCGACTCGTTCTGGAGCGATGACTTCCACATTTACTCCGTGCAGTGGACTCCAGGTAAGGTTGCCAGATGGTGGCTAAGTAAACAATCTCCAGAAAAACAGCTTCATTTTATAAAACTATAATTTTGAAAGTAAAAATACCACTGCCAGTTTTTCCATAAGCATTACAAACAAATTATCTTATCACATTTTTGTTCGAACACGACGTTTTTAGTCACACGGAGGTTGCGTGTATTACAAACGTGCTTAATAAATCATCTTCTAAAAAGGCAGAAATAACGCTTTTCCGCACCCCACACACGCACACTTCTTGGCCCCTATATTTATTTAATATTAAAGCGTCTTTTATTTCTTATTATCTATAGACGGTTGATTATCCTTTTAAATACGATATATTTAATCGCAGCGGATTCCTGTAAGGGACTCGTTTCTAATTTTTCATCACATTTGCTCGTAAAAGATGGTATTACATGCAGGTGTACTGAAGGACTAAGGCCTATATAGTTCCCGCGGGAGTTATAAATTGTTATAACTCCCGAGGGAGTTATGGTTTTAGTTTTTAAAATATAGTACGCACTCACAGATTACTTCAGACTAAGGAGGTTTCAATCCAGCCAAGGTTTTTTGTTGTACGAACAAAACTTGCCTACCAGCAAATTGCCAGCGAGGTCCACAGATATTGTAACCGTGTTGTACTTATCTACGATATTTAAGGTACTTTCCCTTGACGTCCCATAGTCTTGGGACGCCCTGTATATGTAGGTATTTACTAGCTGTGCCCGCGGCTCCGGACGCGTGGAAATTGGTTTGTGGGACTAATTCACTCCTAATTTCTGGTCCGCCCTCCAGGAGGGGGAACTTGAAGTACAGTAAAGTGAATACGATACATGACTGTTGTCCAGATTAAATATTTTACAATGACCACTACATAAAACTACACTCCAAAAGCAACAGATTTTTGGCACTTAGTTAAAATTTTGGCGTGATGGTCAATTTTTATAGCCTATAATATGGCCGGAGATTTTCTCGATAGATTAATGATGTTTCATCAAAATCAGTTCAGCCGTCTTCACTTGATGCGCGGTCAAATAAACAGATAAACAGACAAAACATTTAAAAAGTGTTGGAACGTGTTCTGTTATCAATTCTGAGTATCCCCCGCCAACTTTTTTCGAATATCTTCAATGTACAGACTTTCGAACCTCTTCAGCTTTATTATATGTAGGTATAGATACAAATAATGTGTATCGTCGTCTAGTACCCATGGTACAAGCATTGCTTAGTTTGGGACTAGGTCGATTTGTGTAAGATTGTACTTGTTTGTGTAATATTTATTTCTTTAATTTTCCTATTGCAATGCATCCAATTATCTACGCAATAAATTAATGACTACCCATCACATGCCGCTTCGCCCCATAAAGATGGATGAAGTTAATATTTTATGAAAAATAAATCATTCCGCGTTGGCAACAAGCGGTCTTCCGTCGTTTATGACAGATCCCATAAACCCGTCAGGAGCTAACTCACTTGTAAAGGTCGGACATACGGACCAGCGGCCGGCGTAAGTAATGAGCGGCGGCGAACCAGGGGACCATGAAGCGGAAGAATCCAGTAACTAAGTTGAAGAGGTGCGACAGACTTTTTTTTTTTTTTTTTTTCAAAATAGCCATGCATTTAACTTCGATTGCACCTGATCTTAAGTGACAATAAGGCCTAAGATGGAGCATGCTTGGCTAGAAGATGCCTATTCACTCTCGACTTGAAGAGATCCAAGTTATATTTTTCAGGAAACAGGTACGCAGGAAGAGAGTTCCATCATTTAGCTTAGACTATAATAAATGTGTATTGAATTAATACGGTATATACATGTATTGCACTGCATTAATATTTATGTTTTACAATTATTTAAGTGTATTTTGCAATAATTTTATTAAAGGACATTGGGTACTTTACTATGGAAAAATTCCCCACGGCGGACAAAGCTGAGACATACCCCAATTGAAAGCTTGCAACTTCTAGTTTTGCTGTGCAAAGGGGCATTACTGTGGCGTATGGGAATGCCGAAATATAATTACATTAATAATTCAGGTACGGTGATCGTATTACTTTAATATTGTGCTGTATGTAAATGTTTAGTACTGTATGTAGATATATTTAGTGTTATTTGATGACTAGCTTGGCATAGATAGCAGTTGAAGTGGCAGACTCAAGAGGTTGTGGTTTATAGTCTTGTCAAGTTAGAGTACGCGCACATTTTGGGCGGGCTGCTACGGGCAGGCCCGCAGCGCAGAAATCGCTTTCGAGAATTTTATATGAACTATCACACTCTGAGGCGGGCCGCGTGGGGTTAACACGTTGAAGAGTGTTCCCGAGCATCTCTCCTGAGGTGTACGTCCTCATTTCTGCCCTTCGTGAGTAGGTTGCATAGTGTAGTGTCACAAGGACACGGCGAGGAGCGCTCAAGACGTCAACCCAGACTACGACTTTGACTGTTTGGATTTTGTTTCCATCGTTTTCCCCATGGATCTCGTAACCTTTCTCCGCGAAGCGGCCTGCTCCGAGGATCCCAAGGAAGCCATCGAATCTGTTGCTGGCTTAGTTTCACGCTTTTTCAAGCATGAAAAAGGGCTGAGCAAGAGGTTCGCTGACTTCTCGGTGGCTGATGCGTTCGGGTCGCTGAGTGTGCTGGAAGTCACAGGACTCATCGTCTCCCACGGCCCCTCCGGTCCTGGTTGCCACTGAGGCCCTCTCCCCCGCCGGCAGAGCAGAAGGCCCCTAAGGCCTCCAAGCCCCCAGCGCCCCCTACCCCAAAGGCAACCCTGGCGCCGTTTAAGACGCCGGAGCCCCCAGTAAAGGTGACCGCGCCCGCCCCAGTCACCCTCTTGGCCCCTAAGGCCAAGACGGACTCGGACGTACGGAAATCCCGTTCCCGTACCCCCAACGGTGCAGGAAAGGTAATCCGAAGCCCGATCCGCAGTGTTAACCCCGCCTCCTGGACGTTAGCAGAGGTCCAAAGCCTCAAAGAGCCCCTAGTTATATGCCCCTCGAGCAAATCCGCTTAGATGGTCTGTCGTATTTCGTTAGAAGGTCACGACCCGATAACGATTGCGTCAGTCTATCTGTCTCCCTCTAACAAACTTACCGACAGACTTAAACCTACTTGCTCAATCAGATCCCAATGGAGTCGTCTTCGCAGCAACCGACTTCAATTCTAAACACACCGCGTGCAAGTGCGTAGCATCTAACCCAAACGGCGTTCAGTTTTTCAACTTCATATTAGCCAAAGAAACAACCGAATTGTCAATCATTCCCCCTATGGAACTGACCCATTTTCCAACCATTGTCGAACACCGACTCAACATATAACATGTGGCCCTTATGCAGAACAAAACCTTACAGTTGCGTTCTGTAGAAGTTGGTCGTCGCGTTAGATTCTGATGATCCGACCATGACCTGGAAGACAACGCGGAAGTATCGATGCCGATCTCCAGCAAGAAGACCTCCAAAAACCGCCAGAAAGCGACTTCAGTAGCTACAGCAGCAGCAAGCTTTCGATGTTTGTAAACAATGAAAACCTTGTTGCTGCGGTACAAAAATCGCATTTTCTCAGCTTTCCCATTAGTTATGGGAATAAAAAATACACAGTTGTAAAGCCCGTAACATTATCTAAAAACTTTAATTGGTTTCGTTTGTGTCCGCTAGTGGGGAAAAAAGTACCCAATGTCCTTTCATTTTGAATTATCGTTACAATCTGGCAGTATAGCCTGTCATGTTTCTAAACTAAACGCAGTTTTTAGCATTATCTGTGGTAGACGACACAAAAAAAAAGAAAAAAGTTACGGCCGTACAATAATATCACGGTCTTATAACTTAGAACAAATTAACAGATTCTTATGCTACTCATATAGGTGGTCAGTCTAACATCTGAAATTGCATCAATTTTAAGTGATATTCAATTTAGTCGAGTTACATTGGAAAAGTTTACCGGTTCTTAGCGAGAGATGTCACTGTTATCGTCTAAATTAAGAGTAGAATTTTAGACGCTAAATCTTATTACCATATTTTGTAAAATAGTTAATTTATATTATTTAACATATGTCCCACTAAAACAAACACTTTTAATCAAAATGCCTTTTTTTTGCAATGGTATCATTCAACATTATAAATTATGGTAACAAAATCTTCCAATATTTACTGCGGATTCCAATTGACGCATGAAATGTTTAGATCAGAATATTCTGAATTAGTATTATCAATGATTTTGTCACTACCGAAACAGATTTAAAAGTATGAGCACTCTTGTAATTTTGAAACGAATATATTTTATGATGTAAGGCGTTTGCTTTATAATTTATTTATTTTAATGAATTATTACTACAAATAATGACATGCTGTATTTTTTTGTGAAATGGAACGTGATATTGACATATTTGACGTATAGATTGTGTTGATGTGTTAAATTAGAAGTTTACCGTTTCACATCTCAATTTCAATTTCGGATACATTCAAAACATTTTCTCTGCTTTTAATTGATTATTTACGACGACCTGGCTTTGTTTTTGGATGCCGATTCTTCTATTCACGACTACTCTGGCAATCTACCTACTGGTACTGGATGGTGATGACTGCTTCTTCTACGCAATTATATATTACGACAATATTTTCAGTTGTAATGGACTACTTGTTTATAAATTGCGAGGATCATAAGACTTTTATTTAGCTAGTATTTGTGTAGTGTAGTGTAGTGTAGACTTGATTATGACCAATTCGACTAACTAAGTGTAAATGATGGCAGTAAATTACTGTAGATAACGCTACAGAAAATAAACTTGTACGCATTTAATATTGTTTTATTTTACAATAAACCGATTTTGATGCTATTTCTATCACACTATGTAAATTGATACATAGTGTAATAGAAATAGTTCGAAAATAATATCTTGAGCTAGGTACGTACCACGCCGCATGTAGCTGTATAGTTTACCGGCACAAAGCACGAGATGGCGCTACATGTCAAATCTTTAAGTGATATCTCTATCTCATATTATACAAATATACTCTATGAATAATATTACGGTGTTAATTATAGCTGCATAATATTGTTAATTGTTATTTGTTTAATGATAGATGGTAAGATTCTGTGTATATTTGTTTTCTGTTTTAAGCTGATGGCCGTTTTGCCAGTGCTTATAGTAAATTAAAAAAATATATACAGAAAAAAGTTGGTTGTCAATCGTTATCGTTTAATTAGTTTAATGTTTATTTTTGTCTTACGTATTTGTTATTTACTCCCAAATGTGATGAAAAATATCGTGTGTATGGCGGGTAGTAAGGGGATTACAAACTCAGGACATTAAAAGCCCTCCGCCTTCGGCGTCGGGCTTCTAATAGACCTTCGTTAGTAATCCCCTACTTACTACCCTTATGACACAATATACTATTACTTCGATCTAGGACATAACCAATATAACAGACAATCGATTTCAGCACCTTAATGCAAGTGTGACTCACGGCTAGTTAGTTTAGACACGTTTTATTTATCTATATAGCAAAGCGGACGTTTGTCTATTCGGTCGGTCATACTTACATGAAGTTATACTTTGTCAGTCCTTGTATAAAACTAACTTAATCGGCATATTAAAAATCGTCAAAAGTAATTTTACTGTTTGTTGTCACTCATCCTTTCCGTACGGAACTGCGACAATACAATATTTCCTGTTCGCAGAACGGCTAATACTGTCAGTGGACGGTGAGGAGTATGGCCGCCTGGAGGCAGCGCCGACTGGCCTGCGCGGGCGCCTGCCGGCTCCGTGCACCGCGGAGGGCGCTGGCATTGCGCCTTTCGATGAACACGTAAGTAACTCAATGTTGTAGCCGTTAGAGCTCCGCCTCATTGTTATTATACATTGTTACTTTTACCACAGCCACAGAATAGAAACACCATTCTTAAATGGGAAAAACTGGACGCTTTACCCTGTCTACCTCTTGGACAAACCGATCACCGAATGTAACATCTATTTCTATCATCAACTTACAATCCACCTCAGCCTTATGAGCGTCTGCTGGCGGATGCCCCATCACACGTTCGTACACATCAATCAGGTAATTTATTCGATGAAAAGTTAGGTATGTTTCCAATTGCTCCATTCCCACGTTGAACATTGTTCACTTCTAAAGTATTAAAAACATTCCTGCTATCAACACACATGATATGACGAAATCTCTCCAATCCAAATAGACATCTCCTGAATATAACATAGTCGAAATCGTTTCCATTGTGTGCAACAAGGCATACGGGAGCAGTCAGTGTCCAGAAAATTGGCGATCAGTTCCGTAGATGACGTGTTGAAATGACTATCGTTTTGTAAATCTTCGTTGTAAGATATTTCTTTCTCCGGGTTGAAACACTTCGTAAGTTTGTGTTGAACTCTGGGGTAACGTCGAGCGTCAACGTCGACGTTCAGCAGATGGGCTCGTCTCACGGCTATCATGCACAACTCCGTTATTTTATCATCATTAAATTCATTTAAACCGGTTGTCCCCAAGTCAAAGAATACATATGTTTCTATCGGAGCCATTGTTCCAATGAACAACTTAATCGCGTGTGGCGCATTTATTTATTACGAAGACTTAAATATATGCAGTTATTATCGAATCTTTCTGACGTATGCAGCTGATAAAACTACCTGTTTGTCACCTGGTTGAGTTTGAAGCCACCTTAACATATTCAATGAATTTTGTTCCATCATGATCAGGATCACTAGCATCTGAGCTAGATTTGCCCACAATGAGCTATGGAGTAGTAATTTCGAACGCCTCGGTTATGGGCAAAAGATTTTTTACCCAGTGGATTAGCAATTAAAATAAGGCATCAAATAATTTAAGACTTACCTTTTACCGTAATAAGATTTTTCAAAAGATTTTATTGAAAATGCTTTTCGTTCCATTCTTTCCTTTTAAATATGCGTCTTATCATTAAGGATTGATATGGCTTAATGAACGCCACACTGTTCTAAATACCTTTGATCACTAACAGATTTTAAGAGAGAGTACAGGTTCGTTTACACCTTTATGCATTCACTTCATTATATCCGTTGGGTTAGAGATATTTTGAGTAACCGCGTACCGAAAGATGTAGCGTAGGAAAGTCCCCAAAAAGATAGACTGACAAGCTGCTCGTAGCGGTAGTCCTAGCTGATTCAAAGGCACTGGTGTTAAAGACCCGATAGTCAGTCACGAAAAAAGTCAGGCAGTGTGGCTCTACTGGAATACATACTTAATCTAAGGGAAGATGAGGCACTGTGCAGCAGCTAAAGTAGCGGAGGCCATTCAGAATATAATGGCAACTAGGGTAAAGAACGAGGTTACGCGCGGCTTATACAACCATAAAAAAGTAACCCCGCTGCACTTGTACTATTTATCAATTCTGTATAACATGACATCGTTTTTTTTTCAGTTCTACCTAACCCTTGGGTTAGCAGTGGGAGGTCACTCCGAGTTTTCTGACTCTAATCAAACGAACTCCACGAAACCCTGGAGGAACCTGGAACCGAAGGCCCCTCTGAACTTCTGGAACGGTGCCCAGGCCTGGAAAGGCACTTGGCAGCAGCCAGAATTAGTCGTAGACTACGTGAAAGTTGTTGCGTTGTAAAACGCGTGGATTTTTAAGTCATCATTATTTACGATTGCTAGAAAAAAAACCTTTTTCTGGTCGAGTGTATCTTTTTAAAATAAAACCAATGTGCTTAGTAAATGTCACTCTCATTAAGATGGCGGAAATATCATATTCGAGTGTCATCGTTACATGGAGTTTATTTCTATAGCCCGAACCTCGTTATCTATCAGTGCTCACGGAATGTTCTTATAGCGGCTCCACACTACTCGCAAAGTTGACCGAAGTTGCGCGAATGCGTCAGTGTGGAGAGGCACTGCGCGGCGGTAACCCATGATGATTTGGTGTAGGGACGCCCGGCCGGAAACAGGCGGGCTGTCGATCGCTTGGCTGCGTTCATTCAGCCCAATTCCCAATTGAAGCCAACGGTTACTGTCCCGGCGGCGCTCCCATACAGCCTTCTTCCTCGAATCTTCTTGTTCTCCTGCAGAAGGAAAGGACATCCTTAAGGTTAATGTCCCTCAGCTCTTCCTCTTCTAGTTTATCTTTTCTGAAGATGCTATAGCGTACTATCGCATACATGCCACACTCTGCTATAACATGCTTACTCGTCTCCTCCTGGCCACAGTGCGCGCAGTATGGATCACTTACTACTCCCATAATGTGTAGGTGCCTGTTAAGGCTGTTGTGTCCCGTGATTATGCCTGTTAATAATCTGAGAGTTTTCTTACCTAGTTCCAGTAGATACCTGGTCCTTTTTCTGTTGATTCCTCCTAGGATCATCTTCGATTGTCGACAGTCCGTCGTCTCTTGCCATTGTCTGTGAGCCTCTTCCTCCATTAGCCTAGCTATAACTCCTTTCGTGACTTCTGCCGATATTGGCAGGGTAGGTTCGGGTCCTATGAGTTCCCTTTCTGCTCCTAGCCTTGCCATCTCATCTGCCCTTTCATTTCCTGTCACACCCTGATGTCCCGGTACCCATGCTACCGTAGTCCTTGTGTGTTCTCCAAGTTTGTTCAGGGCTACTCTGCATTCCTTTACCAAGGACGAGCTTACCATCTGTTTGTCTAACGCTTTTAGTGCCGCCTGGCTGTCTGTGTATATAACGACAGATCCCACTTCCTGTGAACATTCATCTATTATTTGTGCACATCTCATTATGCCGCATACCTCTGCCTGAAATACGCTAGCGTACCTCCCCAGAGGTATGTGTACCTTCTTATCCAGCTTTGGTATCACTATGCCGGCTCCTGCTAGTTTCGTGGATTCCCGCCGAGAACCATCCGTAAAGCAGATAGTCACAGGGTGTTCCACCTCTATTTTCCAATTGTCCCTTTCTCCTATGTGTATCCTATATTTCTTATCGAACATCTCCTGTCTCTTTATGAGGTCGTTGTTTTGGGTAAGCATCCCCATCTTCGAGCCTGCTTCCCTCTGAATAAGTGCGTGTCCCTTGTCCACCAAGCTTCCTCTCCATTCCTTGCATGCTTTCATTCTGTACCATTGTTCCATGGCCTTTTTTTCCGCTTCTATTTTAAGTGACTTGAGACCGAGCATGATCTCCATCGCCTGCGTGGGCGTTGTTCTCATTGCCCCGTGATCATAAGACATGCCAGTCTTTGTACTTTTGATAGTTCTTTATGGTATTCTTTGATGTTGGCCTTATGCCACCATACTATGGCACCGTATAGTACTCTCGGTAGTACCACCGCCTTTTAAATCCAGTGTATCATAGCTGGTTTCAGGCCCCATTTTCTTCCGACCGCCCTCTTACACTGGTAGAGCGTTCTTATGGCCTTTGCCGACTGTTCTCTTATGTGTGTCTTGAATCTGAGAGTACTGTCTAACGTCACTCCCAGATATTTGAGCTCCTTGACTACCTCCAGTTCTTTGCCTTGAATGCTTCAATGCCTATCAAGGCTTCATTTTCTCTATTTTTCTCTTATTGGTAAATAACATCAGTTTTGTTTTATCAGGGTTTAGATCCAGTCCTCTATCCCTACACCATACTAATATTTCCATCACTCCTCTTCTCATTATGTCTCTGACCACATCTAGTGCCACTCCTCGCACCAGTATGACTCCATCGTCCGAGTAAGCTTGCACGTATAGGCCTCCTTTATTTGTCCTCTCGATTAGGGAGTCTAGAAGTAAGCACCACATCAATGGTGATAAACATCCTCCTTGTGGAAAGCCCCTTTTCGGTCTTATTTGTCTCACTTCTCCTCCGAGTTTCGCCATTACAGCCCTTCCTCTTAGCATTTTACTTATCCAGGTCCCGATGGTAGGATTTATGCCATCTCTCTTTAGACTTTCTTCCACCGCTTCAAAGGTTGCCTTGTCAAAAGCTCCCTCCACGTCGAAGAAGCATCCCAGTGCGTAGTGTTTTGCTTCCAGTGATCTCTCGATTCTTACTGTCAGATTGTGTAGAGCCGTTTCCGTGGATTTTCCCGCCATATAGGCGTGTTGGTTTCCATGTAGCGGCTTCCCACTATTTCCTATTTGTGTTCTTACGAAACCGTCTATCACCTTCTCCAGTGTTTTCAGTACGAAGGATGATAGGCTTATACTTCTGAATGACTTCGCCTCTTGGTACGTCTTTTTCCCTGGTTTTGGTAGAAAGACGGCACGAACTTTTCTCCATGCTTTCGGTATATGCCTTAGGGCAATACTGCCTTTGAATATTTCCGTCAGATGCTCTTTTATCAGTTCGTAACCCCTCTGGAGTAGTCCTGGAATTACACCGTCTGGGCCCGCGGCCTTAAAAGGAGCGAAGGATTTGACTGCCCAGGCCAGTCTCTCCTCCACTACTACTTCCTCGGCTGTCCTCCAGTCCGGTTCATCATAGCCTGACGGCTCCTCTTCCTCTTCCCTGGCGTCTTCACAGTCTGGGAAGTGCGCCGTCAGCATCACCTCCAAAACCTCTCCCGGGTCCGTGATCAAACCATCGCCTGCCTTCAGACTTCCCAGCTGGCATGCCTTATCGCCTGCTAATAGTTTCACCACCCTTGCCCCCTCCGAGTAGTTATTTATCTCCTCTGTGTATCGTCTCCAGCCTTCGTGTATCCTCCTCTGTGTATCGGCGGTAACCCATACTTCGGCCAACTTCGGTGAACTTCGCGAGTAGTGCAGTGCTAGGGTTACATTGTCTGGGTGCATTATAATATGTTATGATTAGATAAAGGCAATTAGCATACGCACCTATTGCTGACACTTGAGTGATAAAGTGGTCTATACAAAGTGTCACTCAAGTGTTTAGCAATAACTATTGTAGAAATATTATATAGAGACTCATACCTGCAGACAAACAGTACAAACCGTTTTGCACATCATATTAATCACTTTTAACGAATTAATAAGTTTCTGCGAAAAAAAATAGATTTGTGAGATAAGATTTTTTTACTGCAGTCAGTAAAAAGTAGGTACAGTTACCTACCTTTTTTGAACATCCATCAACTACTCACCAACACGATTCTACAGAACTCAAACTCAATGGGTGTTCGTTATTGTACAGTCACCATCAGATATATCGCAGTATATAAGGCGTTCATAAATATGTGAACACAACTCTTATTGACTGGGCGTTACAGTACATGTTCATATATTTATGAACGCCTTATATGCTGCGATATGTCTGATGGCGACTGTACTAAAGAATCCTATGACTAAGTACACTGAATTTCAACTTCGTACACTTTTGCAGTTTAATAAGTCCCCATTGAAATCTTCCTTAATATATATGTATAATTATACACACAGACGAAAATTACAAGTTAATTTAAAGCTTGTAATTAAAACAGCTTTCATAGCAGATCGCGTCAAACTGACAATTTTGATTTACTACGATTACACGTCTCACGTTTAGGCCAAACAACGGAAATAAAATAAAATTATATTATTCAGCAATCCAACTCGGCTGGGCAGCGTTCGGGAAACTACGCAATGTCTTTTCGTCCGACATACCTCAGTGCCTCAAGACGAAAGTCTTCAACCAATGTGTGTTACCAGTGATGACTTACGGCACCGAAACGTGGTCTTTCACTATCGGCCTCATCTCAAAGCTCAACAAGCAATGGAGAGAGCTATGCTCGGGGTGTCTCTACGTGATCGAATCAGAAATGAGGAAATCCGTAGACGAACTAAAGTGACCGATATAGCTCACCGGATTAGCAAGTTGAAGTGGCAATTGGCAGGCCACATAGCACGCAGAGCAGATGGCCGATGGGGCCGAAAAGTGCTCGAGTGGAGACCTCGGACCAGCAAGCGCAGCGTGGGACGTCCACCTACAAGATGACCTTATAAAGGTCGCCGGAAGGCGCTGGATGCAGGTCGCTTCCAACCGGTATATATGGAAGTCCAAAGGGGAGGCCTATGTTCAGCAGTGGACGTCCTGTGGCTGAGATGATGATCATGATGATGATTCAGCAATAGTTTTCGAGATATCACATTTTATCTTAGGGTAGGGACCGAAATATATAATTTTTTTCCGTAGTCAGTAGGTGTATTTAGAGTTTAAGCTGATAGCAAAACCGGGGAAACCCGTACGGGTGGCAATTGGCAACCCTAGACTGACCTAATCTATACTTAGACAATTTAGACATAGTTCTGTGGGGATGACGGTCTGGCCAAGTTTGTGACAGCCGTTCAATCCAGTATAAGCACAACTGCACCGAGTCAGCGTCAGCCATCTTTCTCGCACGGTATTGAAAGGAAGGAGATAGACAATATTATGTCGCGTGTGAAATCGCGTTTCACAGTTTGCGCATTAATATTAATATGAAGAATTGGAAATCTTTACATTTGCCCAGCAGTGGACGTCGTTCGCATGATAATTATGAAAGATAGGATATACTTCACTGAGAAAAATTTATTAATTTACAATAGACAATGAAACAGAACTATAGTAAGGAAGAAAGCGACACTGAAGGCAACGGGAAAACATGCTTCCAGGGCGGCGGAGACTCGTGCGCCGACAGAGCGGCGCTCGCGCCGGCGCCGCGTCGACTCCATGCTAGCAGCAACCACCTGTTGAAGAAATAATTATAATCTTAATAATAAAAAATATCCCCGACATTAGTAATTGATCATCATGAGACCATTGAGACGTTGCCAGAGATAATTATTACGGAAAAATCCGTAGATCTACGGAATTTAGGCCTTGTGCCCAGACCTACGGAAATAATTGGTGAACCTTTAAACGGAATTTCAGACTACTTTTTATTTATTACCAAAATATGTCATAAAAAAAATAAAATTTTATCAAAGAACGTGACAATCGTAATGCATAATTGTTATTGTTTGTACGACTGACGGCAAACATTTTTTCTTCATAATTATGTTGTTACCACAAAGCGGAAACTAATCTGTGACGTGGATATATCATACCTTATTATCTTATACCATGTCTTTGTCTAATCACTACATAGTATAAAACAATGTCGGTTCCTGCTGTCTGTCTGTCCCTATGTATGCTTAGATCTTTAAAACTACGCAACGGATTTTGATGCGGTATTTTTAGTAGATAGAGTGATTCAAGAGGAAGGTTTATATGTATAATACATGCATAATTTATCAGCATTGCACCCGTGGGAAGGCGGGGCGTGTCGCTAGTTATAGATATTTTGCTCATCGGGTTGAGACTATCCAGTGGCCGCAAGGAGAAGAGCCCTCCGATAACTATCACTGGAACTGAAAACTGATGCCATGGTGTAGCTGTAGGTTATGGTAGTCTTCAGATATGATTTTGCGTGTGACAGTTAACGCGTTTTATAACCTAACATCGGATTTAGGTTATAAAATGTACTGAGATGACAGACGTCACAGGCACAATCATCTATAATGTAGGTTGAAGTAGTATTTACCTGTAGATGAACAGTCGTTGCAGCCTTTATCTTTGCAGCCGCAGTTGTCTTTGCAGGCGCCGTCCGGGCATGAGTCTAAGTAGGTACACAGAAAACAAAGTTTAAAAGCATTTGGATTTAAGCAACTACATAATATGTGCATACGAGTAGATGCAGTAGGTAAAGCCTACAAGGCCTTGGAATAAATAGGCTTAGAAACCTAGTTAGCGCTTGGAAGTGAAGCCAGTTTTGGTTAGCTAATGCTAGCACGGACAAGCAAAACGTCCGTGGTCCCTGTAGACACCCACACTCTTATCAAAAGTAGCTTCATCCTTCACAAATCTGTTGTATGAGATTTTCATTTTAGGTGTTATTCTAAGATGTACGCTTTTTTTGTCTGCCCAAGTTTCCATATTAAAAATATACTGCGTCATACATGATGGCAAGCAGACAGAACTCTAAGAGTTTGTGACTTTGTGACTTAAAAAGGTCTTGCGAGCCTGTCTATGGGTCTAAAAACCCGTTGAATTTAAAGATCAAGAGATTTAAAATAACTAAATACAAAACGCTAGTTTCTGTTTGGCCCCATGGTTGGCTGGTAGAGAATGCCTCGAACAACTCGAGAGAACTGTAATGGAATTTCATACAAAATTGAAGGCCTAGGCCAGGATTTTTTTTTTAAACATGGCGTCTGTGTTCATGAACAGGCTAAACAGCTAAATTATATTTTTTTGAGTCGTGTATTTTTTTTTTATTTCATTGTATATGTTCGAGAAAAGCGCTATACATGCCTTAGCCGTGAAAAGGGCTTTCCGGCTTCGTATCACTAACCTACTCACCCGGCAAGCCCTTACTTCCCGGCGTCTGCAGTAATGTACTATTATTTTCGTGTTTATAAACTAGGTAAGTACTCACCTTTGCAAGGATCGCAAGGAGAAGGCATATTGTAGTTGATTGGATCTTTGGTTTTATCAGACTGTGTAGACTTCGTAGTTTGTTGTCGTTTTATAGCGGCTGACGGTGCAAAAACTGTATTTGGAGCAAGGTTGTACTTATTGTTCGGTTCTTAGATTAGAAACCCACAATACTTAGCTATTCTTCATCTAGGAAAAACAAAACATAACATTTTTCCCATACATATAAAGATCAAAGCTCAAAGAGCGGTGGCGGCTGGACCGGCAATCCAGAGGTACCGGGTTCCATTCCCGGTCTCTTCCCCCACGCGTTTAAATTTTTCTTTGAGCTTTGATTAATATTTAAAAACCCACATTAAAAAATGAGACATAACGTGTTTCATTTTATAAAAATTGGCTTTGACGAGAAGAAATTTTATTTCCGAAAACAAGTTCCGTCGACTTCTCATGGATCCCGTAATCAGATCTTCACTGAAACTTTAAGGGATCGATTTGAAGATGCCTATATACGTTTTAAAATCGGTTAATAAATAACGTTCTGAGTTAAATAACGCTTTATGTATGGAAAAAAATACAGCCGAATAGAAAACCTGCTCTTTTTATGAAGTCGGTTCAAAATATTCTACCCAAGATAATAAGGGCATGCTGTGTTCAGATTTTTTAATGGCAAAGTCGGCGGTAGAGTAAATATTGAGTGTGGGAGTACGAAATTGCCCATTAGTATGGAAAATTTCAAAGAAGCTAATTTTCCATATAATACGAACATCACGAAAATGTTGCGGATGGTTATCTAAATTAATTTTATTTTTATAGATAAGTACCTATTCCTCGCTGTCATTTGTAAGTACACATTATGTTAATCTTAAAAATGCACAAGTTAACTATCTAATTTTTTTACATTGAATCGGGTAATATTAATCGGGTAAGGGTTTTTAAAATTATATTGTTTTGTTTATGTACGGTCAGTATAAAAAGTACCTGACAATTTCACTACTAGAATGTGTCTAATAGGGGTGTTGACTGATGTTGTTAAAAAAAACAACATAGTAGTTTATGAATATTTGCTCCATACTTGTCATGAAAAAAAACAAAAAAAAAAACAAAAAACTTTTTTTTTTATATTTGACTTCAAAGGTACGTAGGTACGCAAATTCATTGTATTTTTTTTTTACCCAAAATAAGTTTTGAAATTGTTTTCAGAATACTCATAGTTAAACAAAATAATAATTGTATGACAGCCATGAACTTGAACGCACTTTTTTACGGTGAAAATGGCAAATTACTTATTGTCTCCATTGTGTGGCCATTTGTATGAAACGTTTTTAGCGCTCCGTAGGAATGTTGACCTTTGACGGTCGTCTTTGACTTTTAGAGCAGTATAAGTGTAGTTAGTCTCATATAGACATTTGATCCCAGTAAAAATAGAATCGATTGACATTAAATCATAAGTAAATAAATATTAAGGGACAATCTTACACAAATCGACCTAGTCCCAAACTAAGCAAAGCTTGTACAGTCGCCATCAGATATATTGCAGCATATAAGGCGTCCATAAATAGATAAAGATAATAGATAAAGATAATTTATTGACAAAAAGAATACAAACAATCAGTAAAAGTCCGTGCCTTCTGAGCTAGGAGAAAACCTGTGTTACAGAAGGCAAAATATTACCTATATGCTGCGATATATTTGATGGCGACTGTACTATGGGTACTATAGACGACGATATACATAATATAAAATACATATATAGATAACATCCAAGACCCAGGAACAAATATTCGAGTTTATCACAGAAGATTTGAATTGCCGACACCAGTTGGCGGCACCTTCGTTGTGCACGACCCCCTATAGTGGGGTTGCCATCGCCTAAGGCGTGACTTTTTTTTATTTAGTTCCACCATTGTGATTTTTCCCGGAAATCTGTTTTTTTTCCCGCGACACGCACGAACGCTCGCGGACACTATAGTACCACTTCCTGTCTTTACACGGGCAACCTTCGTCTTAGACAATCTGCGATATTTAAGAGTTTTACAATTATTTTACATTATCATTCAGACAAGGAAAAGCGAGTGAACCATGTGCCAGACTGTCAAAGGTAAAGTTATTTCTAGTAATTAATTAAAAATTCACTAAATAATCATTCTTATTTAACGCACCGAAAATAACCAATTCTTTTTTTTTTTCAAGCAACTACCCTAACTAAAAATAACCTAGGAAATAGGTACTAATTAAGAAGGTGTGCGTTAACCAATTTGACTTCTAGGCCACTATAAAACCTTGTCACAATGACAATGATATGTGATTTCAAGCGGCTTTCATATTGACATTGACTGTGACAAGGTACGAAATGGCCTAGGAATCAAATTGGTTGACTGTACGTGAAATCTTAGAAAAACATTCGGGTTCGGGTGAAAAGTGATAGGTTCTTATCTGGATGGCGAATGAGCGAGCGAAACCGGTATAAAACCCGAATGTTCTAAGATCTCACGTACTGTAGACGTTTTATATGAAATCTGAAATCACCTGGTCATAACAAAAACTCATTAAAAGTTCTCACTAGTCTTCAAAACCTCGTATCTAGTTTGTAGATCGATACTGAGATACGAGCTTTGTTTTAAGAAGGTATTTGTTACTTAGTCAGTTTTGGTTGTCAACGGACGAAATAAACCTTGTTACTTATCCCAGCTACATGAATACTATTTTTTATATTTAAAATACGTTCTGAAATAAAAATAAAAACTAATTTCAAAACAAAAAAACATATTTTCGTTTACGTTAATAATTAAACTCCTATCATTTCTCAATAGCAAACAATAACACTTGGAGCATTGGGATAGAAGAAAACATTCAGGCTAAAAACGAAATCATTACTCATTGCTTTTCTCATAGATTAGCTATTCACATCCTTTAGACCTAATTATAAAATTAACAAAAATGCATATTGTACCACATCAGGGGCATAATTCCTTAATGGCATTTGTTTAAATTATGGCGATAACTTAAAGCACAATCGTACAAACTTTAAAAGTCGAAGCAATTACGACGTTAGTGCACACAACTCTATGTGGTTTAAATTTTACTAGAAAAAGAATTGTAATTAGTACGAGTGTGAACTAAGGTATCGGTGGATAGTGGATACTCTTTCGTTGTACTTACATACTCACTTAGGTTCCTTCAAATGTCAACTTGACTTTTGACGCCGCGTTTGCCTCGGTTTGTAGACACCTGCCTACTGAGCCGGCGGTCCCGGGTTCGAATCCCGGCCAGGGCAAATATTTGTGTGATGAACTCGAATATTTGTTCTTGGGTCATGGTTGTTCTATGTATTTAAGTATATATTTATCTATATAAGTATGTATAATTGTATATCGTCGTCTAGTCTCTCGACTCGACTCGCCCATAACACAAGCCTTCTTGAACTTAATTTGGGACTAGATCGATTTGTGTGCGGTTGTGCGATATTTATAAAATATAATTATAGATGTAATTATATCACGCCGATATGTCCGTGATATCGCCGATATACATAGCTGAAATGGCTACACGTCAATGTCAATAGCCCAGAATTAAAAATATTTAATTTTACAGAATCCGTCCAACAACAACATGGAGACAGCTCTAAGCTGCCGCCTACACTACAAGAACCCACTGAACTACAGGAACCAACTAAACTACAAGAACCAAGCCCCGAACTACAGAAATCAAACGAGCTACCTGAGCCATGTCCACTTGACTGCCCATGCAGGAAAACCTCTTCTCCATACCTGCCCCTACTGTTCAATGTAATGGGAATCTTGTTCGCAGTTTTCGCAACCTATATGATGATAACTACAGACTCAAACCTGTATTTGATATTCTGGATTTGTTACTCTGTTCTGAGGCGAATGATGGGGAAGAATAAGACGTTGAAGATGAAGAAGGAATGATAAAAAACATATTTCAATTGGCTAGGGAAGTGAGTTCCATGATACTCACTGACACAAACTGAAAAAACTTTGTGCGCTGACATCCTGGCGATTACCATGTTAACATAAATAATTTATAAGTAATTTATTGACATATTTATTGAATATACCTAAGTGAATAATTATACTGGTTTTGCCCATTGGAATGTTGATTTTATTTTGGCCACTCACATTCAAACACTCCGTGTGTTTGTGGATACCCTCTAGTTATGTTTATATTTTATATGGTAATAACTTTAAGACTCAAACTCTTGTCGGCGTAGCAAGGCAATCTGGGAGTTTTTTTTCGGCGGTTCTTTCTCCTCAGTAAGCCTTAGTGAACCGCTGGTAGATATTTTAAACAAAATAATAAATACCCTTCTGGCACATACATGTTGCGCGGCGCGCGATGTCATCTGTATAGCACCATCTGTTGGTATACAATATACATTTCTTCGTCCGGTCATCTCGCCGCCACACCCGGTGACCAGATGTCAGGAATTTCCCTGACATGTCAGGAATTTTAGACATATGTCAGGAATGCGGCCGGAAAAGGGAAATGTCAGGAATCTTCGACAAATAATTGAAACCATACAATTTTATACACTGTAAACTTTTATTTTTAATCACAATAACAAAAAAGGTAAAGCCACAAGTGTACTTTGTAGTTTCATAAATTGTAACTTATAAATAATCGTAATTATCTTGTTACAAAATAAACATAAATCAATCAACATTGACAAATTAAACAATGTCAGGACTCGTGTCAGGAATTTTGGCCGAAAATCAGGAATTTTGTCAGGACTTGAAATTTGTATCTTGTAAGTGGTAACCCTAATCCGGACGGACTGTAACCAATGTTGAAACAGACGGTAAATAGAAAGTTTATCTTGGATGAAGTTGCCTTTTAGTTTTTCATATAAACTCATGCATATACGTCCCGAATGTTAGAGAATACGTTTTTTTCATGTTAGTGGTGGATCGTAATATGCGTGGCTGCACCTCTAGCATGACTGTCATACGCGATTATTTCTCGCACGAGATAATTACCCGTCTCTTTCTGTGCAGTAATGAGAGTTGATGACGTGTATCGATGTCGCGCGACAAGAGTCTCAAAGCAAAGTTGTGCTAGACGGGCTGGTGTAGGTGCGTGACTATAGTCACGTGAGATTCTGGTTTGACTAAAAACAGCGCAGTGTTGCCATTTGAAGAACCAAATAATAAATAACATAAATATGAAAACAAATTAATATTAAAAATAAAACAATCACAAAAATACAATGTCAAAATCACATCTCTCAATAAGGATTTCCAATGCAAAAAATAAAAACAAAAGAAAACTTCAGATACCAATAAATAAAATGTCAGTTTTAAATAATACACGTGCAATGATTATAGTTTGAGTTCCATGTACCTACTCGTTTACCGAGTAAGTAGGTACTTAGAGGATTTCCAACAAAAGGTTTCTCAGCCGGCGCTTAAATGAGTTTTCCCATGGTACGTTCCTTAAATCGGCAGGTAAATTTGATGGTTTTTGTTAAACAGTTATTATTCTATTTACTTAAATACTTTAATAAAATCTCGAAGATACTAAGAATGTAAGGAGCGCGAAATACTCAATTCTATTCCATACATATAAGGACGATATTCTCGTGATGAAACCAACAGTAGCTCAATTGAATTAGAATGATGCGAAAAATCAAGATCATTTTTTACTAGCCTCCATTGAAGTTTTTATAATGTTTTTTGTCTTATTTGTCAAGTTGTCTTCGGGTCGTTGATTCGGCTAAAACGTGATTTTTCCAAGGCCACACTTTTATACACAGGTATGATTTTGAGATTTTATTATCACCTTTTATTTGCAGTATCACTACAACACTACTACAATATCACTCATATTTTATTTGCAGTGATGCCATCTATTTTTCGTGCACGGTTTCTTGTAGTAACACCAACACGGACATATAGGTACGCCGCGAACCGTGATAGTAGCCTATAGTAGACACCAGATACTTTTTACTTTTTACCGGACTACGCTAAAAGGCGTGTTATTAAGTTGTATCTTAGTGTTAGCACTGATAATTTGGCTTCTTTTATAATCCGAGAAAAAATAGGTACCTGTCTAATATCGAATAGGCAAGAAATCGATAGGCAAAAAAGTAGACTGTAATTTTTCAACTCTTCGGTAAATTCTTGGCATCCAAAAAAACGAAATCACCAGGTCGGAAACTGCGCAGTTGTGTGATGGCTCCAGTGGTCGCCAACCTGTTCATAACATTTTTTCATAATAACATGACCAGACACATTCCAGCTGTTCTCACCTAGAGATCGCTGTTCACAGCCGATTATCATATTTTTAGTACCGATGTTCGATAAGTAGGTATACATAGAATATTATCGTGGATTCAGTTTTTTGGAAATGTTTCAAAATGGCGGAGAAGTGGGGGTTGAAAAATAAGAAGCTGAATTTGAAATTTTGAAGCTGCATTTTTAAACAAAGTGAGCTCTACAGCTCACAAACCAACTATTTATTTATTTATTTAAATATATTTATTTAAATGTATTTATTTAAATGTATTTATTTAAATGTATTTGTTTATTTATTTAAATGTATTTATTTATTTATTTAAATTAGTTACACAGTATTACAGTAATTAAACCAAGGCACTGTGAATTACAAAAATACATTTAAAGAAAAATCTAGCTTAATTTAGGCGACGTAACAGCGTGGCTCCATTGCGTCGTCTGATCTGGCGCAGGATTCGGCAGATTGCCCCGGAACCGCAGAAACACAACAGAAGTTTGCACTTGCGATGGTGTCCTGTACCGGCCGCGGCACGCGCACCACAGACGAGCTGAAGTGCACGTAGTGGCGGGACTGCAGCTGGTGCACCCTGAGCGAGAAGCCAGTCTTCCGGCGAACGTACTCCACCACATCTTCAGCCACGGCGGAGTGATGCAAGCGCGACACATAGAGCGCCTTACTCGGTGGCCACACCCCGGCCATCCGAAGACCTGAACCAACCTCGACTCAACTATAACCTTGTAAGGCCCAGCACTGTACACTACAATGTACAATACAATTTCCAAAGCCATTTTAAACTAAATGACATTTTAAGTAGCACGAAATCTGCCTTGGGCTTCTTCTTCTTTGTCGTCACACTCTTGGCAGATTGGTCGTGGTCGTCACATCAGGGTTGGTAGCAAACTTTACAATCCGTCGCGATTCCTCCCGTACTTCTTGTGCATTCGTGGAGTGAACCATTGAGTGTAGTCTTGACTTGAGCCTTACGAGAATAATAATATTTTGTGCTAATGTTGTCGACCACTGCGTTGTTCTAAGGATCATTCAACCCGCATGGCGGGACTGATTGCCGCAAAAAATACGCCCCGCAAATTACCGCCATGAATGCTTCGCGAAAGATACCTTCCTCTGGATCACTAATAACATTGGCTGTGTCATGATCCTGAGTCACGATAAATCTTAGATTGTAGTGTAAGTTTACTTCTAAAATAAATTAAGAATATACATACTAAAACTTAAAATTAAAAAGAATCCCCCAGTACTGAAGCCGTCTGAGGCATCGTCCCCAGCACGCTCGCCGCGTTTCCCCTTTGAATGGCGAGGCTCAGTCTTTGAGCGAAAAAGGAGCCCGCTCTGATATTACCCGATACTACGATTAATTTTTGTGAAATTTCTTTTACAATTTTTTTTGCATCCGAAGACCACGGGCCAAATGTTTCCACCGCCAGTGCCGCAAATTCGTAATATTTATTTAACATCATATCAGCCGATAGACGTCCACTGCTGGACAAAGGCCTCCCCCAAAGTTCTCCACAACGATCGGTCTTGCGCCGCCCTCATCCAATTTCTACCCGCGATCATAACCAGGTCGTCGGTCCACCTTGTTGGAGGCCTTCCAACGCTGCGTCATCCGGTCCGCGGTCGCCACTCAAGAACCTTTCTGCCCCAACGGCCATCGATTTTACGAGCAATATCTGCCCACTGCCACTTAAGTTTGGCGACTGTCTGAGCTATATATCAACAACCTTGGTTCTCTTGCGTATCTCGTCATTTCGAATTCGATCCCGTAAGGAAATTCCGAGCATAGCTCGCTCCATTGCCCTTGAGTAACTGTGAGCCTTTTTATGAGGCCCATTGTAAGCGACCACGTTTCAGTGCCGTACCTATATCATCACTGGCAACACACATTGGTTAAAAACCTTCGTCTGAAGACACTGCGGTATTTGGGATGAGGAGACATTCCGCAGCTTCCCGAACGCTGCCCATCCGAGTTGGATTCGACGAGTGACCTCTTTTTCGAAAGTCGACCTACCCAACTGGATCGTTTATCCAAGGTATATAGTCGTCTACAGTTTCGGGCGCAGAGTCTCCAACTTTACGTGGAGTGGGTACCACATGGGAGTTAAACATAATTTTAATTATAACATAACATTATTTAAAGTACATACGAAACGAGTTTATTCACGTCGTCGAATGTCGCTCTACATGTTTCGAATCGGTTCGCGATTCATCATCAGGAGAGCCGATAAGTCGCGGCGGCGGCCAATCGAACACCGAAGTATACTCCCCCTCCTCCTAACTCCTCAAACTCGTTTGTAGCGAATATATTGGCCAAACGAACTAGGCGAGCAAAGCTCAGGTTTCTGTTTCGTATGGCCTCGACAAAAAATCTTTATAAATAATAAATAATTCTTCTATACTATTATGAAATTCTAGATTTATACTGAACTTATTTTTTCTATGGTAGCTGGGGTGTTAGTGCACGACACCTTGCACTTTGTGACTATGCGCTGAAACTTGGCACAGTTGATTCTTAGGTTGTCTTGAGTGAATAGTCGTCGATAGACACCGCGCGTTTAGTGGGGGGGAGGGGGGAAAGTTCGACGCTGCCGCGCTTTAATTAATGCAACATTTCTCTAAAACTATACATAATATGGCATGTGATATATCATTTTCGGATAAATTAAGGACGAGGAATCCATTTTTTGGACAATAGTAATGCACTTTCTAACTAAAAAAAATTTAAATGTAGAAAAAACTGAAAAACGTAATTTGTGTTTTTTTATATAATTGCCAATTATTTTAAGAGTATAACAGTAATCTCAAAACAAAAAATAAAATCGTAAAGCCAGACTTATGTAATTTCTAAAAATATATAGTTTATTATATATATCTGTTGATACATGGGAGATAATAAATAATATCACGCGTAAGTCAGGGCGATCTCAATGCATGATCGTCCGTGAAGTAGGGTTTAGGTACTGTGTTAAGCAACATTTCTCTAAAACTATACATAGGGCATCTGATTTATAATTTTCGGTTAAATGAAGGATGAGCAATCAATTTTTTTAACAAAAATAACGCACTTTTTTAACAAAAAAGGTATTAAAGAGTGGGCTAAACTGAAAAATTACATTTTTGTTTCTTACATAATTTCCAATCATTTTAAAAGTAGAACAGAAATTTCAAAACAAAAAACATAAACATAAAGCTAAACTTATCTAGTTTCTAAAAATATATAGTTTATTATATATATCTGTTGATACATGAGAGATAATAAATAATATTGAGCGTAGGTCAGGGTGATCTCAATGAATGATCGTCCGTGACGTAGGGTTTAGTTAATGTTTTAAACACACAAAAAGTGCATATATTTTATTGTTTATGTCTCTTAGTATTTTAAATGAAACTACGCAATGTAAATTAATTTATTGTATATATTGCAGGATCCACTGCACTGACAGAGGTCTGAACATTTAAGCTGCCTTTTCTTGCATTTGCACCTAATAACCTTCAGACAATACATGCTTCTGCAGCAACAGGCAAGTCCGTCCATGTAGACTCCCAGTTGTTGATGACCAACCCCAAGTAGATGGACAGGGTAGTTTTTGAGCCAGTGCTAACTAACCTCAAACGTGCACCCCTTGATATACAATAGCTCTTTAGAAATGCTGATATAAAGCGCCTTTATATCAGCATTTCTAAAGAGCTATACGGCACTCATTCACTGAAGTACGCGAAGCTGATCTGAAATAGTAATTATGATATACAATATTCTGGTTTAAGTTTGGAGATCCTATTATATTATTTTCAATAGCAGAAAAACTGACCTATCATATAATGTTACGACATATTTTTTGATAACAGCTATTACCTCCGCAATACGGCCCTCGATTGCTGACTTGAAACCTACAGTTAGGTCTGGAATATATGTATAAGATAGATAAGATTTTTTTTATTGCACAATGAAAAACAAACAAATTACATATCTATACTAAATGAAGGAATTGCAACAAATACGAAGACACAAAAAACCAGCTCGTTCGGGCACTTGTATTCCCCATATTCCTGTACGCCGAAGAAACGTCGACCCTGCAGGAAGTTGAGGAGAAGAAGATAGACGCCATAGAGATGTGGTGTTGGACGTGAATTCTTGGAGTATTATGGACTGAATTCCGTACCAACGATTCTATACTTCGAAAACTTGGCATCAAGCAGCGTTTATCGTCTTTAGTACAGTCTCGTACCTTCACCTTCTTCGGCCACGTATGCCGCCGGGGAGCGGAGGCTATTGGGCGCTTCTGGTCCACGGAAAGGTTGAGGGTACCAGGCCACGAAGAAGATCACCTATGTTATGGACAAACTAAATAAAAGCTGCAATAAATGCATCATCGTTACTACACGAATGCACGAGGAAGGCGGCTATCAGGTAAGAATGGCGGCGTATTGTGAAGCTTATCACCAATATCTGAAATGATGACCACGACCACTCTGCCGAGAGTGAAACCAACGAAGAAGAAGAGGTCATGGAGGAAAGGTTTCCCAAGCTTCAAAAGCACTTCTCTTCCCTTTACCATTGAACGAAGATACCGTGTCACATCCTGTGAATGCGTGAAACTGCTCTCTGTGGCCCTGTAAATAAACAAATCTGTATAAAACACCTGTTCTTAATTTACTATGACCAGATATACCATTTTTACCTATCGCGGTGGCGATATCATGATAGTACAGATATTGGTGATGTTATCTTGTTCCTATATGCATCCAAAGTTCCTCAAGCTGAGGTAAAGCTTGCATATTATGTGTAACTGTCAGTACCAACATATCAGTATCCACAGTATCATGAGTCGTGAAGCCTCGATCATAGTAAATTAAGAAAATACGGGTGTTTTATACCTACATATTTGTTTATTTACAGGGCCACAGAGAGCAAGAGTATTAAGATATCCTCTTTCACGCATTCACAGGATGTGATACGGTATCTTGGTTCAATGGTAAAGGAAAGAGAAGTGCCTTTCAAGCATGGAAGCCTTTCCTGACCTACTGTAGGTTTCGAGTTAGCGATCAAGCGACGCATTGAGGAGGTAATGGCTTCCATCGAAAATAGGTCTTAGAATCATATGATAGGTCAGTTTTTCTGCTTTTGAAACTGATATAATAGAATAATAGGATCTCAAAACTTAAAAAAGAATATTGTACATCATAATTATTATTTCAGATAAGCTTCATGTACTTCAGTGAATGAGCCCCATATATATATTTTTTTACCAAGATAGACCAGTAGATAGAACACCTCCCACCGACCAAAGCCACTTTGTATCAGCATTTATCAAGAGGTGGGCGTTTGGGGGTCAGTTATCAAGCACTTGGGGTAACTACTTGGGGTTGGACGAAGGTCAACAACAACTGGGAGCCTACATGGACAGACTTGCTTGTTGCTGCAGGAGCATGTAATGTCTGGAAATTTTTAGGTGCAAATTGGCTGGTGCAATTGCGAAAAAAGGCAGCTTAAATGTTCAGACCTCAGTCATTGCAGTGGATCCTACAATATATACAATTAATTAATTTACATTGCGTAGTTTCATTTAAAATACTAAGAGACATAAACAATAAAATATATGCACTTTTTGTGTGTTTAAAACATTAACTAAACCCTACGTCACGGACGATCATGCATTGAGATCACCCTGACCAACGCTCAATATTATTTATTATCTCCCATGTATCAACAGATATATATAATAAACTATATATTTTTAGAAACTAAATAAGTTTAGCTTTATGTTTAAATTTTTTGTTTTGAGATTTCTGTTATACTTTTAAAATGATTGGAAATTATGTAAAAAACACAAATATATTTTTTGTTAAAAAGTGCATTATTTTTGTTAAAAAAATAGATTGCTCATCCTTCATTTAACCGAAAATTATAAATCACATGCCCTATTATGTATAGTTTTAGAGAAATGTTGCTTAACACAGTACCTAAACTCTTCTTCACGGACGATCATGCATTCTGATCGCCCTGACTTACGCTTGATATTATTTATTATCTCCCATGGATCAACAGATATATATAATAAACTATATATTTTTAAAAACAACATAAGTCTAGCTTTACGACTTTATTTTTTGTTTTGAGATTACTATTATCCTTTTAAAACAATTGGCAATTATATAAAAAAACATAAAATACGTTTTTCAGTTTTTTCTACTTTTTCAATGTTTTTTGTTAAAAAGTGCATTACTATTGTCCAAAAAATGGATTCCTCGTCCTTAATTTATCCGAAAATGATATATCACATATGGCATGTGAAGAAAAATGTTGCATTAATTAAAGCACGGCAGCGTCGAACTTCCCCCCCTCCCCCCCACTAAACTCGCGGTGGTTCTCGATGTCTACCGGTCTGAATTCACTCAAGACCACCTAAGGATCCACTGTGCCAAGTTTCAGCGCATAGTCACAAAGTGCAAGGTTCCCGTACAACAGCGTGCATTATCAACCCAGCTATCGAGAGGGGTCATGATTTCAGGAATAATCTTAATAGCGTGATACAGTATCGTCATTTGTTTTGTATGGGCGCGCGGCACCGTGCCATTCTGGCGCCATCTGTTTTCACAATTTCGTTTGTCCGCACATCACACCGAAACGGCTGGACAATTTTTTACTAATTTAGGTACAGGGATAGCTGGACATCCAAAGGTTATAGGATACTTTTTATCAGACTAAGCTAATGAAAAAAATACGCCGACGAAGTTGTTGGCACCTCATTTAGTCCTAAAGAATATAATATATGAGGTATCAACACAAAAATGCGTGATTCTGTTCAATATTAAAAATTCTTTCGTTATTCGCTATTCCGGATTTCCGGCTGATCTTACCTACAGGTCGCATCTGAACTGATACTCGTGATAAGTAAGTATGTCGATTTTTTGACAAATTTATCGATTTTTTTTACTAAGACAGAATAGTGTGGAATAGGATATGAAATGTGGTTAACTTCATAATATGTCATTGCCACAAAACTGCGATACTAAGGATATGAAATAAGAAAATCCCAAACTGTGTACCTACTTTACATATTCTATTAAAATATTATAGGGTTCTGTATACCCATATCATGTGTTAACGTGACCGTACTCGCAAGCGACAGCGTAAATAACGTGTATGGACTATGGAGAATAGTACCGCGCCCCTAGCGGTAACTTTGTAGAACTACAATTCTCCATACAAATCCTTTACGCAGTTGCTAGCGAGTACTGTCACTGTAAACTCATGGGTTCTCATGGGTACATGGGTAAACCTGCCGACTTTGTTTCAAAATGGCTGAAATTTGTATTTTATAAATGTAAATTTCGATAAACTGAATCGACAAATAGCTATCTAACGCTATGTTCCGCGAACATCCGGACATCCGGACATAGGTACGAAATAATTTGGCCAGGCTGAAACTAAAACAGCGTTTTGCTCGCACGGTACCTATAAAAGTGCTGATTGTTTTAGAGTTTTTTTTCTTAACATAATATAGGTATTATATCATTATCAATGTTACTATACTTAGAACAGGGCTATTGCGATTTATTGGTATATATTTGAAATCTACAGTTAATTTTTTTTATTGGTAATTTTTGTTTCAAAAACTACTCGAAATTGACAAAATTCACGCAGAAAACTGGTATTTTCAACTTATTATCGATAGCACGCATTCAAAGCATGAAATAGCTATGTTACTATCTAGAACTCGGAGAAAAGTATTATCCCATCAAAAACATAGACAAAATTAAATGAGAGCCAAGTTCAATATAGCGTGCACTTCGCCGACAAAAGAATTGAGATCTATATGGGCGCCAAGTTTTTTGCCCTAAAATTTTTAGATACAGGACATGCGACATACTCAATGCATTTATTTTACTTGGGGTGTAATTCAATGTGTTTGTGTGTGTGCGTGTGCGTGTGCGTGTGCGTGTGCGTGTGCGTGTGCGTGTGCGTGTGCGTGCGCGTGTGTGTGTGTGTGTGTGTGTGTGTGTGTGTGTGTGTGAGAGAGAGAGAGAGATTGTGTGTGTGCTATGCTAAAACATCTTTAAAATAAAGAAAGATTTTTCCAAATCGGTTAATAAATGACGGAGTTCTGAGGCAACAAGCATAAATAATAATCATTATTATAAAACTACGAAAATCACTATTTTCGATTTTTTTATGTGTACACACACAATTACCAAGCTGAATACCAAATTTCACCTTTCTAGGCCACCTGGAAGTGGGTTAGGTGTTTGATTAGTTGTCACTAAGTCAGTCAGTCAGTCAGTCAGTCAGTCAATCAGTGGTAAAAATGCCGTTTTTTGGACTTTAATATCTCAATACCTATTTCACCTATATTTATGAAATTTGGGGTTCTAGTTCTTCTAAAGAATCTTAGTACATAAGCCAAATTTCATGTTTTTATGTTGAATAGATTTGGAGTTATTGAGGGTCAAAAGTGCATCCAAACGGCTGCTGCTCGCCAGTTCCTGAGGTAAACTTGGCTGGACACGCTGCCGCGTTTCTAGATTCACTTAATAAAGTAGTTAGTTTGAAATATCATATATTTGTCATAATATGAAAAAACAAGGAATAAGGCTTCTTAATTGCGATAATTTGCCGCCGCGCATAAGTTACGAGATCATTAGTACTGGGTTGGAAAGTCAACACTAATTAGTGACAGTTGTAAATCTCGTCTCGCTCTGCTTTCCCTAGTCATTCGATACTAACACTGGGTTTTAAATGTCAGATTATAGCTCTAATTTAAGTTTTACAAAGGTTTTATAAGTGCTTATGCTTATGTGTTACTTGGGATATTACATTATTATAGAACTCGTACTGTGCCACTGCAAACGTTAATTCGTCTAATCAAATGAGTCTAAACAGGGTTTGCCTTGTCTTGTTTAGGAGTATACTGAAAAAATAGCTCAACTAGCTTGACTACTTGAGAAATATTAGTAACTAGATCGGAGGACTAACACAATTTATTTTGATTAAGTAGACCTCAGTTTTACTTGGGCTACTGTTAACAAATATTTTTTTTCTGTACAACACAGAAAAACAAAAAGATTCTTCTATCTGTCAAACCATACTAAATGTACGCTGTAAAATATCCGATATTTACTCAATTAAACTATTTGCAAAAAAATCGTGTGAGGTACTTTATTATGCCGCATTATATATGAAAACATGTTTAATTGCATTTGGATCACCATCATCTAAACTAAAAGCTGAGTAATATGTAAATACAAAACTGAATACGCTCTGATACAACCTACTAGGGGTAAAATATTTAGAATAGACTCCACATAGCTTCTTATAGACATGCGGAACGTATCCCAAATTAGATATCACCCTTTTAACAGAATGCCATCGTATTTTGAATCAATAACTACAACAATAGGCTATTTGACTGATGTTGAATTCTACAGCGTACTGTAGTTATATGAATAAAATTAGCTAAATATATCACGAAACAAAGAAAAAAAATCCAGAAACATATATCTTTTTTGGAAATATGTGACTTCAAAGGTACGCAAATTTTATGATTTTTTTTTTAATCCAAAATAAATTTTGAAAATGTTTTCAGAATCCTCATAATTTTACGAAACAATAATTGTATGACAACTATGAACTTAAACGCACTTTTTCACGGTGAAAATGCCAAATTTCTTAATTTTTCCATACAATTATTGGTACCTATACCGGCCTGTGACGTCACTAGCCTGACGCGTTTTGTATGGAGCGTTTTTAGCGCTACGTAGAAATGTTGAACTTTGACGGTCATTTCTGACTTTTAGAGCAATTTAAGTGTAGTCAGTCCCATATAGACATTTGATCACAATAAAAAATAGAATCGATTGACATCCTCAAAAAAAATTAGTCAACATGTCTATTCAACAACTTTGTCTTGAATCATGCCTACAAATACTTCGCAAGAAGAAAGGCGTAAGTAACTGTTCATTGGAAAGAGTTTAATACTTTTTGTTCCTGGGAGTGTACATTTTAAGGTTATGTTCGTTTCCTAAGTGGGATTGCGCCCAAACCGGTTAAGGCTGTTTTTGTTTATGGGCCGATCATTTTATTGTACTGCGGCTATAAGTTACTTATCTTAGTCGTGCTAAGAGCTAGTCAACAATTATATTCAAGTTTTTTTTAATTTACTACCTATTTAATTTATTTGTGTCAGTTACAATTACTAACACCTTTTTAAGAATCGATTCATCATGGTCAAATTGAGTGGTCAGATTGTAAAATGAGAAAGGCTTTGTATTTAAGTTATAATGTTTTGTTAACATGTTTATAATACGGTTGAACAAGTAAGGATATATTTAAGATATACTAAATGAATTATTCCAATCATCATGACTTTACTTGCCTAAAGATAGCTCTGAAGGTTATTTTAACCTTCAGATTCGGGTGAAATCAGGAAGGGTTAAATCTTGACCGCTTTAAGATCTACTGACTTACTGAGACCTATATGCCCGAAGGGCATTTTAATACTCACCAATCAAATCATGAGCATCTGGAAATACAAATGTCTTTCACGGAATAACATAAACCACATCGCATTTAAAATCATTTAATCATTTCTAACAATTTACTGTTCGATTATGTGATATTTAGAATTCAATCGAATGATTATTATTACACGAAATATCATTATTAATTCATTATAGACACTTAACATCAAGATAATATTTTTTTAATTCGCATAATTTCTGAAATATAAGTATTTCAACAATGTTAAAGATATCCTATCACGCCAAAATAGCAATCATTAAGAAATTGTTAAAATTACACAGTCCGGTGGTATTCAATTTATCACAATGGTTAACGCCAAATTTGGCATCAAAGAGCTCCCGCATCCTAAAACTAAACTTAATATAGGTAGTCAAATTGAACACAATTACTTAAATTCTAATATGTATCTCACGAACGGGACGATATCTAGATATGACATCAATAAGAAGAATAAGAGTGTCCACGGTTGTATGACAGCGACTACCGAGGGGTAAGGTACTAATATGAACGAATAGCAAGTACATTTTATATATATCCACTCACCGCCCCGACAGCCGCTGGTGTCCAAACCGTGGCTTAATGATTAACTCATGCATCCGTAAAATACAACAATGAGATCAAAAATGCTTAAGCTGGTAAATCGAAATTAGATACTTCGATTTGCGGCACGTGTTCGGCGGCAACGATGGGCTTGGTCTTGTAGTCGCAGAGGCCTACCTCCTGCAGCTTCCAGCCCCACTCCATCTTCTGTACAGCATGCAGGGTTTCCGCTTCGATATGCTGACGGCGAAGCACTCCCTCTTTGATCTTCTCCCATTTGTCGTCGACCTCCTGAAGCCAGGCGTTGATCTGGCGACCGTTGCAGCGGCCTCGGCGAGTCGGCCGATTATCCTCTTGCTCAGGAGGTATCTCGGTGTATACCTCTCGTCCGCGGAGAATAGAGCACACTGAATACGGCATGGGTTGATTGCACATGGCTCTTTCGGCACGACCATGGACGCGCAGGATCTCCTGTTCGACAGCAAGCACCAGCTTCTCCTTCTCTACGAGATGTTGAGTAACGAGATGGATGCGTTGCTTTGCCTGTATAGCGAACTCATCTATCATCGGCGGCGGCAGCGACGAAGGAACCTCTATCTTACTATCGCGATTGATGGTCGACTGTAAAGTATAAGTGCGACGGTTCATCAGGTAATTATTGAAGTCTTTAGGAGGCTTTGGCCTGACAGGCATGAGGCTCTTCTGACGGACTTCAATAGTCCTACGGATGTGCAAGTACAACTTGTAAGCATTAGGGTGTAGCATAGATACTGCCTTGATTTTTTCAAGGGGTTCGTATTTGGATTTTTCGCCAGTGGCTTTTATTTTGCGTTTGCGTGGGTGTATGTTTATGGGTTCAAAGCGTGCGCCGGCGTCGGCCGGCTCATCTCGGCTCGAAGCCGGGACAGCAGCTTCGGGTGTGATCGGTTTGTCCTTTTCTTTTTCGGCATCGCTGTTGCTGCGAATGCGGGCGAGTTTCGCCGCCAGCTTGACTGTTTTACCTTTCGGTTCGGAACGCGAGTCGGCTCCTAGTCTACGGAGCCTCGATCGTCCGATTCCCCCACGTAGCAACTCAGTTATTGACCCGAGAGCGCGCTCGTCTGTTCTAGATGCCTGGGTACCGCCGATGCGCGCGCACCCTCCCGCTCCAAGTCTAGATATACCAGCAACCGAGATGCCGGCCCCGTGCGACTCCTGCAAAGGTAAGCAACTTTTTAATATTGGAATAACGTTTGCTATATTAGTAAATATTGTAATACAGTGCATTAGACACGTGGACTTATTTTGTTGTTGTTTTGCTGACAATCGGAATGGCGCAATTACGTTGACGGTAGATATATATACGGTAACCATAATTTAAAAAAAATGTTAAATCGTTAATTCTGATACGCATAGCTTTGAAAACAAACAAAAAATAATTAAAACCATATCATATTCGCCAGGTGAAATCGCCGCTTTAAATCAATTGGTAAAAAGTTAATAAAGATATATCGAATGTCACACATTAAATTAATCACGATAATAACGGAGACATACGTATAACACAAATATACCATATTAATGTTTTCTACAAATTACAAGAAATAAAACAATTCGCAGCTAGATAAAACTTACCTCAATTTTTGAGCTCACTACACAATTCCGTTACCGATTGGCACAAAGCGACACACAAGATAAACTGGGTGGGTAGGTAATTCACCGAATGCAGGGATACTCGTTCATTCGGTCTACCTGCGCGGACTGCCGGGCTGCACCGGACGAGACGTCAATGCATTTCTGATCCATAGAGCAGAATCCTCCCGGAAGCAATCCATAGGTACTGCAACTTGTATAACATGTCAGTCAACAAAATATAAACATAAAAGGATTGATTTTCAGTTACTATACATTAACAGTAGCTTCTTTATTTATAAATCGTGCCGGCTTTGTCTGTTTACTGTTTATTATTCGCATCTTTGAACTGACTATTAATAATCGATTGACGCCCACTATAACTTGATTGATTAAAATTGCACATGCGTATGTAACAGTGATAACACCCCTGTAAAAATACAGACAACAATGTCAATAAAGGATGCTGTACATATGCAGCACTATGACGCAATATCTGTACTTTCTTTTGATTTCTAATGAAATTACTAATATTATAGTAGAAGGCCAGAATTGTTGTAATCTATTGCATGAAATGACATTTACGTACTAGCGTAGCATAGCATTTGTTGTTATCTTTTAAATAACTAATATTTTTGTTTTATTTATTACAATCAAAATATACTCGTAAAGATAGTACTTCTTGAGCAACTAGGAATTAATATTCGTCTAATTAATACAACTTTATGAGTTGTGGTTTGATTACGTTACTCTAAAAACATAATTTTACGGAATACAATATTTTTGTGCAATTGTCTTTTCTTTCAGTAAAATAGACGGAGGATTTGAAATTGAATCTACCAACTAAAATAGTTTTCGTAATTAATGCAACTTTAGCGATAAGCCGAATAAAATTAAATTAATCTTATAAATAAATACAATAATAGTTATTTGTTATACAAGGGGGGAAAGTTGTATTTTACCCGCGAGTGTTTATTTGAAACACGAGCTAGCGAAAGGATCCTATGATTGACCACGAGCGAAGCGAGTGGTTCAAAATAGAATCCTGAGCGTAGCGAGTGTTTCAATACACGAGACGTAAAATAACTTTTCGCCCGAGTATAACACAAAACTTTTCACCTCACTACAGCGAGGAAAAAAGAATAAGGGTTTGTACTATATCTTTGAAAAATATCTGCAATAATCAACCAATTTGCCATTTATTAAAACTAAGGTCTAATTAGCTTTCATGTAGGTATTTTAAAGGGGAATTTTCAGAAAATAAGCTCATGTCAAATTTTACTTTAGCTGCGTTGAAACGTCAAAACTCTTTCTCCACATGTGGATAAAAAGCGATTTTCTCAATAGATATCAAACAAACAAACTGGGCTTTCCGAGCTAGTGAGGTGAAAAATTATGTATGTGTTCCGATCCGGTGGATTTAACTTTCAACTACGTCGTTTATGAACCAACCAATTCCAGATACATATTTTTAACCGACTTCAAAAAAGGAGGAGGTTCTCAATTCGAACTATTTTTTTTGTATGTATGATACTCGATATCTCCGAGAACCGTGAACCGATTTTTTTTTATTTATCGAAAGGTTATAACTCCGAGTTGGTCCCGTTGGCACTAAGTCAGGATCTGATGATGGAATCTTGGAGAAATCGAGGGAACTCTTCAAATGTTATAGGGACATGTACGGCGCTTTCGGTAACTTATTGATAAAGTCAAGAATTTACATTTAGTAAATAGGATTTGGTGAAAGGAAACTGATGATGAACACCACAGATGGCCACTAGAACTTTTATATGAATCACTAAAAAGCAAAAAATAAAAAAAAAATTAACAAAAGAAGAACCGACTTCAGTAAAACTAAAAATCCAAAAATAACCCGTTCAAGTACAGATTACATTTGACTCATCCTTCGAAGTCGGTGCCATACCTCGCGTAAACTATAATATATAAATATATACCGAGTGGTTTGGGATCGACTTCGAAGGGTGAGTCAAATGTAATCTGGACTTGAACGGGTTATTTTTGGATTTTTAGTTTTACTGAAGTCGGTTCTTTTTTTTGTTAAAAGTTATTTTATTTATGAAAGCTTGATGAGCCTCCGTTTTCTCATATTCTTGTCAGAATTTGTGATGAAAATGAGATCGCATTTTATTCTGCATTTGTTCCCAGAATACATCATTCAATGCATATTGCAATTGATGATATCAACGTTATGTGATTTTTAGTGTATCTTTTGACTATTAGATTCTATTAAGAATGTGTAAGAATTAAGGTACTTACCCATATTCTTAATTAGTTTTCGTTGAAGTTCGCTTCTTTTAAAGTCACCGTAAGCTGCGAGAAAAATATTATTACGCGGCCATCATTTATGTCTATTATATTATTGAATGAAAGTCAAATACATGTGGTGAAATTGTAAATTAATTACAGTGAGTTTAAATTGATCTTAACGTTTAGATGTAACGTAACGTGGAGGTGACCTTTTAGTTGTGTATTTTTGGATCGAGGAAATAGATCGTAGCATTTCAAATGTGTACGAGAACATATAAGTAATAATGATTGTAGAAAAGTATAATTATTTGTACAACTACTTAATAGATAGATAAAACAGTCTTTATTGGCCCTTTTTCGTGAAAGTTATGGGCAGTGCAGCCTATATTTTCAATACCTATTTGTATATATTTTTATATTTAACCAAGAGGCTAACTACTTTTAAGGTATTTATTATTTTTTATGATTTTGAATTGAATATAACGCGTAACTACAGATGTTAAGAAACAAATATTGTTACCTACCAGCGATTTTTCCATAGATGTTTTCGACTGATTTATCTTTGGTCTTTGACCCTAGCTTAATTAGGTACCTATTTAGTTCGTTGTCGGAAATTATGTTGGCCAATATTATTTCATAACTATGTCATTTTCGTATCTATTAATCAAATAATAATTAGTATGCGCAACAATGTTGCGACACAAACTCCACATTCAGTTTTCATAATTTTGTTACAATTAATTAAGAGAGTCTTAAGTAATTAAGACTCTTAAGAGGCCTTATTCCTTTTATATTATGACAAATATATTGATAACTTCAACCAACTTTTTGAAATAAACAATACTTTTCTATTAGTTCTAGATAGTAACATAGCTATTTCATGCTTTCATTGTGTGCAGTCGAAAATAAGTTGAAAAATCTAATTTTCTGCGCGAATTTTGTCAATTTCAAGTAGTGTTTGAAACAAATATTATAAATGAAAAATTCAAACTGTAGGTTTCAAATGTGTACCAATAAATCCCAATGGCCCTCTTCTAGGTAGTAACATAATATGTTAAGAAACATGTTTGATAATAGAGAAAAATGTCTAAAACAATGAGCATATTGAAAGGAATAAGGCCTCTTAAGTTTTAAAAAAGAAATAATCGAGAGCCATGAATTCCTACTTTTTTGTGTTTTTTACCTCGGATTTTTGTTCGAAGCTGCAGTTTCCGTCCGCATTGCTTTTAGGGTGTGTCGCGCCAGCAGCTTTGCAACATTGATTTAAAATTCTCAAGTTTTAAAAAGACCATTTATTTCTCTTAAAATCTTATTCGATATAAAAACGTTCCGCAATTTCCGCAAAGTAACGCCTGATTCAATTAATAACGTCTGTATTTATTTACTCATTATTTAATTATTTATTAGGAGTACCAACTACTGCAATTACTTATTTCTGGACTTATATAATGAACGAAGAGCCAGCACTGCAGTAATGTCGAGGATTAAATGCTCGTATACACGATTAAGATACGATCATCACGTTAAACATGATTTAATAATATAATAATAACATAATATAGAATAATCCATAGCCCAATTAGCCAGTCCTCTATTTCATCCCCATAGCCCAATGGATAGGGACAGCATCCGCTCGATGCTCGATGTACACCTTACATTCCATTAAATTGTCGAATGGGCATCTACGCGTTGGCTTCGGCTCCGCGCACGCCACCCAAAGGCCCGGGACACTATTGTCCCGTGAGCGGGTGCGACATTAATAACAAAACAAAACTAAAACTAAAAGTGGTTGTATTAAACTTTTACTACCACTTTTATTAAAAACGTCCTAAATAACCTGAGCCGATCTTTATGATGATGAACCCTGGAAGCGCCTACTGGATCTCAGGATTCGCTCACGGTACATGATGTGCAGTTTTCGCATCCCGATTCACTTGGATAAGCAGTTAAAGCCAGTATCATAAAATTGACCCGATGATAGCCCCTGGAAATGTCCACTGAATCTCAGGAGGCTCAAATAATTTATATACGCGATATAATCCGTCTAAATCGTTTTCTTTAAATATGTGACAGTCGCGGAAATCGAAGAAAATATTATGTTTGTATACATATAAAAAAACTAGGTAGTTTGGGTCACTAATCCCTTTTTTTATTAACCTTTAAAGGCCCATTATTTAGACGTGGTGTGAACACGCATGCGACGAATTTCATTTAATTGCATCACGACAACTTGACGAGAGTTCCAATCACTTAATCTAATCCCAAAAAGTAATCAAACCGCATATTTAAAAAAAAATTGAGGTTGCCGTTCTGTATGAATTCCCCGGTTATGAGCATATGAGCATTGAGCAGTTTACGGGCGTAGCTATCAGAGGCAGGGTCCGGGTTCACAAGCTCCATGGGACTTTATAACTCTGGATCAGGACCTTCAGGCTTTCAGGCATCTTGCACCGAGCCCTTGGTAACCTAACTGTGCAACTGTTTAAATAGCTTTTTTCATGCGGGACGAGGAAATTCTCGTTGCATACTGCCTGACAGTATGCCCGGCTCTACAGGGGTACTCAGTATTTTATAAAAGAATACCGGCATGTCCATTACGACTACTCGTAAAACTCCCTCTCTTTGAAGTGTTAGGTCTTGCTTGGGGGTGTAAGATCAACATAAAATTAGCTAACATTTTTACTACTGGCTTCAAAAATTGTTATTAGCTACCTTTGATGCGTGTATGTAGGTATGTACCATGGCCTGCACAAATGCATGGCCATTAAATCAATTCTACAGCTCATGGTACTTTGGCATATACATACAGTGTGATGAATGTCTTGTGAAGGGGTTAAGATGTTGACAGTTGTTGTACAATCGGCTTCATTTTCAGACACGTGCGGCGGCGGGAAGGCCGCTTGCGGTGCCGGCTGTACCTGCGGCCCGAGCTGCGCGTGCGGCGACGGCAAGGCTTCCGGTAACAATTTATTCAATTACTAGGTGGTGCCCGCAACTTCACCTGCGATTTTTTTCCTTTAGTAGTAGTAGTAGTAGACGGATAAAAAGTATCCTATAACCATCTCTGGATGTCCAGCTATCCCTGTGCCAAAATTGGTTAAAATGTATCCATCCGTTTCGGTGTGATGCGAGGATAAAGGAAATTATGAAATCAGATGGCGCCAGGTTGGCACGGCGCCGCGCGCCCATACAAAACAAATGACGATCTTGTATTAAGATTTTTCCTGAAATCACGACCCCTTCTCCATAGAAAAAATATTTTCAATAAAAATAAATAAAATTTTATAATAGTAGGTATAGAATCCTAATGGGTCAGTAGGGAAACGAAAACTATAAGAAATAGGTAAATCTGTTCTTAGGAATCATTGCGTCGATTTTAGATTTAATATAAACTGCATTCATATTTTTTTATAAATCTCATATATAACCAGCAATTGAACCTGGTTAAAATTCTGTAAGTAATCGCATGTCGTAGGTATTGTACCATTCTTTACAGCGGTTTTGACCGGGTTATGTATGAAATTATGTATGAGATTCATAAAAAAATGCAGCTTTTATTAAATTTTAAATCGATGCCATGGTTCCTTAGAACAGATTTCCCTATCTCTTACAGTTTGTGACGGCTCCTTACTGACCCACTTGCCATTTGGATTGATCACCTGGTATAGTGAATCTTGAGTCGTGGATACTTCTAACTTCTATCTATGAATCTATCAGCCACGGATGTACAAAGACCTAAGTATAACCAGCTCGCCACAAAGTGCGATCCAGCGCAAACCGCATCCACCAACACCCCGCATCCCTCACGAGGTCATCCATCCACCTAGTCGAGAGTCACAGAGAGTCAGCCACGCTGCACTTTCCTATAGAACGTGATAGGATTAAGTATCCTTATTTTGAAAATGTGTTTTTTTTTTCAGGTGGGAAGCCATGTTGCCAGGGGGGCAAGAAGTGAGCTGCCAGCTAAAAAGCTTTGATGTAAAATGTATCTCCGCAATAGATTATATGTATAACTTACTCAAACTTATATAATGTACCTAATACATTATGGTTACATATAAGCTTCTACGTTTAAATGTAGCACATATTCACTAAAATGTTAAATATGTTTCGAAACAATAAACTTTCTAGGTTAACTTTTAAAATCTTTGGCGCTATGAAATTATGCTTGAGTTATAGAATGCAAATGATTATTATAGGATAGTATTATTATAGCTGATATTTTATCACGTTCAGTGTTGGACACTCGTTGTATTAAAGAAGTGTTAGTACTTGTAATACTCATTAGTATAAGGGCATGCACGCACAAGTATAAAATGTATATGTAGTGCATAGCATTTAGTGAATAAATATTTAAATGTAAAACTGAGTACGTTGTCTTATTATTATAATTCTCCTTTTATTATTATAATAGATATCGGCAACTTTCGTGTAAATTGGGGTAAAAGTACCAAACCCTAGAATCTAAAAAAAGTATACCGATCTAAAGAGCTCGGTCAATTGTATGCCAAAAACAGTAATTTGGAAAATACGGTATTTGTAATCAATTAATGGAAGGAATGCAGTAAAATGAAACGCCAAGTACCAATAAAAGATCTCTTTATTATACGATTAAACGACGATGTATATGAATACAATATCTCATGGAAGCAACTGATGGGACTTCGAACATTACGCGACACTAGGTATCATTACCAATAGGTACTACATCCTAAAATATAGGAAGTCAAATATCCTTACACTTAGGTAATTATACTAATTATACATCGCAACAATACATGAATAAAACGAGATAATTCATAAAAAAGCTTTATTACTAACTAAAATTTCATCAACTCCGTATAAAATCGGGTTTTTATAACAGTGAATAACCGCTTCATAAGGAAATTATAATGTAACATGATAATAATGAATATCAGCTTAATACATAAAATCAAAATCAGTCCGACATCAACAGCCATATTCCAATTTTAAATTTAAAACAATACGTTTAAAAATGGAACCTGAATGTTGATGTTGCCATACATAGATTTGGCAATTTTTTAAATTGGCCGTATAAAAATCATCGTTGTACAATGAAATAATATTTGCAACATAAACAGATATCAAAACAACAGTAAAAGTTTACTTAGGTACACTAAAGTTTTTTGAAGAAACATTTTAAAATGTATAAGTGGATCTCAACTATACGGACTTTTCCGATCATGAAATGAAAAACATCGGGATAAATCATGTCATATAAAATTATTATATGAAAGTGATGCAACAGTAGAAAAATCTAGGAATAACTAGGATTGTAATATGTATGTATGTACGTTAAACAAAGTGTACTTTAGCATTATGTCACTTGTACATTTCGGCCATATGTTTTTGACGCTGAATAGTCTTACTATTCGTAATATTATAGTCCGTATAATCAGTCACCACTATAATGACTTAAACCGTATAGGTGCCTACTTACAAATCTTTCAATGAATAGGCATATAACTCTTACATTAAAATGAGAAAATGTCAACATTTATCATATATGTATTAGATAATAATGGACCATCTTTATCGTAAAATATATGCGCCATAGAAAATATTTTATCATGACGCCATAAATAGATTTACTGTTTTATTTTATATAATTAAAACAGTATAATCACATACTCAACAAAAATATGCAATTATTTGTATAACGTATAAATGGAACGTTTAGTTCCTGTCCCAAATGCATTTTATTCAACAACTCGTACACATAAAAAAATAACATACCTCACATTAATAGTAGAAAAAATAATTATCAATATGGCAACCCTTAATAACTTTTTAAAATCTAATCACACTCGCACAACACTATGACTGGCTTATACATACTATGAGGTCAAAATATTCAACACATTTAAATATCTATTCTCGATCACAATAATAAAACAATCACTGAAACATCACAATGTTGGTGTTATAATAAAATAATATTTCTGCGAAACTTACTTCAATGTTACAGATCCTGCCAAGGAATAAACTTTAGTCTTTGATAAGCTTTATTAAATAGGATAAAAAAAGATAGAAAATGGTGGCAAACAGAAATTAAACATACAAATCAAAATATGTTTGTCATGAGTGCTACACTTAAGTTAGAAAAGAACAGCTATTGCCTTATATTACAATTAGAAAATTGTTTTTATTTTTTTACCAGTCCGATCGAACAAGACTGTTTCTAAACATTTTAGGCGGTGATTCTCGTAAGATCGCACACCGTATTTTCGAACCTACCAAAGACTAAAGTAAATTCGTAGAAGAACATGTTTTGGCGGGAACATAGTTTATGGCACAGGCTCCTCTTCAGTCCCTTCTTCGGAGTCGTACACCGGGGCTCCGTTCTTCATTTGAATCACCGACTTCTTTCGGTGTCTATGCTCCTTCAGATCTTTCTCGATGTTTCTGGAATAAGAATGAATTAAATAACATTGTGCGTGATCTATTGGTGTTAGTTACTGGGAGCTAGTATGATTTGATTATAATTAAACGGAGACTCTTATAGAATAAATAACGATCAAGTCCACACCATCTCACTGGTTGCCAGTGCTGAGCCATATCGCTCCACCCCATTTACGAAGAAAGCAAGCACTTGTGAGGGAAGCCGAAAAAATATCAGCCTGCACTGACCTGCCTGCCCACCACGAGTTTACTGATCCGCCACCGCAGCGACTTAAATCACGCCGACCAACAAGTGTTGCGGCGAAAAATCTGAAGTCTGATGGTTTTATGCTAGAACAGTCCTGGAGGACGGAATGGTTGGAAGCAACTGCTGGTCACCACATTAGATTCTCAGAACCCGCTCAAAAGCCTGAGGATTTCTATTTACAGAGCAAATACTGGAGCCGCCTTAACAGAATCTGCACAGGACACGGCAGGTGCAACTTTTTAAAGCACAAGTGGGGCGGGAGTCCGACACCAATGTGTGACTGTGGTCTTGAGGATCAAACTGTGCAGCATATCGTGGAGCGCTGTCCAAAACGACGCTACTGGGGTGACCCAAAGGACCTCTATATTAATTTGCTACCTGAAGCTACGGACTGGTTGCGTAACCTGGATATAAATTTATAATTTCCTACAAAAAACTTTTCACCATACGATTAAATAAAATATAAAATAAATTTGTTGTCCGCCCGTCTGTTCATCTGCCTGTCAAGAAAAAGGTATCACAACCTTCGGGTACTACCAGATCTAGAATTATGAAATATGTCGAGAACTGCCTCTCCCGGCACTTTTCATGCACAGTCCAGGGACTTCGTGATGTTATGATGGCCGGGACCGCCAAGCCAAGCCTCGGCAAGCCTATAGGACGCAAACATACCTTGAGCTGATGAGTGGGTGCAAAGCGCTCTTCAAGCTCGCGAAGAGGTAAGGATGAAGCCTCTCATGCAGCGCCAGCACATCTCTGGCGCAATCCAAGGGTTCTGAGAACATACGCCGCACTTGCACCTCTGCTGACGCCTCAACTTCTTGCCTGGAAGCCAAAACAACGTTTATGTGAGTCACCTATCAGCCTTTCAAGAATTGCGAATGCCTATACGGTATTTGCCTACAGTGAAAATTAATTGTATCATTAGAACCACTAAACACACACTCAAAAATACACGGAACCAAATAACTTTAACTACCACTAACTTGAAGAAGATATGTTTTGACGACTGATTTTTATGACGTCACAAGCCAGTATCTTCATAGAAACTTAATACTAACCAGTAGTTTTTGACGTTTCATAAAGAATCTGATCTGTTATCAAATACCGTATTCTCGCTACCGATTTATTGTAAACGGGATCATTTGAAACCTTTGCCGCTGAGACATGTTAAAAAATTATAGCACCACCTAGATAAAGCTTTTAAATAGAGTAAAAGATGGTGTCACGCACAATGTTATTTAATGCATACAGCGCTAATTTAATCGCTTGTGGTAAAAAGAAATTATGGAGACAAGTTTCCTAACAGGAAAAATATTAATTGTCCGATTGTCTCAAAAAGCAAGGGTCTTTGTCGGAGACGGTCATGAGTATGAAAGCACAACGAAACCAGCGCGCCATTGGAAGGCGACAGCAGCGCCCCCTTAAACCAGTTTTGGCGCGCTAGGATGGAGTCTTGGCGGTTTACTTGGCGAACGCCCACCACACTTCACTTTGGATCACCATCGAGTGCACTACTACTGCCTTCGCCTTGGAACTGTCCCGTTTCGTTGTGCTATGCAAAGTTGATTAGAGTCAGTGAATTATTATAACTCAACAATACAGTGTTGATTTAATAAAGACTATTCTGTTCGAGACTTCGATTAGCTAGCTTACAGACCTCTGTGCCAGGAACAGTTATTTTATGTTTCGTTGTTTAAGGAATAAATCAAGTTGATTGTGTCTTATGTGTTTCATCTTGCTCACAACTACCTCCTCGTCCACAACTATGTCGAATAGTTCAACTAATGTGCCACACACCGCACCGGCCATCCAACCTATCCCCGACAGTCTTTTAATAAAGCTAAAAGAAGAAGCCTATTTTCTGGATCATTCTAGCAGGGGTTATAACGTTGTTCATTAAACACTGGGCACCGTGTCCAATGTCTGAATTCATATGCATGAGACCAAGATGATCATTCGCGCACCGACCCCGGGGTATGATAGATATCAACTTACTCATCAGTCTCCCCGCTCTGATCCTGTTCGTCAGTAGTGAGCGCGCACTCCCCGCGGAAGTAGGGCAGCATGCGCGCGCAGCTGAACGCGTCCAGCGCGCGCTCGCGCACGTAGATCAGCGGCCGGATGATGCGCAGCGAATGCTCTCTACGGACAACAGTTATACATAAATAAATAACAGACACCCTCACACAAATCGATCTAGTCCCAAATTAAGCTCAAGAAGGCTTGTGTTATGGGTACTAGACGACGATATACATACTTATATAGATAAATATATACTTAAATACATAGAACAACCATGACCCAAGCACAAATATTCCAGTACATCACACAAATATTTTCCCTGGCCGGGATTCGAACCCGGGACGATGATGGAGCGATATTCGACTTCTACGGGTTCTACGATGTGAGTACCGTGAGTCTGATACATGGGTTATACAATTACACATTTTTTGGTTGTCTGTAAAGTCGGTTTACGGACGATAATTTTACGTGATTACGTACGCTGGCCGACGGAGTGGGAGAGAGATAGATGCGTCACAAGCCGAACGCTTAGGCCGATCGTGTCTCTTTATCACGTTCCGCGCTCTCGCTTGCACGCTCGGCTCAGGCTGAACGTGACAATGAGTCATGCTTTTTCATATTCATATTCATTTATAATATTTCAATATTACACGTCAATACATAAAAATCATTTATAACTTAATATGTACAAAAGTTAACATTAACTCGTATAGAGCAAATCCGTATACCTATAAGTATTATTATTTTATAATTTAACATTCAAAAATTCATTAAAGCTATAGAATGTGTGCTCAAAAAGCCAACTTTTTAGTCTCTTTTTAAAACAACCTAGAGTGGGAGCTGAGGTTTCGTGCGTGCAGCCGGCGTTCATCGATTTATATGACGTTATCCGTTTGGAAGCTATGATGCCAAAGACAGACACACAGATACACATGTTAAACTTATAACACTTCTTTTTTTCGTAGGGGGATAACGTTTTTTTAGTATTCAGCCTTAAAATCGGTTACACTACCTGACTCTGTAGTGTGCCTTGATAGTATCGAGCGCTCCTCCATGGAAGGCGCTGGCAATGAACGCGCGCGCGGCGTGGTCTAGGTTCTGCGCGACGGCGGCCACGCCGTACCCGTGCGCGGCGGCGGCGGCGTACGCGCGCCGGCGCACCGCGTGCGTCGCCCAGCGGTGCAGGTCCGATGCGCGATTGCTACTCCGTCCTGAAAACATTAAGGTTTTGTCAAAAAAGTTTTTTATGGGATACGTTTTTATTGCTGTAGTTTCTCACACAAACGTTAATTGCTCATGAAGACCAATCACGATGAAATTGAGCCCAAACGCGCTTCACCTGTATACTGTGTAGGATTCGCCTGTACAGTCGAGTTCATTTACATCTACTCACTTACGAGAACAAAAATATCTGAACACGACCCTATTGTCAGGAGCATAAAATCGTGTTCAGATATTTTTGTTCTCGTAAGTGAGATGTAAATGAACTCTACTGTACACTGTGTGTAATGTTCACGATGATAGCTCGCACCCTAATATTAGAATCAGCTGTCGGTTATCAGCTTTCAAATATAATGTATAATAATGGCCATTTACTGAATATCTATATCATAGTACCTAGATAAGTACAGTCAACCAAGAAAGTCGTCTTTCACGTTTACATCTTAATTCTTATGTATAGTCAAAAAGTGGTAGACTGATTTTTAATTACTATACAACATTAAATAAAAGCAAACAGGCCTATGAATGCCAGAGCCAAACTGATATTTACATTTGCTTTTATTCAATAATAAACTTGATGCTTAAAGAGATCTGACAATCATTGCCTAATAAACGGTCACTGCTAAATTTTAAATCTTGTTTACTACTACTACTTTAGTATTTTTTTGTACAAAGTCTATATTTCCGTTAATAATACAGCTATTAAAGTAACACTAAATACAACCTGCCCATACCTCTCCCAAGGGGACCCCAAAATTTTGGCAGGACTCAGCAGATTCTCATTTGTCAAGATATAGTTATAAACAAAGTGTCATTGCTGTAAATATTTTGCCTCCAAAATAGCTATTCCTTAATTAAAATGAGTTCAGCTCTAAAGCATCATAACTTACTCTGCGAGTCCTCATCATCCAGTTTGTCCTGATAGATGAACTTCACGCCCAGGGTCCGGCAGTACGCCATCAGATGCAGAGGGTCCACGTCCGACTTGGGCTCGTGCACGAACAGGGCTCCTGGAAATTATGGAGACAACATTATAGTAATTTAATTGGACCGCTGCAATGATTCAATCGACCAAATGTTTATGTTAAGTATTCTGGATTCACATTAGCTTCAAGCTTCTAAGTAATAAAATTTAGTTCTAAAACTTGTTATGATAATATGAAGTATAGGGTGCGCTTCCATTGAGGCTGAGTGGAGTGGATTTCGGCTTCGGTTCGGTTATATGTTTGGTATTTCGCACGTCTCGGTTTTGCCTTAGTGGAAACGCTCTCTTATGATCTGGAGCAGGTTTAAGTTGTTTAAATGAGTGATGACCTATTTATAGCCTGAACATTTTCAAGTGAACTCCATTTCAATAAATGTTTTATGAGATGCTTCTTACCAATGCTGAAGTGAGTCCCCTTCGACCTCGCGTAGAACTGGTACTGGTGAATCGTGTGAAGCAGCGCTATGGAGTCGCGCCCACCAGACAGGCACACCAGCACCTTGTCGCCAGCTCGGATCATCTTGTACTCTTGAATTGCCTGGAATTGTCGAAATTTAACTGTGAGAGTGGTGGAGTTTTTGTTAACTGGTTAAGCATTCTTAAGTGGTCATCTTCTCCTTGCGTCGTATTCCTCACAGTTGACGGTCGCGACCGTGATGGATACAATGGTCTCTCTCCTCTCAACGACTTACCTCGGACGGATTTCTATATTGCAGCGAGTAGTGCCATTTCTTATCCTCGAGTAGGTATAAAGACTATTAGAAAGGTAATTGTATCAAACCCTGTTTAATCCTATTAGTCTTTTCACCTTAAGAGCAGCCTACCTGACCTTTCTTTGGTATGTAGGTATAAAATTACACTTGCCCTAGTTCTGAAATCTAGTCGAGGGAAGACGTTTCACATCACTTGATTCTGTTGCTCTTTTATATTTATTTGATTGATCTCACCTCAATAGTAGGTTTCCAGACATCCTTTGGAGGGCAGTGCCAATTGCCCTCGTCGTCAAGTGTGAAGTCCGGCAGAGACGTGTCGGAACACGCACTGCTGTCGTCTTGTTCAGCCTCCTCCCAGCAGCATTCCGGTTTGAAGGAGCTGCTGTAAAAGAGAAAGTTAGTTTGTAATGAAATTCTAGCTTAGTAGTGAAATGGCTATGATGCATACTAAAAAGTGCAAGTTGTTAAGCGACTCACAGCAACTCTTTGCAGACTGCTAACAAGAATACATTATATCGTTTCCACCTTAAGTTTTTTTTTCGGATAAATTCTCATACCTCTTAATTTCTAGCATGATATACTAATGCATCAGAATTTTATTCATGTGAATCAAAGTAATATTGCAAAATGAAATATAATAAGCATATTTGGCAACCCAAGCCTATAAACTAACGAAAACCTCGCGGAAGCTGTAGATCAAACATTTTAATGGCATTATTGATATATGACAAGCGGTAGGTTTAAGGTTTACGCTATAAATACTCCAATGTGTTATGCGCTTAGAGAAACGATTAACTGGGTCCTTGCCACCGCAACGGGATAGACGTGACGGTAGAACGACAAAGACATAGCGAGCAAGGGCTCAGTTAAATCAGTCGACCATTCTCCCTCACCCTTTGTCAAAGAGCTCGTCCCGCGAGTCCCTCTGATCGGTGCCGTAGCCGCTCGAACGTGAGCTGTTTTCTGACCCGCTCGACGTGTTCGACGACCGTTTATCCTTACATCTGCAATGGGGAAATGTTCCATACTGTATCTGAGACGTGTGCTCGCAACCTTGAATTTACCCCCAGTACCGCCCTGGGGCAGAGAAAATGCCACCTATTTTGGATAACGAAAAATATTTCCGCATTAGCTTGCGACCTTCGGAGATTTAAATTGTCATTCTGGATTAGCCCGTGATGTTTTGAATTGTGATTGTCAGTTCTACTTGATAACAACGCTGCTGCTGGATTAAAAGTCTCTGCGAGTAGAGATGTGGTTCTGAAATTCCCGGGATTATTCAAGATTTGAGGAGTATACCCTAATGTTCTGATAAATACTATAATGAAGTAATTAATAAAGAACATGTTAATGCAAGTGTTAACCACGTACGCAGACGGTAGTCTAAAGGCGAATCTGTGTCATGGGACAATCAAAACAAAAAACTACACGAATGCGACAGCATCCGAGTTTGCGAAACATTAAAAAAGGGGAAACTTCGTATGAAAAATTCCTACCATCCAAGACAACTGAAGTCAGGAGAAAACCAACAAAAAGTTGTTATTACCAATCTAGTTCGAATAATGCGAAGGTCGCACGGATTGGCGCCGGCGGTACGATAAGAGCTGGCATCGACATTAGCATTGGCACCGCCGCCTGAATAGAAATAGTTGGAATTGCTCAATTGCGATGCAGGCGGCTAAGGCGATAACGTGGTGAATTGTGCTTCGAGATGGCGAAAACATTAACTGATTGGTTATATTCTTATTAAAACTTCTGTGATGCCTCACGGTTTACAAAAATGCTGGTAAGTGAACTGACAAAATAGTTATCGGAAAATAAATGATATCACATTTTGTTTTACAAAAAATATCCGATGTCCACGAAGCGAAATGATGCTTTACGAGAACAATTAATGTTCGAGTTACTAAAACGAAATACCCAAATAACGATAACACTTGCCTCAAAATTTCTCAGATCATTAGATCCTAACCTCATAGCAATGGGACCAACTAGATAATATTCGAATTCAAATCGGTCCAACCGCCTTCGAGTAATACCTAAATAAAAAAACACGCATAAAAAAACTTAACTAGGGATCAAAGAAAAGCTTTCATATCTTTAAAGTATTGCTATACATTCAGTAACTATTGCATTTTCTTCACTCTTGTGTGTGTATGACCCGCAGATTTTCCAAAATTGTTTAGCTTATTAATAAATAATCAATGATTATCATAGCAAGTTTATGTCATTATCATATGATATTGTATTTCTATACGTATTAAGACACACGTGTCAGACTAACAAAGGATTAAAAGTTTAATAAATAATCAATCCTCGTCTTGCATAACACGAGAAATGAAGCGCCATTGGACCGCCAGCTGACGTATTGCCAACAAATTTAGCAGATAATTTGCTTTCTACTTGACAAGATCCATAGCTATTGCCAAGTCTGAAACGTCTCGTCTTGACGAGTTTATTCACCTTTACCTATTTAAGGTCATTTTCAGATTGTTCTCCTTCTGTGGTTTATATTATATTTGGTTTAGATTCTATCATGTCATTAATACTTTTCTTAGGCTTTGATGCTCTATTTTACCTATTATTATCCTTTTTAACGCCAAGCGGCGAAGAAATTCAAGAAGTGCTCTGAAGTTTCAATTATGTTTCTGATCATTGAAATTTTGTCGTCACTAGACGACGTAGGTATCGGTGGCACAATTTTCCAATGCCGTGATATGACGACTGGGGCGTTAAAAAGGTTAAGCGCTTGGAATACATCAAGCCGTATATAGTTTAGTCTATTCTTCTAAAATATATCCAAGACTTTCTTAATTACCAATTTGGTATTGCCACAGACCATAAGGTATTGCTCATGTGAATTTATCTACAATTTACTAAGTACAATTACAGGATAAGAACATGTCTAGTCACATTTAATAAAATAAAAACTGAATATATAGAGCTCGCGCTGATGATAAGCTTATTTAAACTTAGAACTTCGTTTGCCAAAAAAATGTTCTGACATGAACATTCACTGTTATTAGTTTTGGCAAGGACGTAGGTACTTATAATTGTGAAACTGACCTGTCTTTATTTTCCTGGTCGTCAGGTATATCAAACACCACTCGTCCCTCGCCCGTCGTCTCGCTGTACTTCTTGGCCGTGCGTCCGTGATCGCCAGAACACACTGGCACGCCTTCTATTATGTCAGGGACTTCGCTCTTGTCATGTTTTTGGCACATTCTCAGTCTCCCCTGCAGCTTCTTGGCTTTGTTGGTCGTTGGGTCCGATGATGTCCGCCATTTTACTGTAAAAACCATTTTAACACATGTTATGAAGATATAAAAGTCATTTAATTCATGGAAATGATAGTGCAGTTCATTGGTTCATGCGATCAAGTCGTCCACAAGGACTTTATAGGATCAATAGAATGCAGATCAGAACTAGATGTCGCCTGTACAAAACTAGATTTAATAAAAACAAATTAATGACACTTAATAACAAAGGCATGCCGTAAATTGATGCATACTTTGATTGATATCTTTAAACAATATCTGGAACGTTTTATCACTACATGTTGAAAACAAAAATGCAACTTACCGAATTCTAAGTATGAATCGGTTTCGGTGAAACACATGTTAATGCCGCTGTCTTGTGAACTGACTGAAGGATTTTGGCACCAGCTTTTCTTGACACCACAATGTCTGCACGCAGCGTCCAAACACGCTTCGTCGTCGGAGAGTTTGTTTGAGCTTATAGACTTGGGTATATTTGGGGAGTTTTGTGACGTCATCACCTGGATGATGGTGTCTGGCGTTGAAGTCTCACTGGAGTTAAAAGAGATGCTGTTCGGTCCCGAAGCCTCGTGCAAAGGGGTACACTGAGCAGATTTAGGAGATGGGGACGAAGGCGACCTCTTGAAACGTCTTGTATCATCTTCTTCAGTGCCCATGGTGGGCAGAACAGGGCTTGTGGGACACTTTCTCAAACATTGCGTTGCTCTTTGCAAATCTAATCCTAGCTCTGGCCCAGACCCTAACCTTTTTCTCCCCGTTTGCGGGGGTGAACTCTTCCTGGAACTGGACCCGCTGTACTCCGGCGACATCATCTCGTCAACCTGATTAACCATTTCTCTGATCTCACTTTTGACTTCAGAAGCCATTTCCTTAGACATTCCCATCAAGTATTCTGCTACGTCCATGACTGAAACGGAATTCCTGTCGCTCTGACTAGAAACTGAGTTTAAACTAGCATTTGACTGTTCGAGCGCATCAGAATTTTCCAGAATGTCATCTACCCTGGATATAACTTCTCGAATCTCTGACTTGATTTCTGTACATATTTCTTTAGTCATCTCTTTGACATAGGCTTGGAGATCCTCAGATGTCTGCGAAGCTAATGACGTTGTTGGGGACGAACGTCCTAGCTGGCTGCAGTCTGACGTCGAAGTACTGCTTTGATTACTATAAGGAAATACTGGGGGCGAGATCATGGGATCATCCAATGATTGGAGATCAGTCTGACTTCCACAGTGGCAGAAGCTAATTTTCTCCGAGAGATTGTTTGGACTAGCTTCCTTCAGCCCAAGATTCATCTTAGTTTGTGCGCTAAACGCTACAGCAGGACTGTCAGACCCTAGGCTGTAGCATCTGGATCGAATGAGTAACGGCTGCATTGTCTGTGGACACATTCGGAGAGGTGAGATTGATTCTCCAACTGCAAATTTGACGGGATGCGATGTTGGAAAATCGTCTTCCTTTTGTGGCGTCTCTCTAAGACTAGATTCCCTTGAGTAGAACTTTTGACTTTGCTTCAGTCTGAATATTTGACAATCGTCAATAGCCGAGAGACTGAAGTGCCGAGGCGATGACCCCAAAGTAGGCGATGAGGTGATGTTCGCTCTCGAGTAATGCAAACTCTTCCTGGCTCCGGTATATCCGGACGGATCAAATGGCACAATATGTTTGACATTCGCCGATCGCCCCAGAAGAAGGTCGTGTGCTTCTTTGGGCAACATGAACCAGCGTAAATAATCGATGCGCGGGTTGAAGCTCACTTCCGGCTCAGCTGTCGAGCACTTCATGGCTAATTTTCTGGCACGGTTGAATAAATTTCTGGCAGTTTGCAAGCATTCCGTATGCGTTTGCGGGAATATACCAGGACCTGAAATAAGCGAAACGATTTTAATTACGAGCACGTTCACAAACAATACGTTCATAAATAACATCTTATAGACTATCGTGCATATAAACGTTCTCATAATTATGCGCTATGTCATTGTTCTTACCAGATACTCTTCGCTCGTTAGCCGTAACTTTTCCATCGATGAACCTCAAGGAAAATAGCGACTTTCTGTCTCTGAGCATGGAGCAAGTGTGGTGCTTCCACTGACCAGTTTCCGGATTCACCACGTATTGCGGCAAGATCTTCCAGCCCTCAGTGGCGACCATTTTCAAAGCTTCGAGCACGAAGGCCAGTTCGGCATCAGACATGAAGTATGGTAAGGAGACCCTACAGAAACCAGGTCTGAGGTGCTCATTGTGGATGGGTACATCAGGCAGCTTCACCGCACTGAGTTTCCTTACACGCGCGATTTCTCTTTGGCTGAAAGAATTAGCAAGTTATACACTAGGTGTCAGCTCAAGCGACCTTCGTTCTAATAATAGCCTGTTAAGTAGCGTGCTGAGTGTATTTCCCTGTCGTCAAATTTACATAAAATAATCGTCTCTCGCTTTGTTTGATTATTAGTTTCGTTAAATATTCTCTTCGCCGAAATCCGGTCTGGACCGAAAACAATGGTACCTACGTGACGTGACCTATTTCATGTCGGTTTGGTTTAGGTACGACTTAAGTAAATATTTTGGGAATGCGTATTTCGAGACCAAAATACATTCTGTTTTGGGCCGGCATGTTACAGACCAATGCCAAAGGATTTAAGGCTGCCTGTCCACTGAACGGATTGGAGATAATGAACATGACATGTCCAAACTAAACCTAAAGATTGAACTAGACTCGCAAAATACTTGTATAAAGCTAGTCCCTCTATCAATTATAGGCAAAAACCATGTTATCTACATTTGTGCAGACTTTCAATTCCATTGCCTATCTATTTACAATAAGTACTATATCATTGTTTTTTGTCAAAAACCCGACAGCTAACTTATACAGTGACATACATATTACATACTCACGTTTCGACATGAAGTAGTTTCTCGTATTCCTTCAGCAGCTGATCATCAATGCCCAAAATATCTGAGCCATAGTTCAGATTGCTGTTCAGGCCTCCCCTGGCTTGGATGCCGAAGACATCGTTGAGGACTGCACACACGAAGTTGTGGTGGAGGAAGGTGCCCCGAGGATGTTTGACCATGAGGGAGAAGATGGGCAGACGACGGGCAGTTGGGGATTCACTGCCCAGGAGTATCAGCTCGGGAATGTTCTTGATGTGGGATAGCACTTGTCTGGAACAGAAAAAAATATGGATTCAGATACAATAGGTAACAATTAAATAAATAATATAATGGTTGAAAGGTAAGGCTAATTAAATACATGTTCGGCTGGATTGCAACGATTGCCATTGTACGCACGCAGGAAAAAGGTTACGTAAAATTATTGCACAATTCTACTCGTATTATTCATTGTTCTAACGTGTTTGGTATGTTATACCGGCCATTGTAAACTTGCGGCTACACATATTTTGTAAAAAGAAATTTATAGGACATAAATAAATAAATAAATATCGGACAACCCCACACAAATCGATCTAGTCCCAAATTAAGCTCAAGAAGGCTTGTGTTATGGGTACTAGACGACGATATACGTACTTATATAGATAAATAAATACTTAAATACATAGAACAACCATGACACAAGCACAAATATTCGAGTTCATCACACAAATATTTGCCCTGGCCGGGATTCGAACCCGGGACCGCCGGCTCAGTAGGCAGGTGTCTACAAACCGAGCCAAACGCGTCGTCAAAATAAATAATATAAATACATAAATAGATACACAAGCTATACTTATAACCTCTGTCTTCGTTGACATTAAAAGATTTCAATCAACAAACTTAAATACTAAATAACCTGTCTTATTATTTAGTTAACAGTAAGCCCCAAAACGATCCGCTATAGTAAGGAGAAACTTAAATTATCTAGCACTGACTGAAAGAGTACCGGTTTCCGTGTGGTCTTCATTTATATGCAACAGTATCGTTACTTATAATAAATTCAATGCGAAAACCTATTGAAATTGCTACGGATGCGCCTACACAGGAAATTGGCGAGTGCCGTGCCGAGAATGAGAAGTCTGAAGAGTAGGTATTCTTGTTTATCCCCATCTCGATGATCGGCGAAGCGACAGTGCTTGAGATGTTGGCTAGGAGGTTAGGTTTGGAAAGGTTCAGAATTTGCGGAACATCACTTTGTATTTTAACTACATCACGCGCCGTGACATGGTTCGTTCATCGGATAACAGTTTGTCCAATACAAATTGTCCATCGTATTAAATAGTTTAATCCTCGCTGTAAATCGGAAAACGACAGGAGGCTACTTTCCAAACGACTTCAAAAACAGTAGGTTTTCACGTCGAGGTACATGTATTTATTTGTCGTTATCTCTAAACTCCGTTATTCACCACATATACTCTTATACCATGAGTATTTTTGGCAGCTTAAACCCCCGGACAACCACTGCTTGCTTACCAAATTGACATGCAACGATGGGAATAAAGAATCGACGCAGCTCCTCAATGGTTGTAAACATACCTCCTAGGCTCCTACGTAGCACTCAGGCTGCATATGAGCTTATATAGCCCTTATACGACTTATTTTAGCTGTGTAAGTGCTGTATACGCTCTAATACAACACATATGCTACTTGCGCTACTCTTTGTTTTTATTAAGGACCTTTTTACTACTGTAAATCGGTCCTTACTTGTGCTAACTTACATATCGAAATTTTGACTTTTCATATATAAACTCATGCATTTACTCTCAGAATGTTGGTGACTAAGATGTATAGGTATTTGGAGTTTTTTTTGGCTTTGCTAAAAAGTGAATATTATCCTATTATAATTTACGGGGACGAAATAATAAGTCCACCTAGAACGGCTCACGAATAAGGTTTGCCACGCGGTCGAAGTCACAGGAAAACTAGATACATAATTATTTGGTAACTAGTGCAACAATTACAAATGGTAGTTAGTTGTAACCATTGTTGCGCATTAATAATTATAAGGTGGTGCGTTTGCGCATTGAACCATTGTAATATATAGGTAGAAAAAAGGGCTTAAGTGCCGATAAACCTGCTTACAAATTGGGCCTTCTAATCTAAAAAGTAGCATAATAGGTTTTATGTACGAGTAATATTGTGCTATAGATAAGGAAAATGGAAAAATTCAAAGATTGCACGTCCAAGTGTAAAAGGTAAGTATGCGAAAGTCATAATTTTGTGACCAAGTACTGAAATATGACACGCATCGTACGAAAATAAGGAAAAGGAACCTATTTGGGATGGGAGGAATTCATTTATATATATCTTTCTTCTTTGGCCACCCCTCTTCCCAGTTTATCTGGGGTCGGGTCTCCTTGTACGTATGCGCCAGAGTGCTCTGTTCTGGCTTGTCTCTATGCTCAGGTTCGCTTGTTGGATCTCTTTTTGCATATTCGCCCACCAGGTGGCAGGCGGTCGTCCTCTTCCTCTCGGTCGGTCGGGGATATTAAGGGCTTTCTTGACGGGGTGGTCATCTTCGCGTCTCATAATGTGGCCATTCCAACGCAGCCGGGTGCTTTTTGTGTTTTCGGCGATGGGTGCTACCTTGAACGATCCTCTGACATACTCGTTTCGCACTTTGTCCAATCGGGTCACTCCTCCTGCCCATCTAAGCATCTTCATCTCAGTGACGTGTAGCTGTTGTTCGTGTGCTTTCTTGATGGTCCAGCACTCTGCCCCGTATGTCAGTGCGGGTCTTATCACAGTTTTGTATAGTTTTCCCTTTACGCGTATGGGCATTTTGCGGTCACATAGAGCCCCGGACAGCGATCTCCATTTAAGCCAGGCTGTGTTAATGCGGTGGGTGTCTTCCTTCTCAATGTTTGCATCTGGTGAAAGCATCGAACCTAAGTACCTGAAGTGGTCTACCCGGGGCAGTGCACAGCTGTCGATATGGATATTACAGCCGATTTCAGCTGCCCCCCCATAGTTGCATTCCATATATTCGGTCTTACTGCGGCTTATGCGTAGTCCATGACACTCTTTTGTTTTACCCACTGATTGAAGGTCTCCTGGAGTTCCGTAGCGTTTTTTGATATAAGGGCTATATCATCTGCGTATAATATGCATTCTGGTGTTGGTTTCTGTATATCTCGTGTGATGTAGTCCATACAGAGATTGAATAGTAGTGGACTTAATGTTGAGCCTTGATGCACTCCTACTTCTACGCGAAATGGGTCACTAAGTCCTGCCGCACTTCTGACACGAGTTTCAGTGTTCTTGTACATATCTTGGATTAGTGCTACATAGTATTCGGGTATATTCTGGGCTCTCAACGACTGCCACACTAGACCTCTGGGCACTCTATCAAAGGCCTTCTCCAGGTCAATAAACAGAAGATAGAGATTTTCTTTGTTAGACCGGTGTTTTTCCATAACTACACTTATTGTCTGAATGGCGTCAATAGTTGATTTTCCAGGTGTGAAGCCGAATTGGTTGTTCGTTATACAGGTGTAAGCGTTTATGCGGTTGGCGATAATTCTTTCAAACGTCTTTAACGTGTGTGACGTGAGCTTTATCCCCCTGTAGTTGCCGCATTCAGCAGCGTCTCCTTTATGTTTATATATTGTGCTCGTGCTCTTGCGCCACGATTCTGGGATTTTGCCTTCTGTAAGGATACGGTTGAAGAGCTTAGTAAGCCATGGTAGTCCAGGTTCCCGCAGTTTCTTCCAGATGTCCGCTGGTATCTGGTCTGGACCAGGAGACTTATGGTATTTCATTTTGGATAAGGCCTTCTGTGTTTCTTCAGTTGATATGGAATTTATAGGTCCCACTGTTGATGGTATCTGAGGTAAGCTGTCGCTGGGGAATTCTTCATTCATTAATTGCTCATAGTACTCTTTCCATCTGCTGCTTATGGGTATAAGCAGGAGAGCTAATAGGGGTTATTAGCTGTTAGCAGCATACCTTGGTTGTTTCTTATGTACTTGTTAGTTTTTGTGTCTAGAGTAGATATATATCGTTGCCGAGCGATTTTATAGATTGTGTTTGAATTTTCTTCATTCTCCAGTTTATTATAGAAATCTTCTCTAGATGCTGCCATCGATTGGGCCACTGCAGATTTAGCTAGCTTTTTAAGTGTCTTATATTCTAGGCGGTCCTCTTCTAAGTTTGATGTTTGCCATGTCTTAAATGCCTCTCGCTTACTTTTTATTAGGTCTTTAACACTTTGGTTTCACCAGGATGTTTCCTTGTTCGAACGTAGTGGTCCTCGTGATACTCCCAAGGTTTCTCTAGCTTTGATTATACAGAGTTTTTCGAAGTCAGACCACATCTTATCAGCTGTTTTGTCGGTATTGATATCATCCTCTGTATAGGTATGGACCCATTCCAGGAGTTGTGTGCCCTTGGGGCCGTGTAGCTCCTTCCATTTTATTTTCTCTGTTCTGTCCATATGTTCTTATAGGTTTGGGCAGACTTTTAACAAATACCAGGAGTCTAATGCTGCGTTGTAAGTGCATTGCCTGGGATTACTTTGCAGTCTTTATATAACTTTAGGCTTGAGTTGTTAGCAAGTATAAAGTCTAATTGCGTAGTGTGGTTTGCGCATTTGTAAGTAATAAGGTGTTCTGGTTTCTTCTTGAAATAGGTGTTAATGATTTTCAGACTGTGCTTAGTTGCGAAATCCAGAATATCCTTGCCTATCCTTATCCTTGAATTCATTTATATATATATATTTTTTTATTACCTATTAATTACTGTGCTGTTTGAATACTCCACTATCAGTCACAAGACGTTTCTACGCCCATGCACTAGCAATTTTACCAACTAAGTGGATAGAATAATTTCACCCACTAGGTATAATGGAATATTGTTTATTATATTACGATACCTACCATTTAAGTTCATATCTCCAATTTGGAGAAATCGGTACATCTTGTCAGGAGACCGTCCAAGCGGCCTGACCATCATTTTATTCCGAAAAAGCGTATGTGCAGTAGCATTTCAAAGATACAAACCATTTTAGAGATAGGAAGCTCGGCATTGGTCCCGACAGGAGATTAAGCGGTTGCTAGCATCGATTATTACGTCGATTCGCAGTGCGATTGGGGGATTGTGATGAAATTACCAATATACAGTCTATACAATGCTATTTACATTTACATTGCGCTATAATAATCTTCATATAGTACGTTTTTTGTCTGTATACTTTATACTAAACAGATATATAATTAGAATGCCCCCTGACAAAAAACTGGAATGGGTTGAGCTGTTAAAATAGTCTTCGAGTAATCTATGTTACCTAGAAAGTCACCTAGACTAGAAGATAGGTTGATTGGGTCGTAGTAAGTTCAAAAACAAATCGTCCGGTGGTCAAAAGTTTTTTAGCTAGAAATAAATGTAAGTTTGCTTCCGGTCTTATGTAATGAATGGTGGAATGCGAGCATGTGCCGTGGTCAAAATTATAATAAAAAAGTACATAAATATATATCTTAATATTTTTTTTATAATGGCATAACATAGTGGCTCCACTTCGCCTGATGGTAAGCTAAAAAGGGGAGCCCAAGTTGCAATGGCAATCGACAAGAAACCAACGGTGCCATGTCAGATGACACTGCCAAGCAGGCCCGAAAGACGCTTCGTTTGAAGGTTTCCAAGGAGGAAACACACAGACAGTCCATTTTTGTCAGATGGAGATTTGAATTAAATTTTAGTTTTATCATTTACAATACTTTGATTACAAAAATAAATGTTGATCAATTAACCGCAATTCCTATATACTCACTTTGCTCGACCAGCGCACGCGCCGCTATTACCATTTTAATTGATTAAGTATTCTTCCTACACCGACGACCTTCGCGTTACATTTCATGTAAATGTATGTAAGTATAAGTGCCTTACGCTAATGTAGATCGATTTTATTTAGCACTGATTAATTTATGACCGTTCAAATGCGAAACATGTTCGGGCAAGGTCGGTTCGGGTCTAGTTTCCGAAACTACAAGGTAAGAGTGTACATAGTTCGTGGATTTAACATCTTTGTTTAGAAATCACTTTTGTGGCGCGGAGATAATCCTATTAGCGGGTTATACTCCCACACAAAGTTCGACTCACTGGTAGTGAGGGCTAACCGTCCCCGATACAGTACAAGTTATGTTTATGTATAATATTTATATGATGATATTGGTGAGTCAGCAGTGATGTAACTGCAATAAGGTATAGTACTTTATACATACATAGATTCAAGTCATAAACATCACCCATACTCGTAGGTATCCTTACTAGTTCCAGCCATGCTTCGTATTGACATACAAAAAACCCCAAAAAAATATACTGTTGCTGTCCATCAAAACAAAATTTTCACAAAAATTTACACCTTTTACATATATGCCGAAATTGATTTTGTGTTAAAACCCACGCTTATCAAAATGTTTATTGTATCCCGATCAAAAAAACCTCGTACCTGCTCCAATTTTTTTTACAATAACCCATTTAAATGCAAAATGTACAAACCCCCGATTCAAGTAGCTGGCCATCACGAAGCCCTCATTTAATGAATGGTTTAAAAATGCTACTAAACTTGGACATAACCACAAAATTTTTAGCTTTAAAATTAGCTGAGATCCTGTTTCTTCTCCTAATCAAAGCTGAACATTTTGGAAACAGCTGTAGTTATTTTTACCAAACATAGCTGGAGAACTATATCGACAGACAAGGCTTTCCATTTAATTCGATTACTGATAAAATACTTCAGTATTCAGTATTTTATCAATAATCTCGGAATATAAGATCAGAGCGGAATATAAGGCTTCACTTGATGAAATCCCACTCCTAAATTACGCTGTGCCGCACACGAGCGGCCTCCGTGACGCACGCCGTGTACGAGTGGGAGTGCATTTGCATAATTATATGTCAGGATTATTCGCTTTACATAACCGCTTTACGTATAAAATGTCTACTTCACTATCTAAGGGCAGTATCTAATAAGTATATCTAGTAAACAGGGCTAGCATATCTTGCCGCACCTTCTCTTGTCGCGCGACTCACCGTCACCTGTCTTGCTCGCACGGTATTGAAAGGAAAATGACGGGTAGTATTTGCCGCGGGTCAAGTCGCGTGTCACAGTTATGAATTTATGATAATGGTGCAGGTTAATGAGGCAGGAGTAAATAAGGCTTCTCCAAAATAACACGATGTTATTTTAAAAATGAGATTATAAATCTGAAAATTTATAACTCGTTATGAACCCTTATTTCTGCTTTAACCATGTCTTACACGTGTAAGACCAGGAAAAGATTCCTTTCAAACACTGTAGTCCAATCAAAAACTATTCGTTCTCCTAAGATTAATCACAAAATAAAGCATTTTCATAAGGCTTCACTTAATGAATTCACTCACTCAATTGATGAACACTTGATTATTCACTTTACATGACCGCTTGACGTATGTATAAAGTAGGTACGTACTTCAGTACCTCTAAGCCTTAGAGTCTAAGGGATGCAGCTAGTACACTGAAAAAAATACCCAGTGGAGCCTACTGAAATTACAGTAAGCGTAACCGTTATTACAGTTAGGTTTACTGAAATGTCAGTAGGCCTAACTGTTATTGCAGTAAGTCTTACTGTAATGTCAGTAGGCTCCACTGGATATTTTTTTCAGTGTACAGGTGAATAATATCAATATCACTTCTGTGGCGCGGAGACATTCCCCTTAGTGGGTTTGTACAAAATCCATCTCACTGGTAGTGAGAGCTAACCAGTCCTCAAACAGTTAAAGTTATTAAAAAGAAATGAATAATGTTTTGCTATTTTGTTTAAACTGATTTAAAAAAAAAACGGGATCACCCCCGTCATCTATCTACAAATAAAAATATTATTATATTCAATCGTTTCGAATTTATTTAGCTACATATTCCCTAGTTTTTATTTTCCTAGTGACCGGCTCTACTACTCGCAAGTCCCGTTGACCTAGTATTACTCACTTCCTCCACCCTCCACCGAAGTGCCTCCTCCCGCTAATATTCAAGCTCGGTTAACTTCGCTTGCTTGCAAAAGTTTTGCCGGTAGCATTAGACTGCAAAACCTAAGAATAGAACGAATCTAAATCCACCTGTACATAAAATCTCAATGTAGAAAACACCATCCTACCAATGTTGTCGAATTTAACACCCGCACCGTTTTCATCCCGTGTTTACGTCAATTCGTTCTATTTTCACGACACCGACAACCGGCGCCAGCTCTGACAAGCCTAACTTAAACCCTGATCACATTAGCCCAGTATGAATTCAAGGGTCTCTGTACGATGGACGCATCCAGGCCAGTTTCCTATATTGCACGATTTATGATGTTATAACACTGTTACAATTGCCAATGTTTTTCCAGTGGGCAACGCGTATGATCAACAGTGCAAATTAATTATGCGCGCTCGGAATTCGTGAAAATCTCGTGGCATAGTAATACCACATCCAAGCCCAACTTAAATACTGGATAAAATACTTAGGAAGGTACCGTAAGGTGAGGGCTATTTGGCAAATTGCAAATTAAAGATTTTAAGGTGTTAAGGCCCTAATATAATCCATCCATACTAATATTATAAATGCGAAAGTGTGTCTGTCTGTCTGTTACCTCTTCACGCTTAAACCGCTGAGCTGAGATAGTTTGAGACCCGGGAAAGGACAGTATAGGATACTTTTCATCCCGAATAAATTTAGTGTTCCCGTGGGATGAGCGGTTAACACCGCGGGGCACAGCTAGTTATGTATATATTCACTTCGCAATACACACGCAATACGCAGTTAAAACGAATGTCTTATCTGAAAACATGTACTTATGTTCTTAAAGCTTAATAAACAAAATAAAATAAAAGACAGGCATATAAAGCTTGTTTTGCTTATTACCAGATAACCCCTTGGGTTCCAAATCGTCTCACCTTAGGCTACTATTGTTATCTGCTTATCAGAAAGACTAGCAGTGATATCAGTTAATTTTAGACCACCCAATGACACTATCAATCGAATTGACTACAATGACGTTTTGATGTTTTTATCGATTGTTAAGTAGGTACTTGAGATATTTTGGAAAGGACAAATTTTAAGAGAATGAATCATCAAGTCCAAAACCTTGAACCGAGAAAACAGTAACTATCTAAGCCTTAGAAGATCCTTCAGTGTGAGTTCGACCTCAAATGTCACTAGGGGGTGACAACCATTGAGTACCGTGGATTCTATAGAACAATAAGCGAACCACAACGTCACCGTCATCGTCAGCTCAAAGACGCTGGATACTCGTATAAAGGGTGGGCCCTGTAACAGGAGCAATAAATTAAAACATAGATTCGTCCCTTGAAACTAAGACAACATTTGTAAAGCAACTTCTGAAAATAACGTGTATTAACTGACATTTTGTAGAATAAAGTTTAGACAAAGAAGCAATGTATTGCGAAATGTCCGATATTAGTAGTGACAGCTATGTCAATGCTCAGGGAATGTCAACGTTGGACGACATACATTGAAAATACTATTTACTTTGTTTGAAATAATAAAAATTTGAAAACTGTTTTTTTTTTAAAGTGGCTGAACAAATGTTGTTCAGTTTAACGAGTAAAATTAATGTTTTAATTTTTTGCTTATGTTGGAGGGCCCACGTTGTATATGCCTCTCAAAACCACCGATAATGCGGCTGTAATAAAGTCAATACAGATAGCACAGCGGAAGACGGACGTGCGTATAGATGTATGTAAGTAGCTTGAAACGTTAGGTCTCGACAAAACACATAACCGTTTACGTTTATAGAAGTTAACTCTTAGAAAGAATGGCCCGACATTGATTATGTAAACAGTAATGATAGGGTAATTAGATATTTATCAGTTATAAGATTCTAGATTTTCTTAATAGACTTCCTCCTCGTAATACTCTGGCGTAGGGTTCTGGCTACTTGCGGTAGTTATAATGCGCCAGGATTTCAGAACTATCATCTATACATCTACTTTACGTGTACTAATGTATTTAGTTATACCATAAATCTAATTGATTGTTTTAAGTATAGTTTACGAAAAAAATACTTACTGTTGAATTTCATTCGGCTTTCTTCTCAATAGCAGTCTCATCTTGGGAAATGCCGGTAGATTCGAGAGCCCGTGTGGCCTACTTATTCGATGAATTATTTTATTTGTTTTTTGTCATACACTCTACGTTTAACCCTCATTTTAAATCCAACTTCATCGAAATAAATCTTTTCAAGATCTTTAACCTATTGACCGCCAAGCGGTCTAGCAATTTACCGTGCCACAGTAAAAAAAAAAAGATGTGCCCCAAAATCAACAGGGATTGAAAAATACTTGTAGCGGTTAGAATTACAAAGTTTTTGATCATTGAAATTTGGACGGCTGTGGCCGACGTGGCGTCAGGGGCATGATTTTTTGTTGACGGCCACAGCCGACTGTGGCGGTCAAAAGGTTAATCAGATTGTGATTCAAGTTGTGATAATAATTAGTGTTCCGTCACTAGGCGCCCATACGTCTACAGTCCCTACTTATCCACGTCATGTACACTGTTCTCTCGAACTTTGTCTATAAATATCCCCTTGTCGAAAACAAACCCGATATAATCATTATGTGAACAGACTAACCTATATAATTGACCTATATTCTTGGGTTTTATTTATTAGTAGCAGGAAATATCTTTTGATCCAGTTTCCGCTAGCGAAGTTATGTCACTTTCTCTGAGTAAATGTTTTCTGTTGGATTTGTTTAAATGTAGAACATAAGAGTGGACTGTTTGATGTATAAAAGAGATATATCATCCGTGAACATCGTTACACTGTCGCACTTTTTCCAAGTCGCATTATATTCAAATTATATTATTGTAATATTTGAACAGTGTAATATCTTACGTTTACATCCTACGAATATTCAAAATAAAGTCTATGTCTTATCATAAACAGTTATGCAATTCTTCGAACCTATTCTTAAGATAATAATATTTTCTCATAACGGGGTATGGCTTCACTACGTAGTATAAAACAAAGTCACTTCCTGATGTCTGTCTGTCTCTATGTATGCTTAGATCTTTAAAACTACGCAACAGATTCTGATGCGTTTTTTAATATATAGAGTGATTGAAGAGGAAGGTTTATATGTATAATACATGCATAAAATAGTAGACCCGTGCGAAGCCGGAGCGGGTCGCTAGTTAGCTATAAAGAAAGCTAATATAAAAATTCAATTTTCTTTCCATGTAGTATTTTATCGATGCAGACCAACTTGACTTCAGCTACTTATGCTTTGTGGCAAGTTTAGGATTGCCTCAACTAGGTGGATAGACCAGGGTGAACAGGGCATGAATCGTCATTTCTAGTGACATCTCTCCGATCTATGTCTTCTTTAAATGACAACTTGATAACACATGCATATATAGACCAAATGACTGTAATATGGCCAATACACTGCTTAAATGGACTAATGTCAGCCCTGCTAGAAGAACACCCAAAATATTCCGAAGATTTATTTGTCAAAATTCATCAATATTCCGATTTTCAGAAATCCGAAAGAGATGTTTTGCTAATGAAACTTTGTTGCTATAGATATAATATTATTTTTTTGCAAAATGTAATTAGGTTAGGTTAGGTTAGGTTTAATTATGCTTTCAGACAAATACTCTCCTGCTAGTGCCTCCTGTTAATTGATAATTGATATGTAGTGTCAACTTTTGTTCAATGTTTAATTGATGGTTCCGTATTCTCTAACTTCTTTCTTCTGTTATTCCGAACTTCATACGATCAAACCATGTTCACCTCTCTAGTAACCCTCATCTTGATGTGTAGTACCTACTACCTGTCGGAGGAATTAATGTTTTAATATCATCTCCAAGAAGAAGATTCCAATTTAGAGACTGAATATTGAGAACTGTATAATTGGAAATCTAAATTCCAATTGAGATTCAATTGCTTTTCAAATTTATGATAATTAAAACGTCGACGGTTTTAGAAGCAGGTGACCAGTAATAAAGAGAGAGTAAATGTGATTAAAACTACAACATTCCTATTATGTAAGGAAAATTGTGTAAAAATCTAAATAATTGTTTCCCAATGCATCAGATAATAATAATGGAGGATATCAGTCTTATTTTTTAGATCTAAATATCTCACGTTATGAGTAGGTACCTACGATAGATCGTATGTCAAGTCAAGCCAGTGGTGTTAATGTTAACAGTGTACAGAACGTAACTTGCCCTGAAGATGCCTCTCACTCCTTCCACCAGCGCATAGACGGCTTCTTAATGATTTTGATGAGTGTCAGGAGTCATACACAGATAAACTCTATGAATCCAAAGTAGCTTTGTATATAACAAAAGTATTTGTTGCCACCCATGCCACCGCCACGGATGTAAGAATTCGATATTTACTTAGCACTATTCTATTTGTAAAATGACAAAGCCCTAGTCAGGAATCGAATCCAGGTCAATGCGGCACGCCGCCCTCAACCCGGTAAATGGGTCACTTGAAATAGTGCGTTGCTATGCAGTGGTGATAATGGGTAATAGATGCGACCGGTCAGAACTGACGACAATCAGTAGAACACACTCAGCAGTACAGGCCATACATCAAAATAGTGAGAATATGGATGATGATATTGTGTTAACAATGCACAATGCCAATCAATCAATCCAATCATGTCAATACTTTTGTCAGGATATATTGTCACCTAGTGACCTGCCCAGCTTCACACGGGTGCAATGCTGATAAATTATGCATGTATTATACATATAAACCTTCCACTTGAATCATTATATCTATTAAAAAACCACATTAATATATATCCGTTGCGTAGTTTTAAAGATCTACGCACATATATATAGGGACAAACAGAAGTGTAAGTTTAATAATATGGGACTACTACGTAGCGCGGAAACCTGTGGTGACTGAGACGCGAAGACAAATATAGGCTTATGTTAGGTATTGATCTGTAAATTTCGCCATTTATGTACGTACCTAATACCAGTATCATACTCGTATAATATTTAAAGGCGTTTAGGTAATCTTTACATAATAAACCAGCCATTTCAGAGTCTACAATAGGCGAAGTTCATAACGTCTTGCTTATATTCGCTTTTATCGAAACCGATGGGGAGAATTATCATACTCGCAAGAGGAGTTCCTAATATCCTTCTGGAGTCCCTAATATCCTATTCAGTAACCAACACATACAAAACCAATTTACCAATGTAAATTGCAGTAATAATTTGGAAAATAACTGAGTTTTCTAAGGATTTTCCCCAAAGTTCCCTTTAAGGAAATGGCTTAATGTGATCAAACGCCTGGGCTTTCAATTAGTGGGAAACGGTTCTGGAGAAACGGGAAATTCGCCCATCCGCCGCCAATGACTACCTTCCTTTCAATCTACAGTAATTTGCGCAAAAACTGCCTTTTGAATAAAGCTTCAGTCTTTTGAATAAAACCTGACGATCTTTCGGAGAGACAGCTGTAAGACAACTGACAAGGCACTTATGCTGCTGTTTTATGTCACGTATATCACAATTATGGCAGCTCGGCTATAGACGTAACGTCCATAGCCGTGATATACCACAGCACCTGTCATCCCTATACAAGTCGGTAGTAAAGTTTAGGTTACCATGCAGCTTTTGCTGTGGCTCTAGAAAACTTTGTGATGTACCAAAAACGGCACTTAAGCATTTGCCTTCATATAAAATAATAATATAATATGAGAACTGTTCGGCTGTAGACGGAGCTGAGTGGCAATTTTGCCAAAATAAACGTCACCGTCCAGTCCGTCCACAGACGTGTTGCCGCATAACGAAGGTTTTAATTTACGTTCCTCGACGTATTTTCCATCAAAATCTTAAGTAATTTTGCTCAACGCGTTTTCTTGGCGATACGTGGATTAGGCTGGACACTGTCCCGACGATCAGTCTTCAATCTTACCCTAACCATCAGGGATCCACTATTGTGTGAACAACTTTAATGGAGATCTATTAGAGGAGGTTAAGTATCATATCTGTAGCCCGGTTCACACCTGGCCGTTTTTTTGTAGCAAAACATTTCTAGAGGGCTGTATCCGCGCTTTCATCACGAATATACTGCATGTACATGCATATTCTACAATGATATTGTCTTAACGCGATCACAAAGAACATTGTATTTGCCAAGTATCGTTTGCTCCGTCAGTTTGCCTACAATCGGTGTGTTTGTCTGTTTGTTCGCGAGCGGAAGGCGCCATCACGCGCTCCTCGACTGTATCGACATTATCATTGACAATGACAATATATTCAATCAAAAAAAAATTTTTAACAAAAAAAAGAACCGACTTCAGTAAAACTAAAAAGCCGAAAATAACCCGTTCAAGTACAGATTACATTTGACTCACCCTTTGAAATCGATCCCAAACCACTCAGTTATTATATTTATATATTAAAGTTTACGTGAGGTTTGGCACCGACTTCAAAGGGTGAGTCAAATGTAATCTGTACTTGAACGGGTTATTTTCGGCTTTTTAGTTTTACTGAAGTCGGTTCTTTTTTTTGTTAAAAATTTTTTTTTTCGCTTTTTAGTGATTCATATAAAATACTTATGGCGGGGTGATCAGGGAGGTCTTGAAGGCTTGCATCTCGTTTGAAATATCTCCTAACTCCTAACTGTTAAGGAGTTGTACCTTCCATCATCAGTTCAGCATGAGAAGATGATGACTACCATATGCAAATACTTAAATAGTTTTAGAAAAAACATTAAAAATATTATGAGTGCCTATAAAATTTCAGGAATTCCTTCGATTCCTCATGGATCTCGTCATCCGATCTTCACCAAAATTTTATGGGACCAACCTTGAGATGTCTATTCATGAACCTAAAAAGAATTTTCCAAATCGACTCATAAATGACGGAGTTATGAGGTAACAAACATTAAAAAAAAAAAAAAAAAAAAAAAAAAAAAAAAAACATACAACCGAACTGAGAACCCCCTCCTTTTTTTGAAGTCGGTTAAAAATGGCGGTAATTTATGTACCATACTAGTTACCCGCCCCGGCTTCGCAAGGGTGCAATGCTATTTTTTGCATGTATTATACATATAAACCTTCCTCTTAAATCACTCTATCTATTGAACAAACCCCATCACAAACCGTTGCCCAGTTTTTAAGATCTAAGCATGGACAGACACAAGGAAGTGACTTTGTTGTATACTATGTAGTGATAGATTGAACACCAAATCGTAAAGTTTGCTCGTATGAGGAAGTCCGAACGACTTCTTTACATTACAGTCCGTGAGCTCTTAAAATGTTCGGATGAAATCACAGAAGTTCAAATCTTAGCCGCTTAAGAGTGAGCAAGACTGGTATAGAGCCGACCTTCAGCACACGAGTTGGACGGTGTAATGTAATTACACAAACACTAAAAGATTCTAGGTGTGCCGTCTGCCACCTTCCTTTTCAGTAGTAAGAGACGACTATACGTAAAAAGGGTTTATACTTTACAGTCCCTATAAACACGATCGTGAACTTCTTTCATTGCGAAGGCCGCGTTCAATATTTACTTGCTAATCCAATTGAGCATGATATTATAGAAATTGAATAAACTCACCACTCATCCGATATCCAAACCATATCGAAATCCTATGAAAAACCGGTAAGAAGCAAGACGCAAAGTACGGTTCATAAATATGGGCAAATGCGACATCAATAGATTATGATTAACATAATCTCCCTACCGACGCACTTGGCAGTGGGCTAGGATTCCCTAGCACCCACGCCACGTACGAGTATTATTGAAAATTGGTTTGAGTTACGATTTGTTTTCGGAACCAAATTGGTAACTGAAACTGACGCGGCAGAAATAGACTTTGGTGGTGGCCTGTTCTCACCTATTTCGAGAAACCAAGGCCATAGTAAACAATTTTGTCCAGATGATCAGATGTTTCAATGGCACGTTGTATAATATATACGTTCAGGATTTTTGCTCTTTACTGACAGCGAACACGAGTACTAACACGTGCACGATTTTGCTTAATGAAGAATATCACCCAATGATTTTTGTCTTATATTATGCTACCTTAATCAAATTCTATATTGTTTTAGACTGACTGGATCCCACCTAATGTACGACGTCGCTGCAGACCACGCCGAAGATGGCGGGACGACCTAGACACATTCCGAAAGGATTGGTCCGTTGCTGCCTTGATCAGAGACGACTGGAAGAAAGGGAGGGAGGCCTTTGCCCTGCAGTGGGACAGTACAGGCTAAAAATAAAATAAATAAAAATTTAGATATAAGTAATCGAACACGAAGTGAGAGTTTATCGTATCTAGCGAAACTTTATGTTAACCGGGTCGCCAATTTGTTAAGTATAATAGATGATCAAACGAACTTCTCAAGCGAAGTTCGATCATTATTATATGAGTCGTTTCATTCGAAGATATAATTTTTATAACTTGATGTTATTTTTATAATATGTGTGAAAGAACAGTCAACACCAAGAGTAGCCTTAAATTTTAGTACCTATGCAATTTGACGTACACCGGTGGTTGGGTTGTAATACGCCAAATGCTATTTTATACTTTAAATGCCTTTTAAAGAGACACTTTAGTTTAAAGAAAAGTTTACGTTTTCTTCTGTCATTCACAAAATGTGTATTTGACGTAGCCTTTTACATAGGTATATGTTATAGTGAGATTTAAGTTAAATGTAAATGCTTATATAAGAATTTTACGGGAGTAAGGCGTTAACACAAATCACATCTGAATACGCCAACTAAACTGAAAAAATCTGATCCAAAGGTAATTTAACGAGCAACGCCAAACATCGGATCGAACCAGATCGCGATGCCCAAAGTCAACAAAGCGTGTTTGGCGTCGATGTGCAAACAAAATGAACTAACACAGACACTATAGGTACTGCAGTAAAATGTCGTATCTGACTATGAGATCCATGCAAAGATACAGCATTTTAGCTAAATAGAGTAGAGGACAGTTGACGCGATTGATGCGGTGATTTTCCATGCGAACATAATGACATGCTTTAAGTGTCTAGGCGATTGATAAGCAATAGCGAAAGGTAAAGAGCAGCTATACCTACAATAAATACTAGTTTTGATGATGTCCGCTTCAAAGTCTATAAGACAAGTGGTCGGAAACAAAACAATAGCAACTGCTACTACTAAGGAAAAAAATAGTTAACGCATTTTCATCAGCAAACTTAAAACCTTTTTGCATTAATCAAGCATATTACTCAGTCAAGGAATTCCTTGATGAGTGAATGTGTCGAGAAACCCTTTTCGGTGTTTATATATTATGTAGGTCTCCTTCAAGCGCATGTTGCGCAGGCATCTCTTGGACAGTCTCTCTTCCTAACTCTCTTCGAAATATTTTACTTTTGGTACATAACATATGTATGTAAGTATATCATATAAAGTATTCGTTTAAGTTTATGGTAATTATTTAATTATATATACATTCTTATATACATCTTTAGGTAATTGATTTGTGTTGCATTACTGTTTGTCTGTAACCTTTGATCCTGCACCGACAACATATTTCTGCTTAACCCAGTGGTTGACTGGTAGAGAATGCCTAAAAGCATTAAGTCCGCCATTTGTACTTTTACTTATGTATTTTGTGCAATAAAGTTTAAATAAATATGTACCTGACATGATAAATTTAATTTGATAACTGCTGCGTTGGCTTCTCTGTGTACCGTGTTAATCTATTTTATTTTCTTTCGACACTTTAGTATTACTATTTTTAAAGACTGAAAATGAACCTAATAATTGAATGCTTGACAATGTAAATTTATAACAAATAAATTATTCTATAACCCGTACCTTTTTGATTCTTATTAATTGTCATTGTGACTGTACACAATCGGACAATAGGCTGTATCTGCATTCCAAGTTAATATGTTGAGTTTCTTTCGGCATTTCTTCTCAACAGTGGTCTCCTCTTGTGAAATGCCGGTAGACTCAGACATGTAAAGAGCCCTTGTGGCCTACTTGCAGAATAAAGTTCATTATTTCATTATGTTTTTTGAAGTAGTCTAATATTACTAGTATTTTTGTAACAAGGACTAGGCTATTTACGAATACTATTTACAATTTCACATAACTATTGAATTTGTAAAAATATACAATTTTCATGTCGCATAAAATACACATTCCATATTTTTCTACCAAAATTATTTACTCACACAACCGATAGGATAGCTACAAAAACACACACTACAACTGTTCACTTAATGCACTGCATGCATTAAAACAATACAAAACTAATAAATAGTCTCCATTGCGAAAACAATAAACGAAGAATTGAAGTCAAATATTATTCATATGCACTCAAGAATTACTCAAGCAAAATGTTGACTATTATGTTAAACATTCGAAACTATGCCACATATTCGTTTAGCCTATTCCACAATGTCACAAAGTAAAGCCTCACCTTTGAAGTCTAGACCTTATCTTTGTTGCATCCATTGTTATGTTTAATGTATTATGTAGGTAAGTAGGTAACTATAAGAATATACAGTATTGTACTGGTATCATAGACTACTTAGGTACTTACTCTAATTTAGCTATCGAGTTACCTACGTCAACCTTTGTTTGTAATAAATCAACAGAGTGGAGTGAATAAAACGTGCGTAATGTTTTATTTTTATCATAACAACCACAACAAAGAATATGAATAGGCATATGGCATATGGAAGCAATACTTGCAATGAGAAATAACAATTGAAATAGGTAAGACGCAAATAGTAGCACGACTACATAATCTACACAAATAAAATAAAGATCGGTTAGTAGTTTTACGTAATTAATGCTTCGGCAATCAAGTTCATAAGATAAGTTCGTTAATGAGAGTTTATAATAAAGAGGGTTTAGCCAAGAATGAGGAATAAATGAAATATTTCAAAAGCTTGTATATTTGTTTATAAGTAGGAGTAACACTAATTCCTAGAAAAACGTTACAGATTTTACACACGAAGTGGTATTTTGATAGTTTGGCAGCACCCCATCACTTCAGTTAGGATCCCGAAAATATTTTTTATTTATTATTCAAATTACGGAAAACTTTTTCAAGGAAGTAGGGGTTATAAACATCAAGCTTTTTGAAAAATTAATTTCACATTGTATGTATCACACTAATATAAGAGGCGAAAATGTGTCAGTGTTTGTATATTTGTTACTTTTTCACGCTCAAACGGCTGGACCAATTTTGATAAGATTCGGTATGGAGGTAGCTGATAAACAACGTAAGCTAGTAAGAACATAAATCACTCCGATCAATGCATAGATAAACCTTCTATCTCGAGGACATGCCCTATTAAAGGTCCCTATAGGTAACGTTTTTATTTATTTACTTATTATGTGACAAGGGCTAACAAAGTTCCATCCCATTTTATGTCTTGTTATACAAAAGAGCACATCTAAGTGTCACCTACCGGTTTGTTGTGTCCTTTTTCGCAAGGAGTAAAGAATAAACGAGGCAATACATGAAGTTCGTCAACCCTTTGGGACGAATAAGTTTAGGGCGATTTACCCCAATAAAGAATTTCGACCGTATCACTCTCAAAAGCAGTTTTCGACAAATTGGACCTACGTCAACGGTTTAACTTATAAAATATGTCCCGTGATTCTTTGAATATATAGAGTTTATGAAATCGTTCAAGAGTTCGGGCTGTAAGTTCGCAATAAAATCATATCATATAAATAGCTTTAAAATATATAACCTGGTTCTAGAACATTTTATATATCAATTGATACCCTAATTACACTTTGGAGCCACGCAGATGCTATTTGAAGGCTGTAAAACTTGACTTATAAGTAACTAACCTGGTGATATTGTCCTGGCGACGAGCAATGTTCTGCAGACCGACTGCATCTCGCAGCTTCATGACGATGGCTGTTCTGACGGCATCGGTGCATCTCCATTCCTCGATCCTTTCACAGAGAACCTGTGGGAAAAATACCAGTTATTTATTAGTATTATATAATAACCTAAATTAAAAATTTATCATGAGACCCCTAATTCAATTAATAAGATAGAAAATGCTACTAAAACTGAACATAACTACAAAGTTTGAAATTCCTAGCTTTAAAATTGGCTAACATCTTGTCACTTGTTCCAATTGAAAACTGAATATCTTGGAAACTATCATCTCGACGGACAAGTCTTTTGAAAAAAAAAACCCGCTATCAAATTGGAGCATTTGTTTAGGAGTTATAATGCCACAGACAGACACGCAGATACACAGATAAACATGTAGAACTTATAACACCCCTCTGTTTTCGTCGGGGGTTAAAAAATCAACGATGATGATGCATAAACGTCTCCAAAAAGAAGCTTAAGGGTGAAGCGAGACGAGCGTAATTTGAGCCGCGTAATTTCGGTCGCGCCATACTTAGTGTGACGTGATCACGTGACATGATGTATGGTGCTTATGCTCTTACCTCTACATCATCAGAATAAACCGGAGTATTTCTAAACACGTCCTTCTTAACAACAGCCACATACGGGCCCTGCACTCCCCCGACGAACTTCTCGCAATTGAAGAACACCGCATCTTTCTTCACCATCTCTTCTTCAACTCCCGGGAAGGTAGGGTTCATGTCTACCGCCGAAGTGGGTGCTACTAGGGTATAATCCCAGAAAGCCCAGGCTCCATACTGATGGAGTAGCAGCGTCGTGGCTACATCATCAGCTAACACTCCAGTAAGTTTGGAAGCCGCAGGGAAGAAGCCGATCATACGTTTTCCGGATCCCGAGTATCGGTTTAACTTCTGATCTAGATTGTTCAGGTCAATGAAGCCTTCTTTTGTTTCCGGGATTTTGATGATCTGAAAAGAAAGTTGACGGTTAGATGTTACAGATACCTTCGTATGATTAGGTGTTAAAATAATGTTCTATGGTCATGCTTAGGTAGCATTGAAGTAGGACCTGTTAAGTGTTAACCTCTTTGTATTTAGGTCCACGTCCGTGGTAATAGAAAAGCACAAACGGGAACAGGAGGTAAAATCTAATAGAGTAGGATAGGACACAGTCGGAATACTAAGTCCCTTTATAGCCCTAATCGATTTTATAATAAAATTGTTTATAATTAAAGTTGATCAACCGCCAAGTCAGTGTGACTTTTTGTTCCAAAGAATTCTATTGTGATGTACAATACAATACAACAACACTTTATTGCACACCAACAAGAAAAATATGACATGAGAAATCATAAATTAAATAATGGTAGACAATAGGTGGTCTTATCCCTAAAGAGCGATCTCTTCCAGACAACCTATGGGTAGCGGAGAAAACAAAATTAAACAGAAAATAGTAGGTGGATGTATTGGTGTGAATCAACTTTTTTCTTGTTCTTATTGTTCCTGTGTTTAAACTTCTTAGAAATGTTACTGGTATTGTCAGGAAATACCTCACATCACAATGGATTACATCAGAATCGGCTTATAATTATAACTGATGCAATTACAAAGTTTATGATAAATATAACCGCCGAAATAGTAATTTTAATGAGCTGCCTAGGAAACATCACCATGGAAACGAGCAACAGGAAAAGTTGATTGACCCATCGCATAAACAACTTCAACTCACTAAGTTGTGTTGTACTAGCCCGGCAGATAACTTACGCAGGTGAAGAAAAGAAAAAATACCGGCCAAGTGAGAGTCTGAGTCGCGCACCGAGGGTTCCGTATAAATACTTATCCCATGTTAACTAGCCGGGTTAACTTAAGTTCGCACCTGGCATGCATGGGGCCGGATACAAATGAGGTGCAAAGTTAACGCAACCGATCACGTTTGTTGTATGGGAGCCCGCTTAAATATTTATTTTATTCTGTTTTTCAGTATTTGTTGTTATAGCGGCAATTGAAATACATCGTCATCTGTGAAAATTTCAACTGGTGACAGACGGACGGACAACGGAGTCTTAGTAGGGTCCCGTTTTTTACCCTTTGGATACGGAACCCTAAAAAGTGAATGGTTTTGTCGTGCTCCAGCCCCGTTATTCTATAAATAAGAGCAGACAATTTGTACTATCCAAGCCCTATCACGCACAAGCCACTTATCTGATTAGTTCCTGCTTTGATTTCCTTTACGCCCAAGGGCTATCCCTTTGTCTCGGTGTGTTTTATGAAGCAGAAAATACGTTATTCAAGGCGTTCAGAGAATTTATAAAAGCAAAATGTAGGTATTACGTTTATAAAATGAACTTTTCCGGTACGTTGTTGAGTTTAATAGACGAAGATTTTGACAGATGACGGTTTTCTACTATGATGGATGTTAAAACAGTAAAGCCCGGTGTTTCATCATGATTGCAAGTGAATTATGTTACAGTTCCTCGAAACACACAATTTTATGAAGATTTCCGTGGTTTTGATTATCGTAGTATACAGGGTGGACCATTTAGATCTGTAAGTACAGTATGGACAAGTCTGAAACGACTTACAAAGATATAGTAGTCCGGATTAATTTTGTGAATGTATTCATCACACAATGTGCGGATATTTTAATTGCATGACTGTACAAGTGGTCGTATTTATGAAAACAAGAATCAACCCACATACATAAAACTCTTCAATATTGAAAGCTCTATAACTACCTAAATAAAGTACAAACATTTACTGCAAGTTGGTTCCCGTTTGTACATCAAATTATAAACTACAAAACCCCACTATGTGCTTAAATACATATCTCACTAGAATAAAGCCTGTTAATCAAATTAACCACACCGATTCATGCTTTGTGGACTATTAGACTGCCCCCGCGCATAATGTTCACAATGAATTTGTCGTATACATACAAATGCGTTTTAAAGCAATTAGTCTGGACTCTTTGCGAAACTATGCTAATGAGAATTACACTATTGTTTGTATATACGAAACGTAAATACTGCTTTTAGGATAATGTATGCTGTTTACGTTATATTTTGTAACAAAAGTCATAATTAGCCATTATGTACTGTTAAAAACAAACAACATGAACAACTTTTCCAACGCTATAATGACACATTAAGATAGACCGTTTTCCCATCTAAACTTGTTTACATATGGCTTGTAAAAATATTATTACCGATTTTCAGTGTTATGGTTAGCCGAAACGTCGTCTCGGTATGCTTTACATTAAATAATGGTCAATAAACTTTTCAACACCAGAATTGGCTTCCATTAACATTTAAAGATCACAACAGATCGAGTTTCGACGAACACATCATAGAAATCATCATCATTTGTAGTTTTTATTCCAATTGGCATAGGATTGATAATTGAGAAGTGACAGTCGTAGTTAAAAACAATTCAATGTCACTAAATAGATTAGATGTAGTGGGTGTCAGATGGATATTTAGCATTGTTGACAAAGCGCCGACACGTGACGATGAGACATTCTGTAATGACAGCCAGCTAGCTAGTTTTCTGGGAAATTAGGACAATCTAAGGGTACTTTCTCACCGCGAGAATGAAGTTGAAGTTATCATTTGTTGCATTACAGCCGTTCAGGCGAATGATCGCGGTGAGGCACCATCATTTTAAGAGATTATGTCAATTCTTTGACAATGGATTATGTTTTACCGCCGCTGGTCAGGGAATGTGTAAAGAAATAACAATTGTTTACACATATGGGTTGTGATTCGACGCGAGGATACTCCGAGGTCCTTTTGCCCTTGGAGTAACTTTGAGATTTCTTATAAGGCCCATTGTGAGCGGCGTCTAAGAGCCGTGTATGACATCACTAGCATCACGATATGACCGATAGTTGTGGAGAACTTTGACAGGTGCACTTTTTTCGGCTGATAAAATTAAATAACTTTTTTTGACAGAAAACGTCCCAATTTACAGCATTTAGACAAAACTACGTCACGATTTAAGTCGGTCAGCTCTGTCATCTAATAAAAATAAATGACCGTAAAAAAACTGAATATTTATTCTAAAATTATACAAATAAATGTTAATTTATTGACGTCAATGGATTGGAGATATTTAAAAACTATTTTTTTAACTTGAATTTTAGTATTTTTAGACTTTTCCACCCATTTGCATTAATAAATTCAAATTTATTCTATTTTAATGCCTTTGCACAGTTACCATATTAGGTTTTCACTTAGAACGGGTTTAGTATTCTAGGCCCGTAATAAATACTTGAAAAATTCTAATTATGATTACTTAATATCCAAAAAATAATTATTTAACCTCTTCAATCTATATTGAAATGTTAATCGTTAAATCTTTACAACTGACGCGGCCAAATGGCTAAGAACCTTGTACATAAAGTGACATTCTGTTGTATATATTTCGATTCTATACGATTTAATAGGTAATGGACAAACAAAATGTACTAGCTACCAAAACTAAAATACTTATAGAATATTAGGTTTTCGATCGTTCTTCGACCTATTTGGCCCGTGCACTCGTTCCAAATAACCGTCATTTTACGACAAATCTAATTGCATACAAATACAAAACACTAGTCGGCGTCTGTTATAAAAAGAACTCATTTATTTCACATGACATGACGTTTTTATGGAGCAGGATAACCGTAAAGATTGAATTAGGCGAGATTTTTCTTTAGGCAAGACTGCTTTGTTACATATTCAAACTGAGCGATAAAATTACGTGGTGATTATTGTCACAACAACAAAAAACGTTGCGTAAAACCTATGGGCAGCTCTAGCAGCGTGCAATCTAATACAAGTATATTATCAAAAATCATAATCCAAATGTTTATTCTATAAGTAGGTTACAAAGGGCACCATTACAAGACTTAATCTGAATCTCCGGTAATAGATTCATTTCACAAGAGGACACCGCTGCGCCGAAACTCAACAGTAAGAACTTTTTTTTGTAAATTACACTTAAATTAAAACTATTACAATTATATTGTAACTAGGTAATTGATACAAATAGAGGAGATCAATAATATTAAATACCTACCTATTAAATCCTGTTACCAAGCCGCTAGATAACATTTACACTTCACCCTGATCGGTAGTAGGTACTCGACCTTTGCGTTTCAAGATCAAGTGATACTAGCCATTCTATTCTCGTCAGATCTTTTTCCATTAAATTTTGTCATCAGATCAAGTTCGGTTAGGAGTCAACTGTTTTTCTTAACCCAACAGTGTTCACCAAACCGTATTGAGCCTGCACCCGCCTACTCAGCCGATGGTCCCGGGTTGGAATCCCGGCAAGGCATAACTAAGTGATACATATCTCAGGAGCAGAAGATATGAATCAACATTTTCCTTTGATCGGCACGTTCTTCACTACTTTTAAGGGCCTTATCACACTTGCGATTTGCGAGCGAATTTTGTATGAAGGCGATCATGCAAATTTTGTATAAAGGCGATCATGCAGCGAGTTCGCCGCGACGTTTATTTGTATAGAATACTCGCTGGCAAATCGCAAGTGTGACAAGGTCCTTACTGACATATTGGATAGTTGATTTAACATGCGCCCCACGTTTATGGCCGGCAAATTCCTGTCGTTATCGGTGTATGGATGACGTCGGTCGCACGATCACGCATTTTCCATGCAATGGTGAGGTTAGTTATGCATCAGTGCAATTAATACCAGTATTATTAGTATATTGTAGATGAGCGCGATCTCGCCAACAAACTGTCTTAGCAGTTTGGCGAGTTAATTACTGTTGCATGCAGTTATGTACACCTTTTTATGGAAAAAAAAAAATTGCCGAGCGAGCGAAACGTCCCTCTTTCAGCTTGGCCCAAAATTATTGCTTATGATCCAGACTGGATGTTAGGATGTCCAGATGCTCTGCTGCTGTTCTCGTTTAGGTCGCATTTCTGAATCGATTCTCATGACATTATGTGAGTAGGTTCGTTCATTATACGGATTTTGTTTTGTCGATTCAGTTTTTCGACATTTTCAAAATGGCGTTGAGAGTTTAAAATAAAATAAATTTCAGCCAACAAACTCACTAGGTCTACAGCTCACAGAGCCACTAGTACCTATACTTGTTTATCGTTTAGCGGCTAGCAGCTGGAAATCCGGATATCCGAACATCCGGGCATACGAAAGAGATTTAGTCCAAGCTGAAACGGACCTGCTTCACTCGTTACTAGGCATCGGATAATCGGATGCTTTTATACCTAAACTTTGGCGGCGGCTTTGTTATTCAGTTGTAGGTACCTATAGGCGGCGTTTTTTGAGGTATGAGTGAGATAGCAATAGGATTTTGTCAACTTTAGGTAAATATCCACCTGAATGTCCGATCCCTGCTCGTTACGTTCGCTCGGTCAAATATTCGCAAAAGTAAACGTTCTTAAACATACATATGTATATATAAAAAATAATATTTGTATCTAATCTCTGTTAAAGCAAATTTTCAGACATTAACTGCCTCGGAACGTCTTGGCTGTCCACATATCAAACATTAAGGTCCGACATTTATGCCCGAATTAATGTCATAGTTTATTCGGGTCGGGACGACATACTACCAATTAAAATATGTCGTAAATACGATTACATCTTTTTTATTATCCTAATAAGTCAAATCAATGCGTAAGTGACTGTAAAAATCAAAGACTTAATCCATCTAGTGCTGACGCAAAAGCCGATAAAAATTAGGCTATCCGAACGATGGCAGTTTTCAATTTTGACTGCCTTACATTACAAATGACTGCCCCAGAAAAGTTTGCAACTTTGACCTATTTTAAACAATGTGGGTTCTATTTCATATTATACTGTCACGCTACAGTAAAAAGCTGTATCTTACTATAAGATCTATATAAAAATATGACCTTTTAACGTAGCACGGCACCATATTCTCAAGGCAACGCGTCATATGCAGCACGTGATATTCTCAAAAAAACTGCACATATTTTCAACATTTTGGCAGGAACTAAACTGCCGAAACCATTTCTAAAATTGAGTTTTGGCAGGGTTCTGCTAAAAATATAAAGTAAGAATGACTTGACTTGGGGTAACATAAAGTTCAAGCTTACGTTTCCCTTTTACATGTAGGTATATGGTTTGTAGGCTATGGCATCTAGCCGATTGCATGTATGCTTTGGCATGTTGGCTATGGCAAGCAGACTATGGCATGTAGACTATGGCATGTAGGCTATGGCAGGTAGGCCATGGCATGTAAGGCTATTGCATGTAGGACCTGGCATGTAGGCTATTGCATGTAGGCCAACGCATGTGGGCTATGGCATGTCAGTATATGGTTGGCTTAATTTATTTCGGAATAAAAATCATTTAAGTATTTAAGATTTAAGCAGTTGCATATTATGTTATGAAGTTGATTAAAACCTTGTAAAAAAGCAACGACACCCTACAGCTACACACACACTTACTTATGTAATTTTCCTAATTGTAAAGATACTATATATCGCCTACTAATGTATCGTAACCATACGTTTAACCTAATATGTCTAAATCAGCAAAGTCTTTGGGCCTGTGTCTGTAAGTACAGGTTAAAGGTAAGGGTACGTAATATCCATAATACATGCGGCAGAGATTGAATATTTACATTACCTGAAAGACCCTCCATAAATTTTCCGGTCCTAGGCAAACCTACGCATTTCTTCTTATCGGGGGCGACCTTCACGATCTATGGATCGTATATCAGATGCATAATTCGATGAAACGTTGTGATATTCCCAATTTCGATTTGTCGATTTTTTCTACTTGAGCCACAGATCACTGCGATTTGATGTGTTAAGTAACATCAACAAGACATCTTAAAAGGGTAATGCAACCAGCATCAATTCATCATAAAACATCGTAGATCCGTGGACCTACTGTCCAGATTTTCAATTTTCTTATAAGGGTGTTGATGAAAACTGACAGAAAGCAGACTATTGAGACTATTACTAAGGGATGCCGGCCTTTTTGAATGTCAAACTCTGACCAATTATGATGAAATATTACTTAGTAGAATTATGCTATTTGTTACCCTTGTTAAGCAGTTTTAATAAGGTATAACAGGCTTTTTATAAAAATCCCGCCATGACATGAACTGAATCTAGGACGAGCAATTTCAGCATTCCTTATGGAAACGCGAGGGCAACACGCGACGGGTATGTGGGCTGACGACCCAAATATAGAAACTGTGTTACACTGTAGTAGTACCACGTAAAACGCAATTATTATATGACGATGTTGTAATAACAGCTGTTACGAAACAATTAACTTTAGAACATTATATCATTGTAGAAGGAAAAATCTAATGGCGGGAGTACAATTCGAGGCAAGTTTGTCGTTTTTCGATCCCTGGATGCCTGCAAATATCACCCAATCTCGCGCTTGTCCATAAATGGGCAGGAGAAGCAAGAGAAGAACTAAATAAAATGTGCGTGAAAATGAGTACTTAACCTTGGTTCGAGCATAAAATTTTCTTCTTCGTGAAGCCAGACGAGCGTAATTTGTGTCGCGTAATTTCGATCACGCCATACGTCATGTCACGTGATCACGTCACACTAAGTATGGTGCGACCGAAATTACGCGACTCAAATTACGCTCGTCTCGCTTCACCCTAACTTGTCATCATGAATTAAATATAAAACTTTAAATCGCCTATGCGTTTTGCTCCTATCCCTAAAGGTGCGGCTTTTATATGGAATTTGGAGATCTTAATATCATCATCAAGTGCATGGAAGCTTATATTTTTAATATGAACTATCCTTCTCCGACCGATTTCGGCCATGGCGACAACTTCCAACCCTATTTAGCGTGATGCTCTTGCGCCTGAAGATGACTTATGTAGCCAATCTTCGCGGTGAACTTCCGCGCACATTGTCGGCACGTAGCTCACCGTCTACAATATATATATGATGGCACTAGGTGGATTACGACCTTACGAGAATATTAAGTAGGTATATTGTCAAGGTGAATTAAAGAAGAAGAAGAAGAAGGTGAATTAAAGTTCATATGCGATCAGTTTTTATTAAGGATGTCGGTAAACGCTTTTAGGATACGTTAGCGCAGAGGAATGACCGATGCAATCCTACTTCATATCCTCAATGAGTCATGTCATGTATAATTACGGATTAGCTTAGGTATTACATTACGCTCAGTTAATAAGTGCTATCAAACTCATCTTGAGCAATCAAAACGAAACCATCAAAGTCAAATAAGTTATTACGGCAACGCAATGACGGATACTGACTCAGCAAAACCAAGTTGATTGTGCAAAGGGTTACCAAATGTACGCGTAATCAAATATTTGTTTGTTTTTCATGTCGATTCAGTAGAGCAGAGCTAAGCAAATTTAAGTATCAGTAGTTTTTAGAATTTTGAGAACTTACCTATTGTGCTAAGCTTGAAATAGGCTGTAAATGATGTTAATATTGTACTAAATACTTTTTCAGTTTCTACTCGTGTATGTAAATTGCTGTACCTATATTGCACGATGAACCAAACGTTATTAAGACCATAAAGATCGGACGATCGGAATGGATGAGGCTAGAGTACCCTAACGCCTTCTATTAGAAGGCCGAACGGAGGGTCGCAGAAGTAGAGGCAGACCAGGTCGCAGAAGTAGAGGTGTTTGGACGGCTTCGAACAGGATAGCAAGATCTTAGTGAGAAGTTGGAGAAGGAAAGCAACGAATAGATCGGACTGGAGAGCTGCGGACCGGGTGCTCCTCAACTCGCCATTTTCAAATACGTCCTTCCAGTTAGGTTCTTATAGGTACTATGGTAATTGACGTTGATGTCGTAATCGCGCCAAATGACTAATTTGCTGCATGTGTCGTGTAAAAATGCATAACTCTAACAATCGCTCCAGAACCGCCAAAGTATTTCGTTGATTCTTTGTTTATTACCAAGACCACCTTTTCAACTGCCATTCTCAGGCATAATAAAAACACATATGCAACCGTTCTCGATTGGCCACTACCCGATAAACCCGAACCGATTCGAAGCATGTCGAGCTATATTTGTACGACGACGTGAGTAAACCCGTTTCATTATGTATTTTTTCTACTCCAGTACTTTTTTCTGTCATTTATATAGTTACTAACTCTAATATAAAGACATAAATTATGAAAGTCTGTAAAAGTCTATACTCTATACTGCCCAAAAAACACTGCTAAACGATGTCGCCAAAAAAGCATTTAAACACATTTAAACAGCTGCACTCACACAATTTACAATTTAAAAAAAAACTTAATGTACTAAGGCATTGCTGCCAACTTAAAAAATAAGTTTTATCTTCTGTGCATGGATGTATAGTATAGTGAACGTATACCTTAAGGTAGGTATAAGTTCATATTTATTGGACAGATGGACGTCAATAAAAAAAAATTATTAGACTTTTTTTTTTTGTTGGTTCCAAGCGGGAACAAGCGGGCATTTTATTTAGTAAATTTCGAGTCGTAGAAAAAGTATTGTATGCATCGTTGTATAAGTAGGTCAAAGAACGCTCGTGGGCCGTGGCATCTTTCTTACGATGTTCCCAACCCATGCCACTCGCGTTTTTCGCCCCCTCTTATACAACTGTTGCATAAAATACTATTAATATGCCTGAGCTCACGGGAGCTTACTTTGTAAATAACCATATCAACACTACTTTAAAAAAAACCGAGAGCGACCGAGATCCAAGCGCGGCGGCCGTACGTACGAGTAAGCGAGACACACGCACCGCTGCCGCTATCCCGCAAAGCTAATACTTACTACCTTTTTCAGTTTTTTCCGAAATTGGCTCAGCAGATAAGTTTTTTTTTTAAGTAATGTAGGTAGTAAAGATACAAAGCTTCTTGAACTCACCTCAGTGTCATATTCACGCCACACAGCGAGCTGGCGTTCAGTCTCCCGCGCCGACACGAACAGTGCCACATTTGAAGGTCGCAGCGCGCGCAGGAATCGGGGCAGAGAGGCGCCGAGCACCACCGCGTCGTCTGCGCCCGCGCCGACCGCCCCGCGGATTACCACTTTAGACTCTGATCTGGAGGGACAATATCAAATATGATTGAGAACGAGACTAGGCAGTAAGTAACAAAGGAAAAAAAGATGACGATAAAGATAAGGATACTGACGACGCGGTTGGCGCAATTTGCAGACATCTGCCTACTGAGCTTGCGGTCCCGGGTTCAAATCCCGGCTGGAGCAAATATTTGTGAGATGAACTGTTCTTGGGTCATGGATGTTATCTATATATGTATTAATATATTATGTATATCGTCGTCTAGTACCCATAGTACAAACTTTGCTTAGTTTGGGACTAGGTCGATGTTGAAAAAAACCATTTCAAAGTTATCGAATTATAAAAGTTCGTAATAATTAGGTCCGATGTAATGTATACAATGTAGTATTCCCGCATCAAATTATCGGGGGTCACGAAAAAATCACGACAGATCACGTTGGGGGAGGACCTCACGTGTATTTTTCTACAGTAAACGAAGAAAAAATCTACAACATCAGTAGATTACCTTTTCTCAGTTTCGTTAACAATAAATCTTCACTTGTTAAATATTTACCTCAAAATAGGGAGCCTATTTTACGAAATTCTGGCGAAGAAAAATACATGTGAGGTTGTGAGGGGGAGGGAGTAACAAAGAACCTCACCAAATATCACCAGGGGGAGGGGGGTCAAAAAGAAGCCGAAAAAACCTCACGTGATTTTTGCACAAGCCCTTGCCGCCGATGACGTGGCATGTTCGTCACTTGCCTATAAATCTCGCTCTCTTACCTGTAAATCTCGCTCTGTCCTGACGTGTGTGACAAAGCAGTGCATCTCGTTGCATGGGTCGGAAGCACGTCTCTTGCCACGTATTCCTCCACCCACTCAAGCGCTCGCCCAGAGCCATTGTAGTCGCAATACACCACTGAAACAATGAACAAGTCGGTTATCATCAGCTGGAAGATGTTCATTGCTGGATATAGCTCAAAAAACATTACCCTAACAATCAACTTAAATTTATGAAACACTAGCTTTTGCCCGCGACTACGTCCGCGTGGAACTTGGAAGTATGGAAGCAACCTCGTACAACACACACACGTAACAAAAGGGATTGTTAAAACCGCCTAAGCAAATGTAAGAGCAATTGTGCTTTTGGTCTAATTATTACATTTTCTACAGGGTCATCAATGTCATCATGAATTACTTACTCACTTTTCAATCTTTTTAGGGATAATTTCCAGGATGAAAACTATCCTATGTCCTTCCTCGGATCTTAAACTATCTCCATGCCAAATTTCATCAAAATCGGTTCAGCGGTTGAAGCGTGAAGAGGTAACAGACAGACAGACAGACAGACAGACAGACAGACACACTTTCGCATTTATAATATTAGTATGGATGTAATGTCTCATTATTTTTAGTGTGGGTACACCACATTAAATTACGTTGGACCAGTAATCCAGAGGTACCGGGTTCGATCCCCGGTCTCTTTCGCCAGCTTACGCATTTCAATTTTTATTTGTGGTTTGATCTTTGTACGAATAGTACAATCAACTTAAATCCTATAATACAATTAGGTATACATTTGTTAAATTTGTCACTCAATACCGTAGTAAACGTAAAACTAATTTAGTGCCAAATACCTAGATCTAGATCGATAAAAAAAAAGGATACTCAAGTCACGGCAACAGAGGCAAAGCCACGGTCCCAAAAATATTGGTCTTTGGTACGACAGTACCAAATCGATGGAAAAAGTTGTATAAAACAAGATAAAATTCTACTACAAATGTTGAACAATTCGTGACGCAACGAAAAAATTTACGTCTAAATATTTACTATAAATTTATTACATGATATGGAGGGTAGATAGGGCTATAAGCTACTAAACTACAAAAACACGACAAGTTACCAACAACACATTCACATGTTAAGGCGCAATCACTCATTAGTCCAAATAAATAATACTTCTGAATACGACTGTTTTTCGTGCTCTTGTCGTATAGGCAGCCCTGCGGGACTCCTAACTAATAACTTTATACCCGCATCGTAAAAACCAATTGCTCGTAAAAACATAAATTCCGTAAACACCCAGTGAGTAAATTACAAAGTATTACATTATACGAATGTCATTCATCTGTTAAGTAGGCTTAGGTAATCGACTCCAATACGCGTATGAATTTGTGATTTTCTCGAAAGCATAGAATTATGCACATACATTTTGACGCAATTCATGAAGTTCTTATATTTGGTACGAGTTATTTGGTATCATATATGTGATATTCTTGATAAAAGAAGCTCATTATTTCATTTAATTTCATTGGTAGCCCAAGGTACACAAATCTGTAAAGATTCTTTATAGATTTGTGTGTAAGAAGAAACTTCATCTGCCTTGCCTGTATTACCAACTCGTACAACTCTACATTCCTCATAACAATAAAAAAGGGGTTCCCTGCCCCAAATATACCTTCTTCATCCACACATAAAAATGTTACTTAACCTCAAAACCTGAATATAGGTATGCTTTTGTTGTCGAAAACTGCATTTTTTTCATGAATGAAGAAACCTGAGTCATGCACCATTTTGAATATGTTAATAATTCTATAAATGAAATTGATTTACTCGCGAGAAAACAGCATGTTTTGGAACTAGATGCCAATTTTATGGTAAGAACTAAGAACGCTGTACGAATGTTACAGGTTTAGATGCTAATTGTAATCAAAATAAGTATTTTTTTACCAATTTGTCCGTATTAAGCTACGTTGTTTCAATTGTTTTCTGACGATTGTCCATGTTACAATGCATATTACAGAATGCCAAATGTCATTGTACATCGATAACATCTGTATTAGTTAGACTCATGGCCGACGTGTCTGACATTGGACCCAAGGTTCGACGAACTCCGAGTTGTATGACACCTACGATATTTTTATCCAAACGCCGCCGGTAAAATTATGTAATTGACATATTTCCCGCTATTTCCTTTAATTTTTATGAACAGACTAGATTATAACCTCAAATTTGTCCACGATGTTTCTCTAACTTCCATCCCTTGTCTAAAAGACACTTTTCGTTTTCTTTTTCTGACAGAACTTTCCACCATGTACCCTGCGCTGCCAACTGACATTGCCATGATGACATTCTGTCGGATTTTATTATGTATTAAAGAAGCAAAATTACATCACAAACCCCGTGATGATATGCTGTGATGATTCAATTTCCTTGAAACAGAATTAAGAACCAGCTATAAAAAACACATATTTCTAAACCCCTATTTTGAGAACTACGGGGCCACAGACAACCCATAAATATATTTGTTAAAGTAACGACACGCGTCTTTTTGGTTCGGGGTACTATTATGTGATCGGGGGTCGAAAATAGAGTTGTGGTTGTAACGATTAATTTCAGGGCTAGTCACATCGATGTATTTCGAATGGCAATAGGGACTATATTTTCGATATAATGCCGTAATCAACATGAGATATTGCTAGATTGAAGATGCTGGAAAGCCTCGTCGAATTGGCGTTTTCCCTCCCTGCGGATCCAGGGTCCAGCGATTACCGAGGCCGCTCCACAAAGGTCGAACAAGCAATACCACTTCCTCAAGACCGCAGTAAACACAACAACGCGATTTCGATAACGGTCACATTTGTTTACCGCATGACTATTTATCGGCATTAATTAAATAATCAACACAACATAACCAAAACCGAGAAGATCGTAAGAGCCTTAGCACTGGCGATTTGTGGGCGAGTTAAAAACGAGGTAAGCTCGTAATAAACTCGCAGGTAGGTTGCCTCGCTTTCAACTCAAGGCTCTAAGTGCGAAAGGACTTGATTGGATGGAGCCTATGACCTATGACCATTCAAAGCTTGGCCTAGTCTTCTATGAGCTTGGCCAGGGGCCTTATATAACCTTGTTAAGATATGCCCCGTAACCACTCAAAGACTGGATCTCTATTATCTAGTCTATAGACTACGTTGCTGGCGATGGTACGATACTATAGTATCGTACCATCGCCAAGCAATCAAGGATTTCATCAATGTGATTTTATTTTTTGCACGCGAAAGTTCGATTGAACTTGATGCGATGGAAACGTCTGTCGCTTTTCCTTATAGGGAAAGTTCTTCCTTTTCTACCTAGTCTCACAAAAAATAATCCAGTGTCCTATGTGAAGTCCGCGAAACGAACTCAATCATATAGTGTGTTTACTTCCCTTGCTTTACTAGATTTATTTTAAAATAAAGGACAAAAACATATAGAATGAATTGAAGTTGTTTTATAGATTTTTGGCTCTAGATCTTTGTAAACCAGAATTATATTATGATATAAGTTTCAGCCTTACGTAACAGGTTGTGAATTTTAGGTAGTTATAAATAAAGGATAGTCCAAATAGATCATTTAAATATCGCATGTGCAAAGAGGTATGTCCAGCCGGATAGGCCATTTTAACTCCAAGTTCCTTACTTCGATAACACATGACATGACCCATATCCACCGTTATTCAATTGCAATGCAAAGTTTATCAACTGTAAGGAAAACTACTACGATAATAAACACATGTTGTCCCGCGGTTCTGGCCACGTGCTAGGGAACATACAATTTAATATTCATAATAGAACTCGAGGACAATGTGTAAACAAATGTATTCATAACCATAATTAGAGCTGTATGCTTTTAATTAAACATGCTTTTTTATTGCGTGGTTTGTGGTATGCACAATAGGTTAAGTATTTTAAAAGCGTGATACATAATAAGGTAATGTCATGTAGGGATATTATTACGTTAACAACACAAAATATCATCAAATATTGATCATAAAGTAGGGTTACGAGTAATTCCGTCATTCCATGCCTATTTAAATTTAAATATTATTTTTTCCATGTCTATTTCCATTCATATATTTCACATCTCATCATCATCATCAACGTTGGCCTTTTACATCTATAACAGATGAGTTAGGAAGCGTCTAATAAACTGCGGCATTTGCGAAGATGGCTGGATAGGCCGATACAAGAGCGACAGTCGCGGTCGCATAATTGACAATAGTTATTTGTTATGCAAGGCTGCAAAGTTGTTATTTGGCGCGAGTGTTGAAATTGAAAGCTGAGCGAGCGAAGGAATCTAAGATTGAACCATGAGCGAAGCGAATGGTTCAAAGATAGATTCCTGAGCGTAGCGAAGCTTTTAAGACACGAGAAGCTAAATATTTAATTTTGCAGCCATGCGGAACACACAACTTTTCACCTCACTACAGCGAGGAAAATGCAAGATTAAAAAAAAAACAATTAAAGCATAAAAATAATCATATTTAATTTTGTCTTCTATTAAACACATCAAATTTAAAACATTAACACACACTCAAATCCAAACCAAATAAATACGAGAGAAGCTCACGTATTAAAAATATGGCCGTAATTTGTATTATCGTCGTGTACCTATATTTTATCGTTGAGTTTTTCTTAAGCACTGTTATATTCTATTTTGTATTTGAAACTACTTGACACATTCGTTGTGAATGTGGGAGAATGGCATTCTAGGAAGGATTAGTTGGCCACTCGGAAGTATTTTCCATAACACTTGCTTTGGAAGTTATTGGACGATGGGATCCGAACAAGATTATTTCAGCTTTATCTTCTTTAAAAACGCCAATAGTTTCGGTAAATTATAAATATTTATAACAAATCCTTTTTCGTTTTAATGCTAAATACTCCAAATTGGGCTTATCTTTCTTGTTTTCGATATTTCTATAAAGTAAGACAACAGTATGTATACATTCTCCACAGAACAAATTTACGTTGTTTACGTGAATTGTGAAACTTCCAACTTTTTAATTATTTATTTTTTTCTCGGGTGCGTTCAGAAATTACACTCTTATATTCCAACTTTTATAACAAATCAATACTTATTAAAATTTGTGTTGTATTTAATATATTTATGAGTCAAAATATGTAAATGAAACTGAAATACTTGGGTTATTGTCAGATTTAGGTGCGCCTCTTTCCGGTGGACATTTGCGAAATTAAGGATTCCAGGGCCTAATTTTCTGATTAAATGCCTGTGAGAATAAATAACGTTCCCTCTTCTATAATCCGATGTAATAGCAACAAAACCTAGATTCATACAAGCTCTTAACTTTTGACCACCGAAGATACAAATTTTGTTTTTGAACTGGCAATGACCCACTTACTATTAATATACATATAATAAACATATTCAACATAAAATAAAGTGTAGAAAAAATAAAAACTTAAAAATCTGTAACCACAAACCAGGTTTCTGGACGTGATATTGTAGGTGTATCTTTTTTTAAAGAAGTATTCAAACGTACATATGATTTTAGCCGGCCTGACCAGATCGCCCTTTATTAGCGTACGATGATTGGTTATTCGAACCTTTATCGTCTGATGAAATCAGTCACGCGTTGAAGGAGTCTTAAATATAAAAAAGTTACATGCACCTCAGAGAATCAAAATCGTCGTTTTCGGAATTCAAATGACTTTTGCACGCTAGCGGATAAAATAGACTTTTGCACGCAGATTTCGCCCTATAAAAGGAGGTTTTCCGAGCAAGTGAGGTGAAAATAAAGTTGCGCCTATCGATGAAGGGGGAAGAGCTGCACGGTGGTGTCTCAGGTTGCGCTTGTGGGAAAGAGAAGCATTCCATTTCACATCTATTTCTATTTATATTACCTACAAAATTCTATATTTGTGTTGAAAAGCAGTTTTCTATGGAGATGGGTCATGATTTCAGAAAAAAAGCCATACAAAGTGCCCTTTACCACAGCACGAAAATGTACAAAGCTACTTAATATTATATTATCATTATCACGTTCTTCATGCAAAATTGATAAGAGGTTATCTTTCGTGAATGATGCCGATTGTGTGCGGAAGATAAGGGACTTGCGCCCTATCCAGTCTAAAGTGGTTAATGCACGTTTTGTATTATAATGTGTGAGTGTGACTGCTAATTCGAATATCAATCCATAATCGCTTAGTAAATCATAAATTCATAAAATTACAACATACAGTTGCCCCACGCACCGCTAGACCATTGACAGTTATGAGTCCAAGAAAGTATAAAGGAAGAAGTAAATAGTAAAAGTATAAAAAGGAATAAGTAAAAGTATAAAAGGATAACAGCGATAACTTTCGGACAATGTATGTCTGTATATCTTTGTGTCCTGATCACGCCATAAAACGACTGAATTTTTGATACATGGGTGAGAGCATAGATAATCTCTAAGAAAATGATACGTTTTACCTAACTTAGGTAAATAAAACAAAAAGAGATACGTACAATGTACATAGGTACAGTAAAGGAAACTGAAACGCGTAGGTACCTTTTTGACCCTTATTGTCTTTGTGACAAGATTGACTAAGGTACATGTTTCAATTTCCTGGACTGTATACCTATGCCTTTTTCTCCTGGAAAAATTCTCGAATGGAGACCTATATCCGGAAGGCACTACGACGACTACACTGATGTCTTCGAAAGCCAATATAGATAAAGAAAACGTGCGTTGAACAGACTTGTACTTAACAATGGGATTTACTGCATAACAAACATTACAGACAAGTATCTCCACGTTCACCCATCAGTGTGTTGCCTTCTCGCCGATTTTTTTTTATACTACGACGGCGGCAAACAAGCATACGGCCCGCCTGGTGCAACTTTGAACATATTTCACAATTCTTGAGAATATTATCCTATCGCCTAGCGTTATTTAATAACAATTCCAAATAATTTACAGATTCAGAGAAAAATGCTTTCTACCAAATGACACTTCGGTGAAATGGCACATTCCGCGAATAGGCAGAGAACCGTGCTGCCCTCGTCCAACAGTTTCCTAGGGAGGTGGTGTAGGACTACGAGGGGATCCATGCTGTGACTTCCGGTACATAGTCGCCATCAAAGAACATTTCGTCTAAGCCAAATTCTGTGAACGGTATATTCTTCACAGGCAATTTTCAGCGATTTTGACGATTAAGTCTCGATTAGTATAAACCTTCAAGGACAATGCCCATATACAAGAAGCCAAGCTATTCTCAATAAGTACCAAGAAGACAATGGTTATAGTGTCAGATGTAGTTCCACGTGACCGACGCAATAGACACAAACGACTAAGTTACGACTATTTTACGACATGCCGAGACACGTAAACAGATGTCACAAACAAAAGGACTTAAATCCCGCAAATCCCAAAGATTATACGCTCTTTTATAGTAAGCATTGACCTTGGCTAGTGTTATGACTAGGAAGCTAGCGTTATGCAAGTACCTATATATTTGCAATGTTTTACAGAATTATTTATGGCGGTCGGGGTGCCAGAGTTGCAAATTACGTGCGTGGTGTATTTCCTCTACAAAGACACTCTCGTAAATCTTTTCATATTATCACATCACAATAAAACAACAATTTCATGTAACAGATTAGTAGAGACCCTGCACCAAATAAATGTTTCTGTTTAGTCCAATGGAACTTTTGCAACTTGTAGTTCAAATAAACAATGCAATATATATGGCGCCCTTTGGTTAGATCTAGCTGTAGTTATATTATAACTGACTGAACGATACAAAAAGAAGAATTATTTGCAATACCATACAGAGAAAAACCAAGCTAAAGTTAACTTTGAGATAAGTAAAAACGAAAATTTATGAAATTACGAGAGATCAACGGCTCGTTATAATTATAATTATAACCTCTAAAATCGAATAAAGCAAACGTGCTCTGCACGAATGTAAACAATAAAAACATAAAGTAGTGGCTCAGTTGAGCTTGCGTTTTAGTCTCGAGATTGCTGAAATTTGTATTTTATTACGTGTTCAACCATCTCCACCATTATGAAAAATTTCGAAAAACTGAATTGACAATATTCCTTATACTTATCGAACCTACTCACAAAATTTCATGAGAATCGGTTCAGAAAGGTGAGAACAGCCGGAAATCCAAACATCCGGACATACGAAAGAAATTTTGGCGAAGCTAAAGCAGAAACGCTTTGCTCGCTCGGTAAATAAACATGGCAGTAACGATCCGCCTCACACATAACGCTTTAAGGTAAATAATGTATACGCGCAAATAAACCGACTGATTAGATTAAATAGATAGCTGTAACGAGTATACTTCAGTACTCGTGTGGACATAAGGATAAACTTGACCTTGGATTCTTAGCCGGTGTGGGATTTCCATCAAAACATCCATACCTTTAGTGGCAGTTAGACCTCAAAAAAGAAATCAAGCTACATTCGTAAACTTCTCGCGAACTGTGAAGAAAAGGGTCCCCGATATGTTAAAACTGTGTTAAAACTTAGACGATTTTAGTACCCTTAGCGAAATCGATATGGATTCCTTGAAGACGTCAATAGTTGCAAACTTCAATTCTATGATTAACAATCTTAATGATATGTCAAGCTGATTAGTATTGTATTCTAAGACCGAAATCCCCATTTATTATTGTGTTTTTTTTTTAACAGATGCTCACTCAGGCAACTTATCTACGAACATTCCTAGCACCAATATTGACGCAATCATTAGCAACGACGCCGCACACAGTCAAAGTCCAAGTGGTGTGTGCTCGGTCAATATTGACCGTGTGTGCTGCATTTAACGGATTTTCGTACTTCATATATTTGCAATGGATGAAAAAGAGCTTCAAAAGGTTTTATTTATATTTTAAATGAGGCATACGGATACTTTTATTACTGTGAGATAGTTATGCGTCTTTCCTGTGAACACCGAAAATTGAGGAACTCTAGATCCAAATTTTCTAGCTGTATCCTAATCGGCAAGCACATACTTTAATGACCACTATTTTAGACCTAAACGATAAAAGTATTAAGTAACATTTAGCCAAATTGTTAACTTTTGTATGGATCACAGGAAAAACGGTTTTTCAATGACGGAACTAAAATTCTGCATTACCCAAGACTGTGTTGACTTCACTTGGCCGAATTTCCCAATCATTGATGGTCATCTCATAATCTTTAACATTTAACAAAAAAAGGGGATTCAACAAGATTGACAGATTTCCAACTAAATGAAATAGGCCTTAGAGATTTTTTTCTTATAGAAAAGTTTTAAACTAATCAACGTGACTTTCACATTTTCACACTTTCTCTTATTCTTTCTCTCCCAGAATGAACAAAAGGGTCTGATACAAAACAAAATGCCTTTGCCATGTTGCCGAGACCGTGTAAAAGCTAGTACATAACACATAAGTATTGGAAAAACCGCGCGAAAACAATTTGTAGGTGGTCCAACGTTGGCCGTAGGCCAAATTTGGCATCGCGCTAGTGGACAGACAGGAAATACTAGAACAAATCTGTACCACTATGTTTTTTTTGTATAAAATCAAATCCTAAAATTGTATTGAAAATCAGTTTTGTAAAGAGATGGGTTTCGCGGAGTTAAGATTTCAGGAAAAATCTTAGGAGGAAATACCACTGCCCATCTTGCCTTACCGTCCGTTTCCGTTAAGTTTGCACCTGGTAACTACGGCGTCGCACACAAATGAGGTTCAAACTTTGCGTAACCGCGGTAAAGAAATCGTGGTTTCGTTATCTTACTGTTTTCCTCCTCCAAAGATTAATCAATTGTAAATATTTTTGGGAAATGAATGAGAAGGGCTGTTTCTGTCTGTGTAGAATCGCTCGGCGTCTGTTCGGAGCGAAATCTTGGCCAAAACTAGACACCTAAGTACACAAATTGTTTAATAATAAGCGCAGAAATCAAAACAGTCCGACATAGAAGATTTCCTTTCCATTCAGTTGCCAAAATTTCGTTACGATTGGTTAAGAAAAAATACAAATAAAGATATTCTATTCTATTCTATTCTATTCTATTCTATTCTAAGCTTAGAGGAGAAAACTTGAGATCGAGACCTCGATTTATATGGACGCGCGGCGCCACCCGTACAGCAGAGCTAGCATATTTTGCCGCACCTTCTCTTGTCACGCGACTCATCGTCACCTGTCTTGCTCGCATGGTACTGAACGGAAAGCGACAGGTAGTATTTGTCGCGCGACAAAGAGGCGAATTCGCGTGTCACAGTTATGCTAGAAGTGCAGGGCTCTCTGTTGGTAATATTTTCTGTCCTCTCACCACGCCGAAAGGGCTGGATAGATTTTAAGCAATTTTGGTACACGGATAGCTGGACATCCGAAGATGGTTATAGGATACTTTTTACTACTACTTTACTACGGTAAACAAATACGCGGACAAAGTTGTGGGCACCTTATAGTTAATAAATAAAATTATCACAATGAAGATCGTAATCACTGCTAAACGCTGTTCCTCGATCAAGGCCGGCTATTCCGAGCGATAGAAACGTGACGGTCACGCAACCACACGTGAAATTAAAATAGTTTGCATTTGTTGCCACTTGTTCTTACCAAACTGTTTGCCTACTGGGTTGAAATGAAATTTAATTATTTGTTCAGTATGTTGGGCACTAACCTAGATTTATTAATTTTAAAAACATAAACATTGGCAGACCGAGGCGAAGATGGCGAGACGATCTAGATGCATTTCTAGTCAACTGGCCTGAAGCAGCGGCCAATAGGGAGTTTAGAAGATCTAACCGAGAGGCCTTTGCCCTGCAGAGGGACACTCAAACAGGCTACCTAATTTAAGAAAAACATAACGAATTAAATCTATAGAAAAATGACCTGACCTTATATTCTAAAATTAATTCAAGTTTTATAAAGACTAAAAGTAATCTAACCTACGGACCCCCCTTGCGTTATAATCTGGCTCAAACGAACCCTAAAAATGATAATGCTCAATTTTATCAAAAGTTAAGTCGTGAATTTTGTTAGATGGGTGGGTGCGAGAGATTACTGCTATCATTATCCATGATGTCAACGACTACAGCTGATAAGATGACAAGGTTTCAGTATTGACAGAGAAGAACGTAAATATACTAAACATGAGAAACAAATTTAGTCTGAATCTACCTCCCTACGACATTTGTGATCATCTCAAAAAAGGTTTTCAAAGTTTGTCTATTTGCAAGATTTCCCCGAGAGAGAGAGAGAGAGTGTGAAGCCCCTAAAAATAGGAGAACGAATGAATTTCTACGGGTGAATGACTCAAGGCTTGCACCTAGGGTTGCCAACCTTAGTGCACAATTTTGCGGTAGATTTGCTGTTAAATTGTGGTTGGTATAAGTACCTACATTTCAGTTAAGAATTTAATTTTTGTGACAAACATTTATAGCCCACTGTAATTTTCTTTGAACATCCATCAATTGCTTACTGAGACAATTCTAAAGCACCCAAGCGCTAGTATTACTTTTTCTATTACAGAGTTTCTAGGGCCACCTTCCGGCTCCATCATCAGACCAGCCCCATGGTACCATATTATTGTATTGTCATCAAAGTTAAGTAGGTATGCAAAATTTCAGCCCAATCGAATACAGATATCGGCTTCAAAATTGGGTTGCAAGATTCCATCCAAACAATTAACATGGTTACATTGCGAGTTAAATAAAAGCTTGTAAATTACGGTATTCCTTCACGTGACCTGGTTAGGTCACGTGAAGGAATACCGTAATTTACAAGCTTAGGGTAAGGTATATTGGCTGTAATATTGAAACGCATGGAAATAAAAGGTGAAGAAGAGGGCGCAAGTGCTTATTCATTCGTACAGAAGGGAAGTGACTGTGGTGTATAGACACCTTTATGATAATAAAGGGTCCCCACAACTGCCCGGCTGCCGCGATTGCTATGAGAGACGTCAACGGGAACGGGCAGTGGTGGTCGACAGAAAACCCATTTAAGTGTTTTATTGAATCTACTGCCGCACAGAAACCCTGGACATCACAGTGACAAAGGATCTTCTGAAGAAAAGTTTTTCCGAGGAAATTAAGATGGGGCGGGGGGAAGTTTGTAGAAACAAATTATATCTGCGTGATTCAGTTCAGTTGACAACGAAAAATTACTAAAATTTACACTGCTCTTCAGAATGTCATCTTAGTACTGAATCGATACTGAGATACGAGCATTGCTCTAGTTATTTAAAATTATAACTTAGTAGCAAGTTTCGCTGTCGATAGCTTCGGGTCTGACGGTAACATAGAAGCTGCAAACTCGAATGAACTTGATATTTTGTCGTTTAAAATGATAAAGGTGACAAGAATCATGCGTGACAACTGGCAACATCGCGGCTATGTCATAAGAGGAAAGGCAAATACTAAAACAAATAGAGTCAAGGCAGGTACTCACACGACTAAAATTTGAAAATAGTTTTCAAATAAATGACATCATAGGCTTAAAATTCTAGGCTTGTTAAAATATCCGTCTTACTTATTCTTTCAAACAATTCGTTGATATTTGTTAAAGAGCCCACACCGTTTGCAGGATAGCACCAAATTTAACGTAGTTTACGATATGGTTTTTCGTTCTCCCTCAGCATTCAAAACAAGTTCCTTCCCTTTCATTCTAACCAAGTTAGATTGAGAGGGAATTAATAATCCCCGAAACGGCATTATGGCGCCTCGCGTTTGCGTTCCTCCCACGAAAAAACATGACATCATTCGATCGATCCCAACTACCGACTACAGAGGTTTCATTGACGTTTAAAAATAATATTTAAAAAAGTTTAGAGACCTTGGCATCGCGAACAGCCACGTGGAAGTAGATAGCATAGAAATATGGATAGATGATACACCAAGTGTGTATATGTATGGATGTATTTAACTATATTGTTAGGTGGAAAATTTCGCGTTCTGTTTTGAATTCATGGTAACCACAGGATATTTACGGTAATCCAATATTTTGTTTAAGCGCCCTGCTCCTTGTTTTCAAAACACAAATGTTGCCAGCTTCATAAGAAAATTACCAAATACTATACTACCAAGAATTAACGAAGTGCCGATCGATAGGGAAATGTTGACAGTCTCGAAAAATGTTCCGCATATACAATAAGTACAACTAGACTAGGTACATATATAAGCCTATATAGCATTATTGTAATCGGTAATAAAGTGGTATATGTACCAGCAGCGGACATTCATAGAATCCGATTCCCACCGGCTTGCCTATTTTAGAGCTCCGGCTCGCTTCGGGTAGTTCTTTGCCGCCACGCCACTGCCATGTACCTACCTATATTAGGAACACATTTCAGAACACCAGTTCGAAAACATTGTTGCAGAACTACATTATAAATAACTTTCACCGTCTCGCAAATCTATTCAAACGAACACTCAAGTCAATTAAAACAATTGTATCAATAGTTTCATAACCTCGAGTGATTCACGATTACATCAAAACATTCTTAAAAGGCAACATTTGATTGTTCTTGGAAAGGTATTCCGAAATAAACAACCACTAAACAATCTGATTGTGGAATTTAAATGTTAAAGCCTGACCAGAAATATATGAGGATGCGCCATACCTATTGCGGAATTTCACTGGAACTAATTTCTTACACTGGCAATGATTTTAGCAACAATGTCAATGACATTCGTGGTGATTTCTTTTACAGACAATTATTTAAAATTATCTTAAGAAAATGCCGAAAATCATTCACAGTCGTGAACGGAAGATAAAAATAAAGTGTACACGTGTTTACTTACTACACGAAAAACAGTCAGGAAAAAAGTGCATTCCATTAAATGGTATTACGAGGTTAACATAGTGGAACTGACATGTATTTAAAACTAATGTCATTATAGTGGGTTGCGATTGGTTGCAAAATTGTTGCCATATAAATCTTATAAATTGCGCCCTCTTGACAATACTCATATATTTCTGGTCAGGCTTTACCTCACTAAATCAATATTGGTAAATGACTGTAAAATGTTATCATTGTATTTAAGGTAGGACCACACTGGGCGTAACTACGCGGCAGCGGAGCGACGACGCGACGCGTTTAAATATTCTTTGTATGAAATTGTATGAGATAACGCACTACGCAGCAGCGGAACTACGCGGCGCGACATCCAATTCTATACAAAAATATTTGGTAGTGTCGCGTAGTTACGCTAAGTGCGTACGCACCTTTATAGATGCTGTTTACAATTTATACGATAAACTGGAATTGGCGCCAACACTATTATCGAAAATCGAGTATTTTATTTGAATGGGTATTGGAATTTGGGCATCCCCTTGAAAACGGAGCCTGAGGCAACAGTCCCCGGTTACCCGACCCGAGCTATACGTCTTGCGAATAGATATTAGAATACACGTGCCTGAAATGAAACGATAGATTAATGTCAGATATACGGCGTGTATATTTCATATAACCGCAATCTTTACGGGGACTTAGTATAGGCATTTATTAAAGGCATGTATTTAACGCGGCGACAAATTAATCAGATTTAGGGATTTATAAAAAATTAAAGGGGATAGCAAAAATAATAAGTTGGCGACTAATTGCGGAGACTATTAAAGTAAAAAGTAGCAGCTAAGTAATCAATTTTCGGCTTTGTTTCAATATAAACTAGCATCGAGTTATTGTTTTGGCGACTGAATTAACTAATTAAGCGGAAACATGACAGCGGATAAAAAGTTGAAAATGGCCTACTCTAATTGTTCAATGGAGATTACATATAAAATAAATCAAGGTCATAAAAAAAATACTTTGTGCGACAATTTAAGAGCTTTAATCAAAGTTGAAAATTGCCTGTATAAATAATAATTTTGGTCTATAGTTTTATTTAGTGGCTCTGATTTTGGTCAATTTTTCGTCAGGTGTGATGTCATATTGACACCTATTTTTTATGATTCTATCGTATATAATACGTTAAAATAAACGTGTTTTGTATGGACAACTTTTTTCTAAACTTAATAATTACCGAGATATGGACTCCTAAAACCGACAATATTTTTTTGGATATTGTGTCAGACTCTGCCTTAGCTCCGGCGCTGCGGGAAGTGCAGCCCTTCCGCCCTTGCGTGGCAAAGCACGGTCGCCCGTACTCCGTTCCGCAGCTTCGGCTTGTTGGTCGCCTTCGGCGACCAGCCTCAGCCGCTCCGCTCCGCACGGCTCCCGAGCTTTGTCACGGCGGGCGAGGGCTTCTCTCCCTCCGCGCCTCCGGCTTTTTATATACACTCTAGGGGTAGGGCAGACAAGACCACGTGGAATCGGGGTTGACAGCTTCGGTTCTGAGGCAAGTCTTATGATAATGCAATGCTTATTTTAGCGTAGCGTGTTTTAGCTAGATTCGGACTAAAATAAGCGTGTTTTGTATGGGCAAAACATTTTTACCTAAAAAACGCTTATCGCCGTTTTCATTAAATTATGGTTTCGAAAACTGAAAAAATAACTCCCCATAACTTTTATATAGTACCCATTTTAATATTTAAGCTGCCAGCAAATCAAAGCCCAAAATGCTTTTTTAGATGGAGACCTGTAGTTGCCACTAATATAAAGTTTGTTATCCTTCTGCTAATATTAGTCGCCAAGTCATTATTTATAGTACCTCACCTATGATTTCAGTAATCTTGTTTATTATTTCTGCTACCTTAAAGTAGCTGCCATTAATTGAATTTTAAAATATCCTTAGTTTAAAGCTCATTTAATATAAATGATTGCCAAAATATTTAATCGCTGACAAGTTATTATTTTAGTTGCAAATAGTTTGCTGCTCTTTAATTTTTCTGTCGCCGCGAAAATAATAAGCCTTTATTAAAATATTGTACCGTAAATTATTAAAAAAATCTAACTTTTTTTTCCATATAAATGTATTTGTTTGTTGTTGTTTGTTGACACAAACATCGTGATGTGACAACTGTGACTAGTAACAACTACGTCATACATTGCCGCTCAGAAAATTTTAAAAAAATTATTAGGCTATGGCAGTTAACGCTAAATTAATAATTGTTATAAATATCAGATTATAGCACTAAAATCTCCGTTCAATTTGCGGTTATATCAAATATACACACTGCATAATATAACTGAAGCGAAATTTAACACTGTGTGTATTTATTTATTTCATAGCATATGTTTGAGAAAAGCACTGTTCATGCCTAGCTGTGAAAAGGGCTTGCCGGCTTCTTATCACTATCCGACCTCCCTACAGTCGGCCGTCAATACCTACTCACCCGGCAAGCCCTTCTTTCCCGGCGTCTCCAGTAATGTAATGTACTATTGGGCCAAGCAGCAACGGAGACGCTTCGCTAGTGTCTAATCTATTTGTATACCCGATGATTTTTAATAGGTGATAAGGTACCAACTTTTCTAACTCGGTAATTGATGGCGGTCTCGTTGAAATCGTAATTACATGAAAACAAACTTTTATTTTTCTATGATAATTTTTATATTGAAACATTTGAAACCAACTTTGTCTTAAAATCCTTGTCACCCTTATAATCTGTATCTGTGAGCTTACAGCCGCTTTAATAATTTAATGGCAATGAAAATTCATGAGTAATATCTTGTCATTATCATTACATAATCGAAGTCGTAGATAATTTCGCAAAATTTTCCGCCAAAGCGATGCATGGCACTTGACGTAGGTATCGTACTTGAATAATTTATGTAGGATGACCATGTATTTAGTGGTTATTAGTTTGAATCATGTTTCAACATTTAATTAATTAAACAGTGAGGTATTTGCGTGAGACCTCGCCTATTAAGTTCAATTTTAGCTGGATATTAATATTTTTCTACTCCTGATCACCTATTAAGAATCATCGGGTATATACAGTAATATGTATCATTGTATATACAGTAATCATATATATTATATCTAGGATTTACTTGTACCCTAAATGCTCTCTACAATTCGATTTCTGATTTGCACCAATTTCTAGTATATCGGTTTGGTCTGCCATTTGGCATTAAGTCCACCGTTTGTAGGTACTGACTTTTGTTTTGAGCAATAAAGTTTAAATAAATAATCTAATTATGTTTCGAAATCCGAACATACCTTTAAATTCGAACACAAAACATATTCTTCAAATTCGCAAAACCAGCAAACGTAAAACGATTCAGAAACAAAATAAAACCATCTGTGCCAGTCTGGTTCCAAAGCGAAAGGACCTGAGTACACTGGAAACTCCGTTATGTTGTATCATTTCCACACTGGCACCGTGAAGCTGTCCTTGACTACCGAATATATGTTGAACACGTGCCTTGACTAGCATCTGTTCGCTGTTCGCAATTCAATGGCAAGGCTCTCGAGTCGTTAATTGTAGAACTCAGGTTTTGTAAGTATAAAATATAGTAAAAAAAATACGCTATTTGAAAGTAGGTACGTCGTATGAGTCGTCGTCGGGCACAATAAAAAAAATTGGACTATTAGTTATTACGTATTTATTTATATTTAATGATTGTAGTTATTCCTGAAGATCCTGAAATATTAAGCCCTCAAATCAAAAGTCGGTTATCAATTAGAAAGATGGATTTCAAAAGAATGAACCGCCCACAATTTATCTGGTTTGACCGAAGGTTGACCGGTAAAGAATGCCCCATGGCATTAAGTCCGCCTTTCGTACGATAAGTTTTCTTTTGTGCAATAAAGATTAAATAAAGTCATACTTTGCATAGCGAGTGGGATTGTGCATTCAAAGAGGGAACGCGGTAAGTAAGTAGGTATTATTTACAGAGAGTTTCTTTCGACTTTCTCCTCAAATCGGTCTCCTCTTAACAATCATAGCTGCAGAACCGTCATAGATTGTTTATAAATATTACTGATAAGCTAGCATCTGTACGTGTTATCTAAAAACATGAGTGATGTAATGGAAACGTCCTAGACCTACAAACTTTACAAACAAGTTCGTTGAATCCGCTTGTCAATGAAACCTATTTTATCAATTAAGCCAATTTTGATAATAGTTTTTTGCCAGTATACTGTAAAAGTACGTTTTGAAACTACTACTATTATTTAGATTTCATAAAAAAAATTGTCTGAACATTAAAAAGATGAAGATATTATTTTGTGTCGTATCGAAAAGCTCATACTTAGACTGACTTGTCGTCCACATAATGAGTGAATGTGTTATTTTTTCTGTGATTAAAAAATAATAACGGAAATGAAAAACCGTTTGGTACACGTTCATTTCTGAAATCCATCAATCTTTAAAAAAAAGTTCCTAGTATGAAAGCCTGCCTTAATCTTCTACCATTGAAATTAAATGAAATAATGTATTCAGTAAGGACACAAGGGCACTTTTACAAGTCAGATTGTGAATCTACCGGCATTTCCCAAGCGGAGACCACTGTTGTGAAGAAAGTCGAAAGAAACTCAACAATAGGTAAGTTGACATTGTCATTTTCATAGTCATAGTCATTGAATTTACTTACTCAACTGAGCTATCACATCGTTACGTCGATCACACCGAATCTTAGATTCCATTATTTATTCTACGCTACGAGGGCCCTCTGCGTTAATGCTTACGCGTATTAGCCATACCCACGCCATACCCTAGGACGAGATTTATTTCGGTTTGTAAAAGTTATACTAAAGCGTTATAGTGACACTTCAATCAGTTCTACTGTGGCGTTTGTTGAAACATTAACGGCATTCAATTTCTAAAAAAAAACTACTAAAAAGCAGTCTGCTCTACGAAGCCTTATGAAAAACGTCTAGACGATAATCTATTGAATTTCAAATCACAATGGCGTCCATTGACTGTACAAATTCCAGTCCCGTTCTCGATCCAACACCTACAGGCTATTACCGCGCCAAATTCGCAAACATCATTATACTAAGATGTTCGATACTATTTATAATCGTTGAATAATTAATCAACGCGTGGGCGGCCATCACTATCTGTTCATCTGTAGCGGTAGTACACGGCGGCCGCAAAAAATATTCTAAATATAAAATGAGTCCTCAACTCCTCACAAACCTCACCAACTTTTTTCGATTCTGTATCTGTAAAGACAATTTTTATCTGATTTGATTTTTTTTTTACTGAGTGAGCGAGTCGAGTGCTGCGTCTCCGTTTCCGATTGGTCAAAAATTCTTTCGTATGTCCTTAATACGGATGTCCGGATGTTCCCGCGTACAGACGCATTTCTCAATTGATTCTGATACAAAGATCAAAGCTCAAAGAACAATTGAAATCAGTTACCTGGTGGAAGAGACAGGGAATCGAACCCAGTACCTCTGGATTGCAGGTCCAGGGGTACTCTCGAGGAGAACAGTCCGACATCCGAATATACGAAAGCATTTTTACCCAAGCTGAAACGAAGAGGCTTCGCTCGCCATTCGCACTCGGTCTATCAATTAGTATTAGGTTTCGCTATATTGTCACTCCACTAACCCTAGCTTACAGAGGATAAAAGCTGCGTCAAAGACAAATTAAATAGCTCACCTACCAACGTCAGACCACTATCCTTTGATCCTACAATTCCATTTAAACAAATTACCGTTGCCTTACCCTGTACTCTCAAACTTACGCTAAAAACCCGTCTCTGTTACACAAACATATCTGAGAAAGCGGGACAGCCTACCCAAGGTTACAGACAGCTTTATATCTGCTACGTTACGTAAAATACGCGTAAGCGTGGGGAACATTTCCCGGTCCCAATATCGATCCCTGAGCCACGCTACATTCAAGGTCACGTTTGTTTTCCACCCTTCTCCTTCACACCCATCGCTCCATCCTTGTCCTATTCCCTTCCCTAATGGGACCCCGGAAGGTTACTACGCAGTTATTTTCGGCACAGGACAAAGGCTACAGATTTCCTTCGTGTGTAAGTGAATGAAGTTTTGGACTTGTTTTGTCTCCGGGCTGAAGTCTAGACAGGAGCAATGTCTGCCGAAAATAGCGTTGAACTTTAATATTGGTCTGAAGTATATTTATATATACTTATTTTAGTTATTTTACTTTACGTATACATTTACGTCTTTTCTATTCTAATTCGCATTACAAAATATTCAGTAAGAAATACAACTGCGAATAAGAGTATTTTCAATAGATATTTTTGCCTCCGATCCAGAACTACACCTATACTAACTTCATCAATTTTAGCAAAAATCTATCACCATTACAGTTTTGATTGCAGCTGAAACCATATTTCATCTTTAAAATAATGAACTAAATAACCAAACACTATGTAGGTACTTAAACGAATACATTTCGTTACATAATTATGTATATCTATCTATACACAAATAAACAAACAAGAAGCACTTAGCACGTGCACTCCTCAAAACCCAAACTCTTGATTCATCCGCCATATTTTCCCCAAACTAACGACAACCGTCAATCTTTCCACAGACACAGATTCAGCATTTCAATATAATTACGTAACGATCATAAACCGTGAACTGACCGGCGATATGTTTATTATCCAGAACTAAGGCTATAAAATATAAAGCTATCATTTCTCCTGTTGCCTGGCTGGCCCGTGGCCAAGTCAGACAAATCGTGTGTAATTGTGTATACCAGTTAACCAGTTCCGTTTTATTTTAATGACCATGGGTGTACTAAAACGTGTCTTTTATCTAAAGCACACAATCATGAAATTAGCAACAAAAACTGAATAAATTATAATAATTTGTGCCAGTTATGTACAGGAACTGGGGGTTTAGTTGTAGGTCTGTGATGGTTGCGTTTATCAGTATCACGTGATAAAATAAATGACAAAGCATCCGTCACGTTTTGACAAGTCGAGTTTGAATGCACGTGATAAACGCAACCAGCATAGCATATTACAGCATCATCATGTTACATTACATACGTTACTTGCGGCTCTGATTTTACTGTGTCTACCATAGAAGGCAGTTGGTAGAAGGAGTTGTTTATTTTTCCCTTTTTTGGTTTCACCTGAGGTTTCATGCAGTGCACTTCCACTGGAAGATATCGTATTCTTCTAATTCGACGCTTACCTTGTTATATTTGTAAGATTGTAAATAAACACCGGTGCAACACGTACCTGAAACAAATTAATAATTTGATTAGATACATACTCGTACATATGCGTACGAGTAGAAATGTACCGTTTCCGGATTTTTCCGGAAACTTTCCTCATTTTGTATGGGAAATTACGAAAGTTTCTAGAAATTTACGCAAACGGCATATCAAATAAAAAAACCAATAAAAATAGGTGAGAAAATCCAGAGTTCATTTAAATTTCGAAAATTGAGAGCAACTATCAATTAAGCCGTCTTCCTACATTAAAGTTGACGTAATAGTGGGTGACTACTAATACGTTGATTAAAAAACGTATGCTGCTGTTTATACGACACATTTCATGGACAAATCGATTAACATAATTAGCGAATACATTACAAAGATGGACACACAATCCCTTCAGCGTCATCATTTTAACTCGTAGGCGTTCACTGCTGAAAGGTTGCAAAATGTTCACAGAGAATGGTCGCACATTTGCATACATCATGAAACTCTATTGCGTCCCTTTACTAGATGTGGCTGAAGATCGGCTTTTGCGATGTTTTTCCGACAAATTTTCAAGTCTTATGTATGTTTTGTAGTCTTGTCAAATTTTTCAAGTCTTATGTATTTTTTGTAGTCTTGTCAATTTTTTCAAGTCTTATGTATTTTTTCTAGTCTTGTGATTCCTCGTTTGTTTTATTGAATATCTGTTTAAATGCACAAAAAATGGATATCATGTTTTCCTAGGAAAAATAGCATAAGAAAAATATGATAGTTGCCTATTACTGACTTCGTCATAGCGACTTGGCATGAGCTTATGACTCTTTAGAACTCATAAAACGTGACCTGCCTCAAGGTTCACATTTACTAATAAATAGTTACCGATTTTATGGTTGTCACTAAAACTATTTCGAATGCTTGGCCAAACACATGTCTCAATAATTTGGTTTGACATATTTTTGTAGTTAATGATATATGCGAATATCTTTGAGCAACATCCAATAAACACGCGTGAAGGCCGTGAGCTGTTTGTTGTCATTGCCATTGACAGGTTATTGTTTTAGGTCTACGGTATTGGCACCCTACCTGTTCTCCTTCTATTCTATCATCCATCAGTTTAATACAGCTCTGTTGAAAATATTGAAATTATTGTACCCAAAATTTGAATTTAGCTCGTGATCGTAGTTTATGGATTATGATGGCGTTGGCACTGCTACCTCTAGCTAAGGCAAACTTTATTGTTAGATGATGATGTTGCAAAAAAACTACACACTCGCCTTCGAGTATATTATTAGGGTTTAAACCTATATTTGTTTACTTAATTGGATCATTTTTTGTATTGCCTGATGACTGATGACCAATTCTTACGTTTCTGCATGCGCCGTGACAATTTGCTGAATGGAGCTTCTATTTACCATTTCAATTTGAACTTTTTATTTTTCTGAGTCCGTCAGAGCTAATAAATGTTATTGTTGTTCTAGTTAAAACTGTGACGTAAATTAAAATGGGCATGCCTCTTCATTCACGTTTATTTATCTCGCCATCTTGACCGATAGCCAAGTGCTATTGTGATGCTGTAAATTTATTGAAAGGTCGGAAGGAATGGAAAATCACAAAGACAGCCGTCGTGCAACGTATCTATCCTTGAAGTAAAAGATCGCAAGTGGCTACGACACCCGTAGATAGTGGCGACATTATTCTCTTTAAATTATCAGCTGGCGAAAGGCACGTCACCAGTGGAATAAAATCCTATGTGCCTGTAATTAACACAGGGATGCGTGACTTTATTTGACTAAGCGTATGACATGGAAGGGTGCCAACCTTCTGTTGGATCGCTGAGACAATCGGGGCAAGAGGTCGGCGTTGTTTAAAGCTCGAAGGAATAGCCAAAGAAAAGAAATATGTACTACTATTAATATAATTGTTTAGTCTATGTATCCATTTCCCTCTCTTTTTGTTCCCTCATGACTTGGGATCGCGATCATCATCGGACGCGCTGATGATTTGCTTGCATCTTGTTCTGTCTATTGCGTCCCTTTACTAGATGTGGTTGAAGATCGGCTTTTGCGATGTTTTTACCCGACAAATTTTCAAGTCTTATGTTTTTTTTGTAGTCTTGTCAAATTTTTCAAGTCTTATGTATTTTTTGTAGTATTGTGATTCCTTGTTTGTTTTATTGAATATCTGTTTTAATCTAATTAAATAATCTAGTTATATAAATATACATGCACGTTTGTTAAAAAAAAATATGACAATATCTAATTAATAAGGTGTTGTAATTTTTTAATAAATAGAATCATCTTAACATTTGGTGGCAAAAACATTAACCCGAACAGCATAAAAAAATAAATTTTGAAAAATGTAAAAAGCTGGCGGGAATAGTAAAAATATATAAGTTGAACATTTGTATTATTTCCTTGGATTTATTTGAGAAAAGCAATATACAAGCCTCGGCGCGAACAGGGATTGTCGGCCTCGTATCTCTAGATGGCCTCGTTATCACTCGGCCATCTATTACTACTCGGCCAACAATTCCCTATTTCGCGGCCTCTGCAGTAATGTACTATTAAAAAAAAATATGGGCCTCGGCCGGGAAATCAATATTATTGAAATAGACGATTAAGTATAAAACACACCTTCCGTTTATGACGTGTCATACAAATGAGGGTACTCTTAATTTGGCTGATAATGCATTTTTACTTAAAAAAAATTCAAAGACTGATAATTCACCATACAGCCAACTGTCCACTAAATTAAAAAAATTAAAAAAACCGGCCAAGTGCGAGTCAGACTCGCGCACCGAGGGTTCCGTACAAACAATTTCCATCCCTAAGTGGTTAAGTTAAGTTTGCACCTGGTATGTATAGCGCCCCATATAAATTAGGTGCAAAGTTAGGTATTAAAATATAAAAAAAAAACTACTTACTAGATCGCGTTCAAAACAGTTTTCGTTGGTAGTTTTTATAGTAATGTACATCATATGTTTTTTTTTTAGATTTTTCATTTTCTTATTTTAGAAGTTAGAGGGGGGGACCAACTTTTTTCCACTTTGGAAGCGTCTGTCACGCAAACTATTCGGTTTAGAAAAAAAATATTTTAGAAACCTCGATATCATTTTTGAAGACCTATCCATAGATATAGATACCCCACACGTATGTATTTGATGAAAAAAACATTTTTGAGTTTCACTTCTAAGTATGGGGAGCCCCCAATATTTATTATTATTTTTTATTTTTGCATCAAAATCTTAATGCGGTTCACAGAATACATCTACCTACCAAGTTTCAACAGTATAGCTCTTATAGTTTCGGAAAAAAATGACTGTGACATACGGACGGACAGACGGACAGACAGACAGACATGACGAATCTATAAGGGTTCCGTTTTTTGCCATTTGGCTACGGAACCCTAAAAACTAGTATAAACTTTTTAATTGTTCTCTGCGTTTAGTTCTTGCACTGAATTTTTTTCTGCTCTGCAACTGTCAATGTATTTTAAATGTCGACAAAGTTCGAATAACGGAGAAACAATTTCAATAATAATCTTATATGCGATTAATTTATTTTCATGCTTCTTAGTTATTTATTAGAGATTTCTCACGAAAGTTTTAATTTTAATAATATGATGGTATTTAATGAGTGAGTTGAAAATTAATAAGTGTACCAAAACAAATAAAATATAAAACAGAAATGAATGTGTCCAAATCAATATAAAAGTTATTTTGAACTTATGATCTTCTCCGAATGATACATACCTATGGTATGGTTTCTAAAAAAACCGTGTGTTTAGAAGTTGTTGATTTAACTAAAATTTATAATTTTGTGCATATTTTTTAATATTGTGTTTTCATATACCTAATTTTAATTCTTATTAATATATTTTGTTTTAAATCAAACATATGATTCGGACCCGAAATTTTATTCTATTCCTAAAAAAAAAGTACTTCATGGCACTGATATATTAAAATAAAATGAAGATTGGTGATTATTTCCAAGCATATTTGGAGAAAAGCACTATACAAGCCTCGGCGGGAATGTCAAGTTCGCAGATTCGTATTATTGAAGGACTCGGCTACGCCTCGTCCTTCAAAATCATACTCATCCACGAACTGACTTTTCCCTGCCTCGGCAGTAATGTACTAATAACATCGATATCGCTATGCTTATTTTTCACATATTCAACATTTTAATTACTTCCTCTAATAATAGCCTACAAATCATTAAGATTATGTACTTATTTCATAATAAACTAAAACCGCGAATACAACAACATAACACCGCGTAACAAAATCCTTCCTTCCGTTTCATTTCCATTCAGTAAACAAAACAGTGGCCGCACGTTGAATCGCCACGTGTTGAACATTCAGCTACTAAACAATACAGTTCGGTATCTTTTATAAACAGGGCATCATGTAACTCCTACATATTATACCACTCGCATTCTTGAACTTACTACGCGTTAGATCGGGTATCATGAAGTGGGAACAAAAAGGGTCCCAAGCATACCTTGCGGTACACTAGGAAACCGTTACTTTATACAATAATGACATCGATTGCATTCTTAAACTGGTATCATAGATCTATTTTTTGCAAATTAAGGGCTATATATTGTCTAATAATGCTGAGCGGTATTCAATGTTGCAGGTATTGGTCAATAAATACCGATACCGTAATAAGTAATCTACGTATAAACTAAATACGTACATCTTGATTTTTTATATAATTCAAGATCCATACTAAATTGCAACATAACTGATATATCGTAAATCACAAAAGGAAGGTTTGCTAGACGAACGATAACTAATAATAATATAGTTAGAATAGAAAACGGTGAGATCTATTGGATCTATGAAATTTCCATGAGGACTTTTGAATTAGGCGAAACAATGTATAAATCAAGTTTAGTTTCAGGCATAAAGTTTAGTGATTAATATCAACAATAATTATATGGATTCATGTGTCTTGAAATAAATGCTTTTCATCTTATTTTTTAAGTCAGGGGCTCTTGAACTTTTCCGCAAGCGCGCATATAGGTAAGATTAGTAAATCGGTCCTCTTCGAAATAGTGTACCTACGTAAGTAAGAGGTCTTATTCCTTCAAAAAAATTTTTTTTCATATTATGACTATGCGACGGACTCTGGTTTGCTATTTATTTTACTCTTTGTATTCTGCTTTATGTATTTATTATGTTTAACTATTGTATGTATGTATATCAGATTATTGTTATTTATGTATGTTTATTGTTTTATTTTTATTTTATTTTTTTGTAGTTAATTTTTGTGGCTTAATGTTGTTTTGCATTACCTACTCAATTCTAATTTTTGTTGATCTACTCCGCTACCTAAAGGTTGTCTGGAAGAGATCGCTATTTAGCGATAAGACCGCCTGTTGTTAACCTCTGTTTATTTATTTTTTACTGTATATCTCTTATGTTTTGTATCCCTGTGTATTTGAGGTGTGCAATAAAGTGGATTTGTATTGTATTGTATTGTACCTATATGACAAGTATATTGATAAATTTAAAACAACTTTTTGAAGTGAATAATGCTTTTCTCGGAGTTCTAGAAAGTAACATTGCTATTTCAAGCTTTCATTGCGTGCAGTCGAAAAAAATAAGTTGAAAAAAATTTTTTTAACAAAAAAAAGAACCGACTTCAGTAAAACTAAAAAAACCAAAAATAACCCGTTCAAGTACAGATTACATTTGACTCACCCTTCGAAGTCGATCCCAAACCACTCAGTTCTTATATTTATAGTTATATTATAGTTTACGCGAGGTTTGGCACCGACTTCGAAGGGTGAGTCAAATGTAATCTGTACTTGAACGGGTTATTTTTGGTTTTTTAGTTTTACTGAAGTCGGTTCTTTTTTTTGTTAAAAATATTTTTTTTTTGCTGTTTAGTGATTCATATCAAAGTTCTAGTGGCCATCTGTGGTGTTCATCATCAGTTTCCTGACACCAAATCCTATTTACTGAATGTAAATTCTTGACTTTATCAATAAATTACCGAAAGCGCCGTACATGTCCCTATAACATTTGAAGAGTTCCCTCGATTTCTCCAAGATTCCATTATCAGATCCCGACTTAGTGCCAACGGGACCAACTCGGAGATATACCTACCCTTTCCAATTAAAAAAATAAATAAAAAAATGGTTGCCTGTAAAGTCGGTTTTACGGGCGAAGATTTTACGTGACAACATATGTTTGACAGGTAAGTACGAACAGTTTGTATTTGTATGGGAATATAAAATTATCCTTTTTATTATTTTCCACTCATTTATTCAATATTTTCTCACCGTTTAAACCTTCCCTTGACTTCCAGGAATAGGTATTTCAATACTAAAATTAGCCAAATCGGTTCAGCCGTTCTCGAGTTTTAGCGGGACAACCGGCCCTCGTAACGTGAGCGGGCGTTACACTTTTTCATGAGTGACTCCGAGCGCAACCTAATTTAAGACTTAAGGTTCACGGTTCTCGGAGATATCGAGTAACATACATACAAAAAAAAAATAGTTCGAATTATAATGTGAGCGGCGACATGTACCTTTGGCAGGTGATTTTGCAGACGGAGCTGCTGTCCGCATTTTCCCTACAGTTAGACAGGTAGACGCATACAATAACAAAATGACCACTGAAAACGCTAAAGCTCACCGCGTCTACACATTTAACGCTGTAGATGAATCTCGCGAGACGGCAACGTATGGTAGGAAGCCACCAGACAACGTTACCCCTAAGGACGTCAATAACTGTGGTGGCTTCTTACCAACCATAAAATTAGGCGTCGAATCACGAGTGATGCTGAGGCGAAACATTTCCGTTTCCGATAGGATATTATATCTTTAGTGTAGGTACATAATATTTCACGTATAAAACATTATTGTTAAATATTGAAACATTATATAAATATAACATAGGTGACATAGGTATTATGATTTTAATTTTAAGGAGATGCCTTCTATAATTAACCCTGAAGCATAAATAATGATTGTAAATAAATAAAACATGAGTAATTAGGTACGTGTTAAATTGTAATACTTTCGTCTAAGCACCAGAACTGTTATGTAGATATTGTACTGTTATTGTGTAATAAATACCTATCGATTAAGAAGTCGATTAATAATAAATATCGATTAAGAAGTCGATTAATAATAAATATCGATTAAGAAGTCGATTAATAAAAAAATAAGTCTTCTGTACTCAGAATGCTTGTCAGGACAATTCCAGTAACACCAAACACGACTCGGTTACGTTGTTTGGTTACCGTGTTCTGTAGGGTCCTTTCCGGTTCCAGCATCAGACCAGTTTTATGGTACCGTATTCAATAGCACCATGTACATTTGTTTCCTCCTAGTAATTTAACTATCCGAATCGGCACATATAATCGCTACCTTCGAAACACTGGCCGTTTAGAAGTAAAGTTCTAGTGGCCATCTGTGGTGTTCATCATCAGCTTCCTTACACCAAATCCTATTTACTGAATGTAAATTCTTGACTTTATCAAATCATCAATTCATCAGATCCCGACTTAGTGCCAATGGGACCAACTCGGAGTTATAACCTTTCGATAAAAAAAAAAAATTGAAAATCGGTTCACGGTTCTCGGAGATATCGAGTAACACACATACAAAAAAAAAATAGTTCGAATTGAGAACCTCCTCCTTTTTTGGAAGTCGGTTAAAAACAGATTTGTACGTGAATTTTTCTCAAATTCGAGTAGTTCTTGAAACAAAAATTATCAATGAAAAATTCAAACTGAAGGTTTCTAATGGATATCAATAAATAGCAATGGCCCTGTTCTAGGTAGTACTTAACATTTATAATATGTTAAGAAACACGTTTGATAATAGAGAAAAATGTCTATAACAATCAGCATTTTTGAAGGGACAGGACCCTTAAGTTTCCGAAGTAGAGTGAATCCAAAGCGCTGCGCCGATGTACCTACTCGTATACTCTCTAATCTGTAACTTTGGAAACCCTTAATGTAAGCGAAAAAGAAAATTAACCAAAGATGTGTCTTTGTGAAGGCCGAAAGAACACAAGTAGCAAACAGGCTTTAAAGTAGGGCTGCCATCACTAAATTCGACGAACCCGAACAAAGACTTAAAAAAACCCGGACATTTGCCGTAAATCGATTTTTTTACCCGGACCTGTCCGAAATAATATAATTTAAAAAATCGCTTTATTTTTAAATTCACATAAAAAGTGTACGTGTTTTCCCCGGACACTTATAAAACCCCCCCGGACGGCCTCCAAACTAGGACAAATCCGGGGAAACCCATATGTATGTATAAGAGTCTATACAGCCATTATAAGCTGTATAAGGGCTGTATAAGTGATTTTGCAGCCTGTGTGTTACTTGAGAAAAGCATTTAAATGTGAAGAAATGTGACTGGTCCATTTTACGCATCTCCGCTCCGCTCGCTTCTGTGGACAGGCGGCCTTGGCTTTACAGCCCTTTTTGCTACAGCTGAAGTAAATCTTTCCATTTTGTGACTCACGAGTAACAAAGGCATACTCGTATAGGTATATGTGGAAAAGTGGCATTTGCAATTGCAACAAGGGCGATTGTTTTCATTTACAACGATAACATTTCAATTACCATTGTGTAACAAGAATATTATCTGTATATATCATAAGTTAATTGTATTAAGCGATTAGATATCGTTTATTTTTTCATACGGCGTTCGGAGTGATTGATTTTGAAACACTTACAACTGAAACTGACTTAGAGCTTATGATAAACTCGGGTCATCTATACTATTATAAAACTAGATTTGTATTTGAAAATCAGTACTTATTCTATGGAGAGGGGTCATGATTTCGGGAAAAATCTTAATAGCGTGATCCAGGATCGTCATTTGTTTTGTATGGCCGCGCGGCGCCATGCCAGCCTGGCGCCATCTGTTTTCATCATTTCCATTGTCCTCTCATTACGCCGAAACGGCTGGACAAATTTTAACCAATTTCGGTACAGGGATAGCTGGACATGCAAAGATGGTTATAGAATACTTTTCACCCATCTACGGCTAAGAAAAAAAAGACGGGGACAAAGTTGCGGACACCTCCCATTACACAAGGTTGGGTCTTAAAAGGGTTGAGTCTTCAAAGGGTTGGTTTGGGGTCTTACACAATTCAGCGAATAACATTGTTTTTGTCAACAACGTAAACATCAATATTGGAACTCGTACGGTCAAAGATCAAGACTGCGAACAAAACAGACTGTATTGAATATATCGTGGAATTCCTCGACTGAATGAATACTGAATAGTAGTTAAGGATTTCCGTCAGTGTCGTGTTATCGGCACGTGTCTGTACTGACAATCATTGTTGATGCTGGGTAGAGGAACGCCAAGTGCTATTGACAAGCGATTTGTTCTTTACACATGAGACTTTTATGGAGTAGCCAAACGCCCACCCTGAGTACTAAGTGTACTTTGAGTATGATTTTCAGATGGTATCCTAATATACAGTCTGTATATTTGATATAACCGCAAACCTTACGGGGTCTTAGTATAGGCACATATTAATATATTGATCCGTAAATTATTAAAAAAAATGTTTTTTTTTTTCCATACAAAATAATTAAGCACGCAATGTATTTGTTTGTTGACACTTAACATCGTGATGTCACAACTGTCACTAGTAATAACTACGCCATACATTGCAGCTCAGAAAATTTTCAAAAATTAATTACGCTATGGCAGTTAACGCTAAATTAATAAGTGTTATAAATATCAGATTATAGCACTAAAATCTCCGTCTGGCTACAATTTGCGGTTGTATCAAATACACACGTTGTATACTCACTAGAGGCCCAACAATACCCCGAAAGGTACCTAATTTCGTCCACGCAAAACTTTTATCTCTATTGTCAGCAGATGGCGCCGTGTGCCCATACAAATCCTGCCTCGCGCTGTTAAGAAATTTCCTGAAATAAATATTATTTTGATGGTTTTGTTTTCATTTCTACTTTTATTATTATTTGCAATGTATGTTACTAACCATAATTTAAAATGTTCCTATATTTTGATAAACATTGATTCTGTTTAAATGTGGTATTTTAGACAGAATCGATAAAAGATTCTATTAAAAACAATGTTCCTATATTTTACCAACAATCTACCTATGCATCATTGATCAGAAATAAATTATTCGAGTTAAATTGAATTGAAATAATTATCCACTCCACAGAATACTGATTTTCAATACAATTTTTTCAAGAAGAGTCGCAGGTTGTTTCCAGTTTTACCAACCAAGGGGAACTTGGCTATATGTTTACATGTGACGTTACATGGCCTCTTTAGAGTCCGCACTGAAAACATAGAGTTATGCGACAGTTGACGGTAAACAGAATCGTAAATCAGATCCACAACGTGAGCAGTGTAGCTGGGATCTATCGATGAACCAATTTTAAGTGCGTTTCTGTTATAATGCGAGGAAATAGTAAATAAACTTGTGTACATCGCCGCACGTGGATTTTACAACATTTTTATGGAAACATTTTAATTCCGTTTCCATTCCCTTCAAAAATCTGTTTGGCCCAATGGTTGATTGGTAGAGAATGCCTTATGGCATTAAGTCCACCATTTGTACACATTTTGTGCGATAGTTTAAATTAAATAGAAAACATCCAGTGTACTCACTGGCTTCTTCAGTGTACTTACCTACTGGATGACGATTGATGATATTTAAAAAAAAGTACCTATAAAGTAAAGTCTAAAAATGTAGTGAATTGAATTGAATGTTTACGTCAGTCACTAATTACCATGAATACGAATATGAAAGATATGACTAATTAGTAATTAATTAAGGTTTCTGGTCAATATACTGATAAAAATAAGTAATTTCATTAAAAAATCTGATAAATTGAAGATTGATTAGATTAGAAGGCACCTACTAGATGACCATCATGTAATTTCAAAAAAATAATTTGTTTACATACTCCATTCTCAATTACACGTTTTTACACTAAACGCAGCGGCAAAAAACAATACACAAGAAATTTCCTCCCACATGACTATTCACAAAACATCATGCATGTAAGACATGCGTGGGTGTTTAAATCTTGAGAATAAAAATACAATACGTACTCGTACATCTGTCTACAGCGTCTATATTTGATACAACCGCATATCGTAGCCAGACGGAGATTTTAGTGCTATAATCTGATATTTATAACAATTATTAACTTAGCGTTGATGAGATTGTATCAAAAGACCAGCACAATTTAGTTTCAGCGGCCAGTGCTGCCACCTGTTGTAGTGTATAGTTTGAAGTTAGAACGCATTCCAACATTCCTGTGTTTTTTGTCTATGAAAGTGCTCTGCGAATAAAGATGACGGACTGAACGATGCGTTTTTTATTTTTGTCCAATCTTAATAAGCGTTAACTACCATAGCGTAATTATTTTTTGAAATTTTTTTGAGCAGCAATGTATGGCGTAGTTATTACTAGTGACAGTTGTAACATCACGATGTTATAGGTCAACAAACAACAACAAACAAGTACATTGCTTGCTGATTTATTTTATATGGAAAAAAAGTCGTTTTTTTATAATTTATGAATAAATATATTAATAAGTGCCTAAGCCCCCGTAAAGTATGCGGTTATATCAAATATACACACTGTATACTTCATATAATTTATCCGTCATACTTATCAAGATGCGTCATCTTATCAGCCGATAAGTAAGATATTTGCATAGCAATGACGTCTATTCTGTTCTTTTAGGTAATTAAAAGAATGTAAACCATTGACGTAATACCTCAATGATGTAAACAAAACAAACCATTAAAAGGGTAGTTTAGATACCATTTGGTTCCTGTTAATTTTTTTATATTATAAAATATTTGACCTCACTACTGCAGTCCGTTCCATTTAAATAACATTTTGTATCGCTTATTTTTACCTAATATTATTATTCACGAATACACACATATTTTTATTACATAGAACAATTTTTTTTTTCTGAGTAAATCGACAATGAAAAGTACCCTGCAGAGGTATGCATTATACTGGAAGTAACACGACTTAAATAGAAAGTCACAGGTTTAAAGTAGCAACACTTACCTTACGTGATTTTTAACTTTGTCGGTTTGACATTCGCCATTGCTTGCTGTCAATTTGACAGCTATGGTTTATTTAATTTTTTTTAAATACCTAAATGTACAGACTATAGTCTCGGAGTTAATTTTGGACTTGTTCATAAAACAGTATACGGTCATTATTTGCGGCATACAAATTATCTGAACTTATGAAAATTGCATTAGCCTTATCTCATCATGTGTTACGTTAATAGCATAATGATAAAGGTAAAATAGTGATGCAACGAGTGTAAAAAGTTTTAATACTGAATATAACTATGGATATGTTTCGTCTGTGACAAATAAGAATGCAATCCACGTGACTCTCGTGAGGCGTCGCGTACCTCCAATTAGTTCTATAGATCTGTTCAGATTATTTGTCCCATTCGGTACTCAATTCAAAGTTACTAATGTCATTTCTCAAAATTATCACTACTAATAGCATTGTTTTAAATGTCAATGTGAATATTAAAAAAATACTTCATGTTGGCTATTCCATGACCGTGATATAAAGCCCTATATCTCTCAAACGGCTGCATAAACTTCGGATGTCAATTTCAGTGCTTTAGAAGCTTTTCAGTAGGCTAAATAGTCATTCCAGGCCGTTTCAGAAGTTGTTCTATCGTATATCAAGTCCAAAGTTCCTATCTATTATCAGTCCAAGAGATGTGACTCGAATATACATTGCGTATAAATGCAGCCTCTATTCTTGACGCTAACCGCTTCGGTCGTTATAAAACGTTTACGAGATATAAGAGTACGGACACGATTGCAATAACACGATATTATGACAAAAACCTGCGGAAGCGAATTAAATTCCTCTCTTGTAATCGCGTGGAATTCATAACAGGAGACGATGAAGGATTTAAGTGTTCTGAATGATTATAAAAAAATTATACCTAAAAAAACCTTTATCTTACAGAGACACAACGTTAAAAACCGGCCAAGAGCATGTCGGGCCACGCTCAGTGTAGGGTTCCGTAGTTGCTCATCCTTCTCAATAAACTGCTTTTTTAAGCCCGAGGTTTACGTTAAGAAATATTTTAAGCTCTATAAAAAGGTCATAAACGCCCTAGAAACTGTATTCACTTATTACCTTCCGGAAGTCAACTTACGACCTTTTAAAGGAAAAATATGAAATTTGGCGATAACTCAAAAACGGCTCGACCGATTTTGTTCAATATAGTTTTCATTGAAAGTAATTATAAGGCTTCATTAACATTAATTTTTCCGAATTTTTTTGACTCGTGGTTGAAAAGTTAGAGGGGGGGGGACACATTTTTTTTTGTTTTTGGAGCGAATATTTACAAAACTGCTGACTTTATCAAAAAATAATGTTAGAAGACCCCTATTATTTTTACAAGACCTATTCAACGATACCCCACACACCAGTGTTGAAAAGAAAAAAGTAAAGTAGGTGTTCGAGAGGTACCCGAAAAAAAATTTTTTTTTTTTAATTTTATTTTACCGTTCTGTCGGCATTATACATACACATACTCATACCAAATTTCAGCTTTCTAGTACTAATCATCACGGAGCTAAGCCGCGGACGGACGGACGGACGGACAGACGGACGGACATGGCGAAACTATAAGGGTTCCTAGTTGACTACGGAACCCTAAAAAACAACCGAAACTGTTTCGGTAAAAGTGTGGCTTGGAGAAACTGTTAATAGTTGTGTAAAAAAATAAGGACAACAGAAAACACGACTTCTTAAAAATCATCGAACATCGTCAACGTGGAAGAAAAAGTCATAACCCTCTTTTTTTCTTGTTCGTAGTCGTGTTTGTTTAGGCGTGATGATACTACAAAGATTTCATTTTATTTATTCTATAATTATACACTGTACAGCGCTCTGCGCGTACAATATAATAACGCGTTTAGGATGCTGATGGGGTTGCCTCGCTTCTGCAGTGCATCAGAGATGTTCATGGATGCTCGAGTAGATTGCTTTTATACCACCATGCGTAAACGATGTGCATCTCTGGTGCGCAGAGTGCGGGGTAGTGCCAACAGCATCATGAACATGGTCGCAAATAGGCTAGACTGCCCGTACCTGAACTATTGTTGTCAGCTTCACGTACGAGGTGTAAGGCCCTAAATTAAATAAAATGTTATGTCTTATTTGTTTATTTACTAACACTAGTATTAATATGATATATATAATGTAATTCTACTAACACTATTGATCCAAGTTGGTCGAAAATAAATGATTTATTATAATTATTCCTTTATTTATTTCGTATCTTAGGTTAGGTTTTTACAATATATGTATATAAAAAGTAAAATACAATAAAGAAATTACAAAATATATAAACACATTATAAAAAACCTAACCTAGGGTGCCGCCGGCAGCGGGGCAGGGCCCAGGCTACCGGTGGTTAGGGCTGCAGAGAGAGGAACCTCCTGACAATGCGCGCCGTGTCCAGGAGTACCGCCTTCTGTATCTGGCCCTTGATCCAGCCATCTAGCGAGAGTCTCTTAAGATGTTTGTCGAGACTCTTCGCTATAAGACCGTTCGCCGAAACGACTATCGGGACAATGATCGTCGAGTCAACATCTGTTGGAATATAACGCTGGCCATTTAGTATTAAGTTCTTTTTATATTTTGAACTGCTGTCTAGTTGGCTTTTTACTCGGTGTGTCAATGGTGTGTTTTCCTAGTGTCATGTTTTTATAAAATCGTAATATTAAATATATTCATGTATTTACTGCCCTCTGCTGCTTTTAATTAATAGCTTAAGTGAAGCTAGTAGGGAGGCGGTGTTCCTCCAAGCGTTGTTGAAAGAGTTATTGATGATATCTGCTTGCAACATTGTGTTCTATTGTGACAACCAGTCTGCTATGCAACTAGCTGTTAATAGAGTTCATCACAAAAGGAGCAAGCACATTGAAATTAGGTACCACTACGTTAGAGATATGGTTGATCGTTTCAATGTAAAGATAGTGTACATCCCTACTGATGTAATGGTAGCAGATATGTTCACTAAGCCGCTGGGTTGTGTAAAGCACCAGGAGTTTACCAGGCAGCTTGGTGTGACATAACTGATGATGTCCACGTTATGGGGGGGTGTTGGAATATAACGCTGGCCATTTAGTATTAAGTTCTTTTTATATTTTGAACTGCTGTCTAGTTGGCTTTTTACTCGGTGTGTCAATGGTGTGTTTTCCTAGTGTCATGTTTTTATAAAATCGTAATATTAAATATATTCATGTATTTACTGCCCTCTGCTGCTTTTAATTAATAATAACATCCCACATGGCGGTCACCTCGTGAGCCAAGTCAAGGTACTTGCTGAGTTTGTCCTTCTCGGCTTTCACGAGGTTCTCGTCATGTGGGATGGTGATGTCGACGAGCACTGCCTGGCGCTTGGATCGATCTACCAACACGATATCAGGCTTATTGGCTACAACAGTCCTGTCCGTGATGATAGATCGATCCCAATAGAGCGTGGCACGACCATTCTCGAGAACTGGCATCGGTGCGTACTTATAGTACGGCACCTCAAACCCCACAAGACCGTATCGAAGAGCAAGTTGCTGGTGAATGATCCTGGCTACTTGGTTATGTCTGTGCAAGTACTCGCCGTTAGCAAGATGAGAACAACCGGAGATTATATGCCTGAGTGACTCGCCGGGACGGCGGCATGCCCGACAAATGTCGACCGTACCGTCCTTCAGGATATATCTCCGGTAATTGTTCGTCATCATTACTTCGTCCGCAATTGCACAGACAAAACCTTCGGTTTCCCCGAAGAGATCCCCGAAGCGTAGCCAGTTCACCGACGCGAGCAGATCTACATCGGGCCCCGTAAGGGCCTTGTAGAACCGCCCGTGTAGCTCCTTGCTCTTCCATACAGCCCTGCGGTCATCAGTGCTAAGCACCTTTGGTCTGCGCCAGTTCTCGTTTGCTAAGGAGAGAGAGGTGAGGCCTTTGTCAACTGCTACTACATCGCGATGAATCCCACACTCGTTGTTTAGGAAATACTCCCTAAGACTGCACACCTCGCGGTTATGGAGGTCCTTGGCGTTTAAATAGCCACGGCCTCCACACTTACGCGGGATGTACAGTCTCATAACTGACGAGCGTGGGTGCCTCATGCGGTGTGTAGTGAGTAGCTGACGGACCCTCGTATCCAGGGCGTCCAGCTCAGTCTGAGTCCACTTTAGTATGCCAAAGGAGTAAGTGAGCAGAGGCATCACCCAAGCGTTGAAGGCGCGCGCCTTATTGCCACCGGACAAAATACTGTTAAGTACTTTTGTCAAACGACAAAAGAAACGCTCCTTCAACGCCTGTCTAATGTCTCCGTCCGCAATACCCAATGACTGTGACATTATTATTATTATTATAAGTAATAGGTATTAAAGATGTTCACTTTATATGACACCTCGGTTCTATAGGTATATCATGAGTATCTGTCACATGAAGATAACCTCGAAGACCGAACCGAGAGGACGTATCATGATGGGCGTGACGTCACTATAGCTTAGGTTTCAGAGCACTACTCCGGAAAAGTAGTCTTGGGCACTAAGTTGCAAGTAAAGGAAACCTGAAATTTTGTATTTATATTGAGCCTCTAACCTCTGTATCAGTATTCAATATTCTTAAAAATAAATGTGTCTCCCAAATGTCATCCTCTAGGCTTTAGTAAGTGTAGTAAGTGAGCTTCGACGTATTTAGATTTTTTTCAGTAAGTGTTGGATGGTAAAGTAGTATGTATGTGTAGTATCCATACTTATGGGTCTCGAAAGTCAAAAAAAGTAGAGAATTGTAATGGTACCTCGGTTCTATAGGTATATCTGCGACACGAAGATAACATCGGAGACGCGAGGGAAACGAGCTTGAGTGACGTCATTATTCTTGGAAACAGCTCAGAAAGGCACGTTCTGACAGTTCAATGCTTTTGTACGAGAGGATAATATCACGAGGTATTTTTAAAATTCACAATTCAAGAGCATTTGTAGGGTTCTAGATATTTAACTTGAATTACACTTATACATACCTATTTTGGGTCATCGGATGAAACACGGTAATTTGCAACATTTTGGGAAATCATTTTCTTTTTCTAAAGAATGTAAGATAACAAATTTCATAAAACCCTTATGAAAAAGCCAGCCCAAATAAAGCTATTGTGTTGATGAAGAGCTGGAAGTATCCTCGCAAAATGCATTAGCATTGTAATAAAACGTGGAAATGCATTAGCCAGCATTTTCAGAAACATGAACCACAATCATTTAGATTTATTTTAGATAATCAGATAGAATATTCTTTATTACCACCTCAACAAGAAAGATATTTACACTTTTAGTTAAGTATTTGTAAATTATATAAATTTCAGGTCGATGCTGACATAGACGTGAGCAAAACCATAATTTTCAACATAATACAAATGTAGATCTTATTGTAATCTACGTAACCTTCTCGTAATCGATTCTCTGAACTCATACCTGAGCGTAGATCAAACACATTACTTTATTAAGAAAGGATAAACCAATATCAGCCCATTGAAGTCTATCAAGGCATTTCTGCCCGCTGGTCCGAGCAGCCAGAGCGAATTAACATTCTGCCTGCGGTGGCGATGCTTCTACTCCAACAGTTTCCTCATAAGCCTATGCTTTTGTACTTATAAATAAATAACGTGCCTAAGAACTTTATAATAGGTGAGGTTCTGTATAAAATGATATCGTGCTGGTAGTGGCGTCAAAACAGCCAGTTCATTTTTTGGGAAACTGATTGTAGGAGACACTGCGCGCCAATGTTAAGTTCAACTACATTGTCTTTTTCTCGCTCGAGAAAGAGTCGCAGTCATAGTTGTGCTAGAGCTTCTGGTTTCTTTACATGCTTTCGCCAATAAACTACCCTGAGTTCGTTTCGACAAAGTTGACTTTAGTAAGGTCACTGGCTACGTCACACCTTGAACTCGAGTGGCTTAGCGGTGATGTTACCCATCTTGTTCTGTGGAAAACCCAAGGCTTTTCAAACATAGTGGCTTTGGTCTGGCCTCGTTCGTTACTCGTGTAAGTTACATAACTTCATATCTGCCAATATCAAGTCCAACCCGATACAAAACGCCCATACCTTGAACCAATTTCTATTAAATACGTTGCTTTAATAAACGACTAGTAAGATTGTATATGAGTCACGACGGAACCCTATAACGGCCCTATTGAATGGTTTTTCATCGCAGCAGCTGCAGAAAGGCATCTAAACGCTTCCCGTTAGCATCAATCTGTTATAATAACTTATAATCGTCAAGAATTCACACAAGGTTCTGCCGGGCTGCCAGCCAGCTTACTAATGGACTTGATCGGCGATTGTAAAGCATTATCTTTGATTATTTCTAAGAGAGGAATAATTAAAAGCTTAACTAAATAATGTTTCATGATACACTTATAAAAACAAGAAACAGGAAATCTGTTCCATGGAATTCAAATAGGGAAATAATATGTGTGAAGTAGTGCATTCATGTGTAATTAAAAAATGATAGAAGTTTAATCATCGTCGATTGAAAAAGTGTTAATTAAGATTTGATCAACCGGCGTAGTCTCTAATTTGGTGCAGTAGCTAATAATTATACTTAGGTCGTAAAAACATTAAAAACTAACGATAAAAAAAATATATGCATTTATGCATTACATATAATATTATGTTCTTCACTAAATCACCAAAATTTTATTTTTTCGTAATAATTAACTTAAAACGCACACGATTTTATGACATCCATTGATACACCACTGGAACACATTGTAACGGATTGACAGAACCAACCGACCAATCATAGCGTGATGCCGACAAAAGTCTCGCCTATCATTCCGGATTACCTTTGTTTTCTTATACTTTAGGTACCATGGAAATCACAAACATTCCCTCTCTCTACGATTTCTGTTTCAGAACATGATGTGCTTAGTCACATACAACAACAAGAAAATTAGGACGTTTACCTACTACTTCACAACACAAGAACAAAGATAATGATCAACAGTGCAGCAAATCAGGTCTACAGAAAAGTCACAGTGACACATTTCAAGATTCCGCGCTTCGGCGAACTGCATATATGCCTGTAGGTCACTATTGTTTATATTTACGAGCTAATGAGGTCCGTGGTAGAACGACGTAAGAGTTATGTAAATTTATGTGACGCTTTATTGCGTTGTTATTATGTTTTACGAATTGTGTAGTCTGTTGTAATGTATGTTAATACCCTATATGATAATTCAAATTATACTTTATTTTTATATGCATCTGGTCGTTCTCATCGTAAATTTATTTAAATTAGTCGTTACCGTTCCTAAACCTTATCCGAATGATAAAGAAATAGGAGCGCATTTTAGACTATTTGTTGACACACGTAAATCATAATGAACCCAACTTCATTAGAATGCAAGCAGAATAAAACACTACACAAGGTGGTTTCTTTTGATCTTTGCAAATACTGCCTGAGAAATTAGTTTTCATTGTCGTCGTATTTTTTGTGTAAAATGCGACGCGACTATTGGTCTTGGGGCGTCGCGGCACTACCAACGACGCGACCACGTCTAGCATAACTGTGACACGCGACAAATACTACTTGTCACTTTCCTTTCAATGCCGAGCGAGCAAGACAGCTGATGCTGAGTCGCGTGACAAGTGAAGTCGCGACAAGACTGTGACCCCTGCAGCTACCACCGCGCTCCAAACTTAACTGCCAGAAACTAAAGTAAAAGTGCACAGTCTTTTAAAAACCCCGTTTTTGTCTCACGCCGCTCATCATTGCTCATATCTGGGTCATGTGACCAACCTATTGCTTGTCTCATGTTATTTGAACAGCATACATATATAAAGTAAACCACAAAAACCGTTGGATTAGAAAGTTTCTTGAGTGGCTACCGCGGACCAGAAGACGCAGCGTGGGAAGGCAACAAGGTGGACCGACGACCTGGTAGGATCGCGGGCTGAAATTGGATGAGAGCGGCGCAAGACCGATCGTTGTGGAGAACTTTGGGGAGGCATTTGTCCAGCATGGACGTCTATCGGCTGATATGATGATGAAGGTAAACCTTGCTCTTTTAATAAAGATGAATAGTGCGATGAAAGTCAGTTTCGTGACTTTCCTGACGCCAACTAACCGCGTACGTCATATATATATAGACTGGACACAGACTTAGATCTACCAGCTACAGCCTGACTCATATTATTTTGAATTGAACAGCGATATATATTTTTTATCAACAGCAAGGTAAACCTTGCACCGGCCTTGCTCCTTATCCGGCCAGTGCACAAATCTTGATAGACGGTTAAGATTACTATATGAGTATTTGAGGTCAACATATTCAACATTTGAAAAATTAGGTATTAAGTTTGAGGAACGAGGAAAGAACTCAAGAGAAAATCGAGGACTCACGATCACCGCAGGGTTGAGAGTCATCATTCCCTTGCCTTTATTAGGTTATTTTGTTACCCATTTATTGGGTTTGGCACAGCTTGTTTCTTCCTCTATTCTTCCCTATTACTCAGGCAGAATTGTGAGAGCATAGGGTACAAAAGCAAAACAATTGAAATTATCATTGTATTTCTGTTATATATTCTAATCAAAAAGCACATGCACAATCGAAATTAAATAAGAACCATAGTAAGTAGTAGAGCGATGGTAGCCTAGTGGTTAGGGCGTGCGACTTTCAATCTGGAGGTCGCCGGTTCGAACCCGGCCCGTACCAATGAGTTTTTCGGAACTTATGTACGGAATGTCATTTTGATATTTACCACTCGCTTTTCGGTGAAGGAAAACATCGTGAGGAAACCACCTAAGCCCAATAAGGCCTAGTTTCCCCTCTGGGTTGGAAGGTCTGATGGCAGTCGCTTGCGTAAAAACTAGTGCCTACGCCACATCTTGGCATTTAGGTAGCCGACCCCGATTGAGAATTCACTCTCTACAAAGATATGGGACAAAGGCTAGGAGGATGATGAGTAGTACTAGTATTGCGGCTCCTTACTCGCGAAGTTGGCCGAGGCGAAGTTGGGTTTCCGCAGCGAAGTCTCCGCACTATCATATTCGCCCAACTTTGGTCAACTTCGCGAATAGTGTGGAGACGCAAGTAGGCTGATAACCATACCCCGGGATTTTAGGTAGGCATCAGACTTTCGTTCGCACGGTAGGACTAATGGAGAGCTATGGAGCCGATATTAACATTAAAATACAATACTCATACTCATTCATCTATTTCATTACAAACATGTTACAAACTGACTTTATGCTTATTATGTTTAACATTCCCAAGCATTAAATGACTAAAATTATAAATAAAATAGATATTTTTTTTAATATTTCAAACTCTTAATTTAACTCTATTAATTGTCAATATCATGCACTTTCTAGTCATAAATGGATATTCGATCAATATAAAACCCAATTTACTCCAGAAAACGTGGAAAATGTCGCAAATGTTTACGTATTTTATGGCGGCGAAAAAACCAATTCTTACCCAAATCTTTGCATTATACAATGAATTCTTCTGACTTTGTCCTTGGCTATAAAATTAAAATTGCGTATGAAATACACTTATGAGTATGAATTGTATTTTAATATATTATTAATATCGGCTCCATATAAGCTCGCCATTTATTTATTTATTTAATCTTTATTGCACAAAAGAAAACTTATCGTACAAAAAGCGGACTTAATGCCAAGAGGCATTCTCTACCAACCAACCATAGGGCAAAGCAGAAAAATTGTAGGCGGTGCAACTAACTTACACATAAGTAACAAACATAATTATAATACTTATACCATTATATAGTACTACCCTTTTCCTACCGTGCTAACGAAAGTCCGATGCCTGGTGATAATCAATTATGTTACTGTAGATACACGGTTGTTTTTAGACACGCACACTATCATTATTATTAATTAGTTAATAGACGCGATACATTTTCATATTTTTTTCTACTATTTTGGTATCCTGAGAGTCCCTTTTAATAATAAGTTAACTTTAGACTTGTTTGCCCACTTAAGTATTTATTATAAGGAACTATATGTCTGGCACAAAAAAATAATAATAGATTCCTGTTCTCATTTTCCCCTCTGGTGCATCATAAAAATTACTGAATTTGATGTATCTAATGATGAAACTCACTACACGCGTTGGATCGCCGCAAATATCAACATTAATCATCAAATGGGCGTGTTAATTTCCTTTGTTACGTAGTATTTAAAATGCTATTTGAGCTTCACTGGTGCCGATTTTAATCATACACATGTTTAACATATGCTGACACAAAAGATAACATATTTTCGCGACAATAGCGCATTAACTCTTAATTTAGTCACGTGAAGTGAAGTCACCCGCTTAATTTTATGATGTATTTTTGGGATCAAGTATTTAGCTTTTTAGAACGTGATTTTTGGGACTGACATTCAACGAAGCTAAAATGATGACCTTATCTTTGATACTTGATAGTTTCCCTAAGGCTTTCCTCGGGGGCTACAGTATGGGGTTCTTCAATAGGGGACTAAATGGTTCTTGAAGGTTCGGCGCGTGTGACGCTCCTCATGTCGCAAACGTCCATAGGCGGCGGTAACTACTTAACATCAAGCGGGCCGCATGCTTGTCTGTCACTTTAAAACTCCCGTGACTGTCAACTCCTAGATATATTATTAGAATACATATGCTGTTGGGTTTGCATCTAGTCGCCGTCGCGACCGAGCGCAACTCGTAGCTATGAATCGCAAATCGATTCGAAAAGTAAACCCGTGTCATGTATTTTAATAAACCCTTCCACTTTTTTTGTTACATTTCATAGTGCAAATCAATTCTCGTTACACTTTTTGCTTTTGCTGGTATTTGCGCGATAGATTTTTAAGCGAACCGACATGTGTATGGAATTTTAATGTAATGAACATGCGACCCAGTTGAACACTAAGTGAGCACAAGTGCGAAACAGGGACAGCTCGTGTATCCATTGGCAAAAAACCAAGAACTGAACGCATATTCGCCGCCACCCTAATAGCCAGCGTGTTTAAATTTATAATTAGGATTTTTCCACCGTTTAATTTGCGTATGTAAATGATCTAAAACATTTTTGGAAGTCGTAATATAATTGTATTTTAATTATAAATAAGTTTGAAAGAAAAATAGTATACCTATACTTACTAAAAACAGCTGATAGAAATGTCATCTATTTTTTTGATGTTTTATATTGTTTTATATTTAGCTATATATAATTTGATTTGTAAAGAAAACTTTAATTATATGCGAGAAAATACAACATAAAATTAAAAGTATAAAACTAAACCTAAACAAACTTAAATTATGATCTGAACTTACTTGAATATGAACTTAATATAATCTAAAACATAATTGTTTAAATAATAATTTTGATGATTTTGTCAACTCGGCGTCTTTTTTAGCCCTGGGTGATTATTCGAGCGTTTTAACCGCCTCATTACCTACCGTGACTACTATATTTTATGGACCCCGTTTGATCAAAGGCGCCATTTTATGTTGTCTAGTAGAAGACGCAGTTTTTTTTTATTTTTATCAAAATTATTTTGATTGCTTCTATAAGTTCGCCAATATTGCGGTTACGGTAATGAGGCGGTTCAAACGCTCCGAATAATAACAGTCTAGATTTATGCTGATGTAATCAAGGAGAGGTTCCTTTTCGCACTTATAGTCCAAAGTCATTATCCACCGCAAAACGTCCACTGCTGGATTGCTTCTGGTTTTGTCATTCACAAATATTTATCTAAGTTACACACAGTCGGAAAAATAAAATATCTCTTGTAGCCAGGAAAATACAGTTTGTATACATATACGTTACATTTTTAAAGGGTAGACTAGGGACCCTTTGCGGATACGATACGACTACTCAGAAAATAAGGCCCTGAAATTCTCTTTGCACATGCTCAAAGGCACGAACATAAAATCTATGACCAATCTGGTCAACCACCAACCGAGGCAACCGCACGCACTAAAAAAATAAAATTGATCGACAGTTTAATAGAACTGCATTTCATTAGGCTGATGTCATGTGACATTGTTACACATTTGGCCACGCAAAAAAGCCAACCATTAATTATACACCAGGTTCAACGTCCTCCGGGCGTCAAGCTGTCTGACGAAACGAAATTTTTTGCCAACAAAAAAAGCCGAGTAATTAAAACTGACGGGTGTTCGGTTTCGCTGGCAATGATCAAAGGTTGACGAACCGCCTAGTTTAAGTATAGTATTACTAATTCGAACCAATTGTGAGTTCGACGGCCCGATATCGTATCCTGTCGTAAATTGTCCTTTGCGTGTGGTAGGACCGAATTCGTCCTTTGAACCCTTACCATGAGTTAACGTGACATGAGAACCTACTCGCTAGCGATTGTGTCAAACGATTTGTATTGGAGAATAGTACAGCGCCCGTAGCGGTCATTTTGTAGAACTACAATTCTGGAAAAAATAAAAAGGGAACGGGAGGCTCCGGGTCTGTGACGGCTGACGGCTCCGATTATCGTAATAGACAAAAAAGTCTCTTCCTAAAAAAAAATCAAAACAAATTATTTTGACGGGTGGATTATACGCTCAACTCAACACTTTACACATGGCAAAATGGATTTGATCATTTACTAAAAACAAAACGGTTGAAACTTTTTTTTACATATAAAGAAAAATATCTTTTTTTTTCTAACAGCGGACAAAACTATAAGAGATTTAACTGCCGCTGTGTTCGCTCAGTTAGATTGTTGAAAACATAATATTGGCAAAGGGCATGAGTACTAACCGATTGAGTTATTTGCATTTTTGGCCTCTCTTTTGTGTATGTGTGTATCCGCGATGCCCCTAGAAGAAAAAATATGTATTCACATTGATTATTGATCAATATAATATAATTTCGTGAAAACGTCCTTAACCCTTCATTTGTAAAATTACAATAAAAATAGAGTCTTTTTTACGCCGTAATAAGTGAAAAATAAAATAAGTAAAAATTAAAAATATAGCCTAAATATGTTTTGTTGTTCCCATTGTAAATATAAAATATGTTTTTTTAAGTTTAGACCTAATTTTGTGTAGTTTATAAAAATCCAAGTTTGCGAAAGTTCTGATTTGGAACGACGACGAAGTTATCTTAATCCTTACGAGCTTGCGAAAAAAAACAAGAAATTTAAATTTTACGACTGAAATACTGCGTTATGAATGAATATAGCTTTGAGCATGCAATAACAAAAAGCATTAATAATATTTAACAAAATAGGTTAATACGACATGTGGGTGTGTACACCATTCTTTATGCTCATAACTCAATGGACGAATGTGGGTAGCTGTTGTGATACCAAGTGAAAACGACATATGCGTCGCATAAACTCATATAATGTAGCGACTTTTTAATTCTACATTACAGAATATTATATCAGCTAACTTACCATAATTTGGAAACAGTATAATATTCATGAAGAATCTAATCTAATCTAATCTTATATTCAGGTAATCCGCAACAGTGTTTTCTTCTGATTTAAATATTACTTTGTTAAAAAACAATAAAATTTGATGGTATAAACAAATTTTCTAGAAAAACATTTTATGTTATGAGACAAAAATCTCCACAATAACAGTTGTTTCATAATAATAACCCAAACAATTAATGAGCAGGAAGATGAACCCAAAGAACCCATACATAATATACAAATACATATATAGATAAAACCCACGACTCAGGAACAAATATTCGAGTTCATCACACAAGTATTTGCTCTGGCCGGAATATGAACCCAGAACCGCCGTCTCAATAGGCAGGTGCACTACATACGGCGCCAACCGCGTCGTCAACTAAAAAATAACTAAGCGAGGAGGAGGTTGAGGAAAATTATATGAATAGTATATACTTTTACTCAATTATACTGCCTAAATAGGTATCTTTACACAAGAAATTGTTTTCCAAAGAAGCCTCTCCATTCAATCCATTAGAGTCGTCACATTGATCGCGAATAAGAGTCATGCATCAAGTTCAAATATGGCAAAGAAATATGAGAAAGCTTTTATCTTAAAAGGCGTCGTACGGGGATTATATTTCTCCGCCTGATCTGTATAGTGTCCAGTTAGCAAATGTTTGTGTTTAATGGAGCCTTAAAAGTGTCGGAGACTCGGAGTATCAAAGAACGAGAGATTATCACTTACGAACGAGCTATTACCACAATACAGACGAGTTATCATCGTCTTTATCATCATCATCGGCCAGTATCTATCCACTGCTGGATCAGGGCCTTCTCGTGCATTTTCATTCGCTGCGAGTCCGGGCCGCATTGCGTGCTCCCTTCCCTTGTCCTTAAATATGTCTACGATCCGTGCGTATTCCCTACGGAGCAGAAACATGGACCTTTACCCGCCAAACCGTGCATTAACTCCCAAGTTGCTCAGAGAGCGATGGAGAGAGCGATGCTTGGCTTGGATGCTTGCTTGCGATAACACTCAGTTCAGAATCAATTAATGGTTTAATACTGTCGTTGTCGTTGCACTCTTTACAGAAAATCAACTACTGGTACTATTAGGGGCAGATATTATTCTTTGTATGATATTCCGCCATCTCTCGCGATTCGCTGACCTTTTTCTGCACTCATGCAAAGGTCCGCCCACACCCACAACTGATTTGATCTGGTCGGTCCATCGCGTGGGTGATCTTCCTCGTGATCTGGTTCCTTCTACCTTACCCTGAACGACGAGACGAGGTATGGTTTCACCTTGTAACATGACCAAAAAATTTGAGAACACGAGTCTGTACTAAAGCGGACAGACACTGCTTGATGTAGAGTTCGTCAAGGATAAAAACATTGGTTCGAAATTCTGTCCATGATATTCCCAACAAGTATAACAACGAACATATGTAACGACAATCGTAATCAAAGATCTAATAGTTGTTTACGGAATAGTCACAGATAGATGATCACAGGAAATTATGACACTTAACCACTGTAATTTGCCAGCAATTTACTAATTTCGAGCGTGTGATTGTCCCGTTTTTATGAAATTGAATCATTTTTAAATTGACTGACAACATGTAATTTATATGCCCGAGTTTTGACAAACTATTAATGTAACTGTTGCTAATGATACCCCACAACATTTGTTAACTCCTGTCGATTGAAAGAGCAACGAACTACACCTACTCACACATTTCAACTTCAAAGAAACCGTCTTGTGATCCGGTTTTGCGTCACAATACAATAATAATTGTTTTTTAGCTGTTCACTTTGGCTATATAAAAATGTTTTTTTTTTAATGTCATAGGAGGCAAACGAGCAAACGGATCGCCTGATGGAAAGCGATTACCGTCGCCCATAGACACCTGCAACACCAGATGAGTCACAAGTGCGTTGCCGGCCTTTCAGGAGGGAGTACGCTCTTTTCTTGGAGGTTTGAAGGTCGTATGTGGACAATGTAACACTAGGTACACAGTACACACTACTAGCAGGCATCGCTCACACCCATAGGCACACCATTTTAGTCCAGCTAGTTCCTCAATCAGTGGCCTTATCTCGTCCTACCAGTGAGCAATCCGCAGGAGCGACAGGAGTGAACACTATGGTCCGAGAACGATGTCAAATTCGACGAAAAGCAAACAACAAAGAACCAAAAGTGGTCCCCGCTCAAGAAAAGGTTGGGTTGGCGCAACAAGTCGCGAAGCACAGTTGTGTTAGGCGGGCTGGGGGCCTATATATATATATATGATGGTTGCTTTTATCATGCGATGAAAAAATGGCGAAGCACCCGTCACGTTTTGATAAAAAGCGAGTGTGAGTGACAGATGCTTTGTCACTTAATTATCACGTGATAAACGCAACCATCATCCCCCCATGGCCTCCTGTACATTTGCATATGCATATCAAACTCACGTAAATTGTATGAGTTTTGGCTGTGTTTAGTAAAGACTCATATTGAAAATAAATAAATGCTAGAATAAGCCCAAGTGAGCCCACGTTGTACCCGACCCGAGCCCGTATTCTTATAGGAATTTAGGTTTTAATAAAAAATATATAATTATATTATGAGTATAAACCGCGAGGGTACAATATAAGACTAAAATAAAGTTTCCCAGATTTTCGCTTGTGTTACATACTGACACAAGTTTGAGAGAGTCCGGCGAGTATCTAAATACACGACCGTGAATAGATCGCTCAAGTCGATGCCCCCGACAAGCCTTAAAAAACTCAAATAGGTAAATTGCAATGGGTGTTGCCTGTTCCAATTCTGTCAACGAGACACGCCTGAAAACCATTTGCGAAATGTACGTCACAAGCTGGTCATAAGTGTCACAAATCTATTTTTATAACTGTATTCGCTTTTTAGTTATCATTTTCTGTTTTAACTTTATTCAATATCACAACTGAGTCATTTTAAAACATGTACATTTAAGAGCTTTAATTAAAAGAAAACTTAGTTGGTTTCTTTATGTAACGATAGTTACCCATATTTTTTGTATACTTAAGTAACAATTCGTAACACAAAAAAGCGATTGTATTTTTATTATGCCTTTAACTATGTGTACATGTTTTTTGAAAATGACTCAATTATGATAAGTAAAGTGAGAAAATTAATTATTAAGGCTGCGAATAGTGCGAATAATGCGACTTTACTTGTCGAGCGATATGACCGAAAATATTATTTTTGTAACACAAGTTATATAAGTATCAATTTATTTATATCCATTAACCAACATTACACGGGTTGCATAGGCCTCATTGGTTGCGTTTATCACGCGATAAATAAATGACAACGCAAGGCAAGGCAAGACTTTCCGACACATGTCAGAGCAAAAGTAACGGATATTATATCATTTATCCAGGTGTGATAAAGTGGACCATCGTAGACGCGCTGGACTCGATAATCCCATAGTTAGACATTAGTTGTGTCAAAAAAGAGGTACATATAAATGTTACCACCGGCAAATATATGTGGGTGTGGTAGAACGTCGAACGTCATGTACCATTACGCCCGAAGGCACATTCTTTTATAAATTTAAAAACTCACGTCTTGTCTCTGGGTGGGTGCGTTAACCTTCTGGCCCAGTTTCGTACGTCAACAGGTGATCAACACGTTCTCGAAGTAAGATAATATGACGAGATGTCACACTACCAATTTAGTTGTAGAGAAAGCATATACTTATATATTTTACAACTAAATGAATCATCCTAATGTCTAGAAGCTATCTGATGCTTGCGAGTCTTTTTACAAGCTTTTAATTTTTTCAATTGTCCCAGTCTATCTAATAAAATAAAATATTTTGAAAATTGTTTTTGACTTGGTTTTACTCTCTGCGTTACATTTTCGAAGTTTTCGTGATATCTGTTATGGTTACAGCATTATCGGCGTCACAGTTCCGATAACAGCTTATTTTTTTTGTGATATATCTGTTATGGTTACAGAATTATCGCCGTGACCAGCATCTTTAGCACAACTTTGATACGCGACTCTTTCTCGTGCGAGAAATATTATCTATCTTTTTCTTTGCTTTACTGTGACAGAGTGACGGGCGATGCTATGTCGCGCGAGTAAAGTCTTGAGTGTGGTTGTACTAGCTAGACGGACAGGCGTGTCTTAACGTGTGCACGCTGTATACGTGCCCTTTATCTTCATATGACAATGAACATACGATATCAATGCTCTTAAAGGAAAACTCGGCAATATTAATGACAGTTAATGTACATTCACCTCACCACTTTATCAATCGAAGGATTTTCCTGTCATCTATATGTATAGATAAACGCATTGTTATTGATTTTATTTAATCATGTATTTGTTTGTTATGAGTAGCAAATAATAATTTGGAGATTTTAGTATTCCGTTTGAATACACCAATGCCCACTACCGACGCCGGGACAAAAAAATATCGAATAACAACAACAAATTGAGAATAAGTAGACCAAAAGGTATCCAGTGCTTGAGATAATTCTCACATCCCCAACCCAATCCCCTTAAGCTTTAGGAGTCGTTTAAAAAAAACATGTACATAGTTAAGAGCTATAATTAAAACAAAACTGAATTGATTCCTTTGTATAGGTAACGAAAGTTACCTATATCTTTTGTATGACTAACTTACGTTACACAAAGAACACGATTGTAGTTTTTTTTTATTTAAGCATTTAACTATATACAACTTTGTTTTAATATAACATTTTTATCGATTCTGGTTGAATGTGGAACCAATTTTTGTAATATTTATTTTAATTTTTATAAATATTGACACAAATCCTAGAGACACACACAGACAAATCTGTGCGTATGGTTAACGCGCATAAGCATTTTAAATACATATGACACAGAGGACATTCCAGTAGTATAGAATTATGCAATCAAAGATTTGGTGTGATTGACGTAACGATATGATAGCTTAGTTGAGAGAGCACTACGCTGGAAACGTAGGGTCGCAGGTTCGAATCCTGCTTACATTGCAGTGGATCACATTACTTTTTTCCTTCATACTTTATCTTTGTGTCCATATTTATGTACAACTTTATTGAAAGATAAAAAAAGACATAGATCCTACCGGCCCGGCTGCGCCACCCTCAACAATACAGACATAGGACACCGACGATCTGATGAAGGTCTCGAAAAATCGTAAGAATAGATGCGAGCATTGCATGCGAGTTTAGTGTGATATGATTAAAGTATACTTGTAACACTAATTGACATACATTCTACGGAACGATAGGCATCCTAACTAACCATACATTGTTTATGTGTTGCTGCAAATATTAGATATTTAACGTGTCTTTTAAAACAGTAACGTAATGAATGTTTTCGATTAAAACCTGATACAATATAAACAATAATATTTCGGGATCTATATGTGTATCTGTGGCATCGTAGCGCCCAAAGGGATGATCTAAGTGCGGTTTTCTTCTCGAAAGTCTGGTCTGTTAAGATTGTTCTTAGCTGTTTGGTGAAAAAATTAGTATTCTCTAAGATATTCCGTTTTTTTTTATCTACTAATTAAAATTAACTAAAAAAAATTAACAAAATGACAAGATCTCAGCCAATAATGAGGCTAAGCATTCAAAATGTTGGTTTTATCTTAAGTTTTAGAAGCATTTTCTATGTTTCTTATTAATTCACAGCCCCATGATGACCACAAGCACAATGGTTACAAGTGTCGGGGTGTCTCAATTTTTTTAAGTAGGTACATCCAATCGCGTGGTAAACGACGTCATCTTTAGGCCTGCGGAAGTGTTTAAAATTCACCAAATAATTCATCAGGAACCCACCCATCAAGATCAACGTAATGTGATACTATTACTCCAAACAATTACATAATTATATCATGCGAAAATGTCAAGTTCAGCCGGCGGTTGGCCTCATCGCCTACATTACATAAACGACTAGTGCAGTTATTAGTTATTTTATTACACGCACAGGGTCGAATGATATATAATTTCCCGTCATAATATCAAGTATGCTTACCGGAAACAATGTGAATCTTTCCTGGTTTCTGTTATGGTGGTTTGTAGGTTAGTAACTGCTCAAGTTTTATATTGAAAGTAGAAATTAATTCGGTATGAGCATTAATAGACATTTATGTGTTAATTTGCGACTAGAATGTCAATTTTGCCTAAAAAGGTTTGTCAAAAATTTTATTTTTGTGTCAAACTTTTATTGCCGACTGTACTTGGTTTTGAACATATCACAACCATCTACAGTAAACGGCGATAAAGTTTGCACATCAATCTTTGGAAAGAGGCAATCGTCTAATTTCGACTTCGTATAGCGATATCCGTGTCGGACACACCATGACGTTTGTTTTGTCAGTCGTGGTTCAAATGCGAGAGAGTGCAGTCGCATATCCAAGTCAATATATATATATAGAGTTGCTAAAACTTACACAAAATTAAATTTGTACTATGGCATCTATAGGGAAAAAAGGTAAGTCATTACTTTGCCAGTCACGCGAAATTATCTACAATGTTTATAAATATTTTGTAACTGAAGCCGACCAATTTAAAAAACATGAGAATTAGTAAGAAATTACACTTTTTGTCGATCTTTAAACCCACATTTAAGTATCCTTGTTGTATAACATCAGTTGCTAATGCTCAGTCAACCCCTTTTAGGAATGTGGGCCTGAATATATATTATTTTTCCCCAACAAGAACATTACAGCAATAACTATATATAATTACATCGAGTTTTACAGCTCTATATATTCCACATGAAATCAAAACAAAACAACAATAAAGTACTTAGTTCTAAATTCAAATTCTGATGAACGATTAATGTAATAATTGATGTACATGGAAATTAACATTCGTTTGTATTCGGAAATGCGATGATTGCCGATGTGCATTCTTTATCGCCGTTTACTGTACTACTACTCTACCATCATCCGATGTTGGTATCTCTATAGTATCATAATACAAAATTTCATTGAAATGGAACTAACATATAAGTACCTACTTACGTCAAATTTCTGGTCTTTAGGGCACCAGGAAGTAGTTGAAACATGGTAGATAACTAGATATACTAGATATATACATTTTGAAACTAAAAATTCGAACGTTGCAAAGGCAAAAGTTAAATAAATGCCAGCAAAAATAGTTAATGGCTCTCACTTTCACCATTAACGACCGAAATCATAAAGATCTTTGAAGGTCAATGATTGACACTCAATGACTGACAAACAGTATCAATTTTATAAATCCGAATGTCAAAAGGACAACGACCTTCGATAATCCTAGACAGGTGATAAATAACATAATACTTACTTTAGGTAAAACATTCTTAGTCATGCTCATTGTGTTTTTTTTAGTTTATTCTTGGCAACACCAAGTACGTATCAGTAGACGAGTAACTTACTACCTACTTTCATATATGCAAATAATTGTCCAGTTGTGCTCCGTAACTTATGTTTATGTATGACAAAAATATTCGAAGGATGTAAAACACTTATCCATAAACAAAAAGATAATACTTATAAACAGTTTTGATAAGAGATATGAAACAATTTCTTCATTTATCTAAGATGGTGTGCATTATTTTCATTCATTTGTGCAAAGACATCTACGATACGTGTCTAAATCATCATACTTATTTTAAGGAACGCTTACCCAACATAGTGGTTCTCGGTTCTCATTTATAACAATGTGCGCATACCTGGAAATAAACCGTAAACCGATAAATAATTTATAATCGTAATTCAAGGTTGCTACGTAGAAACCAACGGAAATATTTCAGGGCATAAAACAGTTTTAAACTCGAAACTTCGGACTTACTTTTGACCTTGACTCCTGAAGTCTTTATAGGTACAACTTTTCGTAAAACTTTCTTCCTAAACCTACATTTAATAAGACACCGTGAAATACGCCAACTTTGCCTCCACATGGAACTTTGCCCAAAACGCTACTTAAAAAAAGAAACGTTACTGTAGACAATTTCAAGATGATTATGGAATCATCTTGATTAAATGATTATGGAATCATCTTGAAATTGTCTACAGTAACGTTTCTTTTTTTAAGTAGCGTTTTGGGCAAAGTTCCATGTGGAAGCAAAGTTGGCGTATTTCACGGAACCTAACCCGCGACTCGATTATGATTAGTTTCGTTACAGACAGGAGGGTTTCAAAGTTTTTATGATGAAAATCTTTGGACTGGCTAATGGTCCTGTTATATACCGAAATTATTTTTTTTATATTTTTCCTGAGATTACTTATTATTTTGTTATTAATTTATTAAAATGAACTAGTCCTAAAAAGTTGTAAGGTGCTTTGGGGTAAAGTCGAAAATGGGGATAAGCCGAAAATCACACATTTCTACTAAACTGGGAACAAATTCTACGCTTGCAACGCTTGTCAAAACGCCATGTTTATCTCCTCCTCCGCTTCAGGTCACTTCGCATCGCTAGTCGTGAGGGCACGTCTGTTGTAGTCGATTAAATAAAAGCAGTGCGATTTTTGGATCTTTGCGGGGGTAAACTAGAACTGAAAAGAAATATGAATCTTAAACTCATATTGCATAAAAACCAGCTTCGAAATTACCCCACTTGCTTTCGAAATTACCCACTCCTTAAGAAATAGTATTCAAAATATATTTTTTTTTATTCTAATTTGTTTCAAAATTCAAGCAACGTATTGAAACGCTGTTTTCACAAAGCGTTGATGAATATATCCAATTTCGTAAAGATCTCATTACTTGGAAGGAATACTTCTTAGGTTCTGACTTACGAGCCCAAACCCTAACATACTCTACACTCGCCTAAAAATATGTCGAATTTACCCCAAAGCACTTTAACTCCAAAACTATGACTTTAATCTGATGTCTAAATAAAAAAAGGAATGACGTTGAGCTTGACATTACATTATTGACAGCTTATATTCTTTATGGATAGGTCGAAGACTACAACTCTACATATACAGACATAGCGGTCGTAGATTTCGGTCATTTTATATATAATTCTCTACATACAGAAAAAAATATTCTACTTAATATTTTTAGGGTGTACACGTGTACAGTACACGACGCAAAGCTCTCTCTCTATATTAATTTCCACCTGTTAGAAATATGAAATGTTGTCAATTGTCACTTTCAATCTGGATTAAAGTATAGCATTGAATTTGCAAATTCCTATAGCATTGAAACGCCACACCTGCCCGAAGGTCGCTTACGCAACCATGTGTGTTACCTGAACGAATATGTCACCCGATGCCGTTTTACGATGGACACGGTAGTTAATTTGCTGTTCTACCAGTATACAAGTATCGCGGAATAGATAATACCTAAATATAAACGTATATGTAACTTTAATATATGTAGTAGTGGCATAATAAAATGTTCACATTGCACTTGTGCTCTGAACGTTCTCAGTAGGCACGTTGGTATTTTTTTCCACTGTGGTCTGATATTAAAAATAATGAAAAATTAACTGTACACTGTACCTACAGTACGACACAAAAGCCAAGAAATTAAAAAGTGGCAATACTGTAGTGTCGTCTCTTTCTAATCAATCTAAGAAAAAAGGGACGAAACTACAGTACTGCCACTTTTTAACCTAACCTAACCTACCTACGATTTTCATGAATCTTGGTAATATTTTTTTGTTTGATCCTAATCCTATATGACTGGTAAGAGTGGTGGCGGCAAAGCCATTTAGTCTAATACTTATCATTTTGTAGTATAGTCAATTCTGAAACGTGTTGACATTCATTTCATTAAATTCATTGACGTCATACCTGCGGGCTTGCGAGGCACTTTAAGTATCACTATACTATAAGATTGCAGTGTACAAAAAGCAGGATATAAGTACCTGGTGCTGTGTTATTTATTTGTTTATTTTCGTATTTGATTAGACATTTAAACTAAAAGCTTCACATAAGGCGATTTTCTTTATCGTTTCAAACATTTTTAAACCATTAAGGCATAGAACTCGGTCCCATCGGTTTATTTTAACTTGGATCTCTTCGGGCAATACTGGCAATAGTGAATAGGTAGGTATGTACTTAATAAATAATTGTAAAACTTTTGTTTGCACTCAGTTCCAGATGTTGAGTGAATTAATCATCCTTGATTAGTCAATGCAACTTTGTAGCTTGCACCTACCCCAATAAGACATTTATACAAATCATACAGGGCAATACTTTGTTACGAGTTAACCATTGAAATAAGGCCTTCTTCCTATAAAATTATTCAAAACAAAATGTGCGTGTAACTAGCAAGTCCTCGAAAATATTCTTATAATTTATAAAATGAATTTTGCACTATATTTGTCATTATGATGGGTATCCCGTCGAAGAATCGTCATTCATGATAGCTTCACAAAATTGACCCAATTATTTTTTCATTAATAGCCTGCGGTGCAACCAACTGTGACATAACACCTTTATTTCCTGGAAACGATGTAATAGGCCAATTTATTAAAATTAATAGCAGCATGTTTATTGTGGTGTAATATTTGGCCTACACTGGATATTTATTGTTTTTGGAATTGATCATTAGAGTTTAGCACAAATTTACATTACATCTATTTACTGGTTATCAATATAATTATTCATTTCCTTGGGTATCTATTTCATGCAGAGCTCATCTACCCCAACTTCCAGAGTAACGAGGCGTCAAAGAAATTAATTGGTAAGCCAAAGCAGAACTGGCCTACCTCTTCTCAAACAGCAATAAAGAAGGCTGCTCTCGGATATTTCTCTTGCAAGTGAAAGTACGCATACATTTTTAATATTTTTTTGCGAAATTCTTAAAAATGCACTATTTTATAAAATTTAATATTTGATAAATCTCTTTAATAAATCTTTAAGTTTTGCCTTTTGCCTAAAAGCCATTTAGGTACTGATGCACCGATATTTAAATTCACACGGCGATTATGTTCGGTAATCGAATCGCAACTTGAGTGACATGCACGCATTAGCTGTCCTTAATATCCATGCAAATCCGACTGGTCTGCAACGAGACACGTGTCAGGAGTACTTGTCATGCAGAGTGTGTACTGTCAAGGACTTCACCTATTTAGAAGAGGACTTTTATTTTAACGCCAAGTGACAAAATTTGGCCAGCTTATTTACCATTTTACCTTTTATGCACGCATTTGTATTTTTTATACCATTGCTATGTAACTAGAACCCATTGCAGAATATTTGACTATTAAGGTTAAATAGTGTCATTTACGTTCATCCTTATAAAGTTAGTAAAGAGCCTTTTCTTTACTAAACTTTAGCATGCTTTTGGTTGACAGTCCAAATCATACTTTGGTATTGAAGTTTAAAGTATTGTGAGCGACAGACGGGTTCAAGATAGCCGCATATTATGATAGCTGCATACAGATTTACTGCGCTGTGTACTTATAGGTAACAATTTGTACCTACATTCAAGTGGTAATTCAATATTAGTATTCCAGTTATCTTTTATCTTTGTGTATATTTCCTATTGCACTATTTACAATGCTTACTACATAAATTATAATGTTTATGCATATGTGAAATTTTCTATTAAAAAAAACGATGACAGTTGTAATTCAAATAATTAACAAACATATTACGCAAATGCATAACATAATGCACAGTGAGTGCAGTGACTAACGCACAACACGTGAGAAAACCACGTGAGCGCTACTTTTATCTACGACTCTTCCTCAGCTAGCTACAATACAAATTAATATGCAACGGTATTTATAATGTAACATGATTACCTACATGACACCTCCATCCTACGCCCAACAATAAACTAACCATCAACTCAATAAGGAAAAATATGCTCACAACGCGCAGCATAAAACTAAAAAGAAGTTTTTGCTCCCTTCTCTCCCTGCCAAACCTGTTTCAATCCGGCAATCTTTCACTAAAATTACTTCCCATAAACGAAAATGTTGACCTTAAAGTATCCTTATGTCTATCAAGAAACGCCGATAAAACCCAAGTGAACATTCGCTTTGTTTCGATTTCGAGTATCGGTGATTCGTTTTATTAGCTACGCCAAATTTAATGGCCGAAGGTCGTTCACAGACGCAGCGTGAAAATATTTTTGCCCAGTGCTCTAGTGACACAAATATCACAACACAGATACGTGTGTTTGGTACGAAAATGCTAATTTATTTACTTTACTAATGCTTTTTATCAACGAGCGTTATAACACATCATAACATCATGTCAAACAAATTTAATGCTCGGATTAAAAAGTTTTATTTTGAATCAAGTTAATGTATTTAACTGACAAGGGATTAATAGAAAGAACACTGCAACAAAGTAAAACTTCTTAAATAATTAAAAATGTAATCGCCTATAAGAATTACGAAATAAGAGCATCAACTCAAATTGATCATGAGCGAAAAATAGAAATAACAAAGGAAAAAAACAAATTGATTAGAATAGGCCGAGCCCGATTAATTACTGGCGATTATCTTTGGAAGGCCATTTCTACACGCATTAATTTATTCAATGTTGTGTATAGAATTAGATAGTTTTTTTTTGTTTTCTGTAATAGTAGTTTATGTGACTCTACATAATGAAGGGTATTGAACATGAGTGTGGGTTTATGAAACGAGCCGAAGGTGAGAAATAAACCATAAAATGAGCGATCAAGATGATACAGACATTTTTAGGCGAAGCCTCATGATATCTGATATGATAATATATGAAATTTGTTTTAACAAAAGAGTAATTTTTATAGTCATAATGTGCGGTTCTTGAACGCATCATGGAGGGTTTATGATATTTGCATAGATAAAACATATAACTGATACAATAGACTCGTTTCAATATAGGGTAAAGCAGTTATTATAAAGTGCGTAAACCTCTTTAAGTAAACGTCATGATGGCAAATTTTTAAATCGGCTTCAGTTACCATAAAATGTATAAAATGTAATGATAATGATTGAGTGGTACCTTATTGCTCGGTCGTGAACCGTTAAGTAGGTATACGCTGACGCTCAAGATTATGTCTTAATTGAGCGGGGCACATTGCTCGTCGTTGGGGCAGAAAGGTTCCTGAGTGGCGACCGCGGATCGGAAGACGCAGCGGGGGAGGGCCCCCAACAAGTTGGGCCAACGACCTGGTCGTGAGCAGAAATTGGATGAGGGCGACGCAAGACCGATCGTTGTGGAGAACTTTAGGGAAGGATTTTCTCCAGCAGTGGACGTCTATCGGCTGCTATGATGATATCCTAATTCGGCTTTTACTCAGATCACAAGTACTTTTACTCATATGGTGATAATTTTTTTTTTTTTTTTTTTTTTTTTTTTTTTTTTTTTTTTTTTTTTTTTTTTTTTTTTTTTTTTTTTTTTTTTTCGATTTATGGAAAAAAATATATGGAAGTTGATAATTATATTTAATTTTTTTATTTTAAGTTGATAAAATAATTTAGCTTAAACATTTGATAATTGATAATTATAGTTTATAAAATATACAAACGGAATAGTGACAATTCTTATCAATTAATAACACAACAGACTCGGTTATCTGAATCCATTATACCTACTCATTTATCTGTCAACGCATTAACTATGAATATAAGGTCATACGTTGACAATTAATTATTTCGGCGGGTATAGCAACGAGCAAAGGATCGTGATAAATCATAGAACAGGTACTAACGTAACCGGTTAGGTAATAAGTAGTAAACAGCGGGCTCCACTGCAGAAAGTTCAATGATTCTCCTGCTGACCTTCGTCTTATTATGTGAAACCGTATTAGGAAATTGAAGTGAATTGTATTCGAACCCTTACTGTTACTGTCACACATTTCTACACAGTTTTAAAACAAGTATGAAAAGTCTAGATTTGTTTATCGTTACTGGGATATATAAGGGAAATAATTACCTTTTCGCCGTCCAAACGGTCCGCAAAACGAATTTCCATTTCCAATGATATTGTCGTTAATATATTTGATCAGTTTCCCAGCATCTTCCGTCTGCTGGGACCCGCTCCATCTCGCAGGCAAATCCTCCTGCATTGACTCAGATTTTCCTTTTGTTCCTCTGGATTTCTTCAAAACACTTGTCATAACTGTCACATCACACAACTAGTGAATGAAAATACACATGAATGTAATTGATGAACACTTTTTGTTTACACAATTATGGTAAATGACCACTGGGCAATGTGCCGATGAATAACGTCGTTTATAAATACGAATTTACGCGCGCGTTGCGTACGTCCGTCCTCAGCTCGGGTGGCGAGACGAATGAGAGTGAAGTGAGACCTTGTTTGAGTTGTTTGTACTACGTACTACGTAGCGCGTATATCTGTATTTGTGCTATACTGAGATATGGTATGTGGTGTGGTACTGCTAGGGCAACGCAAACAATCCGCGCCGTCCGATTCTGTGTTGCCATTGCTGTAGAAATAATTTCTACTATATCTTTTGTAACTTAAACCTCTGAAATGGTAAAATTCTATTTGATTTTATTATAAGAAATAACAAATTAATTGCAGATGTGTCACTGAATAATATTTTTTATCGCGGTAAGTTTTTTCTTCTTTAGGAAATCGTTCATTATATTAGTGCCAGGTTACAACACGTCGTCGATCCGTTACCAAGAAGTTGATACCTACACGAACGCCGGATAAATAAAATAAACTATGATACTATCGCATGTATAGAGGCGAGGGCAGGACACGATATTTACCAGAGTTTGGGAGTTTATGACCATGACCAGGGCCGCGGAATAGATGCTAAAGAGCAGAAATTATTTCACTAGATCATGACTAGATCACGTACCTATAAATAATACATTTCTATCGCCAACTCAAAATCATTGCTATATATATCTGGCCGATGAGAAAATACCATACTTCATAACTCAATAAAAACAATAAAAGACAGCTCCATGACAACCTCAGTCCGTATAATCGTTACGTACTCGCGCATCGCTCTTGCTTTTTATGTATTTTGTAAATAATTTAATAAAGTCCGAAGGCCGACTTCACTTCCTATATTTGTTATAGTAAGTACACACCACAAGTGTTTTCCCGTGGCTTTATTCCCGTTTAGCCTTACCAACTAGGAAATGATAGGAGGGCCTAGATTGTAGGTACAAACTGTTTTAAGATTCCTTATCCGTTCAAAAATGGTGATTGTTTTAGAAAATTTTCTCTATGATCAAACATAATTTCTTAACATATTATCAATGTTACTACTTAGAACAGGGCCATTGCGATTTATTGGTATATATAATGTAGCCTACAGTTAGAATTTTTCAGCGATAATGTTTGTTTCAAAAACTACTCAAAATTGACAGAATTCACGCAGAAAACTGTTTTTTCTACTTATTTTCGACTGCACGCAATGAAAGCATGAATAGCTATGTTACTTTCTAGACCCATTGACGTATTAGGGGGGTGGCCGTGTGGGCCGTGCCCACCCCAGTATGATCTAGTGCCCACCCCAGGATTTTGGGTTACCGATGGAAATTCATGGTTTCATCTCATAGGCCATGGCCAGGTCCACCCCCAGGCCCCCCCTGAAAAATAATGTTAGATACGCCAATGTCTAGACCTCAGGGAAAAGTAATATTCACTTTAAAAATTTGGTTGAAATTATAACATGCTTCATCATGCAGTCATGTTATCAATATATATTTGTCATAATATGAAAAAAAAATTAAAAGGAATAAGGCCTCTTAAGTATTTGTATTTTTTTACAACTTACAGACCGCTGACTTACACCCGTCAGCCAAGATGATGAAGATGCAAATTGCCAACGAGCAGGACCGCAAGGAGGCGCAGAACAGAGAGAGACGGCGTCAGTGCGAGCTGGAGAGGAGATCTCGGATCTTCAATGCTAGAAACAGGAAGATTGGGGTATGTTTTTGTCATTAATAAATGTAAATGGAAAATTAATAGTGCTTCCAAACCTCTTGAAATATTCAAATGAAATGTTTAATTTCCTAACTCTTGTCCTAAATAGTTTCATGAAAACGTAAACTTTTCCTATGTTTTTTGTTTGGGCTCTAATCACATAGATTTAAACCCACCCGAATTAATAATCTGTTTGGAAGACTAGCTTGAGTTGGGAAATTAAACTGTTAGAAATGAGGATGTGGGGAAAATCGTTTACTTACTGAAATGAATGGATCCATTTTTTTATTAATAAGACATATCCTGCAAAATACCGTAGCGGTAAAATCAAGCATGTTAGGGTGAAGCCAGACGTCCCTTCGAGGTATTTCTTGTCCTGTTTTGTAAACTATTTGCAGTGATTTTCGAATATTGTCTCTAAATAAAACTTATAGGAATAAATGTATAGACATTCGATGCCGTCGCTTTCTCTCAAACCGTCATCCTAACGTGACCAGGTGGACCTCCCATTCCTGGAAAGGCAGGTGGCAGAGAAGAAAGCCGAACGTGACGAGCAGGAACGGCGCGACCTCGCTTTCGCGGCTCAGATGATTAAGGATAGCAACCTGGCTGCGGTGCTGGACGCTCGAGAGCAGGAGGTACCAATTGACATGTTTTTTTTTTATGTCATAGGGGCAAACGAGCAAAGGGATCGCCTGATGGAAAAGAGATTACCCTCGCCAACACCAGAGGAGTCTCAAGTGCATTGCCGGCCTTTCAGGGGGGAAGTTCGCTCTTTTCTTGAAGGTTTGAAAGTCTTATCGGTCCAGAAATACAGCAAGCGACAATTCATTCCACAAATGTAGTCGTGCGCAGCAGGAAATTTCTAGAACAACGCACAGTTGTGGACTGCCAACTATCTAAATGGTGAGGAATTGTTGCGTAGAACGATGGGGATGCGGCTGGTTTTAAATCCGAAGAATAACTCGGAGCACACCCCTTTATATAAGCGATAAAAGATGCAGGTAAGAGGCTACATCACTGCGCAGCGCTAAGGAGTCAAGCCGATCTAAAATTCGCTGGTAGCAGTGGATCCATAGGTATATGGAAATAGACCTTTGATTTGAAAAAAGGGGCTCTATCTAGATCGCGATCACTGATAATATCTCTACCTATGAAACTGACTCAAAAGTTGGATCTACCCTTGCAATAGAGTTATACATTCCAAGTAAATTAATAGTGACTGATATCTTTTCTATTTAATTCGTAAAGCTTTAGCTCACCTTTGTAATTCAGTGAATAAAGGATTTTGACCTTACAAACGGTCCGGTAGTTTTGAATTTTTGATATGTTGTTTAGGATGGTTAGTCAGTGTTTAAAATGCAAAATGCACAATTCCCCCCACCCCCACCCTCCGCGCCCGCCGCCATATTGAAAAAACCGGCACTCTCTTCATATTTTTGCTCATATCTTCCTTTTGGAGCATTTTAGCTAGAAGAAAGCTTCGACAATGTTATAGAGAGTTAAATTTACTACATTTTTCATTTTATATTTTGTTTCTAGGACAGATGGATACGGAGATATGCACATTTAAATAAACTTAAGAAATTGCAATTTCCAACTCAAAAACAAACTCCTGGATTATATCTTCGTTTAGGAGCATTTTAGCTAGAACAGTGCTTGGGCAATTTTGTAGAGAATTAAATTTACTTACTATAATTTACATTTCAAATTTTGTTTCTAAAACAGATAATTACGGAGATATGTAAAAAATAAAGTCACATTTTCCGAAAATGTATGTAAAAATGGACATGAGTTTTATAAGCAATTATATTTCCTGCATGTTTTAATTTGTCCTAGACTAGTCCGTAACTGAATGACAGCGTTCTAAACCAAGAATTTTGAGAAATTTTCAGAAAATTCGACTATTCCTTTTTTTAAATGTGCATATCTCCGTAACTAACCGTCCTTGAAACAAAATTTGAAATGTAAATTATAGTAAATTTAATTCTCTACAACATTGCCCGAGCTTTGTTGAAGCTAAAATGCGCCTAAACGAAGATATAATCCAGAAGTTTGTTTTTCAGTAGGAAATTGCGATTTTTTACGTGTTTTTAAATGTGGATATCTCCGTAATTATCTGTCCTAGAAAAAATAAATAAAATGGAGAATGTAGTAAATTTCACTCTCTATAACATTGTCTAAGCTTTCTTCTAGCTAAAATGCTCCTAAAGGAAGATATGAGCAAAAATATGAAGAAAGTGCCGGTTTTTTCAATATGGCGGCGGGCGCGGTGGGGGGGGGGGGGGGTTTGTGCATTTTGCATTTTAAGCACTGACTCTAACCATCCTAGACAGCATATCAAAAATTCAAAACTACCGGACCGTTTGTAAGGTCACACATAGTACTTTAGTCTCTATTCACCGTATTATTGCTCTTTTATACCTATATGCACGTTATCTGGTCTTACGTTACCCGCGACAAGGGCTGGCAAATCTAGAATTGGCTATTGTATGGCCAGTGTCGAACAATCAGAAGTTACGATGTAGAACGCCATAATTCTACTATGTAGTGTATTAATTAAACGCCAACTTGCATACAGTATTTATTTAAAACATATTATAACAATGATAACAATATTAGTATGAGACAGATATTTGTAGATACCCACCGTCATTTGTCACTGGGGTGAGTTGTAGAGGGCGCTATACTCGACGCCACGTAGCTTGGCAATAGCGACCAATGACTCCTCCTACCATGAAACTCCATTTCTAATAACGACACTTTTTTTTGTTCCCCGTAACGACCGTTTTTAGTTTTATTGCTACGACGTGGTATAGGGTCCGCTCCCTCCACGCCCAGACACCCTCTACCACGGTGTAGCAATAAAAGTAAAAATTGTCGTTACGGGGAACAAAAAAAAGTGTCGTTATTAGAAATGGAGTTTCATGGTAGGAGGAGTCATTGGTCGCTATTGCCAAGCTACGTGGCGTCGAGTATAGACGGGTATTGTCCTAAACGCACTATACTGCACTGACTATGGTAACCAATCCAGCATGGCAAGCCCTAATAGTGATCTTGAAAAAATCTTTGTCAATTGAAAATTTTTAAGGCCAAGCGCGAGTCGGACTCGCGTACCGAAAGTTTCAACTGACTAGCTGACACGGTTCATGAGATACAGCCTAGTGACAGACGGACAGACGAACGGACAGCAGAGGCTTAGTAATATAGGGTCCCGTTTTTATTTTACCCTTTGGGTACGGATCCCTAAAAATGAATAATTGATTGGTTTCCAGGAACGCCGGCGCATCAATTCGGAGGTGGACAACTACCGCAAGATGTACCAGCGCGCGCAGGACCGTCGCGAGTTCGACCTCAACGACCCTGATGTTCTGAAGAAGCAGCTGCCGCCGAGGGCTACTGATGTCGCGGTTGGCTTGTCCAGTGCACAGAAGTAAGTGTTCTTCTTTGTCGGTTTCACTCTTGGCAGAGTTGTGGTCACAGTTTCAGGTGTTGGTGGCAACACAACACGCCGCCATTCTTCCCTGATAGCCGCCTTCCTCGTGCATTCGTGTAGTGACGATGAGCCATGTGGCTGGTTCAATATTACAGGGATCCATGTAACATTTTCAGGGTAATGAAAATTAGATATATTATAGATAGAATATGTAGATAGAATTAGACTTAATGGCATTTATGACAATGTTTAAATTTGAACTCGTCAAAAGTCAAGCATAGAACCCTGTAATATTGTGTTATTGTGGGCACACTATTTGCTGTAACATACGGAGCTACTGACGACACTATGGGATTGTCGAATGCGCAAAAATAAGTATCATAATCATATCGTTGCATTGCCAACTCCTAGCGTCTTCTATACCTATGCGGTCAATTTCTTTGAGGCCTTATGATATGGAGCTGTAACCATTTAAGGTTAATGATAGAAGCTGCGCATGTATGCGAGAGACCTATAGTGACTATGTAAACAATATTTGAAAGCGTGCAGTTCACATTTAGCCCATGGGCTAAATGTGAACATTAGCTGAGGAGTTTCTTAACACGTTTCCTATCCTTGAACCCAGGGTTTCAAGGACAGGCAACGTGTTAGGAAACCCTTTTTGTACGCAGATTCGAGGGTGAAGATCTGGCATACGAGGAACGCAAGAAGATAATGGCGGTGCAGAAGAACTCTTGGCTGGAACAGCAAGTCCAGGAAAGAAAGGCGGCCGAGGAAGAGCGAAAGGCGGCTGAGGCAGCGTATATGGTAATTTTATAATGAGACTAGATTTTTTACTGATATATTCAGTATTTACTAAAAGGGCAAATCTCCACGCGTTTGAACCGCGCGGTGTTATCGTCATTCTGGTTTCACGATTATCGCCATGTTATGACAATAATGGAAAAATAAGACGCTTTACTTAACTGTGATCAATTAGAACAATAAGACTCCAGCCAGAGTGAAATCCAAAATTCACTCTGGCAGGAGTCTTATGATTAGAGAACCATCTCCTTACCCAACATTTGTTGACATAAGAATGACACGAATGGTAGTAAATACGCTGAAGATTCGCCCAGAAGGCGCCCGCATCATCGTTTGAGCAGTTGGAAACATACAGCGTGAGCTGTCATAATGAGATTCGCGTTTTATACCTGTCTCGCTTGCTCTTACGCGATCCAGATAAGAATCCTCTCAGTTTTCACCCAAACCTGAATCGCAGTCTGAGGGCTCACGGACTGTAGTACAGATTATACCGTATGTCATGCCTACAGATGGCGATAAAGGCGCGCGACGCCCGCGCCAGCGAGCTGGACAAAATGGAGCGAGAGTGCCGCTACCGCCTCGGGCAGGCCAACTTGAGATACAACGAAGCCCTGGTAAGACTTTGATCTTATTGTTGATTTTCGATAAAGCCTTAGGTGCACTAGCCTAAAAAGGAGTCACTCTCGCTTTGAAGAGATTCAAATCCAATTTTTCGGCATAAGAGAGTATTAAAATCCCCGAAAAGACTGTCCACTCTCTTGTTGTCCTGTTAACAAAGTTAGACGCTTAGCGTCAGATTTAGGTCGTTTTTCGCGAAATTCCATGCTTGTTAGGTAAATTACTGGACTGCCCCTGTACTCGGGCAAGCAAAATTCGACGTCACGAATTCTTGCTATGAATTTTGACGACGTACGACGGAGATTTACACGACACGACGACGCAACGTTACACGTCATCGTACCGGCCCACATGAAGTCGACGTATCTAATGAAGATTTGTCATGGCTCAAAGAAGTAGGAAACCAAACCCGGCATGAGAACGCGACGACGCGTTTGGCTCGGATTGTAGACACCTATGCATACTGAGCCGGCGGTCCCGGGTTCGAATCCCGGCCAGGGAAAATATTTGTGTGATGAACTCGAATATTTGTGCTTGGGTCATGGTTGATCTATGTATTTAAGTTTATATTTATCTATATAAGTACGTAATATCGTCGTCTAGTACCCATAACACAAGCCTTCTTGAGCTTAATTTGGGACTAGATCGATTTGTGTGTGTGAGGTTGGCCGATATTTATATTTATTATTTTATAATTTAGAAGTTGATTTTAGCAACGATGAATTTTCATTATTCGTTTTATACACTGCTTTGTTTTATACACAGCCTTGTTTCTTGTGCATGTCATACCATATATTTTACAGGCAGCAGAACGAAAGCAGCTCGAGCAGGTGTTGAAAGAACAGGAAGAGGCCGACAATACCGCCGAGATGTATAATAACCTGACTTCTGACATGCTCACTGAGAACCCAGACGTTGCTAAAAGCGCTCTTGGAAAGAATAGGTCAGTCCAACCCTCTGTTTGGGGGTTCGCAAGTAGGTATTCTAGTGGTAAAGTACCTTAAAATCATTTGGTCCTGTTGACAGTTATTATTATTACCAAATTCCTTTCATTCTGAGCCTGCCGATCTTTAGCAATACGATTATTAATAACATAAGAACATTTCATTCCAGAGCTATCGGTTTCATGTACAAGGGTATGAACCAAGAGGAACTGAAGAAATTTTATGCCGCGCAAAAAGATCAAATGGCTGCTGCAAAGGTACGTTTATTTTATCCATGTCCAGAAATTTTATCAATGACTGAAAGGATCTGTTCCTCATTAACATCATCCAATAAGAACAAATACCTATGTTGTCCATGATAACCTCTCAAGATAGTGTTATGACATCACAACCCGATGCTAATGCTACGCCGCTCATCCAGTATTACTATTTCAGGTTAAACGTGAAGCTGAGGAGAAGATGGAAGCAGAATGGCAGGCGTTGGCTAAGTCCATTCAGAATGATGTGGCACGACGAGACATCGAGGACAAGAGGAAAAGGAGGTAAGCGAAGAAGTCTCATTTTCCTACAAATTCATTTCAAAAATAACTCCTTAGTTTATTTCATATATATTTGTGCGTGTGACATCTGTCATCTTGGTAGGTATAGTCTATCCGATTCTAAGATTAAATTAGGTATGTCAAACTGGTACAAATGAAAAATTACCTTAAATTTACACGTATACGATCAAATGTTTACAATGAAGCGAAAAATTGAAAAATTTAATGGTTCAGACAGGATTCGAACCTGCGTTTCCAACGGCTTTCCGGGCCAACACGGGCGTCCTACCAACTGGACCACCGAACCAGATGTCAGAGCCATTGAATCTTTCAACCAGTTGCTTCAACATGCCTTAGGGTGGCATCGTAGCGCCATCTACCGTAAAGATTTAGACTTTATAGTCGGCACCATCGATGCTAATAACGTATACGATCGTTTGTACTTTGTGCCCGAGTGACTTCATTTGATCTTAGAGCTCGGACAGACTATACCTACCTACGTTTTATAATTTAAATTCTATCAAAATGTACGGAGATGACAAGATGTCACACGCACAATAGCTATGTGAAATACTTAGATTATAGGAGCTTACCCATATATATCTTTCACAGGGACATGGCCCGCCAACTCATGGACGAGAATCGTCTCATGGCGATGGCGCAGAAAGAAAAGGAGAAATACTTCAGCGAAGTGGTCAACAAGAACATACCCACGGACCTCTATTACTCGCAGTTCAACACCACTACTCGATAGAATACCTACTTATTTATCGAAACAAAAAACTTCACATGTAGTTAGCCTGTTCCGTCACAGCTACATAAAAACTTGGCGTAGCGTTCAAATTTATTTATTAATAAATGATTTTGTTATTATTAACCTATTGACCGCCAAGCGGTCTAGCAATTTACAGTGCCACTGACGCCAGAGTAAAAAAAAAAAGATGTGCCCCAAAATCAACAGGGATTGAAAAATACTTGTAGCGGTTAGAATTACAAAGTTTTTGAGCATTGAAATTTGGACGGCTGTGGCCGACGTGGTGTCAGGGGCACGATTTTTTGTTGACGGCCACAGCCGACTGTGGCGGTCAAAAGGTTAATCACTGCTGGTCACTGGATGAAACAAAGAAGGTAGGGTTTGTTTCCACTGATGAGGAACTGGGCGGAGTGTTTTCCAATTTAATTCATTTGTCTCAGGCATCAAAGGGCCGTAACCTTACAAGCCTTAACCTTAACCTTACAAGGTAACGCAACGTCTGGGTGTTGGATTTTGATCCGGTTGCGAAAACGACGAAACACAACACATTTCGGCAGAATTCCTACTGCAGGAATTTTAATTTGAGTGCCCTCTACCCCGTTTTGCTCCGCTTACACTGTTCCCATTGACCATGGCATAAGAAAACAGGGTATGCTACTCCGGAATAACGGGCGGAACTTTCGACGTCATCACGCTATTGGTTGGTCGGTTCGGTCAATTTTCTTTTTTCATGACAAAGGAGTCAGTGTCCTTCAGTCGAGGTTAATCCGTTACCGTGTTGCCAGTGGTGTGTCGTAATACTCCCCGATTCCCTTATTACCTGTTAATCATAAAATCGTGATTGTTTTAAATGAATTATTATGACAATACAAAATTTAGTCAAACATGACAATTGTATTAAATAGATAATTTTGTTTTGTAGGACTGACGGCAAACATTGTTTCCTTGTATTTAATTTGTTTGTTACCATAAAGCGGCCAATATTCAATGACGTAGAAAGTGTCACTAGCCTAGCCGGAGTGCCATACCTGTTTTCTGTGAGTCAGAATGGCGGGTGTACCATCACGAATTTGTAAAACAACTAAACCAGAAAAAAAATACTCAAAATGTACCTATTTCAAAAAGATAGAATTCTTTTTAAAATAGCTACATTTTGAGTATTCTCCGTACAAAATGTTATTACATTGTTAAGGGACACTCCCCCTATTCTGACTGTCAGGGTGGCGGGTGAATAGCAATTTACCATGGAACTCTTTATTATTGAGAAATGTTATCAAAATATTAGCAATCTAATGTGTATATAACTTGCGAATTATACCTACACACATTAAACTTAGTTCGTAGTAACTGAAGGGCCAAGGGGGGGAACTGGGTAAGTCACGTTTGCAAAATTTTACAGTACAGAGGATTGAGGTTGTGAAATCCTTTGATGGCTGTATGGTTTACCAAGTAATAAAATAGCAAAAAAACTGGACAAGTGTGAGTCAGACTCGCGCACACTATCCTATCTTAATTGGCCGGCCTGGCACTCGGCGGAATTTTTTATTTCTATCGCGGTACAAATTCATAAAAAAAAATGTATTTTTTGTACTACCTATAGCTTAAAAATATTACCCTTATAGTTTCGCCAATTCAGCACATTGGCTGTGGTCATGCTAGGTACTCTAGGTAGTCACTTCTTGTCACGACCACGCAAGATTTGAAGTCCAAGAAGATTTAAATATCAATTATAATGGGCAATTGTACTTGTACTTAAATAAAAAGTAATTGTACTTAAATAAAAACATAGATTTTTATAGTTTATAAATATTTTAATATATCTATCTAAAGTGCGAATAAATATTTTTTTGTATTTGTACTGACATTTTAATCTTCTAGGTCTAACCTAACCAGCAGCGTGTCCATAACCACTAAGTATGAAAAAAAAAACCGGCCAAGTGCGAGTCGGACTCGCGCACCGAGGGTTCCGTACAAACACTTTCCATCCCTAAGTGGTTAAGTTAAGTTTGCACCTGGTATGTATAGCGCCCCATATAAATTAGGTGCAAAGTTAGGTATTAAAAAAAAAATTATGGTTTTCGTAATTTTTCCTTTATCTATGCTATAAGACGTTGCTTCGTACCAAATTTCAAGATTCTGAGTTCACGGGAAGCACCCTGTAGGTTTTGATTCCCTTGCAAGTGTCGAAAATTTGCGGCATAAACGGCTGTATCTTTTGATTGCGTTGGCTTAGAAGTTTGATTTTTTCACAGCTTCAAGGGACAGTAGACCTGAGTAATTGATATAAATTTCAGCTTCATACCTCCACGCGTTCCTGAGAAAAAGGGTCTTGACAGACGGACGGACGGACAGACGGACAACAAAGTGATCCTATAAGGGTTCCGTTTTTTCCTTTTGAGGTACGGAACCTTAAAAATGATAAAACTATACTTAATGGTACAAATTTTGAAACAGCAAGTACATAAAAGTAGACAATACTTTGAATGAAATTGTACCGTGATAGAAATAAAAAAAATCGCCGTGGTCGTGCCAGGAAGTATCACACAACTTAACCCGGCCAGTTACGATGGGATAAGTGTTTGTACGGAACCCTCGGTGTGCGAGTCAGACTCGCACTTGGCCAGTTTTTTTGCGATTTTATTACCTGGTAAGCCATACAGCCATCAAAGGATTTAACAACCTCAATCTTCTGTGCTGTAAAATTTTGCAAACGTGACTTACCCAGTTCTCCCCCTTCGCCCTCACTTACTACGAACTAAGTTTAATGTGTGTATAATTCGCAAGTTACACATTAGATAGCTAATATTTTAAATGTATGTTAGAGTTTAAATTTGGCATATTTTTTTTAGAGTAAGTTGTAACATTTCTTTATAATCAAGAGCTTCGTGGTAAACTGCGATACACCCACCGCCATCCTGACAGTCAGAATGGCGGGTGTAGGTACCTCAACATTGTAATAAGTTTTTGTATAAAGCGGTACGTTTTTTTTAAGTAGGTACAAAATAGTACATTTTGAGTAAATTTTTTTATGTTATTTTACATATTCGTGATGGGACACCCGCCATTCTGACTCTGTTTTCTTATACCATGCCATTGATATGTGTTTGAAGTTTCGACCACTGTGATTGGCCAACTATCGTTTCGTCTCTGCTCCGCTCAGCTCCGCATCGGCGAGTCAACTTTTAGACCGACATTTTTGTCTGTCTCCGACGTTCCTCAATAGTTCTCTGGAGTTACCGAGAAATCGGGCTTCTCCTTTTCTTACATATTTTCTGTTTAATCGGTTTAACGGTTGGTACATTGAACGTTTTAACATTCACTATTAAGTTTCACATAACGAAACCGTAATACCAATAAACTCAAACGTAAATAGATTATTTAAGGTGTAAAAACAATATAGATTTAAAGTTATTTATGGACAGATGTGTCGGTCATAAAATTGATTCTCCCATAGCCACTCAATTGCTTTTGGTAACTACGGCTACTTGTCACCGCTCTTATTTTATTATATAAATAGTCCAACTCTAAATTCGACGCAATTGAGTGGCTAGGCGACGCAGGCACAGATATAACGATTGATAAAATTCATTCACGACATAGAGATTCTGCCGTGCTAAGCTAAAAGATGCGACCTTTTGGTAAAGTTTGGTACAGTTTAGCTTAGCATGGCAGAATTAACAACGTTTTCACCATTTTTTAATTAATTTTAGCATGTTTATATTTCACATTGTTATTACTTTTTTAGATACTGTGTGGCATTTAATTTAAATACACAAGTATAGAATAAAATAAAATATTTAATTTCACATAAAAAAACACTGCTACCACAAGTCACAAATCAACACAGACTAGATAAGACTACCTCTTTCTGCAAATTTTATTTGCACTATAAACTATTCGTATGTAAATAACATTTTTGGCACATAATATTAAAGATGAGATCATATCAATATCACTAGAACTCTCATTAATCAAAAAGTTTCCATTGACTCCTTCGGGCCTATGATGGTCAATCTATCACTGTCGCACTATACGTGTTGGAAAGTGATAGATGCTTTATCATTTGTTATCGATATAAACCCGACCTTCATAGCTCCGCTGAAGATAAGATTTTCTAAGCATTTCACAGAGGTACAACATTCAGGTGTATGTTTTTTAAGATTTTTAAAGCTATATTTTTGACAGTTATATGAAATATCTATTAAGTTCGAAATCTATAACATCAATTTCGATAACCAAAGTCTTTTAACAAAATAAATAGAAACAGGATTCTTTATTTATTTATACAACTTTACCGCAAAGCGATAATCTCGCTCCATTCAGCCATTGACAATTCCATTATTCTTCAATTAGCGAAACCTATAATTATAAATAAATAATATTAACCAGACATTTTACTCTCAAGTATTCTTATGTACGCCAAAACGTAATCGCAAACTTTATGCATGATGATTCAGAAGCCAACTATAACGTAAAGAAGAATCTGACAAGACATGTAAAATAACTTCACTTTCGTCTTTTAAGTGCAGAGTGGAATCGCAGCCCTGTAATATTTTTATTAGCAACGTCTGCTTACTTCTACAAGAACAAGCTTCTGGTATCTTCCGAAGCCTTGCCACTAGTAAAATATAAAATATACAATTCCAATGAGGGCTATCGTTGTGCTCACCAGTTGGCGCCACTGTCGAGTAAGGTCTAGTGAAACAAATCAAAATGCACAATGCAGACCAATTTGGCAAATCAATACTTTTTAGGACACGCATTAAATGATTTTCCATCGAAATTTGATGACTTTTATAAACACTTAATTCACCTCTTTTTCTTCACATTTATTTACTGGCCCGTACTGTAAGCCTACTATTAGCCAGGCAAAGTGTAACATTTACAATGAGCATGAGTATTTTAGTGATTATCACGATAAAACGTCTGTAAACATCATTTCGGTGCACTTGACATTTTTAGCGACCTCACTCGACAGTAGTGCCTCTAGTGGCAAATTCAAGCGCATTAGCCCTCATTGTGACATTCTAACCGCATAAATGTGCGGCGATACTTACTATCAACCTTAGTCAAACTGTTTCCTGAAATTACTTGAAGCTTTTACAAGAATTTAAAATAAGATTTTAATTTGGATAACCCTATAGGACAAATTCAGCAGTCACAATGAATTTCCCATGGAGAAAGTTTCCCAATTTTTGAGACTCCATTGGCATATATCAGTTATTGCGCGGCATTGCCTCTGCAATGCGAATAGCTCCTTCAATCTTCGTTGGGTAACGGACACTTGCCCGTGATGAGGCCCTTGGAGTGCAGGTTCATGATGGACTCGGCCACGATCCGCGCCGTCTTCCTCAGGTAGCCTCCGCTGGTGAGCATCACTATTGGAATCTTGTGACCCTTGCACATTTGGAATACGAACTCGTCCCTTTGTATTATGCCCTGAAAATAATTTGAAGTTTTCTTTTTTTATTAAGAATAAGTAGGAAAATATATCAGGCTGTTTTTTTTATAGTACCGCAATCGTTGTCACACGATTAATGACACTAAATGCCGAATTTCAAAACAATCCAATTCTAGTGGTCAGCTGATAGGGATTCAAGCCTGACAGCTGTCATCTCGATACATTTTATAACCTATAAACAATATTTTAGGTTAGGAAATATATGGAGATGACACGTGTCTGGGCTGGATTGATTTCTTATCGACCGGGCACTTATGTATGTATGTATTTAAACACTTTATTGTACATAAAAACAAGAAAAACACATTACAAAAGAATAAGCATGTACAAAGGCGAACTTATCCCTTTAAGGGACTTATGTGTGTGACCTACGTTTTTGTAGACTCCTTTAATTGAACTTTCTTAAAACCTGGTCATTTTAAAATTTACATTTTAGGTTGCCTGATTATAACGGCCCACCCGTTATAATCAGGCAACCTAAAACCTACTTCAGGAAGCTTTCTATAAGTCTCATATTTTTGGAAGTGCTTAGTGCTGCTTACCACACTGCTCACGCTCAAGTTGCCCAGAGGATCAGTGTCCAAAATATCGGTGCCAGCGTTGTACACCAGGATGTCGGGCCTGAACTCACTCAGAGCCGCTTTTAGGTGCCTGAAATATCACAATTGACATTTCAAATGATTGCATCATCATTATTTCATTAATCATTTAAGATGTGTAATCGCCACCCTATCGTATTTCCCGTTTATTTTGTGGTCTTCTATTAAGTACGGCACAGTGCCTAATTTCTTAACTTTTTGGAAGCGAAATAAAGACTTCCGTTTACTTTACCTTCCAGAATGTTCATAAAGAAAGAATCATGTCGTAACAGGTCATGGACCAAGTAACCTCTGGACATGACAAGCGAATAATAATACCAGGAGGGAACGGGACAGCTATTTACAGAAACCATTAAGAGTGACAGAGACATAGACAAGGTGTTTTGTCCTTGTCAGAGTTCCACTTTTTTTCGATTAGCGGATGAATGTCAAAGTGACAGAGCTCCGCTAGCCACCGACCCCTCCAAATTCAGTAATATTTACTTCTTGTCAGTGTCCGTAGTCTTTACTACTGCTTTTTAATTTGGCTGCTTTATACGTTTATAAGGGATACCAGTACAATAATTGGTAAATTACCCTTAACTCAGGGAGTTATGGCAATAATATATTTTTTGTTTTAGAGTTCCCAAACAAGATTCTGCAGTAGGTACGTCAATTATGGATATGTGCAACAGGGTGGGTGGGCAGAAACACTTACAGGCCAAGAATAAAATAAAATGAATAATTAATTCTTTTTATTTGCATTATTGTTTAGCGATTTTGTTTTATTTTATTAATATTGGTAATATTGCAATTTAGTATTTGTTCATATCAAAAGAGCTGAATCGTAATTATGGTTAAGCAACTGCCTACTGAGCCAACGGTCCTGGGTTCGAATCCCGGCAAGGGCAAATATTTGTGTGATGAACTCGAATATTTGTGCCTGGGTCATGGATGTTATTTGTATTTAAGTATGTATTTATCTATATAAGTATGTTTATCGCTTACTGTGGGACTAGATCGATTTGTGTCCGATATTTATTTATTATATTTATTATTTAAGAACCTACTCACTTCTTCAGCTTAACCATGTACTCCAGATCCTCGACGAAGTGTCCGAGCTCGATCTTGCGGCGGATGGCCTGCTTGGCCGCGCGGTCTTTGGGGTAGATGTGCTTGTTGTACATGTCCATTATGTACACTTCTGGGACGCCTAGGAAGTCGTGCTGGTAGCCGTTACCCTGTAATGTTAGAAGTTTGTATAGTACCAAGTGCAGAAGCCTTCGCGAAATTGTACTATGGATCTTAGAATCCATCGACGATCATCTGTTCTAACTATATTTAAAGACCACTGCATGGTACTGTATTTTCAGGGTTCCATACCCAACCAAGGTACTCAGAGACTCCGTTGTCCGTCCGTCCGTCTGTCTACCTGTCACCAGGCTGTATCTCATGAACCGTGATAGTAAGACAGTTGAAATTTTCACAGATGATGCATTTCTGTTGCCGCAATAACAACAGATACTAAAAAACAGAGTAAAATAAATATTTAATGGGACTCCCATACAGCAAACAAGATCGGATGCGTTCACTTTGCACCTCATTTGTATCCGACACCATACATACCAGGTGCAAACTTAACTTAACCGTGCCAGTTAAGATGGGATAAGTGTTTGTACGGAACCCTCGGCGATCTCTTTCTCTCCCAAGCCCCAAGTTAGTTTGGTCTGGTTCAACCTACCTGGTTATGCTCGCCTCTGGTACGGGGACTACGGAGTAATCCACTCCTGCGAAGTTGACGCTAGGGTCCCGATGTTCGTAGTATCGCTTGGATGGCTTCACATGGCATATACAGTCGGCCACGACGACTGTTGTTTATTTCGATTTCGTCGCTGGTGAGAACGCATGTGCCTAGCTTATTGATGAAGCTACGCGAATAATGCGGACATGTGAACACACCATTGACATAATTACACTATACTGCCACCGGTGGTACACGGCATACCTGATGAGCGTCGAGGTCTACGATCATGGCGTTCTGTATGAGCTCGCTGTCCAGCAGGCAGCGGATGAGCAGCGTAATGTCCGCGTAGGGGCAGAACCCGCCGCCGCGGTCTCCGCTGCAGTGGTGGAACCCGCCGCCCACGTTCACCGCCCAGCCACGCTCCAGGGCCAGCTTGCCAGCCAACACCGAGCCGCCGGTCTGAAGTCTACATATGTCAAGCATTAGACATCTCGCAATTAACATTCTCTAGATTTTTTGTGCATCCGAAAGAACCAGGAGATTGAAGATCTCGTGTCCGAGCCAAATATCATCGGTGAAACTAAATCTGCCCGACTCCGATGGCTTGGGCACCTAGAGAGAATGGGAGAGGATCGCGCAGTTAGAAGAGTGTATGTTGGTCGACCGGCGGGCAAGAGGCCGGTGGGGCGTCCAAGATACCGCTGGAGGGACGTGGTGCAGAGGGACCTGTCTGAGCTGGGTGTGGCTGACTGGCAACAAACAGCCCGAGACCGGAAGGAGTGGCGTCTTTTAGTGTCGGAGGCCAAGATCCACTTTGGGTCGCTGCGCCGTGGAAAGTAAGTAAGTAAGATTTTTTGTGAAGTTGTGAAGGCCACGCGCACAAGCAGGAAACTGGGAGATGGGTCAAAACAGGGCGCGTTGGCGTCATTTCGTATCGGAAAACCAAGTTCGGGTCGCTGCGCCAGCAGTGTATGTTAGATTTTTTGTGACCAGCAATGTTCTTGCATTACTTACCTATGTTATATTATAGAATTGTGCTGAAAATCAGTTCTCTATGGAGTCATTATTTCAGGAAAAAACTTAACAGCGCGATGCAGGGTTTCTAAGGGCGCGTGGCGCCAGCACTATAACGCCATCTGTTGTTACACATTTCTTTGTCCTCTTCTCGTCACGCCGAAACGGCTGTGCGGATCTTAACAAATTTTTGCACAACTGGACATCCAAAGATGGTACAGAATATTTTTAACCTGACTTGGTAAAGAAAAGAGTTCTACATGCACAAAAATGCTAATGAAAATAAGATAATAACACCAATAGGCTATTTGACTGATGTTGAATTCTACAGCGTACTGTAGTTATATGGATAAAATTAGCTAAATATATCACGAAACAAAGAAAAAAAATCCAGAAACATATATCTTTTTTGGAAATATGTGACTTCAAAGGTACGCAAATTTTATGTTTTTTTTTTTAATCCAAAATAAATTTTGAAAATGTTTTCAGAATCCTCATAATTTTACGAAACAATAATTGTATGACAACTATGAACTTAAACGCACTTTTTCACGGTGAAAATGCCAAATTTCTTAATTTTTCCATACAATTATTGGTACCTATACCGGCCTGTGATGTCACTAGCCTGACGCGTTTTGTATGAAGCGTTTTTAGCGCTACGTAGAAATGTTGAACTTTGACGGTCATTTCTGACTTTTAGAGCAATTTAAGTGTAGTCAGTCCCATATAGACATTTGATCACAATAAAAAATAGAATCGATTGACATCCTCAAAAAAAATTAGTCAACATGTCTATTATGTGTCAAATTAATGATAAACGCAAATAAAAAAAAATACGAAGGTTACGAATTAATCATCCATAGTTTACATTTCAACAAATATAACTTGCACTAATGAGATGGATTTTGGTTTTGTGTTATGTCTGAAAATGCAGACCGCATGCTTGTTTGCCACTGTCATAGTCCAAAAAAAGGTATACAAACCTCATGGGCTTCAAATATGCATGCTGGACACATACATTTGGGAGCAAAGCCACGAAGGGCACTTCTGCTATTATGGCCACCCTGATACTCCACTGTAATTTAAATGAAATGAAATGAAATGAAATAATTTATTCAGTAAGTAGGCCACAAGGGCACTTTTACAAGTCAGATTGTGAGTCTACCGGCATTTCGCAAGAGGAGACCGCTGTTGAGAAGAAAGCCGAAAGAAACTCAACAGTAAGTCATTTTTTCGTGAATTATACTTAAAAACTAATACAATTATATTATAGCTAGGTAATCCATACTAATATTATAAATGCGAAAGTGTGTCTGTCTGTCTGTCTGTCTGTCTGTCTGTTACCTCTTCACGCTAAAACCGCTGAACCGATTTAGATGAAATTTGGTATATAGATAGTTTAAGTCCCGGGGAAGGACATAGGATACTTTTCATCCCGAATAAATTTAGTGTTCCCGTGGGATGAGCGGGTAACACCGCGGGGCACAGCTAGTTGATACATATATGTTAGAGGAGATGTACAAGTTTCCAAATCAATGTTTACACTAAAAATTATATAAAATAAAGTGATTATTCAGAGATGTAGAAGGTCTCTAGGCAGGCTAAATAGGTATACAATTGACTTTCAATAAAAAAAAGTAAAATAAAAGTGTAATTTTACAAGATATCATGAACAAATTAAGCCATTACTGCCACCCACAAGCAGGATAGTAGATGCCTTTTATTTACTCTGTCAAACAGTAAAAAATTAAGCTATCTATGGTCAAGAGAGCCCCTAATTATGGAGTGCCCAAGGGTCCGGACATACTAATATACTGCTCACAGGCCTTTTAATCCATCATATTCAAAACCTATTTCAAACAGGACATCATTGGTACGTAATGTAGGGTCTTTTAGGAAGGTGTAATATGTAGCACTACACACACACACACACACACACACACACACACACACACACTCATCTCTCCTTTCCTATATTATCCCATGTATTGTATGCATACTGTTAGTAATATATCATACTTAGAACCAAACACTTGTTTGCATCAATGCCCATCCTTACAAAGGCCTAAGGATAAGTTGAGCCAAATTTCTACTCATATCTATTAACTATACCAAATGTTATGTAGAATATATACTCACTTTCAAAGAATTCAGATACCGTTTTGTGTGTACTCGTCGCAAATCTACCTTTTTAGCTTCATTCGGTTTTACCAGACACTCGTCTGTTATAAACTCTGCTTCTTTCAAGTACTGAAATGTTGAGAGAACAGGATGATATTTTAAAGTGTTAAGTAAAAGTCTAAGGGAGCTTCCGAAGCGTATCAACATTGGGGAGATAAATAAATGCATTCTAAATAATCGATAAGTAACAGGGAGATCGGTAAAACTACGCAACTATAGACCAGTACAAACAACTACAGTCCAAACAAACTCTAAACCCGTTATTATACGACAATTATTACGATATAATAACTTAATTAAATAAATTTTAATAAAAACACATACATTCACTGATAGAACTGAATAAGCACTGTGATAGTAATGAATGAGCTTTACTTTAGTACTTAGTTGGGTGATTGGACTGTAGTTGTGTAGTTTTACGGTACCTATTGAATCTAAGAGGACTTAAACTCGAAAGTTGTTAACTTACACGAATAATATTATGCCACTTCTTCGCATCGAAAACATGAAATTTTTCGAGACCATAAACTGACACATTATAGCTTTCGTCGTAAATAAGCGGCCACTGATTCTCGTCTATATCAAAGTACAAACTAAAAAATAAAATATATTTTTATACGCAATGTTTTGGTCTTATTTTACTGAACTTGCTCATTTCACAATACTAGTACAACTAAAAGTGTTAAAATTTTACCTTGTCATTTTAGAAAAAGTTCGATTGTTAACATTTTATTAGTAATTTCGTATTAATTTACCATAGTTATATAAAATTCCGCGTCGCAATATTTTGTATTGAGCGATTTGAGTTGAGTTGAGCGAGTTTGCCAAATTTAATGTGACAGATGTCAGATCAGGGGCGTTTTTAATCTTATTCCCAGTCGAGAATCGAGAATGCAAGCAACCATATTTTTATTCAATGTAATCAAGGTTTTTTTTATTTTCAAATAAAATAAAATAAAAATGTTAACATCGATTCTTGAGTAAATAGATGTTACGTTTATTAATTAAACAACCCAATCTTTTAATTTCATGAACTCAAACATTCAACCTTAATAATTGCCAGGTGCAACATAATAAAACGTAGTTGCTTAGCAACGTCGGAATGACGTTACAAACCGCGAAATGTAAACAAAGCAATGTGAGCATAGTAGTTACCATTTCTTTAAAAGTTTAGTTTTTTAATATAATTTATTAATAAGTTGATTATTTATAAAATAATAACAGTATTTAGAACCCCCAATGGTCACATTATGGAAAACACAGCTTATAATGTCCTACAAACGGAGGTAAATTTTTATAGGGTAAGTTCATTAATAATATCGACCTAAGTAATCTCACGCCATCCAACTATTAAGATAAGACTTGTTCATATTACTATACTATTGGACTAAAATCATAGTGCAAGGCATTGTTAAAAGCTTTAAAACAATTAAGAAGCTGTATAAATGCATACCAGCTCAGGCTGCAAAATATATTTTTGACGACGCGGTTGGCTCGGTTTGTAACCTGCCCATTGGCGTATTTAGGGGGGTGGCCGGGTGGGACGTGCCCACCCTAATATGGTCTAGTGACCACCCCCCAGGATTTTGGGTAACCTATAGAAAGTCAGAGCCATCTCATAGACCATGGCCAGGCCCCACCAGGCCCCACCTGAAAAATAATCTTAGATACGCCAATGGACCTGCCTACTGAGCCGGCGGCGGTCCCGGGTTCGAATCCCGGCCAGAGCAAATATTTGTGCTTGGGTCATGGTTGTTCTATGTAGGTATATGTTTTAAGTATATATTTATCTATATAAGTATGTATATCGTCGTCTAGTACCCATACCACAAGCCTTCTTGAGCTTAATTTGGGACTAGATCGATTTGTGTGAGGTTGTCTGATATTTATTTATTTATTATTTATATTGTGATGAAAATACCGGTACCTTGGCCACAAAATAGTTATTTTTATTCTGTGCTACGATGTTTTTTTAGCAAAACCAGTCCATAGTAGACCAGGAGGTGCGTGCCTTGATATCGGATAACGAGAAACTGTCCCATCAAGTGAAAATGTTGCTGAAAGAGAAACTGGACAACGAAACTCACCAAGACGCCGACTATAGCAAGGAGTTGGAGGATTTGAGGAAGCAAGTCAATCTCATCGCTAAGGTACTTCTTTTATTCTGATAGTAGTTATTCCCAGTTCTTTTAATGTTTTCTTTGTTGCTGCGTCCGGAAGCAACTCCAACTCCTTAGGCGGTCCCTCAAGTGTTGAGGATCGTGACCCCATCTATTAATTTTTCGTTTTCGACAAGCAGTTGCCGGCGCAATCGGTCCTGCGCCAGCCTGACATAGCCTTCATGGCCTCATGGCATATATTAGACTGCCTTCAGTAGAAAGTTCAACCATCGCTGCAGCCACGTGGTCTCTTGATCTTGCAACTATAAACTCTTCATAAAACTTAGTTACTTGATTATACGGTCTTCTAGCCTTTTTACTAGCTCCCAGCCCACGGAAAGAAAACTGTTTCTCAAACGCTAGACAAGAAAGGCGTACTGCACTGTATAGTAGCAAATGACGTTGTAAAGCTTTTCCTAAAAGGTTTACACATTCAATTGAAGCAAAGTTATTGTCAGCTACGAGGCGTGAATGGTACGACTTCTAGTTTATGGCCTCAGCTAGTCAGACAGAGACAAAAGTCTAGTGACCGTAGAGCAGGCACTAACATAAGTTTCTAGGCCATGCTAAATTGGATTGGTCGGATTTTAACCTTTTTTGGTAAAAGGTACCTGAACTCCTAATGCGGTCAGTAATGGGCGTCGATAAACTAATAATAATTATAAATACTGACACAAAGGTAAATTATGAAAGAAAAAAATTATGCGATCCACTACAATCTAAGCAGGACTTGAACCTGCGACCTTTACGTCTCCGGCATAGTGCTCTCCCAACGAGCTATTAGATCGCTACGCGTTAATCACACCATAATCCTTCATTACATAATTCTACGCTACTGGAGCGCCCTCTGCCTCATATGTGTTTGAAATGCTTATGCGCATTAGCCATAAATAGAATCGATAAAAAGATTCTATAAAAATGTAAATAATAATTATTAAGGGACAGTCTTACACAAATCGACCTTGTCCCAAACTAAGCAATGCTTGTGCTATGGGTGCTAGACGACGATATACATGTATAGATAACACACAAATATTTGTCCTTGCCGGGATTCCAACCTAGGACCGCCGGCTCAGTAGGCAGCTGCACTACCAACTGCACCCAGGTAACCCGGAGCATAATTTACTTACTGCGTCCCTAAGAGTAACAGCAATAGAGAAGGTCGTTAAAATGTTCTGAAATTGGAGATTCGATTGTAAGGACGCGTCGCTACTTGTATTATCACAACTACAACTTTCACACTCATGAGATCCTCAAAACATTCAACATTCAGATGAGGATATACGAGTATATATACTTACCTATACTTCTGTTTTTAGGAGAGAGACTCGATTCACGTCCTGTGGCAAACCTCACAGAGAACAATAGAAGCATTGGAGAATGAACTGCAAACGTATCAAGGATATGAGAAAGGAAATAAACAAGTAGGTACCTATCGGCTGAGCTGAACATACTTCTGAGCACAATTTTTCTAGTACTGCTTAGCAAGAAACCCATTTTAAAAAGGATCACTTATCAATAGGATTTGCCGTCAGTCCCGAGAAATTTTAGTAGGTACATAATTTTAGAGAATCCGGAGGCTTGACAATCTTAACATATTTACACATAACACGCTCACAATGATCTGTACAACCCTTATTTTCTTGATAATAGAGTCCATGTGTATATCATTTTGAGTACTTACTTGGCGTGCTCCCTTAATATATATGTAACGTAAATTTTCAGGATATAAAAGAAGAAAATCGGAGTCTTGAATTGAAACTAGATACGTCATTAAGAGATTATATGGACTTGGAATCTAAATACAAGGAGGTTCAGAAGAAAAACAGCGCAATAGAGAACGATCTAGTTAACAGGGAAAAAGAAATCAATTCTTACAGGGTAAACAAAACAACTTTTATAAGTAGAAGCCAAAGTCCTGTAAACGACTAGATACTTCTAATAAAAATATCCGATGTTACAGGAGAGAGGTAAGAAACTAGAAGAGAAATTAGAACAGACGTCTAAAGATTTGGAAGATAACAGAATAAACCTGGCAGTGGAAAGAAAGAACAATGAAAATCTCAGATCACAAGTTGCAGCGTTACAGAAGGAATGTGCGGAGAAAGCTAAGAAGGAAATGGAGGCTAAGTCGAAAGTAAGTTACCTACATAGGTACAAAATAAGAGTTGTCCACCTGACATTGCTGTAAGCGTACGTGCTACTTACTTTTCTCGCGGTAACTACTCTGTCGGTTGCATCAGCGCCGATATTAGGGAAACAAGGCAGCCAAGTAGCGTAACATGGACTATCACTCCTGTGGCGTAGAGACATTTCCGTTTGAACTTTGCAGCTTTGTGCTCCCACACAAAGTCCGACAAAGGGCTAACTTCTTATCCAGTTTAAGTCATTATCAGAAAAAAGTAGCGTGGAATAAACCGGAGTTTAAATAGTGTGATTTACCTATTGTGTCAGCACACAAGGGTAAACTTGCGAGCTGCGTGACAGATCCAATCGGTTTGGGCCTTATTTGAGCGCATAAGGTCCAACTCGCTAAACATCATTTCGGCAAAAACGGTCCCTTGTGCAAGTTATCCCATTCGCAAGACATCCCTTTCTCAAGGGGTGCCATACCTTTCGCAAAATGTCTCTTCTGTAAAAGCCTATATAACCCTCGAACGTCCGTATTACAAAACGGCCCTTTCTGTTTCGTCTGCAAATAGACTCAACGGGACGTTTTGTGAAAAGACCGTAAAATATGTGAAGGGATTTGAGGATAGGATATTTTGGGAAAGACATTTGTAAAAGGGACCTGTGGCGAATGGGACCCCGTGCGCCTAAACCGTCAATAAATCGTCGACTTCAACTTAATGAGACTATTTCACAGGTGGCTGAGGCTTTGCAGCTGTTTGATTTGGTATCACGAGAGAAGAATGAGTACCAAAAGAAACTCGCGAAACTAACAGGTACTCTAGTTTATTTTTTGGATCATAGATATTATAGGTTTGTACTTAACGGCCTTAAAAGCAATTTTAGACAGAGACAGTTAGAAGAACGATTTAGGTGGGGCAAACCGGGTTTTTACTTTTTCAGCCCCGTCTGGCATTTGCAAGAGTAAAATTCAAGAGTAATAAGGTTCATGAGTCGGATCAAGTGTTTGCTTCAGTTCAGAAATCGAAGGGCCAAAGCGGTCTATGAGATATGACAGTGATAGCGACGTTCCATGCTGAAGGGTTAATTGTTCCACGTTCCATATCATTGTGGCAAATCACAGGTCGCCTAGAGTCAAACCACGCTCACTCTGTCAAGCAAATGAACTGTCAAACCATACAAAGTAAGTCAGTTTCTATGGTTTGACAGTTCATTTGCTTGGAAAAGTTAGCGTGGTTTAACTCTATAACTGTGGAATAATGACCCAATATCATATATAATGAAAATATCATATGTTACTTCCAGGGGAGATGTCCACGATAAAACACACATTATCGAAGGTGAAACAAGATACAGAGGCAAGTTTCAGAGCCGAGCTGGATGACGTGAAGGAGAAATATAACGAGAAAGTGGCAGATATGCTGGAGCATATCAGGAACTTGGACACTGAGCTGGTAGAGAAGGGATTGTTACTGAGCAAGACCTTGAGGTAATGTTAATCTTAAGGCCGAGCGAGCGAAGCATCTGTTTCAGGTTCGCTAAATTTTCTCTCGTGTGTCCCAGTTTGTTGTTCCGAGTTGTGGCTGTTTTCGCCTACAGGCCACATTTCTCAACCCATTCTCATTCAATTTTGTGAGTCAGTTCGATAAGTTATAATTTTTGTCGATACAGTTTTTTGAAGTTTTTCAAAATGGCGGAGATATGGTGGGGTTGAAAACGTAAAATATTACAAAAACCAGCAATTTCGAAACAAGATCGCGAGGTCTACAGCTCTCAAAGCCACTAGTAGTATGGGTTTTTAGTTTGAGTAATTTATCAATTTATTCCACTAAGTAGATAGTCTAGATACTTCATCCAATAATTTTAAATTATTTGGTGTGTAATGTGTTTTCTTTACAAATTCACAAAATATTCATACTCAATTTCCACGCTTTAACTATAAAATAGGTATGTTTTCTTTCTAACAAAGGTGACCTAAATAGAAGTATAAACCTTCTCCATTTTTTTTTTTCAAATTGTTGACGATGTGACTTTAAAACTTGTAGAGAAAACAAAATCCTCCAAGCATCAAATGAGAGCTACCTGAAGCAACAGAAAATAGACCTTAAAGCTGTGGACCCGAAGGTCGCCCTCGTCGAGCAGAGGCTGGAAGCGGTGTTCCAGGAACTGGTATGTATTTCAAATATAGTACATTGTTGTAGAGGCTGAAAAGTAAGCAATAGATGAACGAGTAATTTCGAAGGCCGACCCGCAGGGGAGGCCTTCGATAATACGAGTTCATCTATTGTACTTTCAGCCGAGACTGAACAGAGTGCTTTTCACGACTACTGCGAGGAAATACATTAAAATACGAGTATTTTATATACTACTATATATGTAAACTAGGCGCCTTGTTGCAGCCTCATTTTTGTAAAAATTTGGGCTATTTTATACGTAAAGCTGATTGTGCCCCCGGATTCAAACGACGCAACGACGATTTTAAACCCATTTATTAAGAAATAACAAAAATATTAAAACTTACCTCACTTTCAACAAAATTTTAACATTTAGTCTAGGTTACACTTGGTTACACTCAGCTAAACAACTCAACTATACATTCTACACTGAAAGATCATTGTAACGTTAGGCGTCAATATTAATATACGTTCCTAATATTATTTATTTCGCGAGTCAATGAGAACATTATTAAATTAAGCACATCACAAAACCAATATTTAATATTTACTAAACAATACATTTGCTTTTTTAAAATATGGCGGCTGCCTTGTAGCGCATGCGCGCATCGTAATGGAGTCATGGCTTTTAAGCCGAATTAAAAAAATATTATGAACTCAATATATAATTATATAATTTTATGTGTTTATTTGTTGAAAACTGTTAATTTTATTGAAAAATAAGTAATTGCAGAAATTAGGAAATTGTTTTACGCCACATTACTAATTTTAAAATATAAATGTTCATGATTTTCGGGGTAAAACCTTTTTAACGAAAACGTTTCAAAAAGTAAACCTGAGGAGTATTATCTTACTTAAGAAAATAAACTCCTTTGCGGGTATTTATAAGTTTCAGAGAAAAATACACCTCATAAATGACGCATTCTCATTGGTCAATTTAATTTGACATGCAGCAGATGAGTAAGCTTTGATTGGTTAAATTGTCGTTTGAGCCGGCCGAGAAAATAACTCCGAAATATTTTCTAAAAAGTCGTATCTTACTATGAAATTCATGTGTAGATACGAACTGTGACCCTAAGGTGCTACATTGTTGTCGTGTTGGGAGCTAACATAGATATACAGTTTACAAATGAACATATAAGAGCTATTTTGCGTACTGGATTCAGGTATTCTATAACCACATTTTCGAGCAGTGTCGTGAAAAATATATATATGAACACTTATGTAGAAGATGAATGCATCACTTTCTTTCGCAAACTTCTTTACTTTGGGTCCTAACCCAAACGAAACGCCTAGTACTACATACCCACTACCCCAGCTATCTGTGTGCCAAAAAAAGTTCGTTCATAATTGTGTAGGTATATACATAACTATTGGGCATTTCGTGTCAATCTGTAAGGTTTACCAACTACAACCCTGGATCTCTTCTTTTGCTTAGTAGTTTTGCGTAGTATTGCATTGTTTTGCATTTTTTTTTATCTCTTATTGGGATCAAATGATATGACACTTAGACTGCTCTAAAAGTCAGAAATGACCATCGAAGTTCAACATTTCTTCGGAGCGCTAAAAACGCTTAATGCAAATAGCCAGCACATGTGACGTCATTTTTGGGTTGGGAACCAATATTTGTATGGAGACAATAAGTAATTTAAGATTTTCACCGTGAAAAGTGCACTCTTGTTCTCTAAGAGCAATAGAGGAGTGCTAAACCGCTCAAAAATAGGTCAGCTGCTGTGAATCGGTTTCTATGCCGCCGCGCCAATGATAGGAGGGAGCGGAGGGTCCGAGCGCGTTGTCTCAATCACTCGTATGGCCGCCGCTCGCCGCTACCTCTTGCCGAACGTCGTGGCCGGGCCGTTAGTGTATTAGACAGAGACCAAAGAGTATTGAAAACTCTATAGAAATTCAATTGACGCCTATTGTCTACCATTGTTTAATTTAAGTTTTGTCTTGCAATATTTTTCTTGATTGTGTGTGAACAGTCTGGCCGTCTGTCCGTCGAGAACTGATGGTATTTTGTCGTGCGGCGGCTGTCATGTCTAATTTTGAATTTGAATGTCCGTTCCAAAAATCTATGTCAATCAGCCAGTCTGTCGGACTACGTCAGGTCGCAACGGAGGTTGGAAGCCACGACAGTGTGCAATAAAGAATAGGCTATTTGACTGATGTTGAATTCTACAGCGTACTGTAGTTATATGAATAAAATTAGCTAAATATATCACGAAACAAAGAAAAAAAATCCAGAAACATATATCTTTTTTGGAAATATGTGACTTCAAAGGTACGCAAATTTTATGTTTTTTTTTTTTTAATCCAAAATAAATTTTGAAAATGTTTTCAGAATCCTCATAATTTTACGAAACAATAATTGTATGACAACTATGAACTTAAACGCACTTTTTCACGGTGAAAATGCCAAATTTCTTAATTTTTCCATACAATTATTGGTACCTATACCGGCCTGTGACGTCACTAGCCTGACGCGTTTTGTATGGAGCGTTTTTAGCGCTACGTAGAAATGTTGAACTTTGACGGTCATTTCTGACTTTTAGAGCAGTTTAAGTGTAGTCAGTCCCATATAGACATTTGATCACAATAAAAAATAGAATCGATTGACATCCTCAAAAAAAATTAGTCAACATGTCTATTGTTGTATTGTATTGTATTGTATGAGTATGACGCTTCGCTCCTGCACTGAGACACTGACTTCTGCTTCTTGCAGGTAGCCTCAGAGAGACGGAACATCCAGCTGATCTGCGAGAAACAAAGCCTGGCTTTAGACATACAAGGGGTTCAGGATGCGCACGCGCGGGAGATCAAACGACGGGATTGGGAGGAGAAACTGCTACAGTCGCAGTGCGATGAGCTCAAGTAAGATTTCCTAGCTGTAATTATAGATGGCAGCACTATACATTCACAGAGGTCGCTAAGGAGAAAAGCGTTTAATATGCAAAGATCATAACGTTGGGGTGGTTGAGTGGTTGACAAGTTGACCGGGAATTGAGATGTACCGGGTTCGATGCTCGGTCTCTTCCGCCAGGTTACACATTTAGATTCTTCTTTATGCCGATCTTTGTATCAGTGGTTCAATAGAAAAAAGTCTCCACCTCCACATTAAAAACCCTATAGCTGGGGCATAGTGAGCGAGTTTATATATGCCTGTCTCTTTTCTTTCAATAACGTGCGAGCAAGACAGGTGATGATAATTCCCAAGACAAGGGAAATCTCGGCAAGGAACTAAGCCCGGTGGCGATGGCACCTCGCTCGTGATTGACGAAATACCTTTCGATATTTTTTTAACCCATTTTGTAAGAAAACCTTGATATCATTAATATGTTGTAGAACATATCTACTAGTGAGAGAATAATATTAATGTTTCTTTTATCAGGATTCAAGTGGAGCACTTGCAGAAGTCCCTTGAAGAAACTCACGGAATCATTAGCAAATTGCAGACCATGCTCACTTCGCGGTCAGAACTCAATCAAAAGTATGTATATTTCAATGTCTAAATAGCACTGGCGACGCAGTACCTGTCACACACTTCTCTTGTCAGGCCTGCGGTAGAATGTGTCGATCTCGTATCGGTTTACTGGCTCCGAACACTACGGCTTCTTGTAGCTGCGACAGTAATAGTACATTACGGCAGAGACCAGTAAGTAAGCCATACTGGCCGAGTAGGAATTAGACGGACCGAGCCGTAGGCGAGGTCCGGATATAATACGAGGCCAGGATGGCTCTTACGGTCGAAGCAAGTATAGTGCTTTTCTCAAAAATTAAACAAGAAAATTAGATTAAAATTATATTTTGTAGGTGACATTCATATTCGGCCATTTTCCAATGAATATTTTTGTTATATCCCATTTTTATTATTACACATTGTGATATTCGTCGTCGCAGGCACCATTAACTCCCATGATAACAACCTATAACAAAAATAATTATGAGTTTATACTTGGATAAAAGATATAGTTATATCGTTATCAAATAGTGGCAGCATTTATTTACCTTCATCGCCAAAATGGTTATCATCTAGAGCTTGATTTAAGAACTTTTCTATATTTTGCTGCTGAATATTTGTGATTTCTTTCCTTTGTAGCCATTCGATTGTCTCAGAAAGATTGTTGAAATATGCTGACCTTATCACACATTAATCTGACCAATTATTAACTTGATTTTCTTCCTTCCATTTAATGAATCTCTTGTATTTTTTTATATGTCCTTGGATTTAGTCGGAAGTAAATAATTATTTTAGCTAACTCTGCATCCGCTTTTAAGTATGGAGGAGTGCCGTCTATTCGGAATCAGACTCGTCTGAACTCATTTTTGCTGAATTATTGTAATAGATCAAGATCACACAAACAAATATGAAATTTTTGTCTTTTAATTTAAATCCCGGCTTAATTTCTTTTTTTATAAATACTGCGTTTAATTATTTGCACTGTCTTACAAATCTAAGTCTTAAAGATAAAATGTAATTATTGTTATACATTGTTGTATTTTCTAACTAATTTTCATATCATAAAGCTTACCTCAATTTTAACTCCGAGGTTTTTTCTAAACGACACAAAAAAGGAAGGAATTCCGAAATATCATTGTCATTTTACACAGCACAACTATGAACTAAACGCTGCATACAAACTTCCGCACTAAACCTAGTCGCTACTTTTTTTTTTTTTTAAATATGCATCTTGAGTTACGTTTATACTGCCAATAGTGCTAACCTCTTTTTATTTTACATTTGCTCTTAGTGTAAATTGCAAGTGTATACTGCAATGTCGTCTCTTTCTATTTTAATCTATGAAAAAGGGACGCCACTTTTTAATTTCTACTATTTGCTGTCGCACTGTAGGTACTTATAATTAAAACAATTTTTGGAATGCATCCTTTTTACATTTATATACGACCTCATCGCCTTCACATCCTTAGTTTTTTTATAGGTCGGTGACGATGTAAATCGTGTTTCGATATTCAAATATCTTGATACGTAATAGGAATTACATACTTACTTACTGGACAAATATTGATTCCAAATTTAAAATCTCGCTGTTTACTGGACACTTCTAAAAAGTCTTCGGTATGTTCCACTTACTGTAGTCTATCTAGCGATGGTAAGGCAACATTACATGCAATTTTTGAGAAAATAAATAATAAATATCAGACAACCTCACACAAATCAACCTAGTCCCAAATTAAGCTCAAGAAGGCTTGTGTTATGGCTACTAGGCGACGATATACGTACTTATATAGATAAATAAATACTTAAATACGTAGAACATCCATGACCCAGGCACAAATATTCGTGTTCATCACACAAATATTTGCCCTTGCCGGGATTCGAACCCGGGACCGTCGGCTCAGAAGGCAGTTGCTTAACCACTGCGTCAACCGCGTCGTCGCGGTACACAGGACAGTACATATGTCTCTTTTCCACGCTTGAAGCTTGAAGTGAGAAAAAGAGACGTACCTACTGTCGCGGCCACAAGAAGCCGTAGTGCTAGGCTCTTAGTTAGCCACCAGAAACGGTGTCTTCCGAACATTACACTATAAGTCGTCTGCATCTGCAATATATACGCAAGGGCCTATATATAGCCCTGGCTAGCTAGCTGTATTACATGATTAACCTATTGACCGCCAAGCGGTCTAGCAATTTACCGTGCCACTGACGCCAGAGTAAAAAAAAACGATGTGCCCCAAAATCAACAGGGATTGAAAAATACTTGTAGCGGTTAAAATTACAAAGTTTTTGATCATTGAAATTTGGACGGCTGTGGCCGACGTGGCGTCAGGGGCACGATTTTTTGTTGACGGCCACAGCCGACTGTGGCGGTCAAAAGGTTAAGGCTACAGCTACAGAAGCGGTGCTGTGAAATTGAACCAATTAGGCTGCGTCTTTGTGAATTCCAGAAGAAGTGCATTTAGACCCGAGGAATGTGATTGAACCATTTTACACATCTCCGCTGCGCTCCAGTGGACAGCCAGTGGAGACGCACCCTAAGCTTGAGGTTTGTCCGAGCGGTGCCTAGCCGCAGATCTCATCTCAAGCCAGTAATACTGGAGTACTTGTCACTTTCCTTTCAATACCGTGCGAGAAAGACGGGAGATGCTGACTCAGCCTACAAGCAAAATAAACGAGTTGGGTTCATTACGTCTCGATTTCATTTTTCCCTTTTACCAATACTCCTAGAACTCGAAATGACTTATTGTTCAAATACCTAAATTTCAGAATGCCTTTTTTTTTATTATACCATAAACCTAATATGACTGAATTTTAAAATGTCTAACTCTCATAATAGACAAATATCACAACACCTTTATCGCAGAATACCGTATGTTCAAAACAACCAAGTGCCAGAATACCTAAATTTCAAATAGATAACCTTCGTGTTAAATTTTAGATTTAATTGGAATTAAATTGAATAAAAAATATTTTAAAGTATATTTATTATTTTTCTACACCGCACAAAGGAGAAATATATATCTAGGCGACAGATCTGCGCTCTATAATAACACCGATCTACATCAATTCGGAAGATAAACTACATCTATATGCCTACCAAATTTAGTCCAAATCCGTGCAGCCGTTTCCGAGAAGCAAATATGACCATTTTCTAAAAACGTACCCCAACTTTTGTGTTATTGCTTCTAATGTATTTAATGTTATTGACTGTTTTCGGGTCGTGTACTTCGAATATTTGATTGTACAAATCAGACAGATAAAACTAAATAAAAGTTGCTAAAAAACTAAAGTTTTATAAGCTTACCTATATAAAAGCATTGTTCATAAAATTGAAAAAAAAAATTCGGGATTTTGTACCTATGACATTTTGCTATTCTGGAGTTTTCAATTTAAGTTATTTTGAAAATTGGTCGTATCTGTGATTCGGCATTTTAAGGAAATGTACATTTCAAGACTTAGGCATTTAGAACATAAGAAATTTTAGGTCGAAGTCATTCTGACATTTTAGGAATGAGACAGTTTGATTTTTATTAGGTAAGTATTATGAGTCCATGGTCATTAGAAATTCAGGGAGATTAGTGAATAAGGCATTATGAAAATTTGGTGGAAAAGCCCTACCCAAATAAACTACCGCAAGCACATCTTGCCGCGATTTCGCTTGTCGCGCAACTCAGCGTCACCTGTCGTACTCGCACGGTATAGAAAGGAAAGTGACAGGAATAATTATCGCGCGACAGAGTCGCGTGTCACAGTCATGCAAGACACGCAGGTATCGAAACTCGCATCGGACTCAAATACACTATGTTTTTTCTTTTCAGAATGGTATCGACTAAGGAAGAAGAGCTAGCAGAACTGCATAAACACCTGGAAAATCAGATGGAGCTGAGTAAAAAGTAAAATCCTTTCTAAGACCACGGTCCACTTGAATTTGTCAGCAGAAAAGTGACCTTATAATTCCAAATGAAAATAACTCCATTTCTATTTGCAGATGGAAAGAATCCTACGTGGACATGACAACAAAACTAAAGGAGAGAATGGAGGATTTGTTAAGAGAAAACAAAGAACTGAGATCGAAATTAAAACTGCCATCATCAGGATCATTCAATCAAGACAGCTCGACTAGCTGATAAGGAGTTATTTATATTTATTAGAATCAAAATAGAGAAAAAGTGCAATATTAATTTCATAAAACATTTATTGAAACTTAATGGATTTTATTTACATTATTATTATATTACATATACGTTACATATTCATTGTTGGCGTGGAGTGGAGGTTCCACAGGAAGGACAGTTTGAAACGCAACTTAATAAAGAGCGACTTAGTAAGTAATGTTATAGTGCCCTTGTACTTTTAGCGGCCTCGTGGTATCTACGAGACTCACTGGGCACGAGCTCTCGGCAGAGTCCAGGGGGAGGGGCAAATCCCGTCAGGTGGAGCGTCCCATACGTTTTTATGACGCTTAGACGTTTCTTAACGCACTACACATGTAGAGAAACCTTCCAAGTAGAGATGGGCCGACTAGTCGGGAACGCCAACTCGCACTTGATTACCTACTGGAAAATTAAATCCTACTACCTACTGGAAATCGGAAAAAAAAAGATTCGCAGATTTTTACAGCAGATGTATATTCATCTGCAGCATTGCATACGAATCGGCAATTTTTTTACCGATTAGGTGGCAGAATCCATTCTCGGCCCATCTCTATTTCTAAGCTTTCCCAGAACCCGCTAAAGAGGCGCCATTTACAACGCGCTAGAGGAACGATCCTATGCATAAGCATTAGTAGTCTATTTTAATAGGCTACTTGAACTTGACCCATATTTGAAATATATTTGAAATGGTAAATAATTATCTTACTAGCACTTTAAAAAAATATTGTATTTTTTATTGAACTAGAACGCTAAATTTTTCATTAAAAAAATGGAACTTTCATGAACAGACAAAAAATGCCGTCCGCCGTTTTTGTTATTAGGTTATCTGTGGCGTGACGTAGACGATCCCCCAAAAAAAGACCAGCAATGCCCTCTTATCTATGATGCGATTGACGTTTTGTTTTTAGTTTGACATCACTATCAAGGGTGAAAATGGCGGACAGCGTTTCAAAATACATAATAAAAATCATATTTTCAATTTGTTCGGCCATCTTTTCACAGTCAGTTCAGGTTTCAGACGTCAAATACTACACGAAATAAACATTAGGTAGTTTAATACAATTTAACATGAGTCAACTAGCCTATTGTTGGTCCATGTCTACTTCACTAAATTGCGTTTCGACGCACCACCAATAGATACTGCAAGTAATTACTTTGTGGTAGCAAATTACTTATAGAATTGTAACTTCATAACATTATTGTACAAAATGGACGTAATTACATACATTTTATTGCGCCGCTACACACTCGGAGAACATACTAGGGAACCAGTAGAGCATCTCCTTGCTGTCCTGAGTGTCCACCCATGCTAGACCCTCCTTTACCATGTGGTTCAACGCGTTCTGGGCTCTTGTTTCGTTCCAACTGTAAAGCAATTCGTTTTTATTAGGGATTGTTCATAAATCACGTGACGTTTTGACCCCTACACCCAATGATATTTGGTCATGTTTTAGACTGACCCAATTTTCCCAAAATTCGTTACATATGTATTGAATCATGTCAGGATTCTCTGGAACACTTACAAAAGCAAAGGAAATAGAAAAAGATTGTACTTGTTTTTATAAATACACCATTTTAGGAAGGCCTTTTATGGTTAACTTTTTGTTGAAAACGTTTCTTTTTGAAAACACTTTTTATATTGTTCATGTAGAAATCGTTATCGTTGGGTTTATTTTATACAATCCCAAAACTTTCAGAAAAAAGGATTTATGGCAAGTGATACATTACAGCATATGATTATCGGGCAAACAGTAGAGAACCTATAATTAAATTAATTACATATATTAAATACTTCCCATTACATAAATAAATAAATAAATAAATATTAAGGGACAATCTTACACAAATCGACCTAGTCCCAAACTAAGCAAAGCTTGTACTATGGGTACTAGACGACGATATACAAAATATATAAATACATATATAGATAACATCCATGACCCAAGTACCAATATTTGCACAAATATTTGCCCCGGCCGGGATTCGAACCCGGGACCGCCGACTCAGTAGGCAGGTGTCTGAGGTGTCTACAAACCGAGCCAAACGCGTCGTCATATATCCTACTTCCTACTATATCCTAAAATTGTTAATGATAATGTTCAACGTAATTCATAAATCCATGTACTTATGCAACCCTATACTTGATTCCTTTTTGTTTAATAATTAAACAACAGACAAACAGAAGCGGTTGCTTACCCCAAATCTCCGGTAAGTATACTGGCAGAGACCCAGGCTGTACCCAGGGAGCTGGCCTTCTGCAGAACCAGGGTTTGATCCAGATTGAGTTCTCCAGGCACCGACTGGACCAGCCATTTGCCCCTGCCAATAGCCACCACTGTGAAGCTAGAATGAGAAGTCTTGTTAATACTTTTAGTGCAGTACAGGTCATATGGACCCTGTACAAACTAACTATTTTGGCTCAGTGACCCAAATCATGCGACGTTCGAAAATCTACCATATAAGTAGATACTTTTTCTCGATTTAGTTAAAAATAAATCTTCACTTGTTAAATACTTCAAAATAGCGAGCTTTTTACGAAATGCTGGCGAAAAAAATTACACGTGAGATTGTGAGGGGGGGTAACAAAGAACCCCACCAAATATCACCAGGGGCGAGGTAGAGTAGTAAAAGTAGTCGAAAAGCCGCGTGATTTGTGCACAACCCCAAACAGGATCTTAGCCTCCGAAACGACCCTGATGGAACTTAGTTTCCACAGCAAGGGTCTTAGCTATCTGTATGTGGAGAAAATATTTAATGTAGAACAATTTAGTCAATTGATGAATATTAATAAAAATATCCTGGGGATTTGGTGTACAAATGATTTGAAACTAGGCCAACAGTAGGGTCCTCAAATCATTTGTGCACGGTTTTCACCCATAGGGTATGTTAATCAAAACACATTTTTAATGAAATTGTAAAAGTATTGATCGTAGGATATGCAAAACTGGTTACTGGTGGTTGTTATAAGAAACCACCTTTTTTGTTTGTTAGCCTGTATGAGTGTCCCACTGCTGGGCATATGCATCTGCTCCTCATTTCCATTAAAAGGTTTTATAACTAATTATTTCTATCATAATATAACCAGTCTTGCATTCCATAATTAGTTGACAAAAGAGTTTAGACCGGACAGTATTTTTATGAAGTCAAGTTAGGTAAACTTATGAATTGACATTCTAAATTGAACCATTAATAGAAAGGTCACAACACAAGGTTACGCATTTTAATTTTTCTTTGTGCTTTGATCTTTATATCAATACAAATAAAGCCCCACAATACCCCACATTACAAATAAAGAGACATTACATGATTAATAAATTGACATTCTAAATGTTTATTTATATTAGAATATATCTTACCCATTGCCAAATATCTTCAACTTCTTAACAGCGGCCAGCAAATCTTCATTGGTAATGTCCTGATGTTTCTTTGCCTTGCCTCTAGCTGCTATTAACCTTGTCCGCAGTTCCTCAAGGGTAATAAGCCCACCATTCTTGTAGTTTGTGGCCATGCACACTTCTACTATTTGAACTCCTAACTCGTAATAAAAATCTCCAATGCCTAAAATAAATATTACAAATGATGATACATTCTATTTAGACAAAATATTTATCCATGCAATACAGCTATACAGAATAGGTCTCGGTTAATTGAACCCTAGTTAATAATGCACACACTTTTATTATATCCATACAAGATCTTAATCTTCGCTGCTAGTATACTGGGGACCATTCCGCAGGCAGACCTCTTAGATTCTATATCTTTAGATTAAAACCTATTAAGATGTAATGTAACAATAAAAATAAGATTTTTTTTACAGGCGAATGCTCGCGATAAGGGAGCACCCTCAGACCTATGTCCGACTATCAGTAATAAGAATTGGTAATTTTCTTTTAGCAAAAAAAAAAACAAAATACAAACCAAGAACTGACCAAAACCCCTTCCCCGAAGCTAAGGGATCAACACCGATCGCTGCACACATTTCCTGAAACTGTCTCCTGAACTGAGCGTTCTTTTTGATCTCGTTCTTATGTTTCGTAGCGAATTCCTCCAGATTTTCCCTGAACACTTCTAATTGTTTAGACATCTGCTGAAACTGATTTTCTTGTATCTCGGACCCTTTTTCTCTGTATTTCTCCTGCTCCAACTTTTGTTTCTGAATAGCGCCTACTCCAGCTCGTCTACGCATCTTGGCTTTTTATTAATTTAATTTAATTTACAAATTAAAAGGCAAAAACCATGAAAAAACTAGAGCAAAACAAACTTCACTGATGTCACTCATCTGATCTGATGAATTGTCAATTTGACAGTTTAGGGAGCGATTTTATTACTTACAGCAAGCAGTACACAGAGAAAAACCGCAAGCACGTTCCACGTATATAACCGTAATCGCAACTTATTAGCAAAATAAAATTATAAATATAAATAGCTATATTTCATAATTAATTTAATTATAAAATATGCTATATTCTCCAATAATAATAGTGTATCTCATCTTCACTACGTTTTGTGGGGGTCCCATTCCCACGTCATAACAAAAGAATCAAGAGATGAAGGCATACCTACGAAGAGGTGAAATACATTTCACCTTTTCGACCGACTTCAAAAAAGAAGAGTCCCATGATGACCCGTATATTTTTATACTGCGTGGAAATATACAACATATTATGAGGGTATCTTACATCAGCTTATTTACTTCGTGTAGGTACCTACCTATAAAGCTCACAAATCTACACGAATCTCGGGTACTCTTTAAACCAAATTAATTAAGTAAATAAAGTGAATACCATATGTCAGTAAGTATAAATTTACTTTCGTGCCTTGCCGGTAATAAATAATAATCATAACACAATGATTTATTCGTTCATCGTGTGGATGCATCTCGGTGCTAAGTGCTAGTGCTAACTGACTAATCCAAAATAAGGAGCCATTCATCATTCATTAATTAAGTACTTCATTAATTAGAACTCGAAACTCGATTAGAATTCGGTGCCGAGACGTGGACACTCACGGTTGGGCTGGTCCACAAATTTAAAGTCGCTCAGAGAGCTATGGAAAGGGCAATGCTCGGAGTTTCTTTGAAGGATCGAATTCGGAACGAAGTGATCCGTCAGAGAACCAAAGTTACCGACATAGCTCACCGTATTAGCAATTTGAAGTGGCAGTGGGCTGGCCATATTAGCCGAAGAACCGATAACCGGTGGGGTAAACGTGTTCTTGAGTGGAGACCGCGGATCGGCAAGCGTAGTGTGGGACGCCCTCAGACTAGGTGGAGCGATGATCTGTGCAGGGTGGCTGGCAAAAGCTGGATGAGAGTAGCCGAGGATCGCGTACAATGGCGTGCAGTTGGAGAGGCCTATGTCCAGCAGTGGACAAGAATAGGCTGATGATGATGATGATGATGATGATGATTAATTAGAACCAACGACCATGTATATGGTCCTTGATTAGAACTAAGAAGGATGGGCAGATTTGTATGGACTCTGGCCTAGGGAACCAATAACGACAAGCCATATATCATTAGAAATGTTTATCATATTCTACAACTATTTGTATGGCGGGAAATCTCGATTCTCGGTTTTAACAAAAGTTAATAAAAAAGCTATACAGGAACTTAATATCGAAAAACCCTGCATAATAACGTTTCAACTTAAACTTCTTTTAATGCGGCGATTTTATTTACTTCCTTGTAGAATAAAGCTATCCAGTGACATATCGCTTGTCCATGTCCTTATTAGTCATATGGGCCAATTAGCCCACCTTCCTTTGTCCATTATGGAATCCTTACGTAATTAATGAATGGCGCCTTAGCGACAACATCGTCGATCGTCGTTATGGATACCATTATGTGCCCTTCAATACCATGTGGTGGTTAGGTACTTATTGAATGGGTTGTAATATGAATATAGATACCGACTTATGTTATGTTAGTAATAGTAACGGCCTAATCCGGTAAGTACTAAGTTCTAAACATATTTGCAATACGTTTTGTTCACAATCAATAATCATAATTGATTGCTGCGACGAAAATAGCACTACTACGACGTCTACGACACGACTATAAAAAAAACTAGATGTAAAGTTAGTGTTAACTAGGTATTATATTAATTGAGACAAAAAAAACTGCTAATAATTAGTGCTTTTTTTGTTCTATATTATAATTAATTAAAAGGGTTTTCTGAAAAAATAAGTATGATACGTAGTATTTAAATGATAATATTGAATTCCTAAAAAATCACAATTTTATCATACATAAATTACAACTTTTAACAAAAATAAAATATAATACGACAGGAATCATCACAACCCAAAGAAATCCCAATTTCTTGGTGTATATAAATAACATCTAATCTCCTAATAAAAATAAAACTAAAAAGGAATATTCCTGCATCCCTGGTGGGGATCGAACCCACGACCTTTGGATTAGAAGTCCAACGCGCTATCCTCTGCGCCACAGGGACTGTTGGAAGACTAGTCAAAATAGTGGTTCAGTATGCACGATGTAGTTTATCAGTGATGTCACGCACTTGTAAATGAAATAAACCCGAAATATCTGTATATTATGCTAAAACAATATAGGAAATTCATTTTTAAATATTATTTGGGTATATCCTCGTAAAGTTTGGTAGCGATTTTGAAATGGATTGTGATTTATGTTTAAATATTCACTGAACTGATTTTGATTTTCCGTTACGGCAAACATGGCGGAAAACGAAATGTCAACAAACAAAACAAATGTCAAGTCAATCTTGAGCAAGTTTTCAAATTGCAGTGAAAAGTTACATGTTTTCGGATCCTAAATTTAATACAAAATGAAATAAAACATATAACTATTGAACAATGGAAGCTTTGAAAACAGAAATCAACTTAAATCAGCAGGATCAAAATCAAGATGTGAATAAAACCGAATCGGCTGAAAACTTTCAGAGATTCATTTACGAATTGTTTGATAAAAATGGTATCCTTAACGATTTGAGGGCTTATTTACGCGGGCATATTGTTAATGTACTTAAAAACGCACAAACAGGTATGTGAATGTGAATCACGATGTAGTAAGTAGAATAATTTAAAACATAAACTTAACTGGTAATTTTGAGGAATAATTCCATTAACTTATGTCTGTAATTTCAGGAGATCCTCCATCATGTCAAAAGCACTTTACACAACGGTTAGACTCCACATTTCAGGCACTAAATATGCTAGTAGCAGAGTATTTACTATGTCTGGTGAGTAGACTGCAGCTCAAAATGGTGTTAAACAATAAAGTTATAATTTCGCCCGTATTTGTCTATGTGGTGACTGGAAAGCGGATAATATTGTAGCCTAATTCTACTAGTTTATCACGATAAACTATTGGACTAACTGATGGATTTTGACCAAGTTTTATCTTCTTTTTTGAAGTATCTATTATATATGATTAGATACTTCATAGGTTCTTGCAATGGTCCTATAATTCTAATAGTACATGCCCCTTTTGATCGCATTCACTGCCAGCAACACGTATTATACGTTAACTGTCATACGAATTTGTCCCTAGGTCACACCCCATGTCAATGGATTTGTTAAGAGGATTGTAGGAAAGTAAATAATCCATTGAAAGTAGTTTTCTTTTGATTACTGTTAAAAGTCAAGTGAGTGTGTGGAACTGTGGACTCCTAGCACGGGCTGGTATAGATCTAGTGAATAAAGTTTTGCCACCAACTTTTGCTAGGAAAACTAGTATTGATATCTCAGCTTCTTCACTGATAGCCCAGCAACAACTTCGCAGGCGGCAGAGGCGAGCGGCAGCCATACGAGTGACCGAGACACCACACTCACACTTTTCTCTCACCAATGGCCACCGCCTGCCGCTACCGCTTGCTGCCGAAGTCGTGGCCTGGAGCATGAAGTTAATTGAGCTAGCTAAACTTTTTTGATAAAATATGATGGAAAAACATTCTTCAATACATCTATAACCATGTTCTCGACCCCTTTAGAGTCAGGCTTAGGTATGATAACTATAACCCGGGGTTTATGATGCACAAATTATTTGACACCTACAGTCCTGTCAGCCTAGTGTTAAATCATTCATGCACCTAAAACTCCGGGGTGTGATGGTGACTAAAGATTTGAAATGAAATTTCATTTATTTCCAGGAATTCAACTACAGCCTCTCCATATTTGTATCAGAGATACCGCTAGCTAACATGGTGTTTGGTTTTGCCAAGTCACTTATGGACTTGGGTGCGGACGGTGAGGCGGCTGGTTTGCGGTTCAAGGAGAATGATGTGTGGTCCATTTTGAATTATTTAGGTCAGTATTTTACATAGAAAACTACTATGAGTCTCAGACAGTATACAGGATGATCAATTCAAATGAGTAGGGAAAAAACGAAAACTATAAGAGATAGGGAAATCTGTTTCTGGGAACCATGGCATTGATTTTAGATTTAATAGAAACTGTTTTCAATTTTTTTGTATAAATCTCATACATAACTGGGAATTGAACCTGGTTAAAATTGTGTAAGTAATTGCATGTCGTATTCTAACATTCTTAACAGCGAGTTTGGGGGTATGTATGAATTTATGTATGAGATAAAATAAAATAAGTGATAACAAGTGCGTCAGCGTGCGGCGTTCGGGATGTGGGAATCGAACGAGTAGTAAACCTAGTTTTTAAGCAACTTAAATTTAAGTTCTCATTTTAAGTGAATGTATTATATTATGTTCTTATGAGAATAAATGTGGGTGAATCAACTTTTAAGTGCACCTTGTTGCTATGGTTACGCAAAATTTGTCCCTCGGACAACCTAAGCATTTAGTATGAAGATGTCACTTGGACAACGGGGACAGAGTAAACAACACAAAAAAGTTGATTCACCCATGTCTTAAACCTAAAACCTAGATTTATAAAAATAATAATAATGCAGTTTTTATTAAATCTAAAATCAATGCCATGGTTCCTAAGAACAGATATCCCTATCTCTTATAGTTTCTGACTTCTCTCTACAGACCCATTTGGATTGATCACCCGGTATAGGTCAGTGTTAATAAAACGGAACCCTTATAGATTCGTCATGTCTGTCAGTCTGTCCGTCCGTATGTCACAGCCATTTTTTTCCGAAACTATAAGAGCTATACTGTTGAAACTTGGTAGGTAGATGTATTCTGTGAACCGCATTAAGATTTTGATGCAAAAATAAAAAAATAATAATAAATATTGGGGGCTCCCCATACTTAGAACTGAAACTCAAAAATTTTTTTTTTCATCAAACACATACGTGTGGGGTATCTATGGATAGGTCTTCAAAAATGATATCGAGGTTTCTAAAATATTTTTTTTCTAAACCGAATAGTTTGCGTGACAGACGCTTCCAAAGTGGAAAAAAGTTGGTCCCCCCACCTCTAACTTCTAAAATAAGAAAATGAAAAATCTAAAAAAAAACATATGATGTACATTACTATAAAAACTACCAACGAAAATTGTTTTGAACGAGATCTAGTAAGTAGTTTTTTTAATACCTAACTTTGCACCTAATTTATATTTTATTTATTTTATTATTTATTTATTTTATACATGGAGAACCAACAGCTTAACTTACGCTAATAGTGACATAACTAGTAATACAGAGCCAATTATAGGATCTCACATATAGCAATGTAATAATATTTAACATTAAGTTAAATAACACGCACAGTTTTACAAAGACACATGCAATAATAACAGCAAATTAATATTAAAAAAAATACAGAAACTGAATTATAAAGTTGGAACGAAGTTTCACAATAAGTAGGTACCTAATTAATTACAGTGTGCTATTTATAATCTGCAGAGATATGGGGCGCTATACATACCAGGTGCAAACTTAACTTAACCACCTAGGGATGGAAAGTGTTTGTACGGAACCCTCGGTGCGCGAGTCCGACTCGCACTTGGCCGGTTTTTTTTGTAGAAAGCTTTCTAATATTGATGAGTCTCTGCTCAACTAAGTGGGCTAACCCACCCATCCCATCCCATCAAACCCATCAATCCCAACTGGATGGGATTTTAAGCCCCATGGCTGAGAGTGTCTTCAATGCATGCGTTTTCGTCTTAACCTTATTTGATCTGGCTCACGATCAAATAATGCTAATGTATTTTTTCTGTTTCAGGCATAAAATGTGACGCTGAGCATGTAAACAAAATTGTGAACATGTATAAGGCGCAAGAAAAGTCGCCTCTGCTGTTGTGCATTCTTAATTGTGTGCAGCTTGCTGACATGGAAAACCTTCACATGGGTAAGCTGGTTAGAGCAGGCCTTGAAAGGCCCGGGCTTAGGGTGTCCAGATATTAGATGCCGCCAATCCTGGATGACGTGCTGTGAAAGGAGCGGCTGGTACATGACTGTATATCCACTTAACAAATAGGCTAGTAGACCCAGTTTTGAAATATATTTGAAATGGTTAATAATGATCTTACTAGCTCAAAAAAAATGTCTTGTATTTTTGTGAAAGCTAGAAAGCTAAATTTTATCAATTGAAAATTAGAAATTTCATGAACAGTCAAAAACGCCGTTCGCCATTTTTGCCTTTTGCTAATCTGTGGCGTGACGTAGAATTACCTGTAAATAATCGAAATTCGACCGTCGTCTAGTGCCATTCCGCTCACTCCAATATACTTTGACAGGAGATCGAGAGGGACGGCACAATTCGAAGTCGTCAAAGTAGACTTTCAGTTTTCTTTACAGGACCAAAGACGTCACTATTATAAGCGAAAATGGCTGACAGCGTTTTAAGCCTTTCAAAATACAGATTAAAAACCATATTTTCAAATTCAATTTTTTCAGCCATCTTTCACTTTTACGAATTGAAAAATATATATTTAGGTTTCCTTTGCTAAATACTATACGGTATAAACATTAGTTTATTACAATTTGACACGAGTCAACTAGCCTATTAAATGAAAATGAGAATGCTCCTTAAGTGTGTCTAAATTTTTTCCAGTATCATCTCCAGAGGGCAGCATCTCCACAAAGAGCTCTAATTCTGAGCACAGGTCACCATCGCGACCTCAGTGCAAGCACTACATGCTCTGCAAGTCTTGTCGAAGGAGGTACAGGCGGATTAAGAACAAATATCAAGACAAGAAGAAACATTATATGCAGGTAAGATTCACATGGTATAACATGTCCATGTGTTTATTTTTTAAACCACACATAAAGTAACTTTTCCCGTCCTCTAATCATTGTTTTTAATGTCACTAAAGTTGAAAGAGTTTGATTAGGTCTTCAAGATTATGATACAGTAAGGAAAAGAGGAAGATTGTGAGAAACATGTCGAAGATAATTAAGGTGTAGGGATACTTCATAATATGTTATTGATTATGCTCCTCAAGGGTCACGCTCCTTCGCCACACGCCTTGGTTTCAAGAATGCCAGTAGACACCCCACAGACTCAGACAGTTTTACCCCCACAGAATAGACGATTTACTCTCCATGGGGTCAATTATCCCCAGGTTGGGAACCACAGAGTTAAGGGATCAAATGAAGGTCTTAACAAGGTGATACTTTCAAGAAAATTTAAACGACAATCCAATATATAACGAATTTCTGATTGCAGAATGTTCAAGCGAATATAAATGGTCTAAATGTGGAATCGCTTATAAAGAATATCGGCGTCTTGGAGCGAAGCCTCATTGATGAGGTTTAGTTTACTTTAAATACTTGTATGATGTTTTTCGTGTTTATAATATAATACTAAAATATTTGACCTGAACCTACGTTATAAAATCCAAGTATTCGAGTAATATACCTACGTACTTTATACCTAATACTCTGTCCGGATAGGTATTTAACTAAATGTAAACAAACCATAAATTAGGTGCTTTATCAGGCTGACATTGGTTGGTAAAATTTGCATTTAATAATATTACTTTAATAAAAAATATAATATTTATTTTGCTTTAATATATCAAGTTATAGAATAAACCATACGATACCCAATCAAGCATATGTAATTATTCCCTAAGTACATTAACTTAATAATAATTTCAACATGCCACCGAATATTTTACAAATTGTGCACAATAAAGAACCTAAAAACCTAGGAATCTGCAACCTTTTTTTCAAATAACATGACACTTGATGACACTTCTCGTGTATTCGTTTTCGCATACTACCTATACTAGTCGCGATTTTAGCTTGCATTAGTTTTCTTGTTAGTTTGTTTTGTTATTGATCAAAATATTGTTATGTCATTTGTTCTGTTCATTATTAGTGTTATTAATTGGTTGTTATTATCGTGTTAGTTATTGTTTTTCTGCTGAAAATGAACGAACCTGTACTAGGTACAAGCCGGGCTAGCTCGGATGGATGACACAAAATAACGGTTCATTATTAATGTTGGTGATGCTTCCTCATAATCCTTGGTATCATCAAAATTAGACAGCAATAGTGACAGTTCAAATTAAACTAGGATTACACTTACCTACTGAACTCTTTTATTTAATAATAATTTGTCCCAATGGTAAAACTGGAACTCTTTAACGAACTTTTTTTTTAGAATTAACGTAACAATAAGTTTACATACCTACCTACGTTAGTGTTTGTGAGCAGTACAGAAAAATTAAATTTAAAATATTGAATGTCTATTCATAGGTACATAATATCTGTGTAGGTATTCATTTATTTTACGTGTATGACTTGGCAAAGGCCATTTAATTATTTTTCTGCTTTGCCGAACCTTAATCAGAGTCTGACTATCAAAAGAATAATCGAAAGTAAGAATTAAAATTTTACAATTGATAAAATGTTGATTACACCTGAATATGTCAACTTTGACAGCCAAGGTTTGTTTACATTTAGTTAAAGCCCTATCCGGATGGAGATAGACTAGTGCCCCAAATTTTTATTTGCAGTCTGTAGATCTGCAAATAATAATAGACGATGCCGCCAAGGCGAGCCAATTGCTTTTAAGTGTTTCAGATATCAATCATACATTCCTAGGATACATTTTGGATTAAGTAGTTAGTCTTTATACAACGTCAAAAAGGAGGAGGTTCTCGGTTCGTCGGAAAGACTTTTTTATGTATGTTCTTTGATTACTCAAAGATGGCTGAAACTATTTTGGGAGATTTTTGTTTGTTTGAAACCGAATGTAACTGAGCACTATCTATTTGGTCATATTGTCATGAGATCACGATCTTATAACGGGATTCTGGAGACATTGCTCAACTCTTCAATTTACGCAAACGTGTTTTGAGTATCATGGGCTGTATATCACAAACACACACACACACACACACGCACTCAGACTTACACACGCACACACACGCATACACACTCACAGAATTTTAATTAATTAATACTAGTTTATTAGATAAAATTAATAATAGTCAATTAGATTAGTTTATTAGATGTTTATTTTTTGCTTAATTTATTGCCTACTATTGTGTAAACCGCAAATGTTAACCGGACTCGCAGATGGCCAAGATACAGGCTCAGCCTAGTTTTGTCACTGACGGACACATTTCTGTATGTTTCAACTAAATTTTGTTTAAATAAATAATTTTGTATTTGTATTTGTATTTTTTAGTAACTTGTTCAGTTCACGGAAAGCATAATTTCGTTTCTTTCAGTTTCTTTTTATGAAGATTGGAAGTATTGTAAGGTTAGGTGGGATAAGACTACCATAGTTCATTGACTGATGGCACAAAACAGATAGGTACAGAAATCAATCTACGTACAAGCGCGCTCGAGCAAACGCACACACAGTCACAGCCACGTCCAGCGGATGGCACTCGCGCTTTACTGGTCTGAACTGGTCCGAGATATCGTGTCCGTGTGCAATGTCTATGTGTGCGTTTGCTCGAGCGCGCTTGTATGTAGATTGATTTCCGTACCTATCCGTTTTGTGCTAATGGGGAATGACTAACAATTAGTTATTTCACATAGAAAATGTACAGTTAGTTATTGGACTGTGGCAGTCCTCTCCGGTGATCTCACCCGTTGGCGTATTTAGGGGGGTAGCCGGGTGGGCCGTGCCCACCCCAATATGGTCTAGTGCCGACCCCAGGATTTTGGGTAAGCCATAGAAATTCAGGACTTCATCTCATAGGCCATGGCCAGGACCCACTCAGGCCCCACCTGAAAAATAATCTTAGATACGCCAACGATCTCACCCCACTTTACCTTATACCAATTAGGGTCCAATAATTATTTTATTTTATAAAGTGGGTACAATACAATAAAATGTACTTATACCAATTATTGTAAGACTATTCCCTGATATTAAAATTCAATGCTACAGATGTTTGAACAACTGAGGAGCGTGTACGAGGCGGAAATGGACATGCACAAAGTGGAGCACGAAGGCAAAATCAAGAAATCGCTGGCCAGCCATGTGCAGCATTTCCAGCGGATGAAAGACGAGGTACCTTCCCCTGTTCTATCCTTAGGGACACACAAACCTACATGGTAAGTTTGGAGGCTGTAACCTTTCTCTCTCTCTCTCTTCAATCGTTCCCTAACTGCTGAGGATCGTGACTCCTTCTGATTCCGTCAACCAGTTGTCTCCATCGGTTACGCTCGGTAGAGTGCAGCACTGATATTTCCAGCTCTTCAGGTATCTGGTCTGGCCACCTTTTGGGACTTCTGCCTCTAGGTCTTTTACCTTCGATTTTGCCTAACGACCTTGAAATGTTACGGTAACCATGCGGAATGTCGCTCTCGCATCGGATTCTGTCGCTATTTAAAACACTGGCTCAAGATGAATGAAGAAGAAGCATGTAGAGATGTAAAAATATATAGATAGGTATCTGAAGGCCTATAAACACAACAAAACTACACTGCCTCTTAACATTTGCATCTATTTAGGGGTGCGTACCTTAAAAGGGAAAACCGGCCAAGTGCGAGTCGGACTCGCGCACCGAGGGTTCCGTACAAACACTTTCCATCCCTAAGTGGTTAAGTTAAGTTTGCACTTGGTATGTATATAGTATTTATATGCCCCATATAAATTAGGTGCAGTTAGGTATTAAAAAAAAACTACTTACTAGATCCCGCTCAAAACAATTTTCGTTGGTAGTTTTTATAGTAATGTACATCATATGTTTTTTTTTGATTTTTCATTTTCTTATTTTAGAAGTTAGAGCGGGAGGGGACCAACTTTTTTCCACTTTGGAAGCGTCTGTCACGCAAACTATTCGGTTTAGAAAAAAAATATTTTAGAAACCTCAAAAAAATATTTTGAAGACCTATCCATAGCTACCCCACACGTATGTGTTTGATGAAAAAAAAAAATTGAGTTTCAGTTCTAAGTATGGGGAGGCCCCAATATTTTTTTTTTTTTGCATCAAAATCTTAATGCGGTTCACAGAATACATCTACCTACCAAGTTTCAACAGTATAGCTCTTATAGTTTCGGAAAAAAATGGCTGTGACATACGGACGGACAGACGGACAGACAGACATGACGAATCTATAAGGGTTCCGTTTTTTTGCCATTTGGCTACGGAACCCTAAAAACGGAACCCTTATAGGATCACTTTGTTGTCCGTCCGTCTGTCTGTCAAGACCCTTTAACTCGGGAACGCGTGAATCTAGCTGAAACTAAAACCATATACTCATCAGGTCTACAGTCCCTGTGAAAGAATCGCACTTCTAAGCGAACTTAAAAAAAATACGGTCGTTTATATCGCAAAAAACGTACATTTCAACACTCACGGGAATCAAAATTTATAGGGTATTTTCCAGTGACGCACAACTATGACATTTGGCAAGTAATGCTGTCTACTACAAGGAAAAACTCAGAAAACTATACAGTTGTAATTAAATAAAAAAAAATAGTCTTTATCTAAAGTACGTAAAACAGTTTTCCAATGGTAAAGTTAAGTTGGTCGCTCTCTTCGACATCGTCATCTTTTCGTTAGAGCAATATGCAGTGCTTTCATAGTTCGCACGGAACCCTCGGTGCGCGAGTTCTCGCACTTAACCGGTGTTTTTATTACAGTTGGAAGAATCGTTCAAAGCTCGCGAGGCAGCGTTACAGACCAACATCGAGCATAAGAAGCGGTTCCTGTGGGGGCTCGCTCAAGCGCTGCGCACCCAGCATGCGCAGATGACCAAGGCTATGCAAGCGGTGAGGAGACAGACCGCGGCGTTGGCTGACCAGGTACCAAAGAATACATTATCACAAAACACAGAAAACAATCTGCATACAAGGGCGCTCGAGCAAACGCACACATAGACATTGCTCACGGACACGATATCTCGGACCAGTTCAGACCAGTGCGAGCGCGAGTGCCATCCGCTTGACGTGTCCGTGAGCAATGTCTATGTGTGCGTTTGCTCGAGCGCGCTTGTATGTAGATTGATTTCTGTACCTCTCTGTTTTGTGACATTATGCTCTCGCAGTGGGAAGCCCCCTCGGGCCGCGTAGTAGGGCCCGTCTTTTTGTATTTGTCACCCTAGTCCTTAAGTGGGATTTGTTGGTGAAAAAGTCTCTCTTTCAGGCCAAGAAAAGACTTAAAACTTGAGACAAACCACGGGCAGTGCCGTATTTACTCCAGTCCCAGAAGTAGGACTAGCACCATACTTATGTTCTCCTTATTTATCACTTTAAATACTACTACCTACTATTTATATTTGCTGAAAAGCGTCTTGAGTTAGGGGAGGGGGCCCGAAATGCCGAGTGCCTAGAGCCCCTGGGCCATGGCCTAAGTGTGGCCACGGGCGGTAACTCATAAAAGCCCCAGATCGCATATTCACCTTTGGTTCGGGCCTCAAACTCCTGCGGGACATTCACTAACTCACCGCCCTAGGCATGTAATGTATTATTACAGATACTGTTTTTCACGCATTACGGCGCCAATGAGGTTTGCACTCGTGTTTCTTCGTCTTCCATCAGACGAGGGGTTAATACAGACATAGGGATATGCGAAATAAACTAAATAAACAAGTTTTAATAGTACTTTAAAAAATGTATAGGCCAATTTCTTGATTGGCTGTATTCATCTGTCTTTACCTTGTAGTCTAGTCACTATTCTGTCTTCCGGAAATAAATTTCATGACGCCATTTATTTATGAAGACATTTTACAAGACTTTTTGTTCATACCTACTACTCTACCACATTTTCTTAGGCATATTTCAATAAATTGATAATCAAGTTTAATCCACACAGGAACAAAATCTAAAAGCACAGCGCACAGAAGCAGAGGAATCTCTAAAGAAGCACGCAGAAGAAATGAGACAGCAAATAGCCGACGAACTGAACATTCTAGAACATCACTTAGAATCCATGAAGACAGAGCGAGACATCATCAACCGAGAAAAATCTCAACTCGATACTCTCTCTGAATCCAAAATAAACAACAAAGAAGTTAAGAACTATTTGCAAACACATTATAACCTTTTGAAGGATGAGTTAGGTGTGGTTAAAACGTATATAGAAAACGCCACGTTTCTGCCCAAGGTAGTTTCGGAATGTGGCACTATTACGGAAGATTTGGGGTATAAAGGGATGAATAATGAAGCAGCTAGAGTGATGAAAGAAGTGAAACCGAACCAGGTGGTTAACGATTTGAAGAAACCGAAGAATGTTAATTTTAGTCCGGTAAGAGGTCTTATTCCATTTAATTTACTTTTTTTCATATTCGGACAAGTATATTGATAATTTCTACCAACTATTTAAAGTGAACAATACTTTTTCCTGAGTCTTAGAGAGTAACATAGCTATCTCATGCTTAAAAATAAGTTAAGATACCCAGTTTTCTGCGTGAATTTGATCAAATTCGAGTAGTTTTTGAAACAAAACTTATCAATAAAAATTCAAACTGTAGGTTTCAAATGTATACCAATATATCGCAATGGCCCTGTTCTAAGTAGTAACATTAATAATATGTTAAGAGACATGTTTGATCATAGAGAAAAAATTCTAAAACAATCAGCATTTTTGATAAGGAGCCGTAAGTTACTAATTTATCCTAGGGACTAGCATATCTTGATGCGACGTAGCTTGTAAATTTGGCGAAATATGACATATATACATGTATATAATGACATATGATACTAAGATGAATGACACGGCGCTTAATCCAAAACTCATAAACTAGGAGTAGACTAACTGTAGCAATCCTGTGGTTTTACAGCAGTGTAAGTCTGGAAGCGACTCGAGTGCCACCGGCAGCGAGTCACCGAGCTCTGAGGACCTAGATTTTGCGAGACAGGTCTGTGGTTGTTTGCTGTTGAAATAGTACATCATCATCATCATCATATCAGTCTATAGACGTCCACTGCCGCCCTCATCCAATTTCTACCACCTTGTTGGGGCCTTTCACGCTGTGTCTTCCGGTCCGCGGTCGCCACTCAAGGACTTTTCTGCCCCAACGGCCATCGATTCTACGAGCAATGTGCCCGCCCACTGCCACTTAAGTTTAGCGACAGTCTGAGCTATATCTACAATCTTAGTTCTCTTGCGTATGTCATAATTTCGGAATTGATCCCGAAAGGAAACTCCGAGCATAGCTCGCTCCATTGCCCTTTGAGTATGTGAACCTTCTTATGAGGCCCATTGTAGGCCACCACGTTTCAGTACCGTATGTTATCACTGGCAACACCACATTGGTTAAAAATCTTCGTCTTTAAACACTGCGGTATCAATAGCGGATGCGGTATCAGCATCAAATAGGTGAGGAGTGGCCAAAGAGGCCTAATATATACAGTGACCACGATCCTCAGCAATGAGGAACCGACGATTCGCCAAATAGCTAGAAATTACACAAAGCTACAGACACTATATCATCATCATCATGATGAGTTAAGCAGCGTCTAATAAAGTGCGGCATTTACGAAGATGGCTGGATAGCCCGATACGAGAGCGACAGCCACGGCCACGTTTTTTTTTTTAATAATAATAATTCATTCACATAAATGACAAATGAATGTTGCGCCTATCGATGAAGCGGGAAGAGCTGCACGCTGGTGTCCCAGGTTGCGCTTGTGGGAAAGAGAAGCAAACCATGCTTCGTCATCACCACAACATCGCACACTGTCTTCCTCCATAGGTCAGGGTTTTCAGACATATCCTCCCAGTGTGACAGTACAAACAACGTGGGTAATGCCTCTAAATTTGAACTTGGACTATATACACAGGCGCAGATGTCGCTACTGTCGCAGGCCCGACTGCAAGCAGAGGCGTGCCCTCGCACCGCTCCCACTCCGCCACGGATTGAACACAGGTAATACAAGTTTTACATGCCCAACATTTTATTCGAATCCTGTCTGAATCTAATGTGGTATAATAGCCCAACAGTGGGTTTTACAACTCGCGCCATATTGCGGATTTTCAGTGGTACTAAATTATTTTTCTGGCAACGAGAAATTTTTGGTAACTGACGAAAGTCGGTGAATGTCACTTATGTAAACAAAGAGGAAACAGGATTAAATAATCCGCAAATTTCAAGTATTTTTTTTTTATAAATAAAGCCAAAACTACGTTTTTTCAATAGGATTCAGTATTTATTTCGCAAGAAGAACGAAGGATTGAGCAGCATTCCGGTAAACAAAGTTTTGAATTTTGATAATGACAAATCCTTGACTGGTATTTAATAATGCAAATATGACGTATGTACATTATTGCCATAAGAAAATTGTTTATAGCGCCACGCTTGCTAGGCTATAAACAAAGAGGAAACAAGGCTAAATATTCGGTAACCTAACCGAGGTGATGATTTTTCCGACTTAGCAAGGATGCATGACAAAGCGGCCGTGTTGGCACGGAAAGCCCTCGCAGACGTGGGTTCTGATCCCGTCAGTCATAAAAAGCACCAATTTTCGCATCAATGTCACCATTTGTATCTGTAGCACAGTATATATATATAGGCTAAAGCAGTATGGAAACTACGAACAAACGGTCGAAACAGCGCACACACACAGACGCAAGCGTTTACGAGGCGGCTAAGCGTACTTCGCGGTGCTGTCAGTAGCGCGTGGCGCGTCGCGACGGGCGGACTGTTTGTTTTTATTGCGTGTTACGTGCGCTCTCCGCAAATTTTTAAAGATGCCACGAGTGTATTGTGTTGTATACGGTTGCTTGAACTCGGCTTCTTCATACCTTTTAGCTGTTGTTTTCAAAGAGAATACCTAAATGTATAAAGTAGCTGCATCAATTTATCAATAAGTAGACAAAATCAGTTATGGTGCCGTGCCCATGCTTTCTGGTAATTTATTAATTAGAATGAGTATTTTTTACACGATAAAATTGAACAATAAAGCTTTTCGAACGTGTCGTAGCAGGCGAAAGGTAAAGTATTTCTCAGTCAGCAATTTATAATAAGTACAAACTTGTCTTAATTGAATAAAGACGCTTTAAAATGTTGAAGTCTTTTAATTACATAATTTTGTTTTTAAACTAGTCAATTCATTCGATTAGGCTAGGTTTTTTACAATAAATGTATATAAAAAGTAAAATACTATAAAGTCATTACAAAATATAAATACATTATAAAAAACCTAACCTAGGGTGCCGCCGGCAGCGGATGACAACCCTAGCGCGTAGGTATTTATCTTCAAAAAAAGCCTTAGTTTCCATACTGCTTTAGCCTATATATATATACTGTATCTGTAGCATGCGCGACAGCATCAACGAGTCCGGATGGCGGAAAGGCGCGGGGGAAGAGCGCAGCCTGTTCGCGAGCACGCAGATATTGGTCCCCGGCGACACCGTGCCCTTTGTCGGGGTCATTGAGCGACGAACCAGTGGCCGGAGGTAAGCTCTACATAATGGTATGCTAACCCACCAAATTCCTAATTTCATATGACTAACTAACTATTATGGTTCAGTGACCCAAACAGGATCTTAGCCTTCGAAACGAGAGCATGCCACTTGTTCCAATCCTGCGCTGTTTCTCGCCAGTTTTCGGCTTGAAGCTTACGCAGATCCTCCTCCACCACGTCTCCCCAGCGGTACCTCAGACGGCCGACCGATCGGCTTGCCCCAATTTCATATAAAGATATAAATTAAATCTTGAACTCCGTTATAGTGTGATTTTTCCCTCAGTTACATGATGAGTCACTGCGTCAGGGCTCTATACGGGACAGGACCAGGCGATAATTCTCTAACTGTAACAGATATCAAAAAACTAACTGATATATAGAAATAACGCGATCCAATAAGTAAAACCGCATTCAACACATTTTGATAATAAACCTAAAAATATCCCAAATATTAAGAGAAACGTGTCCATTCGTGAAATTCGATGAGATAAAAGTTTTTTAGTACTTGTAAACAAAACTTGTTACAACTATCAATACCAATCATTACTATTTAGAGTTAAGGTAGGTGGTTTACAAACAAGTATAATTATCTTGAAAAGAAAAATAAACCTAGTTTAGTATAAGCCTCGAACGAGTTTTCATGATACTTCATTTTTTTTATATAATCGTCAAGACATCTGTTGAACCGCTGGCGCGCTATACGACGGCGCGTGTCTCCGCTCGCTAATCCGGAGCCGGCGTCTCAGTCTCGTCCTACGGAGGTACCTGGTGAGTAATGCATGTTACCCTGGGTCGTAAGTGGAATTTTCTGGAATGCTGGGTGGATAAACTCACTTCCTGGTCAAGGCAAGACGTAAAACTTTAGACAAACCACGGGCGGTAATTCGTGAATGCCCCGATCACATATTTATATACAAACACCTGCCATCTGGAATATTCACGTATTCACCACCCATAACATACCAGTATGTTATGTACCTACTTAACCCAATCGCCTGACAAATTGGACTAAAAAAAATAAACAGTTTTGATCTATAACGATACCAGTAAAACGTAATTATTCTGCCGTTGGTTTCGGTGAAAAACATCAAGGTTTCATATCAGAAGATCATGGCAATTGCTTCTAAAAAAAGCTGTCAATTAGCACTAGTTGGTATTCTGATAAATAAGGATAACGTCACCTGCCCAAAGTTATAAGTTGACTTTGGTCAGTTACTTTTACTACTTGCAAAATATTTTGTGAACATTGGTCATTCACTTTCACTTCCATTCAAAGCAACGTAAAATTTGCCGACAATTCGTATCTAACATGTTTTTTAAAATTGCAATTTAAATATAATCAATATATATTTTTTATTGTCAGCTGAAAGAGTCGAGCATCCCATTGAGCGGCCCTCGTCCGTTGACATCCATACCGAAGAGATTAAGAAACAAGAAGAAGGATGTACTCCCACCAGGTAAATATAAACCAGAGAGTATAAAATACGGCTTTGAAGAAAAGTTGAACTGTCAAGTAGAAGTTAATAAACCGATTGTATATTTCAGAGATAACTTGCGACCCGAATCGACTACCGTATTAGGGTCGCAAAAGACAAGAGAGAAAAGCCCTAGGTCGGTCCTAAAGGAAGCTAAGGAAAAGTTGAAGACGTTAGTAATTTGATTGAATTGAAGTCGTGAAATTCTTTTTTTAACACTTTTACGACGAGGCAAAATAATTAACAACACCAGAAAGCGTTAGAGCTCGCCGGGCGAGTTCGTTCATTGCGACAGCCCGCCTAGTGGACCGGGCGGCATCTAAACAATGAGTACAAGCGCCCGCTAGTCGGGTTCGTCGTGAAAGTGGTTAACAGAATTAGCTTAGATGCAAGACACCATCACTCATCTCGCTCGCACTTTAGTATATGTAATTTTCGTGCGATCTGACTGTCGCCTGGTGTGTTTAGATAATCATGGAACATTATCGACTCAGATTGATACGTTATGAAGTTGAATCCGAAATCACCAACATCAACCAACCTTACATTGGACAAGGTTTAGTTAACCTACATAATGAACTGAGTCACAAAAAGAAAGTAGTTTTTACAATTACCACGTAAATTAAATCGATGATAACATTTCTGTGTCGTGTTTCGTTAATATCAACGAAATTGCCAAAAGTAATCACACAAAATGCGTCGTGCGAATTGAACAAACACTCTTTATTATTACCACCACAATTTTTATATTAAACCTTTGATACAAAGATCAAAGCTCGGCAATCCAGGGGTACCGGGTCCGATTCCCGGTCTTTCACCAGGTTACCCATTGATTTTTTCTTTGAGCTTTGATCTTTGTATCAATGGTTCAAACACTCCTTGTTTCAGCGTGACCAAACCATCGACACGTCGCGAGAAAAGCCCCTCGGCAATGTTGCGCGAAGCAAAAATGCGTCTTCGTAAACTGGAAATCGAGGCGGAGGCGGTGGCGCGCTCCTACAGGGACTTCCGCCGCCGCGCCGAGCTGAGACATCCCAAACGCCCAGACGAACGTATGTATACATATATCACTTAGATCCTCTTAACCCTTAAATACAATTACACTCATTAAATGAAATTCAAGTCAGTTTGAGATTTCGGGACAATCTTGATAGTCTTTTTGACAATATTCAGATTTTGTCTTGTGTCATTTCACTACCGTTAAATTATTTGTTCATGAATGTAATCTGTACTTTTTTTGTGGTACCGACTAGACTTCGCAACCCTTAACGGCGTATATTCCTGACAAAAGTAGGTCAAGAATATACGCCAATCTATTTTTGTTTTCATAACCTGCAATTTTTGTCTGCAGAACCAAAAATCTTCACGCAATCCTTCGTTTTTTCGAATCTTACTCCCTATTTTTTGTTTTCAGAATCAAGTCCTGTGGTTAAATTACAGACGCATTATAATGAAATGACCGAGCCCTCAAAATCAAAAGCGCGAGCAACAAGCTCCGTGAATTTAGACTTGGAAAAGTACCTCAAGAAATACCGAATAGATCTGGATATAGGAGACCAGTTTACGAACAAAAACTCTGCAGAGGTATTAGAGAATCCGGTTTCGAAGGTTTATTCCGAGCTTATCAGAAATGTAGAACCCATTCCAAAATATGACTATTTGGACAAACCTATACATGAGTTCAGAAAATTATACCATCCCAACACTGTTCGCATCCGCACATCTAATCCTCTAAGAGATTTCCAAGATACTTTGACTCCGGCGCATAAAAAAATTGAAAAGGATTCAAAAGAAAACTCAGAAACTAGAGACAAAAACAGCAATAAACGTAATGAATTAGAATTACTTAACCAAAACATAGCTAAAATTTACAATTTGGAAAACGAAGTAACGAAAGAACCTACGGAAATGCCTAAGTTACTCGAAGTAACTGATGTCGGCAATATGCTGACTTTAGAAGTAGAAAACGTGAGTGAAGTAAAAGAATTGAAAGCAGAGTCCCATACAGACATGATAGTAGTTGTGAAAGGCTCCGTTGACTCCAAAGAAATATTGCTGTCAGAGGGTGTAGACAGCGTAGAACGGGCATCCACGAATATTAAACTCATCGGCACTAAGCATATCGAAGATCCTAGGAATAGATCTGACCGACTAGGTTCTGTGGATTCCAGAGTTGTGGTTGAGCATGAAGAAAGCGAACAAATATCCATGAGAATGACGATCTTGTTAAGCCCAAAGCAAATCGACGGGCTTGAGGACACTACTGAGAAACCAAGTTCTGTAAGGTCGCACTCTCCCTCTAAAAGAGCGAACTTTAGCAACAATACTTTAAAAAAAATTGTTGAAGCTGGCGATAATAAGGATATTCCTAATAATGATATAGAAGTTGAAATTCTTAATGATCCTGATTATGAAATTCAAATTGATCTAAACAAACAAATCTCTGACACTGATGAAGCTCCAGATGACTACCCAGATGACTTCTCGTACGATGTAGATAACTACAAATCGGAGAACTCCCCTATTTCCCTTCCGAAGACATCCGAAGACGAAAACTTTTGGGACTAAAAAATGAAACAATTTAGAACCGTAGTCATAATTTATTTTTCTATTGTTATGTGAATTAAAACATATAATATAAAACATACATATTATTTTACATCTTTTTCTTTTTAATATAAAAGTACAAACATTCGTATATTTCTCAGTGAACATTCCACTCGCATTTTGGCATTTAGAAACAGGACAGCACAACGATTCACTCAAACTATAAATGCTAACGCAGTGAAACATCTTATTGTCTTATTACAACGGGAACACTGAATAAACGAAATGCAACCTAGAAACACAATAAAACTAAAACCTATAACAAATTATCAATACCGACAACGCTATATTATGAGATTTATAAAGTAACTATAATATTAATTTTGCTGCCATAAAACTTTAATAGACGACATAGAATGTGCAATCTTATAACTAAACGACTTCAAAATCTTTGTATAAAATGACTGCACTAGGAATAATTTAGACGAATAGATTGAACACACATTTTAAGTCATACCTTGTTAGTTGTAAAATCTTGAACAGTCAAGAACATTTTAAGGTTACTATTATTTCACATGTGTATCACTTGCTAGGTACATTACTAATATAAGCCGCCGAACATTTTAAATCCATTGAATGGATTTCTCGACAGTCGTGGTGTCAATATTTTATATTTTGCACCAAAATACAGCACATTTATCACGTTGATTAATAATATATATAGTGAGATATTTTAGGAGCTATATTCATATTATAAACATATAATGTAGCCGTTAAGAAATATTGTTAGCTTTTTGCAATGTTACACTATTTTAATGTCTCCTTAAAAATCTCTAGCAACAATAGCACAGGAATAAAATCACGCATCGATTTAATAACAATATCCGAAGAATAAATCTGCATTCGACGTCAAAACAATCGAACAATGTATAACATAGTTCAAGCGAACTCCGGACAAAGAAGTCTTCGTTGTTTAGTAAAACTAAATACACTATTGGGACTACCCTACCTGACTACATATACATGACAACGCAATATTAAATGTCATTTCACAATTCTAAATAAAATTACTTGAAATCAAATTACCTCGTCCATAGAATTAATTATCCAAAGAGCGACTCGCTACATTAATAAAAAATCTGCATGATACATTCATTTACTATTTTCCCAATATTATTAGGTTTGTGCAGTATGTTCCGTAACACACTATATTTATATTATTAAGGGTTTATTGCAATAACTGTCAAAATTAAAAGGAATTATTTGAGTCTCTAAGCCTTGAGGTTTCGCAGCAATATTCTTTGCAGATATTTAAACAAACAAGCGCTTATAGACTTTAAGATCCTTAATAATTTGCCAATTACGCATATAAGCACCATTGATCGTGCAAATAATAATTAAGTCACCAAGTATTAAATTATAAACATCAATATCAGGTTTTAAAAAGCGTCCAAATCAGAATTATAAAATTATACGCAAACATGTGTCGATTATAATCCATCAACGGTAACCGAAAGGAGCAGAAAACGTTGCAACTTTGTAAATCATATTTTGTTTGTATTCTCGAGCTAAGAATGTGAAAAGAAGTGGGCGTTTTTTTTAGAAATTTCCAGTTGCCGGAGATAATCTTATTTTCATTTCTACTCTTTTTGGTTCAGCCCATGGAGCGACATAGTTGTACATCTGTCAAGTTCAGTAAGTGTCCCTTAATATAAATATATTAATAGATTCACAGAAAGCCTTGTGTGCTACGTTTCAGTGAGCTTCCGTCATTTTATACTACCAATTTTCCTGAATGCCTGACTGAAAAACTATCCGCTCCACGCGTTAGTTGTTAAGGAATAAAATCGGCGCGAGCGGTCAGAAACCGAAGCTGACGTTGTGGCCAACGTTTTTGGCCGCGAACGCTGAACGCGGCGAGTTGGGGCCCGTCACTCGCAGCCAGTTTGAGACCTGGAAAATTATTTCAAAGATGAATTTACCTGAAAATCCCTTTTGAAATGGGAAAAAGCGAATTTCACCTCCGTCTTTCGCTTTGTCTCAGTCAGGTCACATATTATAACTGCCCATGGATGTCTAGCTTCAGCAAACTCTCTAACTCTGTACAAATGCAAAAATATAGATATTCGCATACTTCGAGAAATACGGATAGATTGATTGGACAACTGTTTAGATAAACATGTTCTACAGTAGAGTTCATTTACATCTACACAATTACGAGAACAAAAATATCTAAACACAAACGACCCTATTGCCAGGAGCATAAAATCGTGTTCAGATATTTTTGTTCTCGTAAGTGTGTAGATGTAAAAGCTAAATATATACACTGGCCATCATTTATCCAATTACAAATAAATACATACATCCCACTCGTGTTGCCAAAAAAAAGTGAAGGAGAAAGTTACAATTGGTGCCGTGACCAGGATTTATTATCACTTAAAGAGGACTGTATGGTATTTTTTTTCATACGGGATACTAAAATTACATTAAGCAATTGGTGTTTGTGCCTTTTCAATTATAATAACTTGTATTTTATTTATTCAGCATATGTAGGGACCTTTTAAATACATTTTAAGCTAAAAAAAAAACAAATTAAAAAGTCTTTTGAGCTGTCAGTTTAGCAGTCTAAATTAAGAAATAGATCATAGAGATAAATTGTGAGACCAATGTGTGCGTTATCAATACTGACCTGCAGCGGCACCGCCCGGTCTCCATACGTGTCTTGCACGCGGTAGTTGGGCGTGCTGCAGCGCTGCGCGGGCGACGCGCGGTTGCGTGGCGTGTGCGGCGCGTGCGGCGCGCGGCGCGGGCTGGAGATCGAGGACGTGGCGAGTGACGCCACGCTGTCGTCCGCGTACAGTTGGGGCGCCCATCTGTTGATGCAGCGGTTATGTACAAATTCAAAATATTTATTTAAACATGAAAATCAGTTAAAAGGGTAAATCTAAAAAGAGAAAACGCTGTAACTCTGGACTTTGAGATTCAAAATTTCAGTCATTTATATTTTGACGTCTAGCTTACAAGTTAAGCGATAAATAGATGTGCGGGATGGCACGATTGTTATTTTAAGGGAAGCCATACAGAAACAGAATATTGTGACATGAATCGAATATAATGAAATGGAACACCCAGTTTCTTTATGAAGCCATCAAAGTTGAAAGATTTTAATCTTATTTAAAACTTTAATGGGCAAGACGATGACCGTCTAGCAGTCTCGGACTCCGAATAGCGAAACAAAGAAAAGGTACTGACTTGTCTCTCTCAGTAGGCGAATAAAGTGCGACGGTGTGCCGCCAGCGGTATACATTGGGATACGTTTCTTCGCTGATGGGACACTGCGCAATTGCGTCGAACACTAGCCGGTCCATTTTGCTTGGTTCCTCTCTGCAATGTAAACAAATAATAGTAAAAGTGTCAGACATGCAGGAGAGTTGTTACTCTATATACGTATTTATGTCAGAAAAAAACGGAAAAAAAATTAACTATTATCATATCCATATCAATTATTGTTAACGCGGGTAAAAAATTAAAAAAAAAGATACTTGGGCTGCTCACTCCGGTTCCATATATTTATAAATCACCTAGTCGCTACAGTCTACAAACTATTTGCCGCAACGAAATAGGCTCTCATGATTGAGTATCAAGCAAATGAACTGTCAAACCATACAAACTTTGTTTAGTTTGACAGTTCATTTGCTTGGAAGAGTTAGTGTGGGTTGACTCTAGCCACTCAATTGCTTCGAAATTTGAGTTGGACTCTATTTATATAATAAAATAAGAGCGGTGACAGGTAGCCGTAGTTACCAAAAGCAATCTAGTGGCTAGAACAATGATTTTCATGAGATTTCTGTCCCTATATATATATATATATGCTTAGATTTTTAAAACTACGCAACGGATTTAGATGCGTTTTTTTTAAAGATAGACGATTCATCATTGCACCCGTGCAATTACTCAGCAGAATGCAATATTTTTAAATTGTCTACCCGTATATGAAAGGCTCGGCCAGGGCCCGGTCGCTGGCGTCCACCATCTTGTCCTCGTCGTCGTCCGAGTGCTCCGACGCCGTCAGATACTCGTCCGAGTTACTCGACTCGCCCGAATCGTCCTCCGATATCTGCGAGAAAGTTTAATTAAAAAACAGACACTACTTACTTCTCTTGAGATATGAATATTTAATTGGTTCTCTTTGCTCAGTAACTACTGCAAAAAATTAAACCATCTGCATATATGCACATAAGTACTTCATGCAGGTCATAAAAAGCCCTTTTTTTATTTAGAATGGGGTACCTTTTATTTACATTTTATTATTTATCGCGGCGATGATTGCATTTTTTTGCTCACTTGCACTGGATTACGATGACAGCTGAAATCAAGCTACTCTTAATGAAATGTCAAAAACGAAGGAGTTTCTATGAAGATACTGGCCTGTGACGTCATAAAAATCAGTAGTCGAAACAGGTCTTCTTTTTAGTTTTTTTACAATTATAAATAATATAATGTCCAAAAGCTAGTGGTAGTTAACGCGGTTCCGCGTATATTTAACCGACTACAAAAAAAGGAAGAGGGTTCTCAGTTCGACAATTTTTTTTTTTTTATGTTTTTTACCTCAGAACTTTCGACTGGGTGAACCGATTTGAATGGCTCTTTTTTTTATTTGAAAGCGGGTGCTTCCCGTGTGGCCCCATTTAAATTTAGTCCAGTTCTGACAATGACATCCATGAGAAAATCATATAAGTGGTATTGTTTGTTCCATTTCGCTCATTGAAATCGGTTATTTTTTTGTGAAAAACTGATTATATGAATCACTAAAAAGCAAAAAATAAAATGTACAAAAAAGCGATTAGATTTAAAAAAAAAACTGAAAAGCCAAAAATGACCCGATCATTGAATCACCTTTTGAAGTCATCATCGGGTTATTTCTGGCTTTTCAGTTTTTTTTTTAATGTGTGTTTAGTGGTCTCAATGACACAATTTATTTTCACTGTAGTCAATTACCGTATTTCGCTAAATCATAAGTACGAGTGAACTTAGTCTAAGGAGTCCGTAATTAAGAGATTAATTTTAAAAAATCTGACGTACTTCAGCTTGCACGACGGTACACTTGGCTGTGTCCACGGTGTAGAGGGACGCGCTGTCGCCGCCTGGAGAGTTCATTGCCGGTCTCTCTGCCTCGTTGCGATGCATTTTACCATCGCCTGATAATGAGCAATTATCACGTCAATAACATTTTACCATCGCCTGATAATGAGCAGTTATCACGTCAATAAAGTCTTAGTATGTAGAAAATCTAATCGGAACTTATTGTATAGAGAAAGGAATACTTAACTGGATTGTTTATAGACCAGAGTACAATTAACAGAGACTGCGATGGTTATTATAATAAATAAACAAATTAAAGCCTGACCAGAAATACAGGGTGTCCCTAAAACCAACGCCGAAATGAAGAGGGGTGATAGAACAGCTCATAAGCAACCATATTAAGTTAATTTGACCTTAATAAAAAGTTCATGGTTTTCGAGATATTTGCATTTTAAAAAAACTCGTGACTTTTGAGGCCCTGCGTCAGTATGTCGATTGCCACCACTGCAAATTTAGGTATTTTTTAAATCTGTTTTTTGCAGGATGTTACTAAAAACATATCCTATCGAATGTAATTTCAATTTATTACATATCATGATGCTTTGGCGGTAAAAATAATAAAAAAAAACGAATTATAGCAATTTATTAAATTTAGCCAGCGGTTTTGATCGAGTTTCATTTAAAAAAAGTATTGTAAACTAACATGGCACACAACATAAAAAGATAGTAAATTTATTGTAGTTTTCAAAAAGGTACAGCATTTTCTAATTTACGCAGCAGTTTACGAGATATTGATATTTTACACTAACGGAGCTCATACTGCAGGCTCAGAGTTTGAATTTCGAACAAAAAATAGATTCAAAGAATACACAATTTGAAATTGGAACACAATTTGAAATTCGAATTCAAGTCGGCTTTCTGATTAAAGAGTATTTTAGTAATTTTAGGACACTTCGTCAATTCGTTTGATGCTCTTTATTTAGTTTGGTTTCTTATTTTCTTAAATAGACTTGATTTACCAATAGAACTCGTGTTTGCCTTGTGATTTGGATTTTTGGTACAATTTTACTTTGCTTTGTGCATCTTGGACTCGAGTTCTGCCTATTGATTTTAACTTCGATTTACTTTGGCTCTGTTAAGATTAATTGTAGTGCGTTTGTTACAAATATGCCAGAGAATTATACTCCTCAAGAATATGCCAACATGCATTTTGTCTATGGGGAATGTCAGGGTAACTCTTGTGCTGCAGCTAAGACTCTATCGGGAAAGATATCCAAATTTAAGGCATCCGGACCATCGAGTATTTCGAAATGTTCATCTCGCATACTCACAAGGCGTTTTGCCTGGCAATCGTGGTGGATTGGGAAGACCTAGAGGAGATTACGATGAAGATGTTTTACAAGAGATTCAAAACGACCCACCCACTTCGACACGGAACATTGAACGTAATTTAGGGATATCAAAATCTGTTGCCAATAGAATATTACGTCGATATGGATATCATCCATACCACATACAACGTGTTCAAGCGTTGCTGCCCCGTGATTAACCACTTCGTGTTCAGTTTTGCCAGACAATGCTGCAAAAACACAGAGAGGATCCCAATTTCATAAATATGGTTTTATGGTCTGATGAAAGCACTTTTAAGAGAGATGGATTTATGAACATGCACAATTTACACAGTTATGCATTAGAAAATCCTCATTTAATGAGGGAAGATCGGTCTCAGTACCAATTTAAAGTGAACCTCTGGACTGGAATATTAGATGGGAAAATAATTGGCCCATTTGAATTACCAGAAACGCTGAATGGTCCAAGTTATCTGCATTTCTTAGAAAATGAGTTGCCAAATCTTCTCGACGACGTACCTTTAGCTACGCGGAGGTCAATGTGGCTGCAGAATGATGGCTGTCCAGCACATTATGCACGCGAAGTGCGACTACATTTAAACCAAACTTATCCACAGAAATGGATCGGCCGTCTGGGTCCCATTTTGTGGCCTCCTCGATCTCCAGACCTAAATCCTCTGGATTTCTATTACTGGGGTTATATTAAAGAAAAAGTTTACAATGAACCGATTAACAGTATAGCGGAGCTGAGACAACGCATTTACGCAGAGGCCCAAAACGACGTATCAAGAAGTGCACGTCACATCATTCGAGCATTTTTAAGGAGATGCTGAGCTTGTATTCAAGTCAATGGCGGACAATTTGAACATTTAATTTAGTTACATAAAACAGGTATCGTATTTTTTTAATGTTTTTATTTTTTTTATTCACTTAACAGATACAAATGGCAACCAGTATTATTTTTGCATTATCTTATAAACCGCTAAATAATTAAGTCACTTCAATACCATTTTAAAAACAACTCTAAATTTGCTATCTTTTTACGTTATTTGCCAGGTTCGCTATGAACATTTCATTTTTTTTTATTCTAAAATTGAATTGTGTGCCTACTCTAAATAAAGTATTCTTTAAATCGATTTTTTGTTCAAAATTCAAACTCTGAGCCTAGTTAGGGGCTCTGGTACCATACTATGGAATAACTGCAGTATGAGCTCCTTTTGGTGTAAAATATCAATATCTCGTAAACTGCTGCGTAAATTAGAAAATGCTGTACCTTTTTGAAAACTACAATAAATTGACTATCTTCTTATGTTGTGTGCCATGTTAGTTTACAATACTTTTTTTAAATGAAACTCGATCAAAACCGCTGGCTAAATTTAATAAATTGCTATAATTCGTTTTTTTTTTTATTATTTTTACCGACAAAGCATCATGATATGTAATAAATTGAAATTACATTCGATAGGATATGTTTTTAGTAACATCCTGCAAAAAACAGATTTAAAAAATACCTAAATTTGCAGTGGTGGCAATCGACATACTGACGCAGGGCCTCAAAAGTCACGAGTTTTTTTAAAATGCAAATATCTCGAAAACCATGAACTTTTTATTAAGGTCAAATTAACTTAATATGGTTGCTTATGAGCTGTTCTATCACCCCTCTTCATTTCGGCGTTGGTTTTAGGGACACCCTGTATATGACGATTCTCAAGAGGGCGCTATTTATAAGATTTATATGGCAACAATTTTGCAACCAATCGCAACCCACTATAATGACATTCATTTAAATACACAGTTCCACTATGTTGACCTCGTAATATCATTTAATGGAATGCACTCTTTCCCTGACTGTTTTTAGTGTAGTAAACACGTATTTATGATCTTACGTTTACGACTGTGAATGGTTTTCGGCGTTTTTTGGATTATTTTAAATATTTTCCTTTTAAAGTAACCACCACGAATGACATTGACATTGTTGACAAACCATCATAAAATCATTGTCAGTGTAAGAAAATAGTTCCAGTGAAATTCCGCAATATGGCGCATCCTCATATATTTGTGGTACACAAATCGACCTAGTCCCAAACAAAGCAAAGGCATAATTATTGGAGGTGTCAAATCGGCATAATCAAAATGGGGACCTGCAATAGCGTCAGAAAATATAATTAAAATATGAAAATATAATTTCTTGACGCAGGTTCCACACAGATATGCTGCAATATTGAAAGATATTTTACATGATAATACATAAGCACTGAAAAGACTTACCTATATCATAATCAAATGTCAGCCTTCTCACCAAGCTATCGTTCTTCGGGCTCGTCGACAATATCGACCTGTTCTTCCGAAACGAAGCATTCTTCTTACTATTCCTCTCAAAGTTCTCAATCTTCCAATCACAGCGGCACTTGGACGCCTTCTCCCATAATGCGGTACATTCGGACTCCGAAACTGATGGTCCTTTCGTGACTTCGGTCTCAGTCAACTCCTCACTAATAAAACTAGCTAAACACCTCATGTGATTATCTATCACGTGCGACAACCTTACCCTATTCGGACCCCTGGTTGGTCTATGCTCGTCATCTGAGCTAAAAATGTCGTCGTTTGGACAGCGGAGTTTAATCAAGAACTCTACTAAGTTATTCACATCATCCGTATCTTTCGTTTGTCTTTTCAACATGAAAACAGCTAGTTGGGCTAATCTCGAATGTATCAGCGCAAAGTTGACATTCTGAAACCGTTCGTCATCCATATATGTGTACATTGTATGTTGAAGATACTTAGCTTCCGCTTTCAAGGATTCCCCAGCGACTTCCGGCTCCGATGTCAATGAGAAAGTCAGAGCGTCGGCTATTCTTTTGGCGAATACTTGACACGTCCTCTCTATGCAGACGAGTTGACTGACAGAGTGGTTGGAAGTGGGAGTTTGCGGAGCTACGTCACCGTTCGTCAAAGCGGCTTTCGCACTGGGTTGCCTTAACATTCGCTGTCTGATAGGGTCCGTTTTCTTCCAGTGCGCGGGCCTGTCCGATGATCCTGATGATATCGTGCATGTTTTCAATGCCACACATAATTCCGACATTGGGCTTAAAATGGAATTTGAGTTTGACTTCATGGGGCTCTGTGATAGGTTTCCTAGAGTGATCCTTGATAGGGAGATTTCTTCGGGAGAATGTGATTGTGCACAGCTGTCGCTATATGCGAAGGAGCAAGCGTTTTCGTACTTGGTCTTGAGATAATTTTCTAGTAACATTAGTCCCTCTGGGGTGCGGAGATCTGTGAAGGTGTCGAGGAACGGCCAATATTCTTTCCATCCGACTTTCATTTCTTCCGCTAAGTTTCTGTAACATCGAATAAACAAGTAAATATTCAGCTAATTTTGAACTCGACAATTTAAGAGCGCGGCTGGTTATCAAATAGGTATTTGAACAAACTGTTGCTGTCGCGTAGCGCCTCTGCAACTGAACCATAGGTGCAATAGAGACGATTACCGCTTACTTATTTTTATTAAAGCAGTAACGTCTGCTAACGTAAACTAAATGTTTACAAATAAAGCGAAAATTGTAAAATTTAATGATTCGGACAGGATTCGAACCTGCGTTTCCAACGGCTTTCCGGGCCAACACTGGCGTCCTCCCAATTGGACCACCGAATCAGGTGTCAGAGCCATTGAATTTTTCAACCAGTTGCTTCGACATGCCTTAGGGTGGCATCGTAGCGCCATCTACCGTAAAGATTTAGACTTTATCGTCGGCACCATCGTCTCAAATTTGTTGAGAATCAATAGTAACGATGTGCTACACCCGAATTACTTATTTTTATTAAAGCAGTAACGTCTGCTAACGTAAACTAAATGTTTATAAATTAAGCGAAAAACCGTTGGAAACGCAGGTTCGAATCCTGTCCGAATCATTAAATTTTTAAATTTTCGCTTCATTTGTAAACATTTAGATTACCGCTTAGTTCGATTTTACCCACAATTAATGCTCTATCTACGCTCTTAATGCAAGTCAGAAAGCAGGAGGCGTTAACTTTTTAACTTACGCCCATGGATTACCTCTGTCTTCTTCTAGATCCGGATAACGGGTAGGGCGAGACTAGGTTATTCGTTAACGTTTAACCTATTGACCGCCAAGCGATCTAGCAATTTACCATGCCACTGACGCCAGAGTAAAAAAAAAAAGATGTGCCCCAAAATCAACAGGGATTGAAAAATACTTGTAGCGGTTAGAATATCAAAGTTTTTGATCATTGAAATTTGGACGGCTGTGGCCGACGTGGCGTCAGGGGCACGATTTTTTGTTGACGGCCACAGCCGACTGTGGCGGTCAAAAGGTTAAACTTAACTATACCCCAATAACCCAATGTATCTGTGAGGTATTATAATTCCTCAAACATGCAATAAGATGTCGTCATAACGTGCGTTGTAACAGGCTTAGAAGCATCACGTTTCGGGCGGAACAACTCTAGAACAACTGTAAAGAAATTTCATACAAAATTGAAGACAGCAAATTTTTTTAAACATGTTGTCTGTGTTTAGGAACAGGATAAACAGCTGAATATTTTTTTTATTGAGTGGTGTATTTTTTTATTTCATTGCATATGTTTGAGAAAAGCATTAAGCATTCCTTAGCCGTGAAAAGGACTTGTCGGCTTCGTATCACTATCCGGTCTCGCTACAGCCGGCCGTCTATACTTAATCACCCGGCCAGCCCTTCATTCCTAGCGTCTGCAGTAATGTACTATTATTGATCTCTAAAATGGTGATATTTATGTCCTGGTGAACCTGGCTCCATGACCTTCACAAGCGGTGATCACGTGCCCGAATGTGGATTGCAAAACCAAATTTGGTTTTAATGCCGGTAGCACACCTCCGCCGCGAAACCGCGAAACGCCACGCAGAGCGCGCGAAACTAAAGCGGAACTTCCTCGGGTTTGACGTTTCGCGGCGGAGGTGTGCTACCGGCATAAAGGTTCTGTTACTCGGCGCGCAATGCAACTCGCCCCCTTGTTGTTGTATGTATATGTTTAACCCTTTGAGCGCCGAGCGGCAAAGCAATTCACCGTGCCACTGACGCCAAACAAAAAAAAAAATTGCTCCAAAATCAGCAGAGATTGAAAAACACAGATAGTGGTTTGAATTAGCATGTTTTTGACCATTGACATTTTTGACGTCAATAGGCGTCGTTGGCGTCAGTGGCACGAATTCCCGATGACGTGATTTGCCGTCTTTGGCGGTAAAAGGGTTAAGAATAAGAAGGCTTTGGACGGGTCTTTCTATATACGGTTCTGTACACGGACCTGCCGACAGTCTCCAGCCCCTTGGTCATCTCCTTGAGCCGGAAGGCGCGCGCGGCGAGACGCGGCGGCGTCTTCCACTTGCGGCGGAACGAGTCCGCGTCGCGCTCCTCCATGGGGCCGGCGAACGCGCGGATCTCGTACCGGGGACTTAGCGGGTCAAGGTTTATATCCTGCAACAGATAACAGACAAGTTACACATCAAGTACTTATCAAGTACGTAGGCATACATAGACTAGCATAGAGGCATTCTATCTTCGTCCTCCGGGTAGGCAAGCACTTGTGACTCCTCTCTCTGGTGTTGCAGGTGTTTATGGGCGACGGTTATCGCTTTCCATCAGGCGTAACGTTTGCTCGTTTGCCCCATATGACATAAAAAAAAAAAAAAAAAATAGAAAACAAAACAATAGAGAGTTAAAAAAGCGGATAAACTAAGATCAACAACCATCAGAACAAAATCAAAGGTCTATGATATCAGACACAAAGTTAGAAGATTAAAGCTGGTGGTGGTGGTGGCAGGTGCAAGGCAGGTCATGTCATAAGAGGGAAGGAAAAATGGTGCAAGCTACCCAAGGGAAGGACAGAGAAAGAGAGGGGAGACCTCAAAAGAGATGGGATGATGATAGTTTAGGTGGCAGGAAAAACATGGCACAGAGTCGCACACGACAGACATGAATGGAAGAGGCTGGAGGAGGCTTTAGCCAAGGGGCAACCAGATTTGCAGCGAAAGAGTAAAAGACAAATATTACAATCAAACTAAATAAAAATAAAATCTGAATGTATAAGGCTAAAATAAAAGTAGAAAACGATTCGGCACTCTACTTGATGTACGGAACGGACACAACTGCTCTTAGAACTTTACGCGTCAATTATATCTTGGACCACGCATCTCTGAGCCTTGACTTGCGGTAGCGGGGGGGCTTCTTATTGAAACAACCTTATTTCTCGATGTTCCGTTTATTACTAGCTCAAATCACCTCGTCCACTTATACTTAAAGGTTAGACATTGTTATACCACTACAGACTTTGTAGTCAATAGTGTTGCAGCAGGTGAAAAGGCGCGTCCGATTACCGACACCTACCCTCCTCTACGTACGTACAGCTACAGCAAGGGCAGAAAATTGCTCCTACAGCATTGTGACGCATCGACTGTTATATCATAAAGCCCTCCATTTGAACTTATGAATGAATGAAACCTTTTTATTTAGGTCATAATAGAATCTATAGCATATCAATAAGGTCTTAATCTAAGGTTAGTATGTCCTTACAATTAAATACAAGATATTTATACATTTACGTGACCTTTAACCTGCTCTGTCCACCATCTTTGCATAGGGCAGTCGCATCTCCCAGCAACTGCTTTTAGAATGCCAGCTGCTTTTACATTCACATTTGTACACCAACCGGCGGGGCATCAAGTCAGAGTCACGTGTTAAGAGACCTTATTCCGTTTAAAATTCATTTTTATTCATATTACGACAAATATATTGATAATTTTAACCAACTTGTTGAAGTGAATAATACTTTTCCCCAGAGTTCTAGGTAGTAACATAGCTATTTCATGCTTTCATTGCGTACAGTCGAAAATAAGTTCAAAAACCTATTTTTCCGCGTGAATTTTGTCAATTTCGAGTAGTTTTTAAAACAAAAATTATCAATGAAAATTTCAAACTGTAGGTTTCAAATATATACCAATAAATCCCAATAGCCCTGTTCTAGGTACTAAAATAATATGTTAATAAACATGTCTGATCATAGAGAAAAATGTCTAAACAATCAGAATTTTAAAAGGAATAAGGCCTCTTAAACGGCTCCTACAGCATTATGTGACGCGTCGGTCGTTACTCTTCACACTTACCGGCGGGTCAGCGGGTGTGAAGGCGCGGCCGATAGCCGGCGCCGCGCTGCCGTCTTCAGCGTGCAGCACTGGAACATAGAACCGCTCTTGAAGCATGCTGGCGATGCGACGAGCCGTCTCTGGGGAAGCGTTGGACGCACGCTTGCAGATTATCTGAAAAATAAACAGAGAGGACAGTTAGACTGACTTTAACAGGTTACATTCACTTATCTCTTCTTATTGTTGGATGACATCTGAAAGGTAGCAGGGAAACACAGCCGCGAAAGTAAAGAGGTCTCAATAGTGGGTTTCATTTGGGTTGATATGATGACGATTTTTTTTCGTAGTGTTTATTACAATCGTACATGACTGCAGACGCCGGGAAAGAAGGGCTTGCGGGGTGAGTAGGTATAGACAGCCGAACGTAGGGAGGCCGGGTAGTGATACTAAGCCAGCAAGCCCTTTTCACAGCTAAGGCATGTATAGTGCATTTCTCAAACATAGGCAATTAAATAAAAAAATACACCACTCAATAAAAATATAATTCAGCTGTTTAGCCTACTCGTGATCACAGACGCCACGTTTAAAAAAATATTACATTCCAGCCAAGGCCTTCAATTTTGCATGAAATTCCTTTACAGTTCTCTCGAGTTGTTCGGCCCGAAACGTGATACTTCGAAGCCTGTTATAACGCATGTTTTGACGACATTTCAATGTTTGAGAAAACTTCTTTACTAAGTGTTGCCGATCTCTAAGTGACTGGTAATGAACATAAAGATGAAACCTCGCCAGTCTACATCGCGACTTTCGAGACGGTACGCTTACGTCTTTGGCCTGCTCGCCGAACTTGTTGACGGCGCTCTTGTTGCACTGCGGAAACGAGGTGAGCACGTCGACAACCCCTTCCCCGCCGAATTTGGCTGCGAAATGCAGCGGCGTCTCGTTCATACCCTTGTCGGGTGTGTTCAAGTAACGGTCCACTAGTATCGCTGCGAACTCCTGAAAAAAAATCTTCAGTCACATGTCGCCGGATGACCACCAAAACTCACTAAAATGTCTGTCACTACTCTTCACCTCGTATCTAGTTTGTAGATTGATACATGAAATACGAGCTTTGTTCTAAGTAGGTATTAGTTACTTCGTGAGTTTTGATTGTCAACAAACGATATGCAGAAGCAAAGACGTAAAGAAACTATGTAATGGTGTATATCCATGGCTCCCCACTACTTACCCGCAGGAGTTAAAATTAGGTCACGAACGATTTCCAATTTGCTACTGTAGGGGATTTTTTTCACATTTAGTCCCCACGCATAACAAAGAAATAGTAGTGGTCCCTACTCAAGATTAGGTTGGGATCCACTGTCAGCTGGTCATTCACTGTAAAATTCTTAGCGACGTCAAAAGGCTGCTGAATTTGTCGATGCAACTCGCTCATGGAATTTGTTTGTCTTACCGAGCAACACTCTGCATCGGCGTCGAGACCGTACAGAGTCTGCACGAATGCAGGGTTGCCAACCGTCGTCAAGACGAGATTGCACATCTCGGCGTTCAGCGCTTTGGCTGCGACGTGTAGAGCGTTGTAGCGGGAACCCTCCTGAGAAAAAATACTTGTTTTAGACACTATGACCACACAAGTCTATATCTATTATAAAACAGGCCCTTTTCTACCGTGCTGCAAAGTGGACGTTCAGCTTGGGACCACACAGTACTAAGCGTATTTTTTACATTGTAAAATATCCATGTTTATGGGCCCCAAGTTGGGCGCCACTTGGTTACTTAGAAAGCTGTCTACTAGGTAAGTAAAATTACGTGACATTCGTCCGTTCATGGACAAGTTTGGCTAGCACTTGGCTTGGTTAATAGTGCTACACAAGCCTTTTAGATATTTTCATACCTGCATGATAGCGGGCGTGTTTCCGCTGCTAACGAGATATCGCGGGTTGTCCCATACTCGCTCCCTCACAGCGGCTAAAAGACCCTTTTCTATCGCCTTCCGAAGTTGCACCAAGTCCTGGGGGGAAGGAGCCTTGAATGGATACGGCTTTTCGCCCATTAGAGCTGGAACAAAGAAATTCATGTGTTAAACTTTATGTTCTCATTCGAAAATGTGGGAATTTTCGAAATGTGGAAAGACATGTAACTTTTTCGACTTTCAGTAGTAGTTGATCGAAAGTGCAACTGAAGATAAACTATTGTTCTAACAGCACCTGCCCTGGTGTCTACAGCATTTATTTGGAACATTTTGCAGACAAGGATTTTGCATGAAAAGATTATACGCAAGTGAGGACTTCTTACTGCCATAATTGGCCAAATCGTTCTTTCACAAAATAACAAAATGAACAGCATCCAGCAACGGCGTAGGTCTCTACTCAACAGAAGTAAACTAGTCAATGATCCCACATAAATAAATTCATTACAACAGCGTTATAACCATCGTTATGTAACACACTCGATATAAATATTGGCTTCAATTGCCGTGATTTATGGAGACTTGCCAGCTTTCAAACAACCTACATATAAAATAAGGTTTCATAATACAGAGAAGATATTCGTACCAGGAGATTAACTCACATTAAGTATTCTCATTTATTTATCAAATTTAATTCGATTACGGCCGACATATAATTGATAAAAGGCAGCATAAATAATCATTACTACTAAATGATACTATTTAGGCATCACGCGATACTCGAAAACCCCTCGTAATGGTATTCACGCACGCTTTTAGAATTAACGCCCGTCTATGAAACGAAGCCGAATACATTTAGCTAATGAGCATACTATAACTTTGGTAAACAACTTGAGGTTAATGTGTACACGATACAAATGAGTATTCAACGGTTATCATATGATGAAACACTGCTAAGCTCTCCACTCGCTTAGATTTTGTCCAATATTTATCCCTATGAATAGAAATACAGGTAAAAAAAAGTAATAACGACATTTTGAATTTTTATCAAGTATTTGTATTCGCGCACCGAAGGGTCCGTACAAACACTTTTCATCTTAACTGGGCACCTCTGATACAAAAAGTACCTTGAAAAAAATGTTGATGTTAAGCTTAGCCTGCGTGTTCTAGTACATTTTGCTAAGTCGCAAAATTGTGTACATCGGGATACAACCACGAAATTTCTACCGCAGATAGAGTATTCTGCGGTGATTATTTTCAGATGTGGAGGGAAGTCAGATTCGTCCCCTGTGCGGCGGGAAAGCGGGGTGAATAGGACAAAGGAGGCCTCATTTTCTTTTTATATTACTAATCAGATAACGCTACTAGGACTTGTGTGGTGTCGTTTTCGTGTAAAACAGATATCAGCAATTCATTTTCCATGTTATTTATTCATAGTACCATATAAAAATATGGTTGTATTTCCGAAATTGTAAAAATCACAACAAGTTTTTTTTTATTCAGGGAGATAAATTAGTTATATTTCCTGAATATTTACAACTAAAAAAAATATTGCAAAATAGAAAATTTAATCTAGTTTCTAAAAATATATACATATTGGACACTCTTCATACAAAAAGTAACTTAAATAAATTGTTGATGTTGAGATTAGCCCGTGCGCTCGTGATACATTAGCAAAAAAATATTTTGTTTTAATTACATTAATTTGTTTTTCTAGAACGTATATAGTAAAAATAATATGTACAAGCATGTTAATAATCATTATTTAATGTATTTAATGAAGCGAAATAGGATGCGTTCGGAGATTTACGTTGGTTACGCCGACGTAAAGATATATTTTAAGCTACTGTTTGTATGAGAAGTGCCCAACATGCATATATTTTTTAGAAACCAGATTAAATGAGCTTTTTGAAATAATAATAATAAGTTGAAAATGTTCACGAAATTTAACTAATTTACCTCACTGAATAAAAAAACTTGTTGTGATTTTTACCTTTTCGGCCATTACAATTACACCCATATTTTTATATAGAACTATACAAAACTAACATAAAAAAATAATTTCTGATATTTGTTTTACACGGAAACGATACCAAACACGTCCTGGTAGACTTAACTGACCAGCAATAAAGAAAGAAAACAGGGATACTTGGCCGTATTCACTCCGCTCTCCCGCCTCACAGGGGACGAATCTGACTTCCCTCCACATCTGAAAATAATCGCCAAGGAACACTATCTGTGGTAAAAATTTCATGCTTGTAACCCGATGCGCACAATTATGTTAGAAAACAGCGGACTAACAACTCTACTATACATATATTGTTTAGAAAAACAATAGCAAACTGAGTGACCGTGTCTCTTGTTACTGGACACTGGACGCCTGAACACATTCGCCGGGACATATTATAACTATTACCGAAACATGGCAAGCTTCCAGCAATCCATTCATCATAAGTACTTTACTTGCAGTATCCGGCCTATTATGTGCGTAGAATTATACAATGCAATACAACAATACTTTATTAATTACTTTTTTTTTATTTAATACTTGATTATAGATATATACGTCCAGGATACATTGTAAAATACGACAGTAATATTATTCCTGTTACAAATCATCTCACGGTAGTTTTAACAATGTAAAATTAGTCATCGATTTTTAATTTAGTAGGACGATATTTACATTTGCCAATTGATAGTTTAACGCTTATGGTATGCCATTGAAGTGATGAGCAATTTGTATTCAATGATAAGTTGAGTAGTCTATTGTGGTAACATTGTAAATACCTAGGTCTTACTTGAGAACACGCATGACTAACATTTTGTTTTGAGGAAGTCGATCGATTGTATTGATTATTGGGATCATAGACATTTGATTTTATGGGACTACACTTAGGCTGCTCTAAAACTAAAAGTCAGTGACACAGACCGTCAAAGTTCATCATTCCTACGGAGCGCTTAAAACGCTCCATACAAACGGCCACCTAAACGTGACGTCATTATATGTTATGGGTACCAATATTTGACATTTTCACCGTGAAAAAGTGCGTTAAACCCACTTGACGGATATGCATTTATTGCTGATATGATAGGATACGTGGCCGGGCCCCTTTCTGTCTAATCAAGGTAATGGTCGGCCCCTGCTAATAATTTACCCGCTTCTGATAGTACTTCCCAATAGTGAATTATGTCATGTATTACCGACTAGAGCCTATATTATGATTGATGGATGATTCTAGAATACAATGTATGACCTTCTACTTTTTTTGTGTCTATTTTAAATTTTTAACTAGTGGCGCTGTAAGCTGTAGACCTCGTCTGTTTGTGGAAATGGCAGAAATTTTCAAAAGGAAAAAACGGAACCCTTTTAAGATCACTTTGTTGTCTCTCCATCTGTCAAGACCCTTTATCTTGGAAACGCGTGGCGCATCGAGTTTAAATTAAAACCATATATTCAGGTCTACAGTCCCTTGAAGCTGTAAAAACGTCAAACTTCAAAGTTAACGTAAAAAAGATACAGGCGTTTATGCCGCGAGAAACGTGTATCCCACCAAAAACATTTCATGTAAAATTGACGGCCAAGACTCACATTCACATAACGCTTTCGCTGTAAAAAAGTTATCAGATCCCAGGAAAAGCCAAGCCCCTAAGCCCCGACTTTACTAACCCCACCACCTTGGTTTAAAAAGTATGGCATCAACTGGCTTCAAGCCCCTAAACCCGGAGTTTACTAACCCTACACCTTTGTTTCAAAAGTATGGCTTGGCCGTTTCATAGAGTACCGTAAATAAGTCCAACGGACCGTCTGGCCCATATGGTATCAAGAAACTAAGTTTATGTCTTTGATAATATATACTTATAAACTTAATTCCTTACGATATGGGCCGGACAGTACTTATTTACGGTAGTCTATGAAACGGCCAAGCCATACTTTTGAAACAAAGGTGTAGGGTTAGTAAACTCCGGGTTTAGGGGCTTGAAGCCAGTTGATGCCATACTTTTTAAACCAAGGTGGTGGGGTTAGTAAAGTCGGGGCTTAGGGGCTTGGCTTTTCCTGGGATCTGATAACTTTTTTACAGCGAGAGCGTTATGAGAATGTGAGTCTTGGCCGTCAATATTACATGAAATGTTTTTGGTGGGATCTCATTTCTTTTTGTAAGGTGCTTTAGTTTTTTTAATTTTTTTGGGCTGTAGGGTTTCTTGAGCGACAACTGAAGTAGACAATTGTGTATTTAAGAAATACTTAATTCTAGCCCCATATATAATACACTTTTATCCCCTATTATGGGAAACCCATACAAACTTCCATCCCCTTATTTAAAGGGTGGGGGGTGATTTTTTAAAAGTCCTACAATATGTATTTGATTTATAACAATGAGTCCCTATAGGTTTCAATTTTCAGACCTCTAGTATCAAAATTTGCGGAAGTTTCATACAAACTTCCATCCCCTAGTTTAAGGGGTTGGGGGGTAAAAGTTCCAAGTTTTAGAATTATTTTGTTGTTTGTGTACTAATACTAGCTTACATACCAAATTTCAGCTTTCTAGGTCATCGGGAAGTACCCCAGAGGTTTTGATACGTCAGTGAGTGAGTGGCAAAATCGGCGTATTTTAGGTACCTATAAAACCTAAAGTATAAAAGCTAGATCAATTAAATTTTGTACATTTTATATGTTTGCTAACTGCATCTTAACCTGAGAATTTGGGCGCTCTAGTGTTAACTGGGACGAAACTATGAGGGTTTGAATATGAGACGAAACGGTTCGAGAAAAGGTAGGTAGTGCCCCCTTCTTTTTTGTTCGTCTTGGCGGGGGCACTACCGTGCCCCCAGATATTTAAAATACGAAGTCGAAGTGTAGATATGGAAGTAGTAACAATTTTGTATAAGAAATACTTACGTTTAGCCCGATATATACTACTTTTATCGCCCATTATGGAAAACCCATAAAAACTTTCATCCCCTTATTTAAAGGGTGGGGGGTGATTTTTTTGAAAATCCTCGAATATGTATTTTATTATTTATAAATAATAAAGGAGTCCCTATATCAATTTTCAGACCTCTAGTATCAAAATTTGCAGAAGTCTCATACAAACTTCCATCCCCTAGTTTAAGGGGTTGGGGGGTAAAAGTTCCAAGTTTCAGAATTATTCTATTGTTTGTGTACTAAACCTAGCTTACATACCAAATTTCAGCTTTCTAGGTCATCGGGAAGTACCCCAGAGGTTTTGATACATCAGTGAGTGAGTGGCAAAATCGGCGTATTTTAGGTACCAATAAAACCTAAAGTATAAAAGCTAGAACAATGAAATTTAGTACATTTCATATGTTCCCTAACTGCATCTTAACCTGTGAATTTGGGCGCTCTGGACGGGACTGGGACGAAACTATGAGGGTTTGAAAATGAGACGAAACGGTTCGAGAAAAGGTAGGTAGTGCCCCGCCTCTTTTTTTTCGTCTTGGCGCACTGTGGGAGCGCTTCTAATTAACGCAAGGAGCATTATGTCTTATAATTATTTTTTCACCTATTTGACTTGTTGGTCAATAAAGGTCCGGTAAACATAACTATCCGGTAAACCCGTAAAACTCGGCCATACTTCTACTAACTATTGTAACTTTTGTGTAGAAGTTGAGGTCCTTTTTAGATTCTATTACAAAGACGATATGTTTAAGTATAGCTATAAGAAACAATATGTAGCTGTTTAGTATTTTAATGAATAATAATTGCCGTTTTATCATTCATGTATAATTAAACTAGAAAATCACGATTATAGAAAATGTGCCAAGCAATTCCAAGATACTAAGTATTACAAGTTACAAGTTAAAGCTAGTTTTAATGCGCTGTAGTTTAAACTTGGCCGAATTTAGCCGAATTTTAGAAATATTTGCATTTAAGGTAATTTTTCGAAAGCGCCTATGTAAAGTTTATAGCAATTTGTTTCGTAAGTGTGCTATGGCAGGCGCATAAAATGGAGTTTTAACATATTGATTTGACGCATTCGCTACTTTTACGGCCTGATCCAGTCATCTCCAGTACTGTAAAAAGGACAACAAAAAACTACCTTTGACAGAAGCCCAGCCACTCATCAGTGAAACCGAGACCCAAATTATACAGTACGGATAACCTTTGGAATTTTCTTTATCCTGAACCTCTTTCTTAAAACAGACAAACGATAAAAATATGACTTTTCGTTCTTAAAAATAACAATAATATTATATTACTATTTCGACAGTGTGCCCTGTATATGTTAATAGCAATCTCTTTTGATGATATATAATTTTTTATTGCAGGCGTTATAAAAATAAGTCATTTTTGTCATTTTGAGTGAACCCTAAGCACAGGACCAATAAAAAAGTTCCCTAGGGATATTTGCATGCGATCACAATAAAATACTGTCAAAAATCTCGCGTATTTTTTTTTAAATTTTTTTTTTATTATAATATTGGAAGACTATTCTCTTATGCCTATTAATTTATGGCTAAAAATGCACTATACTAGCATTGCGTTTTAATTTAGAGGCCATAATAACAGCAGTTTGTCTGTAATAAATAGTTTACCGTCGCACATAGGGGTATTTGAACCAAAAAGCTGGACAAAACTATTTTTTTATCTTTTTGGCGTTCTGTTGATTGAAGTATACCTTCTATATTATTATTTTTTATTTTGGACATTTATGACACATTTTTTCTTAATTAGGGTAGTGTAATATACCATATACTTAAAGAAAGTTTATATATTTATATTATAGGTATACATAATTCATTGTCCTCATCATACAGACGATGCGTTCCATTCTTCCTCACAGTTTAATTAATTTCCATCTTCAACATCTGGCATCAAAATCGTCAAATTCGGCATCATCACTATATCTGGAGCAAACATTATGTTTCTAGCAGTAAAACTAAAAGGTTTCTCAGTAATGGATCTGACGTAAGTGGCACCTGGAGAAAGTTCTTGCTTAATTCCTCCTGAATTCTTTAAAGTGCTTGTTTTTGGCCCCTGGAGCCTCTTCTGATACATATCATATAGGGAGAAGGGCATGCTTTATGACAATATGACCATGTATTAAAATTGTGTGAACTGTCCGGGTCCAACGTAGAGCCTTGCCGTGTTGTCACAAAAGCCAAAAGATAGAGTTCGACAAGCTTGAGTCATAAGACTTGTCGAACTCTATATCTTTTGGCCACTGGATATCACTTTAAGAACTGTGGTAAATCTTATTATCAAATTCAGGTCAATTTCCGTGATGTTTGATGATATCTCGGAATTCGAGATATTTTTACCTTTATTTGATGACGTACGTACCTATATCTCTGACAAAAAAGACCGGCAACAGTTCTCTTGCGAGTAAGTGGAAATTCCAAGGTTCCTTTTAAACATTCCTCATTATTCCTTAAAACAATTGTTTCTGTTCTTATAGAGACTCGCCATTTTGTTTTAAGTTTCGACTTCAATCGCGAAAAATTGCGAAGTAATTAATTTTTTGTTCTTGAGGGAATGTGGTAGAGGTGACAATCTTATTCTCTACTGCATCCAGTTTCTTTAGAAAGGTTAGCTCATGCCAGTCCTTCATAGAGTAAATACTTATCCCCTTGTCATAATTCTCACGCCCGAAGAATCGTTGAAGATCATTGATGATAAATCATTAAATTAAATTTCACGACCGCAAAATTAACTTTGTTTGGTAAAATACCTTGTTGTAAAAAATGAAGATAAATACCAAATTGGCACTTATTGGCACGCGTTATTATTTCCATATCCAATAATACAAAATGTACTATCGTACAAGTTATAAATCTCAGCTGGGGAACATCCGGAAACATAACTTTTGTACTTTTGAATTGCAGTCAAGTCAATAAATTCAATGTACAAGATGGTATTTACCCAAATGTGAAATTCTAATTAAAGGATAACATACAGACTACATTTTAAATACCCAGCAAATCATTTTGATGTACAAACATTACCACAAAACTACTTGCGTATATGTTTAAAAATTATATTAAAAGTGAAAATTTTCTTGCGTGTTACTCCGCGCTCGGACCGTGTAGAACAAACGACTCAAATCACACCCGATTGCCAAATACTGTCAACTGCAATCGAAAAATAAATGTAATACTATTATCCATGAACTTCTCAGCTGATGTGTCGTCATTACAGTTTATTGGAATTCTAGAATTTGTTATTTCGACTTTAGTCCACCTTTTACGCTCATATACCCCTATGTGCGTCGCGAAATCTCATGTCCAACCGGAGCCTTATCACACTTGCGATTTGAAAGCGTTTTTTGTATGAAGGCGTACGCGCAGCGTGTTCGCCGCGTCGCTTATTTGTATAGAAAATACGCTCGCAAATCGCAAGTGTGATAAGGCCCTAACTCCCCGCATTCGGGATAAAAGCTGGCAAGGAGGCTGTTACAGCTGTTTGAGCGTGAGGCAGTAACAAACATACAACCACACTCACAAACTTCCGCTGCTATAATACTTGTGTGATTAGACCCCTTGTATTGTGGTAAAGTGGTTATAATTGGGGCTGGCCTCATCTGGCAGAAAATTGTTTAACCGAACGTAATGTTTCGCATAATGCTCATTTTGCAGAAATTTTCTTTAGCAGAAACGGGAAATATATTTAAAAATGTTTTGGTGTATCCTAGTACATTAGGGTAGGTTAGGTTAGGTTTATTTTATAACTTTTCGGAGAAGTCAATGGTGTCCGTAACATCAATTATGCGAACTGAGCATTATGCGAAACATATCGTTCGGTAAAATAATTTTCAGCGAAACATTAGTAAACCGGTTAGCTGATATTGAAATGCCGCATTCTGAAGTTATCTTAAGACAAACACTCCAATTTCACCCGGAAACATTTTGTCTGCTAGATAACAGTATGTTTACGCTCCTCTTATATTTAAACCGTATAATATTAGAAACAAATACATCACTCACGTTATCTTCTATACAAGATATCAATGGCCGATAGAGAAAGGAGGTCAAATGCGTTACGGGGAATCTGATAAGGTATTGTATTTTAATAAACAATTATGAAAGATAAACAGGTGAGTACTTAAACAATTGATTACTTACATAGTATTTCACATTACTTATTAATCTTATTATGCAATTAAATGTGGAAATAATAAGTTAATAACAAATAAATGATATATTTTTTCCAGCACCGTAACTGAGTGTCAGTACTGAATCATACTAAATATTACAATTAGGTAAGAGTACTTCTTAAAAAAACCGGCCAAGTGGGAGTCCGACTCACGCACCGAGGGTTCAGTACAAACACTCCCCATCTCAACAGGCCGGGTTACGTTAAGTTTGCAGTATGTACCTATGTATGGCGCCGCATACAAATAAAATTGAAATGTTTTTTTTTTTTGTATTTTTTGTTATAGCGGTCACAGAAATACATCATCTGTGAAAATGTCAACATGATACAGCCTGGTGACATACGGACAGTCAGACAGACGGACAGCGGTGTCTTAGTAATAGGGTCCCGTTTATTACCCTTCGGGTACGGCCTAAAAACCTACCCTTACCAAGGACGCATAATTGAAAAGGAGTGTCCATGTCAAACATGGTGTATAAAACCGAATTCCATCGTTCTGACGAAGACAGTGCCGCCATAACGACGTCTCCGGCTCATATATTTCAAAATAACGCGCAATCCTGTTGAATTCTTCGTCCATGCCCTAACATAACTGGCTTAGTTGCTTATCTTTTTATTTACTGCCGCCAATTTACTCCTTTAATTAAAACACAGTGCAGTGGGCTGAATACAGTAATAAAAACTCAATGCATTAGACGGTGAAATAAAGAATGTCTTAGAAATGTTATTGTAGCACAAGCAGTCAAGATGGTCATAAACATGATTTTAGGTTTTTTTATCACTGCCAGTTAGTACATTATTGCAGAGGCCGTGAAGTAAGGGATTGCTGGACGAGTTTGGGGTAGATGGCCGAGTCGAAGACGAGGCCAGATAGAACGAGTCCTGCAATCCCTGTTCCGGCCGAAGCTTGTATAGTGCTTTTCTCAAACGATGTGAGGAAATATTAAAATTAAAATAACTATTAGATAATCAAGTAAACAAAACAAAATATGCTACGGGAAAAAGTAAAAACTATTTTTCGTTTTTAATTTTTTCCCGTAGCATATTTTGCATGACTAAATTTTCCGCCTCATAAAGTTCCCCGTCATCCTTTGTTCATAAGTTCCCCGTCACTCTCATCACTAGAAGTAATTTTTATGTCTGTTAAAATTATTTTATAATCACTACGAAATACGAATAAGCAGAAAAAAAGATTTTCAATGTGCCACCTTTTTATTTTTTAAATATGTTATTTGATCTAGCTATTTGAGCACCATGTTTAACCGCACATAAATATAGTACCATGGATTTTTTGTGTCGCAATTATGCTTACAGATTGTGGAGGTGGTTGGCTGTATGTAATTTTTCCTTTGCCAATTTAATTTTAGTATAGAAATTTAAAAAATTAGAGCAGCGGACAAAAATGGATTTTCATACTAACTTTTGTGGCCTAAGGCCAAGAAGTAATGTAGGGAGCCATAAACGAAAAACTTCATGTCCTCATATCGGGACATTAACGCATGCATTTCCGAGCATGTTTGAGAAAAAGTGTTAAGTGTTAGCGTAGCATATTTTGTTTTGTTTACTTGATTATCTAATAGTTATTTTAATTTTAATATTTCCTCACATCGTTTGAGAAAAGCACTATACAAGCTTCGGCCGGAACAGGGATTGCAGGACTCGTTCTATCTGGCCTCGTCTTCGACTCGGCCATCTACCCCAAACTCGTCCAGCAATCCCTTACTTCACGGCCTCTGCAGTAATGTACTATTCAAATGGTTTTCCCCGAGGCGAATTAAGATCAGGAAATAAGGTTTTACTGGCGCACTTGGGATGGTTAATATATTTTGGCTATTACTTTACACCATTTTTTTAAAGTAATTTAAAAATAGCAAGCGATTATCGTTGCCCATGGACAACATAATACACCAGAGTTACAACTGCGTTGCCGGTCGACAGATTGGAGTACGCTCTTTTCTTAAATTTTTATCTGCCTGTGTCTATAATTGGCAGTATTTGGTGGAAAGATTTTTAAATGTCTGATTTTCATAATATTATTTCTAAATGAAGATAATCCGTGGCATTACACATGTAAGGCGTCTTCATTTGAAATACGGTATAAAATTTCCTAAGTGAGACAGTTCTAAGGTTTCTTACCAGTTCAAAACTTGTAATGTACCTATCTAGGTCAAACACTTTTTTCTGTTGTCCGTTGCAAGGGTGATTTTCCTGAAGTCACTCTTTAAGAGGCCTTATTCCTTTTAAAATTTATTTTTTCCATATTATGACAACCAACTTTTTGAAGTGAATAATACTTTTTCCCTAGTTCTAGGTAGTAACGTAGCTATTTCATGCTTTCATTGCGTGCAGTCGAAAATAAGTTGAAAAAACGAATTTTCCACGTGAATTTTGTAAATTTCGAGTAGTTTTTCGAACAAAAATTATCAATGAAAGTTTCAGACTGTAGGTTTCAAATATATACCAATAAATCCCAATAGCCCTGTTCTAGGTAGTAACATCAATAATATGTTAAAAAATATGTTTGATCATAGAGAAAAATGTCTAAACAATCAGCATTTTAAAAGGAATAAGGCCTCTTAAAACTACGATTTTCGGTGGTTATATTATTATATTATGATTCTTATGTATACTATCTATCCCCTGACAATACCAGTATTACCAGTAAATTACCAGTAATATAAATGATCAACACTTTTTTAAGGAATTTAATACCTATTGTCTCCTGGGTCACGGGGCAGAAAAACAACAAGAAAATGTTGATCCAATATGTAAATCAACATCTTTAGGACCAACCCTTGACAATGGCAACTGAAAAGTTGTTGAAACGTTGGTAGGCTCAAATAATGAATATACGCGATATAATTCGCGGCAACAGAAGAGAATAAACCTACACTTATCAAAACTATGGTACCTACATGCGTTTTATGACAAAAATCAAATTCGATTTCGTTTCCACTTAAGCATACAACTGCAAGGTTGACTGGAAGAAATTTAAGGACAAGTTTGCCTTTATTCAGGAACTTTGTTATTTGTTATGTAAGTTTTTTTTACTGATTTGTGTACAATAAAGAGTTTACATACATAGACCATCAATCAATGATCAGAAAATTAAATTCAAACTTCGTGTTTTCAAGGTGAACATGTCGCGTAGCGTAGGTAACATGATAACAGTTTTATGCAAATTCTCAATTTCAAGCCGTCTGTAGAATCATCCACGTAACCGATGTAGGTAACTTACGACCGAAATACAATGACTATTACTTATCAACCAACTTTGTTCTTTACCTCACTTTATGTTGCATTTAAAAACGAAATAAATACGCATTTCTTTGGATACGATGTTTCTATGTCACGATGTGACTATGTATAGCCCTTTTCTAGGCAAAATAAATGAGTAGTCCGCATTTCAGGCCTCATTGGTACATTGAGCACTTAAAACAATAAGAAAAAAGCTCAGAAAATTAACAACATGAAGGAGATATCTAACTCTGATAATATCTCAACAGCCACATGGAATATCATCAACGACAATACAGGTAAATCCCGTCCAAAACAAACAATAGACAAGATTAATATGAATGGAAATATATTCACAAACCCTAAGGATATCGCTAATATTTTTGAATAAAATGTATACGGAGTCTGAACCTAACTCTAGTACTGATTCTGCTAACTACCGTGATCTCATGAACCCGATGGGTAGCTCTAACTGTTCATCTATTTATATGAACCCTACTGACCCTTCTGAAATTGTAAAAGTGATTAAATCTCTTCGCAACACAAAATCGTCAGGATACGATGACCTGACAACGTCACTAATAAAAGAAAATGCCGTTGCACTTGCAGGTCCATTGAGTCATATCATAAATCTGTCGATGCTAGAGGGTGTTTCTCCAAGTCGGTTAAAAATGAGCATCATCAAGCCGTTATTTAAAAAAAACCGGCCAAGTGCGAGTCGGACTCGCGCACCGAGGGTTCCGTACAAACACTCCATCCCTAAGTGGTTAAGTTAAGTTTGCACCTGGTATGTATAGCGCCCCATATAAATTAGGTGCAGTTAGGTATTAAAAAAAAACTACTTACTAGATCTCGTTCAAAACAATTTTCGTTGGTAGTTTTTATAGTAATGTACATCATATGTTTTTTTTGATTTTTCATTTTCTTATTTTAGAAGTTAGAGGGGGGGCGACCAACTTTTTTCCACTTTGGAAGCGTCTGTCACGCAAACTATTCGGTTTAGAAAAAAAATATTTTAGAAACCTCGATATCATTTTTGAAGACCTATCCATAGATACCCCACACATGTTTGATGAAAAAAAAAATTTTGAGTTTCAGTTCTAAGTATGGGGAGCCCCCAATATTTATTATTATTTATTTATTTTTGCATCAAAATCTTAATGCGGTTCACAGAATACATCTACCTACCAAGTTTCAACAGTATAGCTCTTATAGTTTCGGAAAAAAATGGCTGTGACATACGGACGGACAGACTGACAGACAGACAGACATGACGAATCTATAAGGGTTCCGTTTTTTGCCATTTGGCTACGGAACCCTAAAAAGGGGACAAGGAAACATGTAACAACTATAGACCTATAGCCATCATACCTATACTATCAAAAGTGTATGAAAAAATCATATTCAGTCGAGTTCTGAAGTTCCTGGATAAATTTAAAATTTTGAATACATATCAATTCGGACTTCGCAAACTTAAATCCACCGCTCTGGCTATATACGAATTAATTAAGGATATTACAAGCTGTCGAGACAAGAGGACCCCAGTAACTGCGATCTTTATGTATATATGTCCAAGGCCTTCGATTGTGTCTCACATAGCATTCTCTTACGGAAGCTGCACCACTACGGTATTCGAGGAAACTGCTACGATTGGTTACGATCATACCTATCTGGCAGGAAACAGAAAACGGAAGTGAGTTCCTACCGTGCTGACACAAAAACCTTAACTAAAGTACTTTCTGAACAGGCAGACGTCAGTAGAGGCGTACCGCAGGGGAGCATACTGGGTCCATTGTTATTTTTAATTTACATCAACGACCTCCCTAATGTCACTCAAAACAAAGTCCTTCTTTTCGCTGACGAGTACAGTAGTCATTCCCAGCAAAGACCCTACAACTTACCAGTCGGAGGTAAACTTGGCATTCAACAAAATTATCGCTTGGTTACTAATAAACAGACTAAATGTTAACATCAGCAAGACTAAATTAATGGAATTCTTTGCTCCCCAAGGAAAATCGAGGAACATAATGATTGAACATAATCAAATACCTATAGAAAGCGTTAACACCATGCGATTCCTTGGAGTAACTTTGGATTGTCATTGCAACTGGGAAGCGCATATTGACCAACTAATTAGTAGACTTAATAGGTTTGTGTTTGTATTGACATTATTTAATTATTCTTACATAGTTTCTTTATTATTATTTATATTTATACCAATTTGACTACATACTATTCTGACTATTGTATTATTGTATAATTTATTTAATTGACATGTGGTGTGCGCTTATATCTACCATTGTGTTGTGCGCCAAACTCTGGCTGATTGTGACGAACATTCTATTATATTGTTACCTTTACAAATACTCACTTTCTGACAATAAACAATTCGAATTTGAAGTAAAAAAAAAAAAAAAAAAACAAAAAGATGATTATGCTGCTTGATGTTGATGATGTTGCTTGGTTTGTCTACCATTTACATTTGTTTAGCACTCATTTGCTCAAAGGTTAACTGGAAGAGATCCCTTAAAGGGATAAGTTCGCCTTTGTACATGCTTATTTTTTTTGTAATGTGTTTTTCTTGTTTTTATGTACAATAAAGTGTTTACATACATCCATACGTTAATTTTAATGTATGATATATCATACATTGCCAAGAAAGGGGCTAGTAGTCATGAACCCACCAAAAATCATGAAATGTCTTTAATTAACGACATTTAGCAGAAAATAAGTCGAACAAGCTTTTTGTATATTATAGTGCCTGGGCCTGCTATGTATAGGGTGGCCAGGTGTCGGCGGATATGTTTGAATTTCTACGGACGTGTCAGGCAAAATATTTCCTTGTGCAGCAGAATTTGTTAGGATTTTCTGGCTGCCACGCGAGTGTAAAGTCGAATGCAAGTAAAGCCCGTCCCGATAAAAAGTACGTCCGGCTGTAAAGGTAAAATGTCTGATCAAATTCAGTGGAGACTCTGGCTTTTGCGTTTTTGAACCTGGCAACCCCAAATATGTATGTCTCTATGAGGCCTCGTAAAGTGAAAACGGCTGGACAGATTTCATATAACAATTCTTGATACACTGTAGGTTAGGTATCCATTGACAGTGCCTGGATATTTTTTACCTGACTGTCAAAAAGCAAAAGCGAAAAATACTTACAGCTGTCATTTCCATCAGTGGTATCAGCAGGCTCCGCGCCTCTCAGCGCAAAGGACACAGCCTCCTGTCGGTTGTGGAAGGCTTTGAACCGCGCCAGCTTGTACCGGCGCACCAGCTCCAGCGCCTCTGCCTTGTTCTCGTATACATGTATCGCTTCTGTGGGGAAATATTACAATAATAATAATAATAATAATAATAATAATGCAGTTTTGCAGAGGACAGGCAGATTTAACAGGGGGAAGGGGGGAGAGCAAATGCTACTATGTCTATATTTTTGTTTTGTTTTAACCACTATTGAAATATAAAATTGTTGTTGATTATAATCCAAAGAATATTTTGTAAAATTTTGGCTGTTCTTAATTTTTACTCCAAGAGCAATGCTCACACTCCAATAGTAATGTCAAAATCAAACTATGTTAGTGTCCGAGAATAAGCATAATTCAGACACTTTCAGTAAAGTCCCTGACATGTTCTGACGACGTGTTTGGCTCGGTTTGTACACACCTGCCTACTGAGCCGGCGGTCCCGGGTTCGAATCCCGGCCGAGGCAAATATTTGTGTGATGCACTCAAATATTTTTGCTTGGGTCATGGTTGTTCTATGTATTTAACTATATATTTATCTATATAATTACGTATATTGTTGTCTAGTAACCCATAACACAAGGCTTCTTGAGCTTAATTTGGGACTAGATCAATTTGTGTGAGGTTGTCTGATATTTATTTATTTATAAATAAATAAATAAAAAATAAAAAAGCCTTTTATTTCTAGTAAGGTGATAAACATTGCTACAAATTTAGACAATAGATGCTAAAGTATAGAACTAAGTTTAGAAACTTTTCTTAAATGACTTTTTTTTTTTTTAATATTTCACTATAACACCACACTAGAACCCTCTATAAGGTAAAGGCCTCCTCCAGAGATCTCCATACATTTCTGTCCTGTGCCTTCCATATCCAGTTAGGACCTGCTAACTGGGCAACATCATCTGCCCATCGTGTCAAAGGCCTACCTTTTTTTCTCCCACCTGTCGGACCTTTCCAGGATGTTGTGAGGAAGGTCCATCTTTCGTCTTCGAGTCTGGCTACATGGCCAGCCCACCTCCATTTGTGTCTCTGTGCGTGGTTAAGAGCATCTATTACTTTAGTTTTATTTCTAATAATGGAGTGGTTGATCTTATTTATTTTTCTTATTTTTAGAAGACTCCGCTCCATTCCTCTTTGGCATGTCACGATCATACGTTTTGCCTTCGATGTGAGTTTCCAAGTTTGGCATGCATACGTCATTGTGGGGAGTAAACACATATCCATGACTTTCTTTTTGAGATTGAGAGGAAGGTTATTAGGGTTCCGTAGCCAAATGGAAAAAAACGGAACCCTTATAGATTCGTCATGTCTGTCTGTCTGTCTGTCTGTCTGTCTGTCTGTCTGTCCGTCTGTCCGTCCGTATGTCACAGCCATTTTTTTCCGAAACTATAAGAGCTATATGTTGAAACTTGGTAGGTAGATGTATTCTGTAAACCGCATTAAGATTTTGATGCAAAAATATAATAAATATTGGGGGCTCCCCATACTTAGAACTGAAACTCAAAAATTTTTTTTTCATCAAAAACATACGTGTGGCGTATCTATGGATAGGTCTTTAAAAATGATATCGAGGTTTCTAAAATATTTTTTTTCTAAACCGAATAGTTTGCGTGACAGACGCTTCCAAAGTGGAAAAAAGTTGGTCCCCCCCCCCCCCCCCCCCCTCTAACTTCTAAAATAAGAAACTGAAAAATCTAAAAAAAACATATGATGTACATTACTATAAAAACTACCAACGAAAATTATTTTGAACGGGATCTAGTTGGTAGTTTTTCTAATACCTAACTTTGCACCTAATTTATATGGGGCGCTATACATACAAAACAAACTTAACAAGCAAACTTAACTTAACCACCTAGGGATGGAAAGTGTTTGTACGGAACCTTCGGTGCGCAAGTCCGTCTCGCACTTGGCCGGTTTTTTAGGGTTTCTTTTAAACTCCAGAACTTATTCCAAGTGTTTTTAATTCTTCTTTCTATTTCCAGTTCGTTCGATTTTGGGTTGAAACTTATTTGTTTACCCAAATACACATATTGGTCGACATAATCTATATTTTCCTTATCTATAAGTATAGGTTTTTTGATGCTATTTGTCATGATTTTAGTTTTGCTGTAGTTCATTTCTAGGCCCATCGTTTTGCTCTCAACATTTAATGCATTCATCATGTGTTCTAGATTGGAACTGCTATTTGCAAATAAAGCAAGGTCATCAGCGAATCTGAGATGTGTCAGGTTATTTCCGTTGATGTTTATACCATGAGTTTTCCAATCCAACTTCCTGAAGATTGATTTCAGCACCGCTATGAAAATTCTTGGCGATAACCGATCGCCCTGCCTTACCCCTCTTTCAATGGGGAAGGAAGGGCCGATGTTGTCTAGTTGTATTTTGCTCGTACTATTTTTGTAAATATTTTTAATTAATGTTATGTAGGTGTTATGTACTTGTTGGTCCTGTAGTGTTCTCCAAATGGCGGAATGTAGTATGGAGTCGAATGCCTTTTTGTAGTTGATGTAAGCAATGTACAGTGGTATGTTGAATTCTTGGTGCTTTTCTATGATTTGTTCAATCGTATGTATGTGATCTATTGTTGAAAATCCACGCCTGAATCCGGCTTGTTCTAGCAGTTGCTGGCTGTCTAAGGTGATGCTTATTCTTTTTTCTATGATTGTAGCAAAGAGCTTCTATATATTGGGCAGTAAACTTATCGGCCTGTAATTGCTTACATCGTTTGGATTTCCTTTTTTATATAATAAAATAATATTAGATTCTGACCATTGTCTTGGTAACTCAGTAGTGCTCAATATAAGTTAAATAGATATGCAAGTGGAGTGCTCAGTAGGCATTCAGCAGCTTTGATAGCTTCGTTGCTCATGTTGTCGGGGCCTGGGCTGTTGTCAAGTTTTAGGCGACAGATGACCTTTTGAATCTCTTCTACTGTGATGCACTCTACTTCTTGCTGTTGTATATTCTGGTCTTGTCGAATTATGTGATTTAGATTTGGTGTTGTGTTTGCGTCTAAATCTTCTTCATTTGCACTATATAGATCCTTGTAGAAGGATGTAGCTATATCGAGGACTTCATGGCGGTTGTGAGCAGTTTTTCTCTGGTTCTTCAAAGTTTTGATTTATGTTCAAATAAGAGTGTCCTACGCAGCAGAGCACAGATCCATGCAAAACCTTTTATAAGTTCTGTGGTAGGGTTGCCATGTGTTGGCACACCGGGGCATGTCAAAAAAAAAAATGTCCTGGTTTGAAGAATGGTGTACCAGTGTCCATCCGGACAGTCCTACAGACCATCATCATCGGCACTAATATCACAACAATGGGGGCAGGGTAGACTTTTATGGCAACCTTAGCTATGGTAAACTTGCAGTATTTTCTATTGACACTTAAGTTTATCATAGAGCCGCTGCCAGGTTTGAATTTATCATAAATATCAAGTTGAAAGTGAGAAAAATTAAGCATTTCCCTACAGTAGAAAACAATTTCATTTTTAATTGTGTTTTTACTGACTTAAATTTTTTAATTGAGTTTTTTTTTATATGATATATGCATGTATGTAATTATTTTACCTGTGCAAATAAAAATTTCAATTTGATATACAATAAAATCAGTAATTGTTTGTCAACTTTTTGAGTATGAATAAGCTAGTATTTCATAGTAATGTAATGAATTATTTATAAAGCAAGTGCTAACTAAACTTTTGCCTATTATTTAATTGCAATTCTATAGAGAAAGAAGAAAGGCATGTTTCAAGTGTAACAATATTGACAAAGCTTCAGAGATAGCAACTAAACGCCTGTGACCCACTTTAGTTAATACTTCCACTAGCAACAATGAAATGTTTACCTTCATCTGGACCTTTTTTGATTTCACAGGGTATGTAAACTCCATAGTAAGTCGTTGGGGGCTCCGTGCGCGTCGGGCTCACTGCTACACTGCTCCTCTTCAAGGTATCTAGCCGCAAGAAACGACTGAACAAACTCATAGGCCCATCCTTCTTCTCAGGTGGTGAAAGAGATATTTCGTCCTTCATACCTCTTATATCTTTATTAGACTCCGGTATAATGACGGCTTTCGACATCTCGTCCACCTGCTGAAAACAATAAACAAAACAATGTTTTGTTTGTGACGCAAACTTTATAACACAACCTCGAGTTTATTTTTAATATAGATCTAGAACCATGAATGTATTTTGCTCAACTTACCTTGAAATAAAAAAAAGATATCATAAAATCATAGTCGGAATTTTGCTATTGACCAATATATATAATTTCAGTACATAATTACATATTCCGCGAAAATGGACGCCCAGAAAAATTACGGGTGTATTTTAAAACAGACGAAAATGCGTTGCTCAAATTGGGTGACGTTTGCTACGGTTTTTTTTTTATTTCGTTCTGAAATTGGATACAAATATATTCTGAACTTTCCTGTTTGTTCCAAGTCATCATGTAGTTTATTATTGCAATGTTTTCACCAAATGTGATGTAATAAATAAAGATGATTTTATATCATAAGTACCACTTTTATAATTTAATACATTTTATAATACCAATTGACGCGGGTTAAAGATACATAATTTCAGAACAGATATAAAATAGTAGTATAGTAGATTTCAAATTGATTACCATTTTATTTTAAACTAGTGGCTGCAAATATGCAGTTCTTTTTTATCACGCGACTTTTACCACGTATATGTATATCATAAGAGATTAGGTACTACTTTTCATATTTTTAAGGGATGATTACTGCAATAAAACTATTCTGTACTTTCCAAGGACTTGTATAATAGGATTAAATAAAACAATGTATTAACAAGTTTAGATTTATTTACAAATTCATTAGTTTTTCTTCTTCTTTTTCTTTTTTCCAACATTGTTGGCATTAACAATAGTGTTAACTTCTTTTTGAATAGCAAAAGAGTACAAATTAGCATTTATTTTCTGCAGCTTCTCAAATTCTTCTTTCAATTTAGCTTCATTAACTTTATGCTCATTTTCAGCAGCTAAACTGATGTTTTGTTCAAAGTCATTCTCAGTTATAGTTGGCCAAAAGTTAATTTTCTTATTAATCATTATTTCTAGCTCTATTATGTCATCAGAACTTTCCAAGGACCTTTCTAAGCTATGAAGTATAATGCTTGGTTTAAAATCTTGTTTGTAAATAGCTGGATAATTTGTAGTAAAGTATGCATTTGTTACAGCGCCTTTATGTTTTATTGTTCTTATTGGTTGTCTACTCGGAATATGCCATAGCAAAACCCGTTCATCGCTAGACCCGGACATCAATGTCTCTCCATCAAGTGATACCGACAAACAATTGACGGCAGACTTGTGTGCATTGAAAACAGGAGTCTTCTCCGTATTGACCAAAAGGTCCCTGCTTCTGGGTGGATTTGTAAGGCTTATTTGATATATTTTGCCCTCTGTGGTTCCAACAAATATGCTCAATTCTAGAACATCCATTATAACTGCTGACAAGGGTACATCAAAGACTAGATTAAGTAACATCTCTCCTGAGGCCAAGTCATATATTTTACAGGTCCTGTCTCCAGAAACTGAACAAAGTCGGCCATGCATACCTGTTTTGCTTATACATAAGTCTGCCACGGGCAGTGAATGGTCTGAGAATATGTAGACAGGGTCATGTTGGCCTGCTGTAGTTTGAGTTACTAGTTCAGCTTCAGGGTTCGCAGCGACGGTGGCTAAGGACCAGACCATAACCATTCCATCTTCTGCTGCAGAGACGAAAAATCTCCCATCAGGAGTAAACTTCAGTAGTACCACTTTTTGGTAGTGTCTATTGATTATAGTCAAGAGGTTTCCAGAGGCGATCTGCCATAGATAAATCTTCTCGTCGATACCAGCTACACAAAATGCTCCATCAGGCGTAACGCCAAATGCACCAGCTTTCCCTGGTAGAATGAAACGCATACCTTGGACCGTCTGATGGGAATTTAAAGGCCAAATGTGTAGAATAGGTTTGGTTTTTTCAACAGCTGCTACATAATCGCTGCCGATGAATGAAAGGGTTTTTGCCTCAGAAGTTCCACCACCCTTGTAACTCTTTAAGTTCGTGCCGGTGTGGGGATCCCAAATACTGCTCGTCCATAACGCGTTGTTGGAATCAGTCGTAATTAACACTTCTAATAAACTAGACATTATCAGCTCCACTCAATAGTTCATATTCAGTAAACAGGCGAATTGATTATTATATTATTTATTTCCCACGTGGGTTATTCGGTTTCAAAAACAAACTTTTTACTTTTTCGTATCGTATCGTATGACATTTATAAAATTGTTGCCAGAAGGTTTAATTAAACTAAGCCGGTCGTAATATTACAGTAATGTTAATTTTAAATACAGGTATTTTCTAATTTATTTTTCTTTTATATTTTTGCAAAATATGGTCAGCGATAATATTTTGGTTATTGTACAATTAGAATCATTCTTTCATTCTTATACTTAAGCACAGATATAAAACGCCTTAACTAGTAAGCCAATTACAGGACCGAAGGTGACCCCCATATTATACAAATATACTCTATGGTGACCCCTATCCAATGGTATATTCTCCTACGGTGAAACGATTGGTCGGTATCTGTGATTGTTTACGTCACGTTTATTGTCGAAATTGACAGAAATATCGCTGTTTTATCCGGTGTCACTTTTTCGTGCGAACTATTTTGTGTATTTTCAGCATTCAAGTGTACCTTTAGCTGCAATCAACATGTTCAAAAAGTAAGTGATATTATATAATTTATCTAATGTTTTAGTGACGGAAAATCGTGTCCAACGATCTAATTTAAGGTTATAATTACCGTTCGTATAAGTATAGTTAAAACTGACGTCTGGTTATTGGTCGATTGTTTAATGTTGCTACAGCGTTATCCTCCTATCAGAAAGCAGTATTTTGATTTACGTCATAAGGTTGCTTTTTTTTCAATAGTGATGCTGTTGAACTGAGAACTTTCAAATCGATTCTCGATTTGACTCGCTATAGATTTGTCACACATGCCTATGATGTCGTTGCCGTTCATAAAATCATAATTATTTAGTTTCACAAGTTCGAGAATACAGCGTTATGTTATTCTAGAAATTTTGATATGGATGGTTTTTGATTTGTAAGAACTGTTTCAGTATGAATAAAGTTGTAATTTTTGGTGCAAGACCTTTTACGGTTGTACGTCTAGCCAGTGCGCTACGCGATTCTTTCCTGACATGTTATTTCACTTTTTTTTATTCAGTACCGTGCGGGAGAGACGGTTAATGGTATGCAAAGTGAAACCACGGCCAGTGATGCTAGCTCGCTCGTCAAAAGATACAAATATACATACGTACAAAAACGATTCATCACCTCTAGCACAACTGTGACACTACGCGACAAACATCATCTGTCTCTTTCGATTTAATACCGTGCGAGTAAGAAAGGTGAGGCTGAGTTTCGCGACAAACGAAGCCGTGGCAAGGTGTGCTAGGCGAAGTGACCATCAAATAGCCTATTTAACTTATTTTTAGTCAAATATCTTCAATGTAATTTTTACAGCTTGACAAGTTGCGGTTTAGCCCTAGGATATTGACGCTACAAACCATTTTTATGTAGCAATAATATACTTACGTCATATACATACATATATGCACAACAATATGTCAGTAGTGCATCTCTTGAATGTGGTTGAATTTATCGTCCAATATTTCTGAGTAAAATCAAGTATATTCCTAACAATCTGCTTCGTCTGGAGAGCTATGTAAACATTTCATGATCATTCATTAACATGACAATAAATTAATTTCGGTGTGAGCGTCCGTTAGCCAGATTTGTTGAAATAAAAATCAGAACTGGAGATAGGGTTATTATTTTATTATACCATGGTTTCATATGTGTTCCCAGTTCCCATAAAATTTAATACAAAAAAAATCAAATATGTAGATACCTCCTTGCGATTTTTTTGTAACTCATGAAAAAAATAACTACTATTTGAAAACCATGGGGTTATTTGATACCCGCCCGATTTTTGTCAATTGGAATTGGAATATAAGGAACACAAGTTTTCAGGTATAAGACATTTTTCCCACTATTGCGATGATTACATAGATTTGGTCTTAAAACTTTTAATTTGCAAATGACCATATAGCTAACCCAAGGCGGGTTACCTTACGATAAGTTAATCATTACTTTCAATTACTGATTTTCTAATGTTTTAGATGTTATTCGATTAATCGATTTAATTTCGGTTCTATTTATCGGGTAAGTCACATCACTATTTTCGATGACAGGACAGCTGCTTAAGAGAGAACGAGAAGGCAGAAGCGATCGGAAAATAATGGCGATCGGTGTAGTGTGAAGACTGACGACAGTTACTTTATTGCAGCTGTTCGTTTAGTGTGTGATACATCCGGAGGTTACTCCTCCTGATCAGACTTTGATCATTACCAAAATTATACTGTCTTTATTATATTTCATTCTTATGTTGAGTTTAACGCGACTAAAAAGTGAAAGCTGGCATTTAAACAAAAGACAGTGCATTGTGTGTGCACCGTGGCTTTAGTGACGTAACTGGATTTCTCGCATCAACTGTCCGCGTGTTTACCGTTAAAAGGAAGGTCACGTATCTATACCGTCGAATGATTAACGAGTGAAAACTTACCAAGATGTGGGAGTTGGACTCCGATTCGGGGTCCCACAGCGTGTCGTCCGACGGGTTGCGACGACGGCAAGGATGGGACCCCGAGGCCGAGAGCTTGGCCTCGCACATGGACGAACTGGACGAGGTCCTCGCCGAGGAGGAGGAAGGATGCCCGTTGCCGTCGACGCCCGAAGATCAACATCTGCTCGACGCGGAGATGGCTGAAGTGTTGAAAGCAGGCGTGCTCTCAGATGAGATCGATTTGGGAGCGCTGGCCCACAACGCTGCGGAGCAGGCGGAGGAGTTCGTCCGCAAAGTGTGGGAGGCGTCGTGGAACGTGTGCCACTTCCGCCACTTACCGCGTTGGCTTCAAGACAACGACTACCTGCACAAGGGCCATCGGCCGCCCCTGCCGTCCTTTAGCGCATGTTTCGCTTCCATCTTCCGCATCCACACCGAAACTGGCAACATCTGGACCCATCTGCTCGGCTGCGTGGCCTTTATCGGCGTCGCCGTCTACTTCCTGTCGCGCCCTTCAATCGAAATTCAAATGCAAGAGAAAATGATATTCGGTGTATTCTTTGTAGGAGCTATTGTCTGCCTTGGTTTCTCATTTGCATACCACACTCTGTACTGTCACTCGGAAATGGTTGGGAAGCTGTTTTCTAAGCTTGATTACTGCGGAATAGCACTGCTTATCATGGGCTCCTTTGTTCCTTGGTTATACTACAGTTTCTACTGCCACTACAGGCCGAAAATTATTTATTTATCTGTAGTGGTTGTTTTAGGAATACTATCTATAATAGTATCACTTTGGGATAGGTTTTCAGAGCCTAGACTGCGGCCTCTTAGAGCTGGAGTGTTCATGGGATTCGGTCTGTCAGGGGTAGTGCCTGCAATTCACTATGGGATCACCGAGGGCTGGTTTACACAGGTTAGCAAGGCATCACTGGGCTGGTTAGTTCTAATGGGTCTGCTTTATATTTTAGGGGCCATGTTTTATGCTCTTCGAGTACCGGAAAGATGGTTCCCTGGAAAATGTGATATCTGGTTCCAGTCCCATCAAATTTTCCATGTCCTGGTGATTGTGGCTGCCTTTGTCCACTATCATGGCATTAGCGAGTTAGCCTCCTACCGAGTGACTGTCGGAGAGTGCTCCATGCCTCCTTCTTCCATAGCTTTCTAGCCCTCCCTCTATAAAATGTGATAGTAGACCATAAATAAATTTAAGTAGGATGATACATTCACCAACTACACACATTATATATTTTTTTATTCTTGTTAATTTTAATTGCATTTAGATATTTTTTTAAACAGCAACATTTTTTAAAGCAATAATTATGTATCTAAATGAAGAAATACTAATATTTGGGGTTTAAAATTATTGGCTACTATAAATCGTTTTGAAATATTTATTTTATGTAATTTAAAAATGTTTGTTATAATTAATGTTATAGTTGTTTAATTAAGTAGTTTATAATATCTTTGCACTAAATAATTCACATTGTGTTCCAATCATAAATACAAGTAGCTTTAGAGTAGCCAACTTTGTTTTTCAATCCTCTATAGAATATTCTTGTACTTAAGTTCTTGTTAATTTACCTTGCACTAAGTCCGGTCATCAATATTAGAATGATTTAACTGACCACAAACCGAGCCCACAATATTCTTTTACATTCTTCCATACATTACATTCTATCACATATTATCTTATATCTTCATGACCGTTGAAATTGAAAACTGTAATTATCAAACTAATTCTGGAAGTTTCAGTCTGATTTCCATGCTCTAGTTACTTTGTATATCATTATTCCAATTTTCTGTTTCATAACTTTACACTTTGCGCCATCAATGATAAACAGAAAAGTTTATTTTACAGCTTTTAATTCTTTGTCGAATCTCATTCTTTAATTTACTGAGATGTTTATATACTAAAAATATTATTATGGGTGTTCACTACTGTTTAAATGCAACTTCTCTTCTTAACACAGGATCTTTATTTTACATTCCATCATTTTAAATATTAATATTTTCTGATGTTCATTTCCTGAGATTTATAAATAATAATCAGCTTTGTTCATTTTCTTAGTTTGATCATTTTATAGTCGAGTTGCTTATAACAATCAAGTCATAGTACCGGAATTCCATACATCAGGCAGTCTTCAGTCAAAAATCAATTCAAACTGGTCTGCACTAACTGCTAACTGTAAAAATAAAATATAAAAGAAGTATATTCTAAATTGTTGTAAGTGTTCATAAATGTAAAGATTTTATGAGAAAAAATGTAAAAAAAAAGATTTGTGATGTATCTATTTGTGAAGTAACTACCTTGAAAAGTATACAGTACATTGGTAGTACGAAAAAAAATGCTTTAGTTATTTAATTACCTAATATTAGAATAACTGAAGTGAGCTGTAAGAGGTTTTTAAGAAAAATGTAAAAGTGATTAAAAAGAAAACATTGCTTTATTCATTAAAATTTGTGGTTCCGTTATAAAGTGACTCTGTCGAGTATTCGCATATCAAAATGTTGGTGGCTTAGATTGGACTGACAATGAAAGACAATATTTTTCACGATTTCTACATTCATTTTTTTGCATATTTGAAAACTAACATCATCATAGCGTGATATTAAAATTATATTGTTAAGAGGCCTTATTCCTTTTAAAATGCTGATTGTTTAGACATTTTTCACTATGATCAAACATGTTTCTTAACATATTATTGATGTTACTACCTAGAACAGGGCTGTTGAGATTTATCGGTATATATTTGAAACCTACAGTTTGAAAATTCACGTGGAAAATTCGTTTTTTCAACTCATTTTCGACTGCACGCAATAAAAGCATGAAATAGCTACGTTACTACCTAGAACTCGGGAAAAAGTATTATTCACTTCAAAAAGTTGGTTGAAATTATCAATATATTCGTCATAATATGAAAAAAAAATTTTTTTATAAGGAATAAGGCCTCTTAATGATTCCTGAAAAACTGAAAGACCCAGTCTTAAGGTTAGTGTTTGGGCACAAAATTGGATTGAAATATAATTTTAATACATGTGGCTAACTTATAATGTACTACTTAGAATTAAATAGAAGCTAAATTTAGGGTATTTCTAATACTGCAAGGTGATTGCGTTAAATTAAGCATTCACTAATGATGGATTTGTTAAATATCTTTGATTTTTGTTAAGCATATTTGTTTTGGTGGGATAAAATTATTATATAATAAAATAGATTATCATACATTCATGTCTATCATTTGAACTACTAATTATTCTTATTAAAAATATTAAATAACCAATGTATAGCATCCAGTAAGTAATTATATCCGTGTCCAATGCTTCAACTCAGTAATTGATAATTTTGAGATAAAACCGTTTAGGTTTACTTCGTCCACATTCCCATTTCGTTCACATTCCTACTTCGTCCGCAATCAATTCCCATTCGTCCACTTCCACGCAATGGGAATGCGGACGAACTGGGAATGCGGACGAACTGGGAATGTGGACGAAATGGGAGTGTTGACGAAGTGGGAATGTGGACGAAGTGGGAAGAGGACGAAGTAGGAAAATGGACGAAATGGTAATGTTGACTAAGTGAACCTAAACGGATAAAACGTTTGTGACAGACAGATAGGCTAACTTCACGAAATTAGGTATTAGGGCATAACGAGACAAGAAGTCTAAAACACGGTTTTTGTTTTCTACCCTAGTGGAGTAATTGCTAACTACGAACGAACCTACCTATCTTGCCTATTTATATTTTCCTTTCCGAATGATTTTTCCCTAGAGGATATTAGTTATGTCAATCATAATTGATAACTGACAGGCTATTACGTATTGATAATATAATAGTAATATTAAATAAATACTGACGCACATCCATTGTTCTTATTAGGACTCGCAAAACTTTGTCACAATAACAAACTTTTGTCTATGCTCCCTATTGTAAATATTCCCTGGCGAGACCATGGCGAGACAATGCTAATTATCAAACATATTTATTATCGTATGTGTAATAGGAAGAGCGATGTCGAACTCATTCATTGATTGAGCAGTAGGTAGTCATTTATTTTATACTGCGCAATGGCCAATGGTTTTAACACCGCTCTTTTTATTTAATCTTCATTACTCAAAAGAAAACTTATCGTACAAAAGGAGGACTTAATGCAATGAGGTATTCTCTATAAGTCAACCTTAGGGCAAAGCACCTTTCTAAGGCAGTTAGGTACAATGGAGTAGTTAGGTACAAGAGACTAACCTTGGGGGAATTTAATGGGTTCAGGAGAAAATATAAAAGAAAATGGTGGTGTTTTCACATTAAAAAATAATGGAACACCAAATTTTTTATCAAATTATTGAAATAAAGATACATACCATTTGTACTTTTTTTTTTGTATTGTGCAATAAAGTTTAAATAAATAAATAAATACCAAAAACCCACTTATCCCATCTTAACGTGCCGGGTTAAGTTTGCATTTGCAAAGGATTCTAACTTAGAATCACTCGTTACGCTCGTGATTCACAAATAGAGACCTTCGCTTGCTCGGGTTACAACATCAGCACTCGCAGCAAAAAACAACTTTGCTCTCTTGTTGCAAAAATATCTTTTTTTTTCTATTATTCCTATCTCAACCTTTTATAAGTTTTCTCTGAAACAAAACAATCCTCCATAGCTTTTTAGAGTCGTACAGTAAGATGTCTAATGGATTTTCGCGATATCGTTATCCGATTGCCAAGGTTTAGAGGTGATTTAGTATGTAAAGTGTATTGACCCTTTTAGATTAACCAGGCTCGTTGTGACCTGTTTACCATAGTCACGTGTCGTCTGGTCTGTGTGACATCACCTAGGTAATTGGCAAATCGTTCAACGAATCTTCACTCACAGTAAAGATAGCACTTGGATTTTTAACTTTGGTAATTTTTAACGCTGGTGCGACCGCGCCGCCCTAGATACCTACACAGGTTGCCTTGCCCAGCAGGGTTAGCACTTAGTATATCTTGCCGCGACTTTTCTTGTCGCGCGTCTAAGCCTCATCTGTCTTGCTCGCACGCCGTTGAAAGGAAAGTGACAGGTAGGATTTGTCGCGCTATACAAAGAGTTATGCTAGACGTACAGTCTGTCTAGGCAGGTCCAGTCCAAAACTCCGTCAACCTGTTGTATCAGTGGCATGGCATCAAAAGTATTCTTAGGCAAGGAGCATATTTGATTTAGTTTTTCTTCGAGAGCAATAATAAAAAGGTGCTAGTCTTGTAATAGAATAGGCGTTATTATTCGCCTATCTGAGCGATGTGGAAAATTCAGACCGCTATCTGCAATTGGTGCACTGTAGTTCTTGCATCAACTCACACTGTCAATGTTTTCAAATTTAGACGCATATGTCCAATTCGTCTCTCGTCTCTCCTTCCCTCTCCGGACTCTAATTAAATATTGAATTTATTTCAGTTTATTCCATTTCTTAGTTCATTCTAACGTATCAGTATAATATGAAAATATCAATAATTCAACCAACGTGCACATGTTTAAGTATCACGTGTTATTTAAAACATCGGATTTATGTATAACGGCGTTACTGATAAGCGATACGTACTACCTAAATATACCTCCTCAGCTCCTCACCTACTTAACGATATACTTCTAGTAATGCTTATCTTTAGATAGGTAGGTAAGTAATCCTTGGAACGAAACGGCTTTATCTAATGATCCATTGTCGCGATAACTGCAACTGTAGAATTTCGAAATTTGGACATAATTATAATATGTTACCTATTCTAGAAAGCGCCCGCAACTTTGTTTGGTAAGAAAGTAACAACCCAGTTTTGTAGCATTACCTTAATCAGGGGTACTTATTATAAAACATGATTGATTGCCACAAAAACAAGAATATAAAAGCAGTTTGAGTACACTACAGAATTAATAATAAATAAGTATCAGACAACCTCACTCAAATCGACCTAGTCCCAAATTAAGCTCAAGAAGGCTTGTGTTATGGGTACTAGACGACGATATACATAGATACTTAATGGATATAAATATGTATATACTTTAATACATAGAACATCAATGACAAATATTCGAGTTGCCGGGTTTCGAACCCGGGACCGCTGGCTCAGTAGGCAGCTGTTCTAGTTCTACCACTGTGCCAACCGCGTCATCAAACGTCGTTATGCTACATACCTACATCTCGGAAAGTGGTAAACTGGCTCAGCCTAGGGGTATGCTGTGAGCTTGGTCAGCTGCACAGTACCTACCTACTGTTTTCAGCCTACAACTTATGCAGTTACAGTAGCGGAAACAAAAATCATATTGGAGTATTTTTTATTAAGTGGGATACACTTAGGTGAGTGTGCACTAGAATTGCATGAACTGATTCCACCTTTTCCAATCCGACATCACAATACTCGACGCGGACTTGGATTCCCAAGTAGCACAACTGGGTCTAAATAGCTCGTATATCATATCTAATTAGATGCTTAAGTTAAATTTACCACCATAACTAAGTGCTATATAGGTGGCAAGAACCCTTATGCCACCAGTATAGAACCAAAAGGAGAAAAATTGCAGCCTATTTTTGGTGCTAAATAGAATCCATAAGAGATCTCACAAATACCTTAAGTGGTAATTAGAACTATGGGTGAAAGTTATGCCCAGTGAAGCCAGTGAACGAATGAAAACAATTTCAGTTCGGTCAATGAGTGATAAATGAGTCGCCAAAGTATCTGAGTGGTGTGGCAACTGTCAAAGTTTTATATGTGAAAATTAATATGTGATCTGCCATATTAATTTTGGATGAGTGATTAAAACTTCACGTTATACAGGCATTGAAATAAGCACAAAATTCTTGCGAATGTTTTGTTACTGTGAAACTATGGTATGGTTTCTTAGTAAATTTCGATGCGCCTTTGATTTGATCAGGAATATTAAAAAAGAGAGTGCTAACTCAAATAAGGAATAGATACTGATAAGAAATAAAACTGTTAAAAACCTGACCTAATGATTGTAGGTTACGTACAATGTTAAAGTAACATCGTCACAACTATCAAAAGTCTGTGATTATGCGTGAGAGTGATAAAATTCTGGTTAAAATAATTAATTTTCATAGGCTTCCATTTGTAAACATGGCGAAACAAAAAAGATCCTACAGTGTTTATTTTCACTTATTTACTCCTTATTTGGAACTATCAGGTCTAATAATCACTTATGTGTAGGTATCTTGCGAGTGGAAAGCATTGAATGCTATTACCAATAGTAATTATTTGCTCTTTTGTAGACTATTAAACAAGCAAGACTATTAAATATATTTTGACAAGGCGCAATAGGAACAATAATAGAACTTTTAGTTCGTTAGTGGTTTGAAATAAGTGAAAATAACTGCTTTTGGTTCCAAGAACCTCCTATTGAGACTTATTTACGCGTTGGAGTGGCAATAAGGTACTTCTTAGGCCTTAAAGTTGCAATAATTTTTGGTTCCAAAAGAGCTGTAAAATTATCCCTTTAGCCACTTTTGGTGATATAATTCGCTATTGTACTAGTCATTTGGAACTTTTAGTTCCAAATAAGGGTATGTTCCCACTTATATGTAAAAGTTGCTTATAAGTTATTTTAAGGCCTTATATAGCACTATTGCTTCTTATTGAGTGACTATTTGAACATCTAACTAGCATGCAACTTTAAGTAGCAAAATCGACTTTATCCCACCATAAGTAATAACGTAGTAACAAAAAACGTTCCTATGCAACTACAAGTGATAGGATGAACTCATATACAGTTTTGAGTTGTGTTTAAAGCTATAAGTTGTATCAAACACTGTTAAACCACTCATTTAGAACTTAAAGCTATAATTAAGATGAGCTGCAAAATTCACTAATGTGCTGCTTGGGTTCCACCCTTATGTTGTCGATATACCACTGATTCGTACGAAACGCTTTGAGGCCTTTGAGTCAGCTTTTCTCATCCGGACAGCAAAGTGGAACTCTTCCTGCGCACATTTTCCCTGAAAAGATATAACTTGGATCGTTCAAGTCCAGAGTGAATAGACATTATCTAGGCAAGCATGCTGCATCTTAGGCCTTATTGTTAGGTGCAATCGAGGCCAAATGCTTATGAAAAAAAAAGCCAAAGTTTCATAATCGTAAACCTGTGCCACCCATGTATCAAAAATAAAATCTATCTAAACGTTTTCGTGTGATGAAGCCGCGAAGACACCTCTACATTCATAAGGAACGCGTACCTTAAAGAGCGAAAGAGACATGTTACAGTTTCCTTTACTGTACACACATATATATTTTTATCGTCGGTTCGATAATAAATTAATAATGCCTGTTGATCGATTTCAAAACGTGATTCATGATAGATTACATGGCCTCGTTTATCACCAAATGTCGAAATTCGTTGAGTTATGATGATAAACATGATTATATTAAATAGCGGATTCATACGCAGATACTTACTTTGTCACACTTCAGAAAACAAAACATGAGACATCCTGAAGCTTACTTACTTTCCGCTTAATATCTGTTGAATCTATTCTATTTATGTAAGTAATTCAAAAATTGAATTGAAAACATTTTTATAGGAAGAGGTTTCAGACAAAATCTTCTGTTTAGTATAAGCATTGATCACAACACATCCAACACAATCAAATTTCTTATCAAAATTGTAATGAAAGGAAACAGTCAAATTTAAATCAATTTTGCTCGACATCCAAACATACTTTGGTAGGTAATGTTAATGGTAAAGACGAAGTGTCACACGAACTGATCACTGAGATCATGTACGCGGACGACTTATGTTTTCTTGCGGAGACCCCAGGTGACCTGCAACAGCTTGTGTCCAGCTTTCACGAGTCTTGCTGTAAGTATGGCCTGAAAATTAGTGTCAAGAAGACGGAAGTAATGTCCTTGGTCGTGAGACACTAACTGTCAAGCTCGGTGAGGATGTGTTGAAACAGGTCGACAGGTTTCGTTACCTGGGGAGCACGGTAACATCCATGTGCGACCTTGATGCCGAGATTAACAGCAGGATCGGAGCCGCAGCTGCGGCTTTCGGAAGACTGGATACCAAGGTTTTTCGCTCCCATGACTTGAAGCTGGCCACAAAGATAGCGATTTATATGGCCGTCGTGCTTCCCAATGTGCTATACTCATCTGAGACGTGGACCGTTTATCGTCGCCATATTCGCACTCTAGATCGGTTTCACTTGAAATGCCTCCGTAAAATCTTAAAGATCAGCTGGTCTGATCGCGTACGGAACACTGAAGTTTTGCGGAGGGCCAAAGTAAGTGGAATCGAGGTCTACCTCATGCGACGCCAACTTCGTTGGGGCGGACACGTTTCGAGGATGGCAGAGGGTCGTGTCGCTAAGCACATCTTTTATTCGGAACTTGAGGAGGGCAAGCGAAAGCATGGTGGACAACTCCTCAGGTACAAGGATGTGCTTAAGCGCCACATGAAAAACTGCAATATGGACCCGACACAGTGGGAAAAGCAGGCAGCCAACCGCACAAAGTGGAGATCCTTTGTGAAAAAAGAGACCTCCAATTTCGAATCCCGTCGGTGCATCGAACTAGATCTCTGATGGGATGAGCTGAAGGCCCGACCACCTGTGGCAATCAGTTACAATTATATTGATGGTGTGCTCACGTGTTCATTGTGTGCGCCGACCTTTATTAACAAGATTGGGTATGTCAGTCACACAAGAGCACACGAGCGCCGCCAACAACGGAGTTGAAGCAGTCGCCGTGGCCGAAAACGGCCTAGGAGAGAATAATAATAATAATAGAACCTCGTGAAGGCCGAGAAGGACAAACTCAGCAAGTACCTTGACTTGGCTCACGAGGTGACCGCCATGTGGGATGTTGACTCGACGATCATTAATAGCTGCGCCTCTTAGCCATTTGATTAATCTGTCTTTTGAACAAGGTTGCTTTCCTGAGCGTTTAAAGTTAACCATTATTAAACCCCTCTTCAAGAAAGGTGATCCTAGTGTGATTAACAATTATCGTCCGATAGCACTAATACCGACCCTATCGAAAATCTTTGAAAAAGCTATGTACAACAAAATTAATGTTTTTTTTAGTGCAATGAACATCTTGCATCAGAATCAATATGGCTTTAGGAAGGGAAGCTCTACGTCTCTGGCATCTTTCTCTTTGGTCAAGCACGTTACGGAATCACTTAACGACAGACAACCAGTCTTAGCAATCCTCTTAGATATGAGTAAAGCTTTCGATAGTGTTTGCCATAGTATTTTACTTACCAAACTAGAGAAATACGGAATAAGAGGTATGGCTAATGAATGGTTGCAAAGTTACATGTCTAATCGGAAACAGTATACCGAACTTACCAAAATAACTGTTAATAAAAAGGAAACATTGTATAAATCCTCATTAAAAACAAATAATTGCGGTGTTCCACAAGGAAGCGTTTTAGGCCCTCTCTTATTTTTGTCCTATATAAATGACTTACCAAACAAGTTAAAACATACCTGTCTTTTGTTTGCGGATGATGCCACCTTAATTATCAAGTGCGAAAAAAGTGACAATCTAGAGAAGGAAACTATGAACGAACTAAATACTGTAATAAAATGGTTAGAAGAAAATAGCCTTAAATTGAATTTGGATAAAACAAAAATAATAAAATTTGAAACACGCAATTCTCCCAAGATTACTGTTAAAGTTGAATGCAATAATTCACGTATACAACTTGTAAATTCGGCCACCTTTCTTGGTATTACTCTTGATGAACAACTTAATTGGAGAGCACATATTGAAGGCGTATGCTCCAGACTGGATCGATTTGTGTATGCACTGCGACGCCTTAGGTCTATAGCATCTAGAGAGGCTGCACTTTCCGCATACCATGGATATGTTTCCTCCATCTTACGCTACGGGCTTATCATTTGGGGTAACAGTACAGATACCCAAAGAGCATTTGTGACTCAAAAAAAATGTGTCAGGGCTGTATACGGAGCTGAATATCTTGCACATTGCAAACCAATATTCCAGGACCTTAATATCTTACCTCTACCTTGCCTCTACATATTAGAAGTTACCAAATTTGTGAAAAAGTATCCACACTTCTTTCCACTGCATGATACGATAGTCAATAAGGGCAATAGACCTAGCCGAAAACCGCTCAAATTGTATCAGCCTAGGCAAAAGCTAAAGGTATTTGGCGGAAATGTATATTGTATGGCTATCCAATTGTATAATAGGTTACCTGACAACTTCAAAGGCTTACAATTAAATCAATTTAATAAAATAATGTTTAAATGGCTGCTTGACAAATGCTTTTATTCTGTTGACGAATTTTTGAACCATAATGGATAATTAATTATTTGAATTGTACCTAATCTAATAATTTAATAATAATCTAATAGTATAACTAAATTAATTTAATGTTCTTAGTTATAAGTTAAATATTTCTACGCCGTACTGGCAGAATATGCTGAGCTAACCACATCTACTAACCTAAATTGTACCATATTCTTTGAAATAAACGATTGATTGATTGATCATTGTCCCGATAGTCGTTTCGGCGAACGGTCTTATAGCGAAGACTCTCGACAAACATCTTAAGAGACTCTCGCTAGATGGCTGGATCAAGGGCCAGATACAGAAGGCGGTACTCCTGGACACGGCGCGCATTGTCAGGAGGTTCCTCTATCTGCAGCCCTAACCACCGGTAGCCTGGGCCCTGCCCCGCTGCCGGCGGCACCCTAGGTTAGGTTTTTTTAGAATGTGTTTATATCTGTAATTTACTTTTTATATAAATTTTATATTTTACTTTTTATATAAATGTATTGTAAAAAAACCTAGCCTAAGTATAAAAACGAATAAAGGGAATAATAATAAAGACTAGATTCGATTATTTTATTTCACGATATAACAAAAATAAGACAAGAATTAATAATAAGAAAAAATAATTGTTAGGTATACAATACAATTTTATAAATTGTTAGACAATGTCGAAATAAGCTTAAAATAACAAGGGAAGTCAACAGGTAAATCACTACATAGTATAAAACAACAAAGTCGCTTCCTTCTGCCTGTCTGCAGTCTGTCCCTACGTGTGCTTAGATCTTTAAAATTACGCAACGGATTTTGATGCGGTTTTTTTTATAGATAGTGATTCAAGAGGAAGGTTTATATGTATAATACGTACATCCATAAAGTACCAGCATTGCACCTGTGCGAAGCCGGGGCGGGTTGCTAGTAAAATGTAAATCTCAGAATTTCCTAATAAGTACAAAAAAGGGTTACGCTAATGAAGTTGAGAGACCTTGACATTACCTATGACTGAGTCTATGACATGCATGCATGACAATAATTTACTCGTACTTATGTTTTGTTTTTACTCAGAAGTTAATGTAATATTGTTAACGTAAGGATTGTGGTAAATGATCCACAAGAGGTATAGACACGTTACGTTCGTAATCCGATCTGGAAGCCCGACCCGACTAAGGCAACTAAGCTGTCACAGTCATGGACGATGCTTCCTTATTTTATACAAGCCGGCGAAGCGTTTAAAAAAAAAGTGATTGGATGTTCAGACGCTTTCCGGGTGTTCTCGCCTAGATGTTGCATTTTCCACCGATGTTTTTTGTGTGGGTTCGATTAATATCGATTTTTTTTCCGGTTCTATTTTCGATTATTTCAAAATGGCGGAGATATGGGAGTTGGAAAACGTAAAAAAAAAAATCGAACCACTCCCGAAGGGCTACAGCTGACAGAGCCACTAGGTAGTTATTTTAGATTTTTTAGCGCTTTTCTATACCTCTAAATCCTAGCTGTACTTGGAACATGAGTACAGTAGGCGACGAATGCGACAAGCGCGAGAAAACGGACGCGTGTCACGGGAGATTTTTTTTTTTTTTATTTATTTATTCATGACCATGGTTACAAGACCTTCAGTCGAAGTCATAAAAATACAATCAATCTTATTTATAAAATAAAGAACCGTCGGGTAGTGTTGCTACTGTTGCTAGGTGACATCATTTAAGTGTCTCCCACTTTTTTTTTTCTCTTTATTGTTTAGGGGCATTCAATCCTTAATAATGATTATGTCAGCCCCATCGTAACTTAACCTAATTATACATATAGTACACTATAATTTACGAGTTGTCCGCGTACTCACTTAAATAATTTCGTTCAACAGTGTATACAACTTTAGCCTCTGCTGAGTTGGGCGCAGCCAAAATGCATTGAAATGCACCTATATCTAACCTATTAAGATTTAGTTCGACTAACATGTCTCCCACTTCTGGGCAAAGATTCTCTCTTAGATTTGTTTAACTTTAATGTATTTCTTTAAAAAAAAAAGAAAGAGGAACATGAGAAAGTTTTCATTGTGAAAGATACACATCTTTTGGGTAAGCAATGGCAAGCATTAAGTATAGGGCTTATAGTGATAATTAATCATAACCATAACATTTCAACTCATTCTATTATACATAACTCCTCTCCAGATTATTGAATTATTGATATACATGTACTTATAGGTATATATTCAAATCAATGTTTCGAAACAAAAATAAGATCAGAAGCACAGATTAATATTCAGAAAGCCTTTAGCAGAATAATACACGTCCTTTTGTGAAAAGTTTTAGGATTAGGGCTGAGAGTTTGTATAGTTTGAGGGTTTCTAAACAATTTTGTTTAAACTAACTGTAAGAACCCCCGAGCTGATTTCAGACCTGGTTATTATTCAGAATTTATACGCTAAAACGATTATGTATGTGTTACGTTCATAACGACCTACTACTATGAGTTCGACCTAGTGGCGAGACTGTACACGATTATTTAGCTAATTAACCTTAGAAGTTGGCTATATTTACTGTGTCTGTTACTATTACCTACGAGTATAGCTAGTAAAAGACACGGTAAACAGGGCATAGCGATACCTTAGTTCGCACTCGTACTAATAACATTTTCTTTGCCAGTGAAACTTAAGCCACATAGAGTTGTGCACTAACGACCTAATTGCAACAACTTTTTCCGAAAAGTTAGTACGAGTGTGAACTAAGGTATCGATAGCATACGTGTGACATGAACTTTCGAAATAAGTACGGTCATCCAAACAGAGGGGCACTCCCTGTCACCTTCGTACAAATAGCTGCTATTCTAGCACAACTGTGCTTCGCGACTCATGTAGCGCGACATAGCATCACCCGTCACTCTCACGCAGTACTGTACAGACAGAGATAGGTAATATATCTCGCGCGAGAAAGAGGCACTTGTCAGTTGTGCTAAAGCTGCTGCTTTACCAAGAAGGGGAAAATTAGAATGTACAAAAAAATACTTTTTTTTTTTGTTATCGTAAACTGTTGACCGATTTAAGATAACAACTTCATCCGCTTTCCGTTAGTTACTTACGGTTAGTTGTTTTTCTCCTTAGTATTTTGTGGTGATTGTGACGTCCCTATTGCCTTTACTTTGTAAGTCTTGTAACTGCAAATAGCAAGGACAAATGAAAGTCAAATACCTAAGTAAATATGAATAACATTGTCACAATCTGATATGCTATAAGAGGCATAAGAGCCCTAATATTACCAGAAATGGTTTTTGAATTAATATATGTTGGAAAAAATTGGTATATCCTAATTCGAAATGTGGCGCTCGTTGATTTGAAGTCGTTTTGTGGTATTGAAAACTAACAATTCAAGGCTCTAGTGAAATTAAGGTAATTCTAATTCAATGCTAAGCAATTTCCGAGCGTTACCTATAAGGTTGGTAACCATTAGGCATCACAATAACGTAACCTGCAATAGCAATACAAAAGATGCACTCGTCATGACAACTCGACCATGTTTCTCTTTCGTTTCCCATGTTAAAGAAAGAGATACGAGACAACTCTCGGATCGTAGCAAAAAGGACTTAAGTTGATTTAAACTTATTGGGATATACGTCTTTTCGTTTAGGCGTTGCATAGGTTGTTAATAGGTCAATAGCGAATGAAGACGTGGTATGAATTACATAGAGTAATAATAATAAGATCGATCACATTCGCATGTGGCAACTCTTAGAGCGCTGGCGCATCTGATTTGGTATAAACATTATGATCTGATTTAGGTTTATTTATAGGACTTACTGTCGTAATCTATTTAAATTGTTAAACGGACACACGACATATTATTCATGTTTTTCAATTTATTTACCTTATCGTTGTGGTTTGTGAGTTTATTTGACTCATGAATTATTAATATTGCGAGTGCAGTCAACAGGTTTGATTGAAGATGTGTGTTTGTTTACCTAAGCAAACGTAAACATATGTAATTATAATTATAACGCAAATCAAAATTGCAGTTGGCAATCCGCCCGTCTAGCCACATGGTTCTTCATCGCCTGGTATATACTGAGTAAATAAATCCATACTAATATTATAAATGCGAAAGTGTGTCTGTCTGTCTGTCAGCCTGTCTGTCTGTTACCTCTTCACGCTTAAACTGCTGAACCGATTTAGATGGAATTTAGTATATAGATAGTTTCAGTCCCGGGGAAGGACATAGGATACTTTTCATCCCGAATAAATGTAGGTACTTAGTGTTCCCGTGGGATGAGCGGGTAACACCGCGGGGCACAGCTAGTAATAAATAAATATCGGAAAACCTCACACAAATCAATCTAGTCCCACAGTAAGCTCTAGTAGGCTTTTATTATGGACACTAGACGACGATAAACATACTTATATACCTAAATAAATACATACTTAAATATAAATAACATTAATGACCCAGGCACAAATATTCGAGTTCATCACACAAATATTTGCCCTTGCCGGGATTCGAACCCGGGACCGTCGGCTCAGTAGGCAGTTGCTTAACCACTGCGCCAACCGCGTCGTCAAACGTAACGTCGCCATAACATGGAGATACTTATTGCGAGTCGCGACAATGTGCGTTGTATCTAATAGTTAGAAGCACATAGCCAAGTCCACCGGCTGGCGAAAGTGTAGAAAAAACCCAGCCTTGAATGCTTTATACTAAAGCCGTTATAGAAACACATCGATGAATAGTGAAGACATGTCACAATCACAATACAACACACAATTCTTCATCTAGATAATTAATGAAAAATTGGGCAAGTGCGAGTTCGACTCGCGCATGAAGGGTTCCGTACCATAATCTGTAACAAGTTTGTTGTATGGGAGCCCCCCTTAAATTTTTATTTTTAGTATTTCTTGTTATAGCGGCAATAGAAATACATCATCTGTGAAAATTTGAACTGTCTAGCTATCACCGGTCTTGAGATACAGCCTGGTGACAGACGGACGGACGGACAGCGAAGTCTCAGTAATATGGTCCCGTTTTTACCCTTTGGGTACGGAACCCTAAAAACTATGACAAGAGAGAGAGTTTACCTTTTTTGGTAAGCTAGGTATATAAGGTGGGGTAAGACTAACATATTTTGAAGTGAAACTTCTAATGCGACTTCCAACAAGGTTGCGTTAAACGTTTAACGGTTGCGTTAAACGTTTAACGCTACCGTGGAGGGGGTAGGAAAGCACTGTTCAACGCTCCTGGTGAGGAGGAATAGAAAGAGACAGAGCGAGAGTGAAGAAGTTTGTCTTAAAGAAACAGAGTTCACTAAAAATCAATTTCTACCCCTTCCTATTTTCATTTCCACATTACGAAGTTTCACTTCTTCCGCGCGGAGGGACCACGCACTATTTTTTATTGTCTACGGGGTAAGACCAACAGTTAGTTATTGGCCTGTGGCAGTCTTCTAGGTGATAGTCTTACCCCCACCTTATCGACAGACAATTCATGTAATGTTTTTTCATCGATGTACACTTCACCAAAAGTATTTCCCAATAAAAACGTGGCCCTCTAGGCACTTGGCATTTGGGGCCCCCTCCCCTGTAAGGAGAACATTATTATGGTGCAAGTCCTGCGTCTGGGCCCCTAGTCTCACTAGTCTGGCTGGGTTAAATACGGCCCTGCTCATTGGGATTGGTACAAACAAAAGCTATCTGATATGACGCTTCGAGAAATTATGAAAAATGCGTCAGGAAAGTCTGAAATGAAAACTCCATCAGGTGAAACGTTCTATAAAACTTTTATCGGCGAAACGGAGGAACTCTAAAGGATAGACCTTTAACAGCTTCCTATTTATTTAACCATTCGTAAGAAACAGCCACCCACGCCGCTTCTAACTTTAGCTTGAGATATCGCATATTAAGATCTGTTTGCCGTGTTGTCTGAGTCTTCCAATAATAGACATCATGTTGACATGTTTACATTACATGCTGGTTACATTGACATTATGTACATACTTTGTACTCGTAGACTGTAGTAGGGTTAGGTATGAGTTATCTTATGTTACGAGTATATTGTAGGTATTTGTTGATTACATTGATTACAAGGGTGTGTTGCATTGCGCGCCGTGCAACATAACCTTTAAAACCAAATTTGGTTTTGCAAGCCAAATTCGGGCACATCGAGGAGGACTATATTTGTTGATTACAGTCGTGGGCACGATTTTGTCGAAATGACTGTATATTTTAATAGGATTTTTAGCTGTATTTTAGAATTCCAGGATCGTCAATAATTTTTTAGTAAGTAAGTACTCGTTGCTCGAAATACCACAAAAGTATTCAGGCACTTGGACAAAATGTGTCCACTAAAAAGTGAGTTGGTTTAGAGTAAAAACTAAGTAAGCAGTATGATGTTCTAAGGTACCTACTTAGACTGAAATCTTTATCATGAGTTAACGTTACCACCCTCGCTAGCGACTGTGTAAACAATTTGTATATGAAGAATAGTACAGCCAAAGAATATATATACTAACGTAAAAAGAAACGACACTGACACTTGTGTGCAGTAACAGAACTCGCGGCTATGTGTGCGTGTCGTGGGGCGAGCGGGGGCGAGCGCGGGACGCGCGAGGTGGGGAAAGTCGAGCCCGGCTCGGCGACTCAAAGGGCCGCCGCCGTCTCTGCTCGAATCAATTCACATTGTTCGCTCGCGCAGCCAGTGCCCCCCATCTGTACCGTGGGAACCCAGAACGATACCTACACGTCGCCTGTCGTGGCCGACACGCTTAGCCAGTCGGTTGCCACACGCGCTCACGGCCGGACGCCGCCGGTCGCGCTATAAAATCACCAAAAAAATGGCTTCGTCGCGAATAAGACCAACGCGCTGGATTGTTGCGGGGTGTAAAAACATAAAAGCAACAAATATTTATCTTTTTTTCTTTGCCGACAGACGATGAAATGTTACTAAAAAATCTTAGAACTTAATAAGCACCTACCTAGAAACGCATTGCATACACTGTTATAATAGACACATGTAATGTTGAATAAATAAACTTACCTACTTAATATACTTAAATTCATAGAAAACATCCACTACCTATATCAACAAGTGACAATAATTTACTCACTAAGATTTACCACATCGGTTTAGTGTGGCGGGAGAGATCATTGCACGGCCTAAAAAGGGCGTAAACGTCGGCGTTGTTCTTGACACTTAAGACCTTTTGCAAGGAATGCATTCGCAAAGATGAAACGCGTGATCAGATTATTATAACACAACTTGTACAGTAGCCGGCAAACAACTTGAACCAAAATGGCGGATCTGCGCATGTAAATTTGTACGTAAATCGGCTACTGCGCAGTCAAGGTCACGCTCAAGTTGTTTGCCGGCTACTGTACCTAGTGACTGTTTCGAAGCTTGTAATGCTAGTATTATACAATATGTAACACATTATATATAGATAGGCACCTACCAAACTTTATTTAGTAAGTACCTACTATCATCGGGATATATTTAGGTTACTTAGGTTAGAACCTACACAGAGAGTTGTCTTTGTTTCAGGTTTCTGGTATGTTCAGATAGAATAGGTAGGTAAGATTCCGATATACCTACTCGGAAATTAAAATGATTTTGATGGTGTGCCGCAGCGCATGTGAATACCTATTTCTAGTAGGTACCTAATGATAATTAAATTTGACTAATAAATTTAAATAAATCGATCGTATTTTCATTTATCTTGACTTTTTATAAAATCGTTTCTAAGCGGTGTCAACCCTAGCCTCGTTTTGCCGGCACGTGCGGCCAACGACCCGCGCGTTCAAGGTCGCTCCATTGTTAAATTGGCTTGGAATTTGTTAAATTTTAAAAAGTAGGCATGAAAAGCAGTAGGTATTTGCATTTTTATTCAGACATGGGTATCAAAAGGTGTTCGAAGAACTATTATATTAATCTGTGGCGCAGCGTCGTATTCGTTTTCATACTTTTCGATGTACCGCCCGCGCAAACAAAACTATTATGGCTGCTAGAGGTTCATATTGCTTGAAAATACATTCAAGGAAAGGAATACCTATTTTATTAAAAATAAAGACGATCTGTCTCAAACATTGGGAAACAGTTTGTTGGCCGAGATGCAGCATATAGGTAACTTTTGATATGCCTTGTGAATGCTTCCCATTAGATTTTTTGAAAAAACTGTTCGTACAATTTCGAATCTTCGCCGTAATTAAAGAGAATAATAAAATGTTTAAAGTAAGTCGCAAAAACAGAAAATATATAAAGGTAAGCAATTTATAATATAACATATGTCAACACTATTATACTAAATATATCTTAAACCTTAAATAAATAAACATCTTTCATTAAGTACCTAATAATTATTATTTCATTGTGCCGCGGTAGCTAAACCGCCAACCCTACGCGTAGACGCTGCATTACAAGGTCACCGCCGCACGATTTACACCGATAGGCCCTTGTCGCCCCTGTGGTACAGCGCCCCTAGTGGTAACTTTGTAGAACTACAATTCTCCATACAAATCGTTTACGCAGTTGAGTGCGGTCACTGTAAACTCATGGTAAGGGTACCGTAAATTCTGTGGAAAGTTCTATTTCAGGCCACTATAGATTAAATATCACCGGACACCGGACATTTTGGATTGACAGGTAGGGAGTTGCTTTATCGAGAAATTCACTTATCGATGCTTTTTCCGAATCGAAGGAAGCTTCCTGTCTGCGAGCATTCACCTGTAATCTAACAAAAAATATTAATATGCTCCCTCTTTGTAATAAACTATTCTTTAGCCAAAGTGCAATCAGTTAAAAAAAACTTATGTCTGCGGATTAAAATTCATATTCATCCCATTATCCTATTGACCCATAACGACGAACTAACCTAGTCTAATAATCACATGGCACTGTTGCTGCCCATGATCAAAAGAATGTAACCGCCGCGAGTTTTCTATGAACTTATGCCCTTTTATATGTTTAAGCAAGCTGGGTAGGGAAGCCAAATATAGATAGTCTAACAAACATGTCCACGGTCGTCTGGCATTTGAACTCAATACGAGAATGGCCCCGTGACGAAATTAGTTTCAAATTCTAAAAAAATGCTTTGTTTGTATTATACATAGAGATGAATAGGAAAGTATCTGATGCCAAAAAAGGCAGGGAATCTGAACAAAAAGCGTCTGCTCATCAGACTTACTCATCCTGTCATCCATCTATGATGCTTCTTCTTAAGCTGTTCATGACGGAATGCCAGAGCCCACCTAATTTCTTTTGGAGCTCCCAGCTATCCCTACCACAGCTGCAATTTCGGTGTTGCCATAAATATAATTCCAGTTTCCCGAGTACCTTGAGGGTAATTATGACAAGTGTTGCTATAAGCACAATTCAGATTAAACTATTTTCGAGTATTAGTCTAAAATAATCATGACATTCGGCCATCCAACGTCGTGCAGTCTCCGGCGCACGAAACTTTTAATAACTCCGGGAAAAGGGCGGGATATTATAGGCAGCTGTTATCAGTTATTTTGGTAGGAATCAATGAAGCGAATATATTGGACCAAGTTGATTTATTACATCACTCTTATATATATTATACATAACTAAAACCTTAATTCGCATAACTGCAAAATCTATCTAAATAATAGCTCAGTATGTACAAGTATTCTTTCTTACATTAATTTTAGATCATTTTCATCATCGATAAAAAATCTAAACAATTAATTAAATAAGTTACCAATCAAAAAATAAACACAATCTTGCGTACTGATTGAGACAATTGGAACGCACTGAACCCCAATTTATCATGACATTCGGTCTGCGTGCTTCTTGTGTGAGATGATTATTAATTATACAATATCTACATATATCTACTACTCACTATCACCCGAATTTGGAGATTCTTGGTCGCTTTCAAGAGTTAAAGCCTTTATATGGATCCAAGGTCTCATTCGATCTGCCGACACTACTGAGGAGTACTTTCTGTTTGACGAAAATCCTGGCACCGATTCTATCTTATACCTATCGTTGCCCAATACTTTAGTTATTTTATAAGGTCCAATAAATTTGGGTAGCAGTTTTTTGCTTTGGCCCGGATTTTCGTTAAACGAAACCTTGGTTATTTTAACTAAATCGTTCAAGTTATAAGCTCGAGAGGGGACTGTTTTAGTGTCGTGATCCTTTTTAATTTTACTCTGTTTTATTTTAATTTTATCCGAAACTGCGTCACGAACTTCTTCTAGATTCCCTACTTCTCGATTGATTTCACTAACAATTTCGTTAAAGACATGATCCGTATTACCGTTTAGTCTAAACCCAAACATTAATTCAGTAGCCGTTTTATCCGTCGTTGCATTTACTGTGTTATTAATCCCAGATTGAACGTTTGGGATAACTAAGTCCCATTCATTATCATTATACCCCATGCTTTGTGTAGCAATAGCTTTTAGTACCGTTTGGTTGAAACGCTCCACTTGCCCGTTGGCTCGTGGGCATGCAACAGCATTTAGGATATGCTTAATATTCTTTCTTTTACAGAACTGTTTGAATTGTTCGGACGTGAACGCAGAACCTCGATCTGATATCAATCTTTCCGGATCTCGGAAGTCCTGAAATATATTCTCCAACACTTTTATAGCCGAAGCACTCTTTGTGTCCTTAACAGGCTTCACAAAGACGTATTTGGAGAATCCATCCACAATTGTCAAAATATGTGTATTACCGCGCTTGCTTCTGACAAAGGGACCTAAGTGGTCGATGTGTATAGTCTGAAAAGGTTTGTTACTTTTTTCTATAGGGTACATGTACCCTTTTGTTTTTGGGTCATTATCCTTATGATAGGCACAGTTAACACATGCTTCTACATATTTTTTTATAAATTTTCTCATTTTCGGGAACCAATATTGACTTCGAATTCTTTCCGTAGTTTTCTTAACTCCAAAATGACCGATTTCGTCATGGTTCATGCGACAAACTTGCCATCTCGCGCCTTTAGGTATTACTATGCGTAATTCATTTGAGTCGTCATTGATTTTCCGATATAGCGTGTTATTTTTAAGTACATAGTGTTTTTTTATATCCTGGTATTTGTCATCAATATCCGGTTTCAGTAATTTGGCAATACGGCTGGTTTCAGGGTCTGCTAATTGCAACGTGAGAAACCAGTCATTTTGCTGTATTTTGTATACTGTCATTACATTATCTGGGTAGCAGTCTTCGTTCCAGATTTCTACTGGGTTACGGCTCAGGGCATCTACGTGAGCCATCCGGTCTCCAGCTCGATGTTCGATCTGGAAATCGTATTCTTCCATCTGCAACATCCACCTTGCAATTCGTGGCAACAAGTCTTTTTTACTGCGTGTTAGTCTTAAGGATTTACAATCAGTAAATATTGTAAAAGGGGTTCCTAGTAAGTACGGCCTAAACTTTTTTAACGAGCTCACTACTGCGAGGGTTTCAAGCTCATAGGAATGGTAATGTTTTTCTTCCGGGGACGTTTGTCTACTGAAATATGCTACCGGCTTTAAAACCTTGGGATTTTCTTGCCACTGCATTAACATACCACCAATTCCCATAGAACTTGCATCTGTGTGTAGTTCAGTACTTAATTTAGGATTGAAAAGTGCTAATACAGGTCGTTCGCATAATATACCCTTAAGGTTTAGCACTGCTTTAGATTCAAGATCAGTCCATTGCCAAGTCACGTCTTTTTTTAATAACTTTGTCAATGGTCGCGCTATTTCGCCAAATCCTTTTACAAATTTTCTGAAATAGCTTGCTAAGCCCAAAAATTGCCTTACTTCATGAACGTTTGTTGGCATTGGAAAGTCTCTGATTGCAGATGTCTTACGTTCGCTAGGTTTTATGCCTTCGGCTGAGACATCGTATCCAAGATATTCTATCGAAGTTGTAAAGAAATTACACTTTGACAGTTTCAGTGTTAAACCGTATTCTCTTAGCAATATCAGTACCTCTTCTAATTTTTGCAGTCCTTCTTCAATCGATTGCGTTGGAATTAGTAAATCGTCCATATATGCTAATACGGAATCAAAACGTCGATTCCCGAGTACTTTATTGACAATTTTTTGAAAAACGGCAGGTGCGTTTGCAAGTCCAAACGGCATTCTATTAAATTCATAATGACCGTCTGGAGTCACAAAAGCTGTTAAATGCTTACTACATTCTGCAACTGGCACTTGGTAGTAACCTGAAGCCATATCCAATGTAGTGAAATATCGATTTCCACTCAAATAGGATATCTGGTCATCGATAAGTGGAAGCGGGTATCTATCCTTTACAGTTTTTGCATTTAGTGCCCTAAAATCAACGCAAAGTCTTTGCTCGCCGGATTTCTTTTTAACCATTAAAATCGGACTTGCATAGTCTGAAGTTGACTCACGAATTATGCCATTGTCAGCTAAGTCTGCTACCATTTCGCGTACTTTAGCGCGTTCGGAATGGGAAAGTCGGTAGGGCCTATATACTATAGGTTTATTGTCGGTTAGTTGGATATTCATTTCGAATTCCTGGTCAACGCATCCAATTTCTTTTAGAGAAAGCGCAAAGCAGTCACGGTAGTTGTTTAGTAAACTATGGAGTTTATCAAGTATATCTGCACTAACATCACTTCCCACTTTAATGTCGTCTTTATGTAATGGTGTCATAGTTTCTGGGGCAACTTTACCAATTTTCCTAATATTGCGTACAGCAGTTTCCGTAAACGGTGCAGCTCGAGCTAGAAGCCTATGTTGCTTGAGATGGATAGGTTTATTGGACCTACTTGAAACCAATATATATCCATTGCCGTCTACAATGTTGTATGCACCCTGTTGTACATATAACTCGTTATTTGGAACGGCTTGAAACCTTCCTTCAACATAAACATCACCCGTATAATGCGGTTCGGTACGAACGGATACAATTTGGTGGTTATCTAAAATAACGGGTTCCGAAATTATCAACTTTATACTAGCTAGATCTGAAGTTACTTGGGGTCGATTATAAAATATAAGTTTCTCACTGTCTTTGAGTACGCAGACCTGAGGAGATTCCGTGAAATTTTGACCTATCAGCAGAGGTTCGTTTAAGTATTGGTCATTAACTACATATATATCTATGTAAGATTGAACTTCATCGATTTTAACTAAAGCTTGGGTCTTAAAAAGTGGCCTGATGTGCTGATTGCCGAATCCTTTGATCATAGGCAAATATTTTGTATCAACTTCGGGTAACTTCAATTTAATTGCTTCATTATACTGGATTAGCGAACAGTCCGCTCCAAAGTCAATATAGGATCTCAAATTATTTTTATTTATCTCAACATCTTTCATAAACTTATCATTATAAGGATTTGAATCAATAGCTAACACTTTCTGAACTTTAGATGATTCATAGCTAATCGAAGAGGGAGTTCGATTTTTGCAACTGTCAGACTTGTGACCGATCTTGTTACAATGTTCACACTTCAGTAAAACTTTAGGACAATGGACGAATCGATGTCCCTCTTCGTTACAATTAAAGCATTTTAAGTTCACACTCGGTTTAATAACTTTATTAGCCGTATAACACTTATTAGCCGTATGACCTTCAGTGCCGCATCGAAAGCATCGTATATTTTTCCTTTGGAATCTGCTATCCTTTGAAGTTTCGATATTGTCGGACACTCCTCTTTTCTTCTGCGTATTTGAAAACGAATGCAAAGTAGGTTGCTGTACGACTAAATATTTCAGCAGTTCCTCTGGTTCAAGACATTTCAAAGCTTGAGCACTGTTTTGCAGGGATCTATCCGTAATCCCGTGAATTATGCAATCTACAGCCTTTTTTCCAGTTATTTCGCATCTATTAAGCAACATGAGTTTGTCGTAAAAGTATATTCTCAGACTTTCATCAGGCTTAGTTTTTCGAGCAAACATTTCTTCTAAAATGATGGCAAAGTTGTCTTCGACTGGGAAAGCACGGCGTAACTTTGATTGCCAATTCTGCCATGTAAAATCTAGACTTGAAAGCGAGTACAGCCAACTCTTTGCAGTTCCAGCTAATTTCTGAGTCGCGAAGTGCGAAGTTTGTCTATCGTCCCACTTATAAATATGCGCGTACTCATTGACTTTGTGTAGCCATATCTCTATATTTTGTGCTTTATTTTCTGGGTCAAACACCGGCAAAGCATTCAGCATTTGATTTGCATTTATAAAAGTTTTGGGATTACTCCTCGACTCAAGTGCGTGTAGTAAATCAGTTACATTCAACGATACATCTCGAAGACACATTCGCTTAGATGATGATGCAGTATCTTCACTTACGTCGCTTGAAGTCTGGCTTTTGCGTTTTTCACGTCTCCGCAGTATCGGTACTTCATCTGATGAACTGGATGAGTTACTAATCAGCCTATTCCTTCTCAGGACCAATCCCTTCCTCGACTTGCTTGAATCGGACATGGCCTAGAACAAAACAGATGTAAAAATAAATAAAAATTACATCTCGATACAACCCTTCAGAACTTCCTCTCAATAAACTCGTTCATACAAATATCGATTCATATTATAACCATAAATTTTTTGCATTAAATTAATCCTCTTAATTGATCATGACTTTGTTTTCCTATTGATTTGATTATCAACCTATTCTACTTTCAATTCTTCATCGTCTTAAATAATCTTTAGTAATCACGACTCAATTCATGAAGTCATTGCCTACTTCTTCTCCCAAATTAATCCTTACAAATGATTGGTTAGACCTATTCCTGAATGTAAATATTCGGAAAAGTAGCTTAACTATTACTAATCCGGATACTACAAAGGTTCAATTCCCGTATTGAATGCGAAAACTATCTGTCACTGTACTTAAAAAAAAACGATTGATATCTAACTTATTTCTAGATATTTTTATTTGGTAACTACTGGTCACACATCGACTACGTGCGTATAAGTTACTTCCGCTCGTATTTATATAGGTCGTATTTTATCCACATAAAATACTTGAACAAAAATTGTAACTTATCTCGATTGAAATGCACACGATCTGATAAAAATAAAAATAAAAACAGCCATTTATTCTCTATCGATTCCACTAGCTCATGTTTTCTTTTCTTTCTTTCTTCCTTACTGAATAAAAATTCTGTAAATGTTCTCTCGCATTTAAGTAATTTAACAAAATCTCCGTAACCCGAGGTTAAATTCTTTTTTTACGATCGTGTCAAGACTACTTACTCAAAGTCTGAAAACGCAAAGCCCTCTCAGTCTCACTTTAAGTCATTTGCCACGTTCACTACAAACTTTCATCATCTCCTTACACGTAGTTCAATATCTCTTAAAGCACAACGGTGTCTCACACTCGTCTAGTTCAACAAATTCATCATAATCATAGTTCAGCTTCGTACACACGCTCGTGTCAATCTCTTAAAACACAGCATTCTCTCATACTTTTGTAGTTCAACAAATTCATCATAACCATATCTCAGCTTCATACACACGCTCGTGTAAATCTCTTAAAGACGTTCTGTCACACTCGTGTAGTTCGAAAAAAAATCGTCTTAACTATAGCTCAACTTCATACACACGCTCGTGTAAGACTTTTAAATCACAATGCTCTCTCGCATTACTACTCCTTAGGGATAAAATGACACACTCACTCAGTTCGTTAGCTTCACGTCTCGACACCAAGTAAAACCTCCTGAACAAGGAATGCTCGCTCACATCCTTATTTATAAACTTTTATTAACTACCATGCTTTTGGAAGACTTCACACTATGTAACATTTAATTCATGTACATCTTTGTATTAAAACAGAAAAAAAAATGTGAGTTATATTTCTGTCTCAACTTAACATACCCTACCACTTGATAGAATTATAAAACATTATCAAGAAATCATGCTTACTCATACCTCAAATAGTAAAAATATAAATATGCATAATGTAATAAAATACAACGTTCGTGTCATTCTTACTTTTATACTAATTATAATATTACTTTCGCATAATTTACTTTACTTCTTTTCTATGATGTAGTAGCGCACCGCGCCATTAAAACGTTAATAATAAAATTAAGTTGCTTAATAATTTTACGGTAAAAGTACTAGGGTAAATGAGTGCATCAAAAGTGCTAGCCACTGGGATTCTTTGAACTCCTCTGAATCGTATTTCTTGCAGATAAATGTATTTAATCGTAAAAACCTTCACCGCATGGTGGGTAGATTTCATACTAAATAAATATTGTTTCAACAAAATCATTTTCAAACTTCTGATTTTCGTATTCACAAGAATTTCGCCATATGTAACATACGACTAATAATAACGTATGCCTCGTTGTTATCGAATTAGAATAAAAAAAATATATCTGTGAACATGATTACATTACATAACAATTGTTTTCGATGCGCATTGTAATATACTTACGTTAATATTTAATATTACCCGCAAGAGGGTAGAATACTCATGAGTAAATTCGAATATATGAACCGTTTCCTGATCGGTATCGGCTTAATAGTACAAGGATAATACATAAAAAGGACAATTTAGGAGAAACAAAATCATGAAATCAATTCTGTGGAGATAGTCAAACTTAAAGTATTCAAAATTCAGTTCCATTTATTTTAAAATACTACCTGAATTCTTTTGCAACGGCATAATGTATCATCAAAAACCTCAATAAACGTTAGCACTTGATCATACAGCAACAAATTATTTCGTTCGCGATCCATAACGAAACAAATATATGTATATAAAAACTTACGTTTTCGTAATAACGGACGAGCCTCCGAAGTCAACTTGTGGGTTAGTGGTACGTGAGCACTTCTGATTTATGATGCTTCTTCTTAAGCTGTTCATGACGGAATGCCAGAGCCCACCTAATTTCTTTTGGAGCTCCCAGCTATCCCTACCACAGCTGCAATTTCGGTGTTGCCATAAATATAATTCCAGTTTCCCGAGTACCTTGAGGGTAATTATGACAAGTGTTGCTATAAGCACAATTCAGATTAAACTATTTTCGAGTATTAGTCTAAAATAATCATGACACATCATACATACATCATACTCAATTGCTTCGAATTTTGAGTTGGACTCTATTTATATAATAAAATAAGAGCGGTGACAGGTAGCCGCGTAGTAACAAAATGCAATTTTGGTACAGATATAGCTCGGCATCCAAAAATGGTTATAAATAGGATACTTTTTACCCGATACTCGACTGCGTATCTAATACTGAAACAGAATAAATACGCCTATAATAATAACGAGAGTATTCATAAGTACAATACAACATATACAAGTAACATATTTTTTGTGAAAGATGAAGCTGCTTTTGCTATTATACGTGCGTGTCTACAGAGACGTTTTCCATTTTGACATTGACGTTGTGATGCGCCAATGGACAAAACTTAGCCGGTGCCTAAGTAATCAAAACTGGCTTTACTTTCAAGTGCTAACTAAGTAGGTGTTAGCAACATTATTATTATTATTATCCAGTTCCTCATACGAATCGCATTTGGCGGTAAATTGATAGTCCTCTGTAACTTCCTGGCAGCATGAATATCCGTAAAACTTAGGTTCCAGATTTCATGCCTTCTCCTTCACCCCCTCGTTTTGAATGGGTAGTGCGAATGCGATAGCATGAAGTCATCGCATTTATCCAAGGATGGCTTCATGCCAAGTGCGAATTATTCAGTTTCGAGTTTACCTTGAATTGTGAATGATTAGTTCATTTGTTGTACTGACCTACATAATAGTTTCTTTTTGTGCCTAGACATTCGCTGGGACGCGAAAATATCTTGCAGTGTCAATATAGTGAAGTAAAAAACTGAAAAAATAATATTATTATAAATTATAACCCTTTATACTGCCATGCTACGGTAAAAGGACGTATCTTACTATGACATCCGTATAAAGATACGTAATTTTACCGTATGAGAATGGCTGTATTGCCATAAAAGAAAGATGTTTGTAGCGCCACTGTTCCTGGGCCGGACCGACGCTTGTTAGGCTATCTATACATCTATACTATTGTAAAAAAAACTGTTTTCTATGACAGGGGTCATTATTTTCTGGTTTTTAGGGTTCCGTAGTCAACTAGGAACCCTTATAGTTTCGCCATGTCCGTCTGTCCGTCCGCGGCTTAGCTCCGTGATCATTAGTACTAGAAAGCTGAAATTTGGTATGAGTGTGTGTATATATGACGCCGACAAAACGGTAAAATAAAAACTAAAAAAATTTTTTTTCGTGTACCTCTCGAACACTGGGGGTGATTTTTTTTTTCGTTTCAAGACTAGTGTGATTAGTCGTTGAATAGGTATTTTAAAAATAATACAGGTCTGTAACCATTATTATTTGATAAAGTCAGCCGTTTTGTAAATATTCGCTCCGAAAATAAAAAAAATAGCGTCCCGCCCCCCCTCTAACTTTTCAACCACGGGTCAAAAAATTATGGAAAAATTCATGAACATGAGGCCTTATAAGTACTTTCAATGAAAACTTTATTGAACAAAATCGGTCGAGCCGTTTTTGAGTTATCGCAAAATGTCACAATTTTCTTAAAAGGACGTAAGTTGACTTCCAGAAGGTACCTAATTGGTAATAAGTAAGACCTTTTTATAGAGCTTGAAATCTTTCTCGTAACTTAAGTCTATTGTGAAGGATGAGCAACTACGGAACCCTACACTGAGCGTGGCCCGACATGCTCTTGGCCGGTTTTTTTTTAACAGCGCCATGCAGGAATTGTGCACAATGTTGCAGGCGCGGCTCGAGCCATGAGGCGACATTTGTTGATAAAAAAATCTTTGTCCGCTCAGCACGCTGCTGCATATCTGAATTCTGAACTTCCAAAGATGGTCATAGGATACTTTTTACCCGACTATGATAAAAAAAGTTTTTACGCGGATGAGTTGCGGGCCACCTAGATTCAGCTTTTTTTTAAATTTTTCCAGTTTATAAGATGATTAAATCTCTTAAAATTCATTACTGGAATATATACGCTATGCCGCGATACCTAGATATTTCTAATACTCGTACACTGTTAGACTCACATATCACACGTTTCAGTAATTGGCGTAATGATCTAGGTACTTAAATCTATTTCAGTCTACTTGCGCGTCTTACAGGAGCTATCTTCATCTCGTTCTACCATTAGCATCTTTATAGCGAACTAGCTGTGCCCCGCGGTGTTACCCGCTCATCCCACGGGAACACTAAGTACATTTATTCGGGATGAAAAGTATCCTATGTCCTTCCCCGGGACTGAAACTATCTATATACCAAATTTCATCTAAATCGGTTCAGCGGTTTAAGCGTGAAGAGGTAACAGACAGACAGGCAGACAGACAGACAGACACACTTTCGCATTTATAATATTAGTATGTATACGCTATGCCGCGATACCTAGATATTTCTAATACTCGTACACTGTTAGACTCACATATCACACGTTTCAGTAATTGGCGTAATGATCTAGGTACTTAAATCTATTTCAGTCTACTTGCGCGTCTTACAGGAGCTATCTTCATCTCGTTCTACCATTAGCATCTTTATAGCGAACTAGCTGTGCCCCGCGGTGTTACCCGCTCATCCCACGGGAACACTAAGTACATTTATTCGGGATGAAAAGTATCCTATGTCCTTCCCCGGGACTGAAACTATCTATATACCAAATTTCATCTAAATCGGTTCAGCGGTTTAAGCGTGAAGAGGTAACAGACAGACAGGCAGACAGACAGACAGACACACTTTCGCATTTATAATATTAGTATGTATGAGTAGCTGAAGTAGTTTAGTATGTATATGACATCATGTATAGCTATACACACTGCCATGTATATCTACATACTTTTTCTTACTTCTTAATAGCGAAGGAGTAGCTTTGTTTTTTTTTTAATGACGGAGGATAAAATATATAATCTTTCAGCCATTTCAAATAGATAATATAGATGTTTAAATGTTTGTTGTTTAGTGTGCAATAAAAACCGGCCAAGTGCGAGTCGGACTCGCGCATTAAGGGTTCCATATCCGTATCATCAAATAAAATAACTGGCCGGGTTAAGTTAAGTTTGCACCTGGTATGTATGGCGCCGGATACAAATGAGGTGCAAAGTTAACCGATCACGTTTATTGTAACGGAGCCTCACTTAAATGTTTATTTTATTCTGTTTTTAGTATTTGTTGTTATAGCGGCAACATAATTGCATGATCTGTGAAAATTACAACTATCACGGTTCATCATACCCATAGCCTGATGATGACAGACAGACAGACAGACGGACAGTGGAGTCTTAGTAATAGGGTCCCGTTTTTACCCTTCGGATACGGATCCCTAAAAATCATCATCGTCATTAAATCTAAATTACATATTTTTTATTAAAGCGCAAAAGGCTGTATTATCGATATAAAGATTAGGTAGGTATCGATATTATCAGACAACCTTAATAATCCCATCAGACTTGTGATCGAATGTTAAATAAACAAATAAGTAAAAAAACCGGTCAAGTGCGAGTCGGACTCGCGCACCGAGGGTTCCGTACAAACACTTTCCATCCTTAAGTAGTTAAGTTAAGTTTGTACCTGGTATGTATAGCGCTCCATACAAATGAGGTGCAAAGTTAAATACATCATCTGTGAAAATTTAAAGTGTCTAGCTATCACCGTTCTTGAGATACAGCCTGGTGATAGACGGAAGAACGGACGGACAGCGAAGTCTCAGTAATAGGGTCCCGTTTTTACCCTTTGGGTACGGAACCCTAAAAATTAACGCGTATTCAATGATTTATTGTTACGTTTACAAATTGTTTTTTTCATTGGACGCCATCAATGTCATAATCATATAAATCGATCTAGTCCCACAGTAAGCTATTCAGTAGGTACCTAGTATGGACACTATACACTACCCGACGATATTCATGCAAAACATCAATTACCCCAGGAACAAATGGACGTATTTATGCAAAACGGAACCAATCCACATTAAACGTTTGTACTTTATGCTATAGTTAGAGGGTTCAATGTAAACGGTGAAATGAAATGAAATGAATTATTGTTACGATTACTAAAGTTTTTTTTTTCATAGGAACCCTTATCAGATGACACAAATATTTGCCCGGGATTCGAACCCAGTACCAGCTCAGTAGGCGGCTGCCTTACCTCAGCGCCAAAAGATTGATTTGTCTGTTATGGTTTACCACTATTAGGTTTATATAGGAATACAGTCAAGATACAGATACAATATGTACCTAATAAATCAAAAAGAATTAGAGTGACTCATGTTGATAATTAACTCAGGTCCGCCTGGACTTTGAAACACATAATTCAGTTAGTGTTAATTGCTTTGCTCAAGGCTAGGTGTAAAAACATAATTAAATTAACTCGATTGCAGTGGAAACTTACGTCGCTCAAATGGCAATGTTACCATTTAACCCCAGACACAAAAGGGGTCGTCCAGAAATCATGTGATCATAATTTGGCCTATTTGGCCCTCCTCCGCCGTGGTTATATTTGGTGATTGTAACGTTCCTCCCCCCCATTCAATATCACGTGTATTTTTCGGACTAAGTACGACTCTAGTACCATTAGACGCTCAGTACGTTCGTAAGTCGTTTCTTTTGGTGATTAGTTGATTACGCTAAGAGCGGATTATTTTGATATAAGTACGATCGATCCCATACGTATTTATAAACATGAATGTCGTTCGTTAGTTTCAATTGGGATGTAGGTCGGTTTTCATTCTTTTATTTTCTATTTTAACCTAGAATATAAAAACCCCGTTTTTTTATTAAATCACTAAATATAGCTTCTTAATTTTTTACAGATTACATTAACACAATCTAATTGTTTACAGTGTTAGGTATAAGAGGTTTATTTAAAGAAATGCATATCCCACATAGAATGCAAATATATATATATAAGTAGAGCTCTCCAAAAGGCTTTCAGAGACCACAGGCAACCGAAGAGCTGGCAGCTTCCTCGCACCACGTATCAGCACAGCTGTTCAGTGAGGAAATACTGCCAGCATTTTCGGTAACATGCTGCAGAGGAGTAATTTTTTGAATTTGTTTTAGTTTATTTTAATTTTAGCTTTTTTGTAGTCGCCATCAAATATGTCGCAGCATATAACGCGTTCATAAATATGTGAACACGACTCTTATTTACTGGGCGTTACAGTACGGGTTGTTCTACAAACTAAGGACGAAAATGAGTCTGATTCCGGCCCGACGTTTTTTTTTCATTATGGTTACAAAATATAGTTTATCATAAAGATTACACCGTCTTTTAGCCTGTATTAAGTGAAACGGTCAAAATATTCAAAAATATTAGATTTATGGCAATTTTAAGAAATCAAGCAGCAGGAAACTGAGATTGTAACCAGGAAACTGAGGATTTAAACAAATATCAATCAAAATCAACGTTTATTTAATAATAAATTCACAAATAAAAAATATGCTTCTAACCATTAGTTTGTAATAGTACAAATATCTTGAACTATGGTGAAAATTAGGTTTATTCTTGACTTATACTAATTATCTATCTAAACCAATCTTAAATAGTATCCACTTCTAGTATCTCTGTTTGGCCCTATGGTTGACTGGTAGAGAATGCCATTTGGCATTAAGTCCGCCATTTGTATTGACTTTTGTTCTGTGCAATAAAGTTTAAATAAATAAATAAAATAAATAGGAACTTGTATCATTAAATCTACAATATTAGTTTTAATTAAGTAATAATTTTAACAAATATTATGCAATAAAATCTCTTTTATAACAAAGTAACAAAATTATTGTTAATAATTTAAATATGAACGACACTTATGAAACCAAAAACATTTAGCAGTCTTATTAATTTTGCTTTTCCTAGGCATTTCTTTTCTAATTCGAACACTAATCATAAAGTAGTAATATGTCACCTAGGTAACAATAATAATAAGTAGTCATTTATATTGGTTTCACTTATGGTCTCAATGTAGTAGAAAATAAATTATATTGCACATTAGATTAGATTTTGCTCGTGGGACACTCCGGGATCCTGAAAATTTGACGCTTCGAATATTTTTTTTCTTAAGAAAATATTTTGTCATCTAAGTAATTTTTAGAGTCCAGGTAGATATAGCAAACAGTATGCTATGTAAATAAACTAGGCTGTAACCATTTTTTCATGATATTTTAGGTGAGCTGTCGAAAATTCCTTACTTTGTAGAACTACCCGTACATGTTCAGATATTTATGGACGCCTCATATGCTATACGATATATTTGATGGCGACTGTACATATAGTCGTTAGTAGTGTTTAAGTTTTTTATTTACTATCTCTTTATTTTCCTTTTTTGTTGTGTTGAAATATATTATAAACATATGTACACATAATTATTTGCTTAATCCCTTTAGAATTATTCCAGTATACACGTCACTTGCTTAGGGTCATTATCCGACAGTAAACAACAACTGGCTAATTACAATACCTACTACATATACTGCGAAAGCAATTAAACTGATAATCATAATAAACGTTTATACTATCTCGGTTAAATTAACTTTGCACCTCATTTGTATAGGCCATTATATACGACGGGTGCAAACTTAACTTAATCGTGTAGTAGTGAAGTGCAGCGACCGGGAACCTTTTGCCGGATCCCTTTTGTTGGCTATACCTACCTAATTATAGTAATTATTGGTAGTCGCAATGCACTGTTAGACATAAAATCGTTTATCCGAATTGCGATACAAATAATTTTGCAGGATTTTTGGTCATCCAGTAGAACGCATTCGTTTTCGTTTAAGTTAGGTTTGATTGTAAATTATATGGGTTGTTTTTGAGAGTTATGACTCTGTAATTTCACTCACTCTGTAACTTCATAATGTTAAATTACAGTTTACTGGCAGTCAATGGAGGCATTGGAGACACATGGGCCACATATAGTGTTCGCGTAACTGAACCCTTCGATAAACTCTGTGGTAGACTAGTCCTGGAATCCCTAACGAATTTAAAGTCTAGGAACAGGCATTGCACTCGCTCAATATGAGAGAAACCACTCACCTGGCAATCCTGGGCTGAACCGGCTTCGAAGCTGCTGTGTCCGTAGCTCTTCTGGCTGGCCAGCACTTACACCTTAAAACAGTCTGTCGCACACCGGAAAGCACAAATCTAGTCCGTTGGAAGCGCTAATTTCTTAATTTTGACAATGGACGCACACCGAACGCGTCAGCGCCCCGTACCGAGCCGAAAGGTACGAGTAGCGTGTCAAAATGAAGCCTCTGCGGAAATACATTTCTACCCGCGTATTCTTGACCGCCGTTGGGTTTTGCAGTCTACCTACATATTAAGAGATTACAATGCCTGAACATATAGAAACTGAAGACAATTCAACCGCAAGCCCGCAGATTTTTTAATCTCATCCAACGTTCGTTTAAGCTGGGCTATTTGAAGAGTTAAGCTTTTTTAAGAAAAAAAAAGTTTGAATAAAGTTTAGTCGCAGTCAGTAGGCATTAGAGACACAGGGGTCTCATATAATGTTAAAAGAGGAACTCAGTCCAAGTCCGTACTTCTTTATTTTATTATTTTGGCTCTGAATTGTATTGACAATATCTTTACTTATAGTCATATTATAAAATAAGTAAGGCCCGCAAAAACACTCCGGTTGCGGGTTGTCGACCACTGATGTAGTGTGTATTGTAAGTGGACTGGCACAACATCACCACCAACTTAATTTGCGTCGGCGGCGGCGCTAGCATCGATGTCCAGTAACGAATTAGTCATATTGCATGGTTAATGCCCCATTTTTCCGCCTGAAAATATTAAATTTGTTGCGCTATAAACATTGCAAATGTTATTTGATAACCTTTACTCGGCCATTATGCGATTATACGTCTAGTCTGCCCACGTGAAAGTGTTATCAGTTTTACATGTATCAGTCACGTGTGGCGACTAATAATGACGTATACTTGTATACAATTCCAATAAATGTCTGCGTGTATTCAACCTCTACAATGTTATCCGCATTTTTGTACGACGGAATATTATCATTATCAATTATATTGCCGTCAATATATTTGTTCAGACGTGTTCGTTAATTACAAATATTACAGTGAACTTGCTTCTTAAAGGTTATCGCAGACCTAACCACTCGTTCCGTCACGGCATCGGCACTGTGTCGGCACCGCCTCAGCACATTAGATTGTCAAACAGTGCCCTTACCATGAATGAGTTAACGTGACCGTATTCGCTAGCGACTGCGTAAACGATTTGTATGGACGATAGTACATTCTCCATGCGTTTACGCAGTCCCTGGCTAGTACGGTCACTGTAAACTCATGCTGAGGGTATGACATAGACCATACGCAACTACACGGAAGCGGCTCGGAGCCATGAAGTGTCAGCGCGGCGACGACAGAGTGTCATAAGAGTCATAAAGTGCTCATAAGAGTGACATCCACGCCGCGTTCCCCCCGCCCCTAAAGTATGCTGATTCGGTTCATTCTATTCACGACGCAGTCGATGCGCCCGCGTTAGCCTCTCCAAATGATTTCTGTGGCGTGGAAATAATCCCATTAGCGGGTTATACTCCCACACAAAGTCCGACTACTGCTACTACTAAGCCTAACCAGATCTGATACAGATACAGTTCAAATCATGTCTTAAAAAAACCGGCCAAGTGCGAGTCGGACTCGCGCACCGAGGGTTCCGTACAAACACTTTCCATCCCTAGGTGGTTAAGTTAAGTTTGCACCTGGTATGTATAGCGCCCCATATATATTAGGTGCAAAGTTAGGTATTAAAAAAAACTACTTACTAGATCTCGTTCAAAACAATTTTCGTTGGTAGTTTTTATAGTAATGTACATCATATGTTTTTTTTAGATTTTTAATTTTCTTATTTTAGAAGTTAGAGGGGAGGGGGACCAACTTTTTTCCACTTTGGAAGCGTCTGTCACGCAAACTATTCGGTTTAGAAAAAAATATTTTAGAAACCTCGATATCATTTTTGAAGACCTATCCATAGATACCCCACACGTATGTGTTTGATGAAAAAAAAAATTTAGAGTTTCAGTTCTAAGTATGGGGAGCCCCCTATATTTATTATTATTTTTTTATTTTTGCATCAAAATCTTAATGCGGTTCACAGAATACATCTACCTACCAAGTTTCAAAAGTATAGCTCTTATAGTTTCGGAAAAAAATGGCTGTGACATACGGACGGACAGACGGACAGACAGACAGACAGACAGACATGACGAATCTATAAGGGTTCCGTTTTTTGCCATTTGGCTAAGGAACCCTAAAAAGGGGTCCCCGCTGGCGGCTATACTTACAAGCGCGCCGTACACTTGACGTTTGCACGGTAACTGCACGCTGGCCACGCGCCGTTTCGTGGGCCGAGGCGGAGTGATGACGTCACGGATTCGATTGGTGTGCGTAGCAATTTGATATGTCATACAAATAATACTGGGTTGCTCGAGTTGAGGCGGTGCCGACCCGCTGCCGGTTAGGTCGGCGATCCTCGATAACCGTTAGCGTAACTGTGACAGGTGATTGTTTGTCGGTATCTTTCCTGTCAATGTAGTGTGAGAAGGAACTCCTTCTAATTGCATACATATTTATTTATTTATTATTAAAATAAGTTTCACATCATTACAGTAAAAATCAAGGCACTGTGAACTACAGAAATACATATAAACAAAACCTTAAAACTAGTTAGATTTAGGCAACACAATGGCGGGGCGCCGTTGCGTCGTCTGATCTGGTGTAGAATACGGCAGATTGCCCCGGAACTGCCGAAACACGACACCCTTCGGCCAGAAGTCTGCACTTGCGATGGTGACCTGCAGCGGCCGCGGCACGCGCCCCAGAAACGAGCTGAAGTGCACGTAGTGCCGGGACTGCAGCTGGTGAACCCTCAGCGAGAAGCCAGTCTTCCGGCGAACGTACTCCACCACATCTTCAAGTAGTCAGTCATCATATTAAAAGTCTTTTACTTGCCATGAAATCGTTAGCCATTAATATACTCATCGATTAAGAAGAAATGTATTCTGTTAAAAGGGAGAGCGAAAAGATGCCAGGAGTTATAGGTGTAGGCGGCACCCTCATTTCTTAATAAAGCAGCGGCCAGGGCGATACTCAAAATATTAGGACGAAACCTAAATGCAGTGACGTGCTATATTCGTCACGTTTTTGTATAATGTCCATACAAAGACTTAACGCTACGTATCGTCACGTTTTCCTCGTACAGTTGACTATAGGCTATTCCTCCATACTTGTCCTTTTTAGTAAACTACTTTCTAACCTTAATGAACACTTAAATTCAAAACTAGTTATTTTCTCGCAAGTAAAATTTTATTTATAATATTGACAGCATGATATCGAAAATAGCAATTCAGGATATATATTTTATGAGAAAACAGCAGAGGTCTTGATTACTTAATGGGACAAGGACGAATAGTTTAACCAACCTAAAAAGACATCTTTGACTCCGGCCTCGGAAAACAACCTCCACCACACAGTGACACCGCGCGACAAACTGCCTGTCACTTTCCTCTCAATACCGTGTGAGCGAGACAGGTGATCCTGTGTCGCGCGACAAGTGAAGTCGCGGCAAGATGTGCTAACCGTGCTGGAGCTAATAGCAGAGCGCAATTTTTTGATTTAAAAATGTCATGTCTTTGTCATACGCATTGAGAGCGTATTTTGATTCGTATTATTTTTCAAGTTATAGGAAAAACACGGTGAAAAACAAGACGTGTCTGTCTGTACTGAAGCGCATATATAATCTGCATGTATGTATTCTGTGGTGCGGATTACATACGCGTGACTCGAGTGTTTCTCTCGTCACGCGGCATTGGTCTCGTGTGGTGAACACGGCAACCAGCCACTGGATGTGGCTAAACAACTATAGTAGGTCAGTGAGCTGTAGGAATTGCGAGTTTGTTTCAAAATTATTGAAATTGTTTAACTTTTTACTGTTTCAACCCTTGTAGCGGGGGTGTTTAAATTTTTTAATTTAGGCTATATTCTACTGGGATTGCTGGGCCGGGCCGCCTGCGCCTGTGTGTACTTTCATTACTCGTGGATACAATCTGCATGGGTTCTACGATGTTCTGTCGCGTCTCATCTCGGCCCCACGTATCACATCCGCCATTTTAACACACACATATGCGATCGCTTTAACGCGTGTCACACGTGAGTCGCTGATCTGTTGTTTGACACCATTCCGCTGTGTAGGTACAGTCGAGATCTAATTTATGAACAAAAGTTTGATCATTAATATCTGAAAACGCCTCGAATGCAGTTAACAATAGATGCGGGTTCATATTTTTGTTTTTTATTAAAGCAGTAACGTCTGCTAGAGTAAATGTTTAGAATGAAGCGAAACGAAATAATTGAAAAAAATTATGGTTCAGGCAGGGTTCGAACCCGCGGCTCCAGCGGGTTAAAGGGGCCAACACGGGTGACCAGTAGGTACCTATTGGACCACTGAACCTGATACGAGAGCCATTGCATTTTTCAACCAGTTGCTTATTATTGCATACCTTAGGCTGGCATCGAAGCGCCATCTACCGTAAAGATTCAGACGTTATGATCCGGTTCGAATCGAACCCCGCCTAAACCATTAAATTTTTCAAATTTTCGCTTCATTCTAAACGTTTCACATATTTTTCGTCAAATTTTTGCTCATACATTTTTATGACTGTACTAGCTGTGTATAATTCACACATTTTTTTTACAAATATAGACTTTTAGAGCTTTAAAACATAAGCTCCATCAACCGTACAACATATAAATAATCCAGAAATACATCTTGCTTTGTGATTTTAACATTCTTAGTGTCGATTTCTACTGGGCTACGTGCCACACGTGAATCGGTGATCTGTAGTTTGACACCAATATGAGACTTATGACGAGCAAACTGGTTGAGTGTCGAAAGATGTCGTTGGACTCACGTTACCTAATAATTCTTCGTTGTAGCAGTAAGCAACTGTTGCAAGTTGCAATTTAGTAATACAATGATTGTTAATCCAGTTTACTTCACTGTGTGGTTTCAAACCACGGAAGCTGTAAACTTACCTATATTTAAAGAGTTACGCAATTCATTTCATTAGCTATAATGTAACAAATACTGAACGTTGGTTATGGGTTCGTATTAATACAAGGACTGATGTGATCGAAAAAAAGGGTAATATAACCATCCCTGTGCCAAAATTGGTTAAAATTTGTCTACCCGCTTCGGCGTGATGAGAGGTCAAACTGGCGCGTGGCGTGGCGCCGCGCGCCCATACAAAACAAAAGACGATCCTGCATCAGGCGTCACGCTATTAAGATTTTTTTCCTGAAACGATGACCATATCCATAGAAAACAGATCTTCAATACAAATAGAGTTTTATGATTAAAATATTATGAGACTTAAGCATTAAAATGACAGCTCTTCTAGTGTTCGTGTTTCTTGAGAAGCGTGTATACGCGTGGTATTTTGCTTTCTTCTCGTGCAAATACCTATACGGTTTCTTTCTGCTTACTTATTCTTTGAAATTTCATTTAACTTTCTTAATAATAAATATTTTACAAGCTTTTATTTTACTTGTAATTTATTTATGTAACTAGGTATGTTTGTTCGGACGGAATCTTGCAACTCAAATTTGAAGAAGATATCTTCAACCGATTGAGCTGTTATTTTGCATACATACTTAACTTTGATGATAATACTACAATATGGTACCATGGGGCTGGTCTGATGATGGAGCCAGAAGGTGGCCCTATTGAAGCTTTATAATAGATAAAAGCAATCCTACCGAGTTTGGGGTCTTTAGAATCGTCTTAGTGAGCAATTTCATTAATGGATGTTCACAGAAAGGTACAGTCGGCTATGGAAGCTTGTCACAAAAATGATTTTATTGACAGAAACTTATTATATGGTTTGTTTCTCCTCTTTGAAGTTTTCTTTGTTTATTATGTTATGTGCTACTGTTGTAACCTATTTGTTTAGGGTTATTTATTTAAAGATTTACAAAAAAAAAAAAAACAATCCCAAACACAACGAACAAAGACATTTAATGTTTACCAACAGATGGCATGGCGCTATACGGCTAGCGCCACGATGCTGAATCGAGCAGTTAAGATACCTGAAATAACTAACCCCACTCCATAGGAAACTGATTTTCAATACATTTTTATAATAGAATATGTAGATATATTTTTAAAAGGTCTATTGAATACAGTAGACCAGGACAGTGTTGCCAGATGACATTTATGAAAATATATAGGGTGGGAAAAAAAAAACTGTAGAATTCTGTAGATCGTCGCTTGAAAAATGCGTTGTTCTACAGATTTTATTCCAATTCTTCATTTGAATGTACTGAAGCTTGAAATGTTATTAAAAGTTAGTAACTTTTTCAAAAACGTAGGTGGAAAAGCAATAAAAATCTAATATTTTGTAACACCTTGTTCGTAGTCTATTCATTGTTTTGATCTAGTAAGAAAATTAAATTAACGATGAGTGAAGTACACGAACTGTGTGTAATAAAACGCATATCGTATGATTACTCTGTGAGTGTTTCGGCCATAATTATGTACAATTCATTATTCGCAGAAAGTACAGCCCATTTCGTTTACGTCATGTTTTGGTGATAAATAAAAGTAGACTGAAATTCCGTAGGTTCACCAATAATTTTCGTAGGTCTGGGCACAAAGCCTAAATTCCGTAGATCTACGGATTTTTCCGTAGCTCTGGCAACGCTAAGGTCCGTGAACAAAGCCGTCTACGCAAGTTTCTACATCAAAGCAACCCTAGACAGCCTTCCATTGATTTGAAATATCGTAAGCTCCGAATTTGATGACTGACGGGAATCAGAAGTAAAAATCATAGGAAGCTTTTTCACACCGAAATGGAAATTCTATTAACTTTTGTCGACTTGAATAATATTTGATTCGAAATATTAATTATATTCCTTTGAAGTTGTTTATGAAATCGGCAATTCGGCAGGACGTATTTATTCTGAACGCGGTGGAAAAACGATAGATGATTGTTGTTTCTACAAGATATGATAATGGAGTCGGCATTGGTATAACGGAATTGCCATTGTATTTAATTATTGATATCTTTATTGCACAGCAACGATCAGTAGAAATGGCTGACTTAATGCTAAATGATTTTTTTACCAGTCAACTGTAGGGTGAAACAGAAATACTAGAAATGGTGTAAAGCAGACATTTCATAGTACAGAGAGCGTCTAGAATAGAATACAAGTAAATATTTAAATATATTATAATAATATTGTCAAATCGTAGCCGCACTCTTGTCCATAGACCAAATTTTAGTGAATTTTATATTCGTATGTTGTTTTTAATTTTATTACTCGACGAATGTAGGGAAGCTTCAGTGTTCCTTCTATTATTATTTTAATGGAGCTATCAATACGCTGTAAACATATTTATTTATTATTGCATCCTATCAGTAAAGTTCTTAATATTTCCACTACAAACCACATGAACCGTATCGTATCGCTAACATGTGACAAGATAGCGTCTATCAAGTAGGTATCATACATTTTGTATAACTGTGGAGTGGAGAGACACCCAGCTTTAAACCTTTGGTATAATTTAAAATTATTACTGGTTTTATACGCCATTAGTATGGAAAATACTACATTTTCATACTTCTAATTGAAGAAGAAGAACCACTGTCCTTGTAATACCATTTACGTCACCCTAGGCTGTAAGCGGGATTGACTCACTTCCCCGGAGAAAATCTCACAGACAGGCAAGACGTAACCCTTTAAACAAACCACGGGCGGTAATTAGTAATGCCCCCGATCGCATATTTATGGCTATCAACGTGAGATCTGGGACACTTGCCAATTTACCGTCCTTACGTATTGTAATGTAATATTGCACTATTCTTTCTATCTCTATATTCCCCAGACTAAAACCATCTATTGTGGCACCCTGACCGTGAACTACTGTCTGCTCGGTACAGCTGAGTCATGCCCTTAAACGCTATTATCGATCTCTTGTTTCTATCGCCTAGCACATACCATGGTAAACATGCTAGCTAAAGATTATCTCTCTAGATCAACTGGGTCTACCCTTTTTTGAAACTTCTATAATAGGTATCTCGTAATCCATAGATTTACGAGAGAAAGGCATTTGAAAATAGCATTCGATTCGCAGAAAGTAATCTGAAGTCTCCTGCTTCACGTTGACGCAACCGACACCGTCAGCTGACGTATCCAAAAAAAGACATTTGAATACCTAGAAGCACTTGGCTACCCAATTTTTATATATGGGACTATGGGACACGTAGCCAGCGACACTGCCATGGCGACCCGGTGGAGTAGAGCTCTCGAGCGAATAGGTACATACAGTCTTACACTCAGTCGGTATGTCGCGTCAAGTTTGCCTCGTAAATCACGCTATTGTACTTACAGTAAAGCGTAACATAACATTAGCAAATCGGTAATTTTTGGAGCGTTTGTTCCGCATTACTTTCGTGGACAACTCTTTGTCAAAATACCTGTAGATTTCTGTGATTTTACGCTAGTTCCTGAAAATCTGGTATCTCTACCAAATATTTTTACTGCAACAAAAATAATCAGACACTCAAACAGCCCACCAAAAGCGATCAGTGTCCACCAAAGTGAGATGATAATAAAAAAAACAATGTTCAAATACCTAATGGCCTAAATTGAATTTTATTTTTTTATGACAATTTATTGTACTTATTTGTATTGTATCCACTTCATTGAATAATATAAATGCTTTCAAAAAATTCCCATTGCCCAAGCTCGGTAGGATTGCTTTTTTTCTATTATAGAGTTCCTATGGCCACCTTCCGGCTCCATCATCAGATCAGCCCCATGGTACCATATTATTGTATTGTCATCAAAGTTAAGTAAGTATGCAAAATTTCAGCTCAATCGGTTGACGATATCTGCTTCAAAATTGAGTTGCAAGATTCCACCCGAACAAACATACATACATACAATGCAAGTTAAATAAAAGCTTGTAAAAACAAAGCATTGTTTGTATTCACAAAACACTCCGATGTGTTATTTCAAATTTAGGACATACATTTTTCTTCGTAGGCTCATATTTTTGTTAGGCGCGTTAACATTTTTTCTTTATTTTATATCATTTTATCAGTGTATCAATGAATTTATTACGAGATTGTTCAACTTTACGATATTAATTAACTCACTGTTCGTATCTTAAACCTAAAACCAAAAAGATGTCATAACATAATCAACGAGTGTACCCGTGAGTCTTGTAACTTCTGTAAGTCTGTTTCTGGACTTTCTGGCTATATCTCTTGCATTCAAATGATACGATCCTGATTTTTTGTTTGTTTGAGAGATTTCTTATAATTCCTCGCTATGAATCAAGAAAACGAAACGAGTTCTAAGACTTTTCCATCAACCTCCCCCTCCGGCACCTTTAACTCCCCCACTGCCGTCGTCATCAATATTTTCAATATTTTATTTTATATCATTGTTGCTGTTGAGTGCCCCTTGATCAGCATCAGCTTTATGGTCCGGCGGCGAGAAAGTCATGAAATTAAAACATGCTAACCCTTAATTTGGCAGTGTATGGCAGGGTGAAAAAATTCTTTGACCATCTTTTTACATTTTATTTTTTGAACCAGAATTTTTTGCTCTATTTTACCATAACGAGGCTTGAACTAGCGACCTTCGTAGTTTTGTGACAAATTAAGGGCTAATAATGTAGCATCGTCCGATTTTTTCAGATTGAGTCGAAAGGGATGACATTGATACAGTTTCTTGCCAGATTATATTTTAAATATATTTCGGCGTAATAATTATTCTTATCTAAAATATGAATAGGGATATAGATGAAGTAAAGCTAATGATAAGTGTTTGTAATGAAAACAACGTACGTCATGAAATAGTTGTGCGTAATACATATCCTCGTGTTATTCTGTTTTGTAAACACGACCAATCGTACGATAGGTTTAAATACACATTCAAATTAAAGGTTTTGTGATAGAAACTAATACTGCAGCCCGTCTAGCACAACCACGCTTCGCGACTCTTGTCTCGCGACATAGCATCGTTTGTCACTCTCTCACGGTACAGCGAAGAAAGGGACAGCGAGAAAAAGTCGCGTGTCACAGTCACAGTTGGGCTAGAGGTGCAGGGCTAGAATATCTTGCCGCGACTTTGCTTGTCGAGTCAACATCGCCTGTCTTGCTCCCACGGTATCGAAAGTAAAGGGTTTATCATCATTTGCTAAAAAACTTTTTACAAATAATCACTTAACAAACAACGATTTACAAACTATTCATTTCACAAACCTACCATTCCTTAAAATGCTCATTTTACAAATAATTACTCGACAAATAAACATTTAGTAACAGACGCTTTTTAAAAATATTGAACGACAAAGTTTCATTTAAAAAATGTTCGGTTCACGAATAAATCGTTTTAAAAATCAGTTATTTTGCAAAACATTAATTGATAAACTATTTTTTCATAAGAATATTAAAAATAACTCTCTATGTAACGAAACGCAGGATGGTATGAAGTTTAATACTCGAAACACTTGGGCCAAATATTAAACAGGCAAGTACTTATTTCGGTCAGATTGTACCAAAGAGTGTTTTTTTGCTGTTTTTGGACTTAAATTAGATTGAATCTTGTAGATTACACTAAAATAAGCATGCTATTTGTCCTTTAAACTTTTTATTCAGAGCGATATTTACCGAGATATTAGGGTTCAAAAAAATATTTTTTTAAATATTTGCCATTTTTAGGCTAAATTAGATTGAGTGATGTTCCATTTGTTAAGCAAGCATTTTGACGCTCCGCACTACATGGCCATAAAACAAACCTAACCTAACCTACAGTTTTCGGTTTTTGAGCCATGTTACCTAAAATACCTCAATAACCTGAACACTAAGACGTATGTATGCTCATCAGAACAATTATATATACTTTGTTAAAAATTAAGTATGTTAATATTTGTACTCGTAGAAAAAACTACACATATAAATGGCGTTCACACCATGATGATTTATTAAACGAAATGTTTACCAAACAATGTATTTCATTAACGTTGTTTTATCATTCGTTATTTTGTTAATTGACTAGAATAATAAATGAATAATTTGAGAAATAATGTTTTGTGATATGATGTTTTGTCCAATAAATGATTTGTATCATGATCTATTTATAAAACTATATTTTAAGCAACGTCTAATTTGGGAATCGTTCATTTGTCTAACGTTGTTTGTAAAATGAATATTTATGAAACGTTGTTTAGCAAGTGATTGGCCACCAAAGTAAAGTGACAGCTAGGTAGTATTTCTCGCTCGACAAAGAGTCGCGTGTCAAACTTATGCTAGACGTACCGTTTGTTGTGGTTTAGAATGGAACACAGTGAATTTATGAGCAAATTGAAGTATTTTATTAATTCAATTAGCACCAAAAATATTGTATTTTTTTTTTGTGTGTCTACAATATTTTCGTAAATCATTGGCCGATTTAATTAAATTGTTATATGTATAACTTAAGAAGTCGGGCCATTAAATATGAAAGAGACTATGAGTGAAATAGGCTTGAAAAAATATCCATGGACGTTTTATTGAAAGGTGTAATTTTCATCAAATACTGTTAAAGAAAAAAACATGTGCTACATTCTCATGAAAAAATCGAACATTTGCATAAACATTCGCTGTACCTATATTAATTTGTATATATATAGATATAGGTATAAGTATACTCACTGAAACAATCGATTTAGTTCAAGGCCTAATAACATTGCATTAGAGTTTATCTTTTTTCCGCCTACTATAATCAATTTAAATAATATGTTTATACTTATTATACGCGAGGTTTTGCCTGAAGGAATAGGCTATTTGACTGATGTTGAATTCTACAGCGTACTGTAGTTATATGAATAAAATTAGCTAAATATTTAACGAAACAAAAAAAAAAATCTAGAAACATATATCTTTTTTAGAAATATGTGACTTCAAAGGTACGCAAATTTTATGATATTTTTTTTTTAATACAAAATAAATTTTGAAAATGTTTTCAGAATCCTCATAATTTTACGAAACAATAATTGTATGACAACTATGAACTTAAACGCACTTTTTCACGGTGAAAATGACAAATTTCTTAATTTTTCCATACAATTTATTGGTACCTATACCGGCCTGTGACGTCACTAGCCTGACGCGTTTTGTATGGAGCGTTTTTAGCGCTACGTAGGAATGTTGAACTTTGACGGTCATTTCTGACTTTTAGAGCAGTTTAAATGTAGTCAGTCCCATATAGACATTTGATCACAATAAAAAATAGAATCGATTGACATCCTCAAAAAAAATTAGTCAACATGCCTATTATGTTGTGGTATTTTTCACTAGAGTACTTACCAAAATCAAATGCGTAATGTATCACGCTTTTGAAACTTGCCCGACTAACTCTGATAAAGCAAAAGAGAAGATTATGACTTCTTCTTTCTTCGCTCGAACGAAGTTGCCCATCTTCTATGAGGATAAGTAAGTTTATTTTGTTTGTAGTAGTCTTATAAATATTTATGTAATTAAAACCTAAAACATATTTTTTTATTTTTTTATGTGCGTAGTGGCAAAGTGTCAAAAGTTGATATTGAAACAAAAGAAGGTTGCTAGATTGGTTGTAATATCATTACATGCTCGCTTCATGTCGAGTTAAGTATTATATTCACGCCATAGCGCCCTCTGCACCATTTTTGTCGATCACGTACCGTAATTTCTTTATTAATTCAGTTTACTGTCAGTTATTTTGAATGAAGTTAAGGCTTTCGTATAAATATGGCAGGCGAAAAAAGATGCACAAAGTTACGAACATTGACGGTAAGTGAAAAAAAAAAATTGTTAACAGTATCCCAAATGTTAGCTACTAGTTACATAAATCGGAGGACTGACAAACTGAGGGCTACTAGTAACCAAAATAACTTGTGTAAAATTAGCTTAATTTTGGTTACTTACTTAGCAGAATTAATTTGGCAATTTCTCAAGTAGTTAAACTAGTTGAGCAATTTTTTTTTCAGTGTATTTCTCAATCATTGACTATATGATTGAAGTTTCTGGGCTGTTGGCATTATTTTGTCAAGTTTATGGCAGTGTCGGCGACCTTTCCGTGACCTTAAGGGCGGGTGGGGAATGCTCCACAGTGAAATAATGACCGATATACTCGTAAACGAAGGGCAGCGTGACATTTTTTCTCCCCTTGTTAGCACAACTGTGAGACGCGACGCGAAAATATTGTCTATCCCTTTCCATTCAGTACATTAGCAGTGTGTTATGTTACCTTTAAATGGCAACTTGCGACATGCGGCTTATTGCAGCTATTGGAATAGCAAACACGTATATGAATCTAATTATTCGAGCGATTTACGCGTGACCACTATATGTGGACGAACCGAACCCGAAGGCGCATGTTGTCTTGTAGAAGACGCAGATTTTCAAAATTCTTATTAAAATGATGTTGATTGTTTTTGACGTGACAACGTCTTAATTAAAGTTTCGCTCGGAGTCACTCATGAAAAAATGTAACGCCCGCTCACGTCTGATGAGTGAGAGAGACAAAATATATTTCTATAGTTAAAATTTGTGCAATTCTTATTTTCATTCATCGAGCTTTACTGTAACAAGAGGGAAGAGGGCGGAAGAGGGAAGAGGGAAGAGGGAAGAGGGAAGAGGGAAGAGGGAAGAGGGAAGAGGGAAGAGGGAAGAGGGAAGAGGGAAGAGGGAAGAGGGAAGAGGGAAGAGGGAAGAGGGAAGAGGGAAGAGGGAAGAGGGAAGAGGGAAGAGGGAAGAGGGAAGAGGGAAGAGGGAAGAGGAACAAAATATATTTCTATAGTTAAAATTTGTGCAATTCTTATTTTCATTCATTGTTCCTATTGTGCAATTTAATAAAATTCATATCAATAAATATTCTACCGAGAATAAGACGTTGTCACGTAAAATCTTCCTTCGCCCGTAAAACCGACTTTACAGGCAACCATTTTTTTTAAGTTGGCCAATATTGCGGTTACGGTAATGAGGCGGTTAAAACGCTCCGTATAATCACAGTTCATATGCCATTTCGCAGCTAGAGTCTGTCTAATGAAAGCTGAACCTGAGAAAAAGCGGCAAATTTAAAAAAATCATTACATGGTATTACCTATCAAAGTAGGAATAAACGATTTTGATACTTTTCTTTATTTTGGTGGGTACTAAGGGAGAGGAAACGCCTAATATTTTATGAACATTTATTTATGTATTTGATTTTATGGCACAAAATAATAAACTTATCGTACAAATGGCGGACTTAATGTCGTAAGGCATTCTCTACCAGTCAACCTTTGAACTAAGCAGATAAATTATGTGCATTACAACTAACTTAAAAACAAGTTTCACTAGATATATACTTAAATAAATAAAAACATAGTCTTATAATGTATACATGTTATACACACACATACACACTCTTTTTTTTGTCGGGGTTAAAATAAAACATTCGAATAAAAAGTCATAAACTAAAGTTAAAAGTTTTATTTATTTTAAGAACTACGTATATTCAAAATCGGTTTCTAGAAACTCTACTTCCATTGATTCATCTGAACTACTGTCAGACTCATCATCATGCACGCTTATAATAAATGATTCCAGGTTTTCGGTTATTCCATCCCTGGGTTTGTACTGAGCTTCAATATTAAGCACATGATCAGTCATTTTCTTCCAATGCTCTGATGTTATGCTCTCAAAAGCCTCTTTAATATTTTTTTCCATTTCAGCTGCTGATCCGGCAATATTTTTACTTGCGATTTTTCTCTTCGCCGAACTCCATATTAATTCGATTGGGTTCAGATCACAATGATAGGGCGGAAGTCGCAAGACCTCATGACCATGCTCTCTTAGAATTTCGTCTGCTTCGTAGATTGGGTCCGGTTTGTGTTTCTGTACCAATACAAGAAGTTCTGCAATGGTATGATATTCCTCATAGTGAATCTAGACACGCGGCAGCGTGTCCAGCCAAGTTCACCCCAAGAACTGGCGAGCAGCAGCCGTGTGTTATATTACACGAACCGTTTGGAGCCACTTTTGACCCCTCAATAACTCCAAATCTATTTAACATAAAAACATGAAATTTGTCTTATGTATTTACTCGTAGATCCTTTAGAACAACTAGAACCCCAAATTTCATAAATATAGGTGAAATAGGTATTGAGATATTAAAGTCCAAAAAACGGTATTTTTATCACTGACTGACTGACTAGTAATCAAAAACCTAACCCACTTCCAGGTGACCTAGAAAGGTGAAATTTGGCATTCAGCTTGGTAATTGTGTGTGTACACATAAAAAAATCGAAAACAGTGATTTTTTACTTTTTGAATTATTATTATTATTTATGCTTCTTGCCTCAGAACTCCATTTATTCACCGATTTGGAAAATTCTTTCTTTGTTTAAAAGATGTACTAGAATAGCACACACACAAGTAATTAACAATTAATTATTAATTATTAAATAATTTACACATCATAATAATTTCTGTACAAAAAGTAATGATATCCCATCAAAAACATAAATGTTAAATTAGAGCCAAGTTCTCGCATGCAACGTTGTCGACTTCGCCGACAAAAGAATTGAGATCTATATGGGCGCCAAGTTCTTTGCCCTAAAATTTTTAGATACAAGGACATGCGACATACTCAATGCATTTATTTTACTTGGGGTGTAATTCTATATCAAGATTTGACTTGGCTAGTTTTCACAAACTGACTTATTTTTATTAAAGTAACATAGTATTATTATCAAGCTAACAGTATAAGTAACAGGACGTACACTTACTTGCGTACATACCTTTACGAAAATAGGTTAATGATTAGACAAATATAATATAAATTTATATGTAAAAACTAGCCAAGTCCAGTCTTGATTTATTTATTTTATTTTTTATTTAGAATCATTATTTGTAACATTACAGTGTTGTGTAACTTGATATTGAATTACTCCCCATGTAAAATAAATGCATTGAGTATGTCGCATGTCCTTGTATCTAAAAATTTTAGGGCAAAGTACTTGGCGCCCATATAGATCTCAATTCTTTTGTCGGCGAAGTCGACAACGTTGCATGCGAGAACTTGGCTCTAATTTAACATTTATGTTTTTGATGGGATTTAATTCACACGAAGCCACTCTTTTATTTCTGCTTTCCGGGTGTTGGTATTTGGAGGCTTATTAATTTGCACCGTATGGTAGCTGGCATTGTCCATGACAATCACGTTCGTTTAGTCAAGTTCGGAATAAGCTTCTCATGTAACCACTTATTAAAATTTGTGGCGTTCATGTCATGGTGGTAGTCGGCTTTAATTGATTTTGTGCTAAATGTTAACAACGCATTAGGCACAAAACCATTTTCTGATCCAGCGTGAACAATAATATATCGTTTACCGGACGAGATATTGTCAACTAGACCTTTGGTGGAAGTCCCCTGCCATGATCGTTTTAATTTGTAATTCTGGTGAACGTAAGTCTCGTCCAGGTATATTATTTGTTTACCTTCAGCACGTTTTGTTGCAATAGTCCGTAAGTAACGGTGTCGCCAAGCTGCAATGTCAAAGCGCTCAATAAGAACTGAGCGTTGATTAATATTTTGTTTAAATTCGTATCCATTCGCATGTAATATTCGGCGTAAAGTTTCAAGGCATCCGGTAAAATTGATGCTTTCTCTCAACTCTGCCAATAGGCACCTGAGTGTAGGCACTTGCTTCTTTACGTTATAAAATTCGTTGATTTTATTTCGGATGGCTTGGATGTCAAAGCTATCTAAATTGGATACTGTGGCCTTGTGATGTCGCTTTTTTCCTGGGGTACTGAAGACACCACTGTTTACTTTTCCTTCATTGTTTATTCTCTTCAAAGTTGAAACACTGAGATCAGTTATTGACGATATTTCCTCTTAATATTTGTTTTGACTTAGCAATTCGTTTTGCTCCAACTCTTTCAGCTTCCCAAGATTATCCAAAAGGCTTTCTTCAGAGTCGTCAAGTTTATCTGAAATGAATACATCATGTATGAAAAAAAATGGTTGCCTGTAAAGTCGGTTTTACGGGCGAAGGAAGATTTTACGTGACAACGTCTTATTCTCGGTAGAATATTTATTGATATGAATTTTATTAAATTGCACAATAGGAACAATGAATGAAAATAAGAATTGCACAAATTTTAACTATAGAAATATATTTTGTTCCTCTTCCCTCTTCCCTCTTCCCTCTTCCCTCTTCCCTCTTCCCTCTTCCCTCTTCCCTCTTCCCTCTTCCCTCTTCCCTCTTCCCTCTTCCCTCTTCCCTCTTCCCTCTTCCCTCTTCCCTCTTCCCTCTTCCCTCTTCCCTCTTCCCTCTTCCCTCTTCCCTCTTCCCTCTTCCCTCTTCCCTCTTCCCTCTTCCCTCTTCCCTCTTCCCTCTTCCCTCTTCCCTCTTCCCTCTTCCCTCTTCCCTCTTCCCTCTTCCCTCTTCCCTCTTCCCTCTTCCCTCTTCCCTCTTCCCTCTTCCCTCTTCCCTCTTCCCTCTTCCCTCTTCCCTCTTCCCTCTTCCCTCTTCCCTCTTCCCTCTTCCCTCTTCCCTCTTCCCTCTTCCCTCTTCCCTCTTCCCTCTTCCCTCTTCCCTCTTCCCTCTTCCCTCTTCCCTCTTCCCTCTTCCCTCTTCCCTCTTCCCTCTTCCCTCTTCCCTCTTCCCTCTTCCCTCTTCCCTCTTCCCTCTTCCCTCTTCCCTCTTCCCTCTTCCCTCTTCCCTCTTCCCTCTTCCCTCTTCCCTCTTCCCTCTTCCCTCTTCCCTCTTCCCTCTTCCCTCTTCCCTCTTCCCTCTTCCCTCTTCCCTCTTCCCTCTTCCCTCTTCCCTCTTCCCTCTTCCCTCTTCCCTCTTCCCTCTTCCCTCTTCCCTCTTCCCTCTTCCCTCTTCCCTCTTCCCTCTTCCCTCTTCCCTCTTCCCTCTTCCCTCTTCCCTCTTCCCTCTTCCCTCTTCCCTCTTCCCTCTTCCCTCTTCCCTCTTCCCTCTTCCCTCTTCCCTCTTCCCTCTTCCCTCTTCCCTCTTCCCTCATCCCTCTTCCCTCTTCCCTCTTCCCTCTTCCCTCTTCCCTCTTCCCTCTTCCCTCTTCCGCCCTCTTCCCTCTTGTTACAGTAATGCTCGATGAATGAAAATAAGAATTGCACAAATTTTAACTATAGAAATATATTTTGTCTCTCTCACTCATCAGACGTGAGCGGGCGTTACATTTTTTCATGAGTGACTCCGAGCGAAACTTAAATTAAGACGTTGTCACGTCAAAATTAAAAAGAAATATCAATTTAAAAAGATAGTTTGGACGGGAAAAGATATATTGTGAATCTTTGGATTGAAGATAATTATAGAAATAATAAGTATCAAAATTAATATGCCTTACTAACCTACAAATGCAGTCACCACATCTAAACACTCTTTTTTTTGTTTGAACAAGGCTTCCCTCTCCTCTTGTTTTTAGTTTGCATTGCTTATCATAGTAAAAATTATCTGACGCACACCACTTTTAATTGTTTTACCCATGTTTCAGCAGTAAACTTTCGAAAAATCTCTTCTATTTGACACTCGAATGCAGCCTCAAACTAACCTCAACAACAACGACTTTGCTAGTCAATGTCAAAATGACATTTTAATAGTGTTGCCGCTCAAATAATCGATGGGTTCAGCTTTCGTTAGACAGACTCTATTGTTATTGATAGGTATAGCCGACACTTAAATAATACAAATAATGTGCCCTCAATTTGTCAGCAACGTTATTCCGCGTTAAACTTTCTGCATCGCAGTCGGGTAAAAAGTATCCTATATAAATATAAATAAATATTAAGGGACAATCTTACACAAATCGACCTAGTCCCAAACTAAGCAAAGCTTGTACTATGGGTACTAGACGACGATATACATAATATATAAATACATATATAGATAACATCCATGACCCAAGAACAAATATTTGCACAAATATTTGCCCCGGCCGGGATTCGAACCCGGGACCGCCGACTCAGTAGGCAGGTGTCTACAAACCGAGCCAAACGCGTCGTCAAACATAAATCATAAGCATCTTTGGTTGTCCAGCCGTTTCGGCGTGATAAGATGTAGATTTTTTTATTAACAGATTGCGTTGTACAGTTGACGCTGCGCGCTTTCATCGCGCTGTTAAGATTCTTCCCTTCATAAAAAAAAAAATTCAATCCCATTTTAGTATTACATAATGAAATAGTCTATAGACGTTTTAAGTATCTGTGTAAACGTCTGTCTGGCATCCCAGCTTCAAACGTGTAAATAATTTTCAGTGAGCTTGTTCTTTTCAATACTTAATTGGTTTATTTGGGGCGTCTGTTACTTGTACATGTACCTACCTATGTTTGAAGTTGGTAGATTGGGCCAGTTTATTTGGTAATATCGGGGTTAATTAATTCTGTAAATTGAGCTGCTTTGTGATACTTATGGAGTACGCAAACGAGTTTGTAGTTCACCTGACATGTGGGCTCTGAAGTCTGCTTTCCGTTGGTAAACCAAAACTAAATTTAATCCACAGACCTTAAGATATAAAAGTTTCAGAATGTTTAACTCCAGCCTTTTCATATGGTTCACCACTCTGTCCCCATAATAAATGCAGTAACTACTGGTTTAACGTACAATTAAATTGCCCTCATTCCAACGCAAAAAGAATTTAACTCGTTAACTGCAGTAACTGATAATCATACCTGGGATAACTCGGGGCACCTATACGAAAGTGACGTAGCAAAATATTTTATCGACAAAAAATATATCGATGTTACTGTCAACATCTAAATGTCATCGACATAAATAAATATTACTTATTTCTCCACATTAAAAAAAAACATATTAAAACGTATTTACATGTTTATTTCAAAATTATTTTCATAATATATACGTAAATTGTCATTTTGATTAAAATGACATCCTCATACTTTTATTAATGACCTTAATTTAAGAGGCTCGATATCAGATATGATATCGAACCTCTTTATAGTAATCGAGAATGTTCAATGATCACATATATTAATTTAATTATATCGACATCTTTTTTATCGATATCCTATCCCTAGAACGTGCCCCGAGTTAGCACAGGTATGCTGATAATACTGCAGTTATCATTAGGAGGGTAGCACTTAAGGTAGTAGCTAAACTTTGAATTTTGTCTCATGTTGATATTTTTTACATGATATAATCTGGATTAAAAAAATATTTAAACACCGACACAAGTATCTGGTCATCGTGAGACCCTCTTTTAATGAGTGATATAGCAAATGCTTACTAAAACTGAATAGAACACCAAAAATTGAATTTCCTAGCTTCAATATTGGCTGAGATCCGGTCACTTGATCCACTAAAGCTGAATATCGTTGACGAGAGCTCTGATCTTCATCAAACAAAGCTTAGAACGTCCCGACAAACCCAGGCTTCCGATTTTAAAAACCGCACTCACATCGGTCCACCCGTATGGGTGCTCGATATACACAACTTATAACAGCCCTCTTTTGTCGTCAGGGGTTAAAAAGAAAAATACCCTGACGCAATTTTTACATAGCTAAAGTGTAAAGCCTTTCAAATAAACAATGCAAAGATCGACACACAAAGCATAAGGAAACAATAGAAAGGTTATCTGGGCGTTAGGGTGGCGGAAAGGTTAACGCGCTGGACCGGTTATCCAGAAGTGCCGGGTTCGATTCCCGGTCTCTTTCACCAGGCTACGCATTTGATTTTACTTTGAGCTTTGATCTTTGTAGCAATGATTTTCGACTTAGCTACTTGTAGTAAGGATATCTTTCTTATTTTAATCGGTATAATTGTGCTATGTAAATCGTTTACGATAGTACACAATTGTACAGTCACCATCAGATATATCGCAGCATATAAGGCGTGAACATGTACTGTAACGCCCAGTCAATAAGAGTCGTGTTCAGATATTTACGACCGCCTTATATGCTGCGATATATCTGATGGCGACTGTACCGTAGCTAATTCAAAACACGTGACCAGCCGTCGCAGTAAGAAGTCTTTTCAAAACAAAGTATTTTCTTCGGAGTCACTTGTAAAGTACACCTTACTTGTTAGTTCAATAAGATCATAATCGGTAATAATGGAAATAAGCCTTTTTTGGATGGTAGGCAAATGTAATCGGCATTGAGCGGGGCCGTTGTGCTGACGTTACACGTGGCGTCACGTAAAGTAAAGGCAACGGTTTAGAAAAAACGCGTGTACAATGTACATAATATGTGTACACCCATTTTATATAATAATTATTATTAAAGGCATTCTAATACGATACGACGACGCGGTTGGCGCAGTGGTTAAGCAACTGTCTACTGAGCCTACGGTCCTGGGTTCGAATCCCGGCAAGGGCAAATATTTGTGTGATGAAGTGTGATGAACTCGAATATTTGTTTCTGGGTCATGGGTGTTATCTATATCTGTGTATCTATATAAGTATGAAATAATAATAATAATAATGAAATAATGAACTTTATTCTGCAAGTAGGCCACAAGCGCACTTTTACATGTCTGAGTCTACCGGCATTTCACAAGAGGAGACCACTGTTGAGAAGAAACGCCGAAAGAAACTCAATATGATATCGAATGAATATGATTATCGTCGTATAGTGTCAATAACACAAGCCTACTAGAACACTGTGGGACTAGATTGATTTGTGTGAGGTTGTCCGATATTTATTATTTATGAATATGTAGCACATATTCGTTTTTGGACGCACTTTATTTAACTGTTATGTTTTGTTCTTTTATATCAAATGGAACAAGATAACCTAAATTACATTTTTAAAACACTTCCGACATAAGTAACTTCATTAAGTAATATAGAAAATACTAATAAAGCTGGAATTCTACATTGAATACAAAATTTGGAATTCTTAGCTTCAATATTGGGTGAGACGTTGTCACTTGTCCCAATTAAAGCTGAATATCTTGGAAAATACTGGTCCTATTTCCGCCAAACATAGCTAAGAACCATCTCGACGGAAGAGTGTTTCGATTTATAAAAACCGGCTAAGAGTATGTCGGGCCACGCTCAGTTGCCCATCCTTCACAATAGACATGGTTTACGCCAAAGTTACTGTAATTACTTATTACCTTCTGGAAGTTATCGATGTTTGTGTGATGAATGTTTTAATGCAGTATGTAACTAATATGTGTGACGTTCGAAGTAGTTTTTTGACGTGACAACGTCTTAATTTAAGTTTCGCTCGGAGTCACTCATGAAAAAATGTAACGCCCGCTCACGTCTGATGAGTGAGAGAGACAAAATATATTTCTATAGTTAAAATTTGTGCAATTCTTATTTTCATTCATCGAGCATTACTGTAACAAGAGGGAAGAGGGAAGAGGGAAGAGGAACAAAATATATTTCTATAGTTAAAATTTGTGCAATTCTTATTTTCATTCATTGTTCCTATTGTGCAATTTAATAAAATTCATATCAATAAATATTCTACCGAGAATAAGACGTTGTCACGTAAAATCTTCCTTCGCCCGTAAAACCGACTTTACAGGCAACCATTTTTTGTTTTTATTTTACCGTTTTGTCGGCGTGCTACATACACATACTAAATTTCAGCTTCTAGTACTAATGATCACGGAGCTAAGCCGCGGACGGACGGACAGACGGACATGGCGAAACTATAAGGGTTCCTAGTTGAATACGGAACCCTAAAAACGGCACTCAAATGGGTCCATCCGTTTGGGAGCTATGATTCCATCACAGACAGACACACAGATACACAAACTTATAACACCCTTATTTTTTCGTCGGGGTATAAAAATATTAACACGTCGCGTAAAGAGATGCATTCACTGAAAAAAATATCTTATGTATTATCAAAGTTAAGAGATTACTTAGTGGTGCATAACAAAATTGGCTTACCTACTTCTTTAAGTGGGTACTCAAACGCTCTAAAAGATGCAAGCAGGTGGGAATCTGGTTCTATGGACGCCACGTCACTGCTACTTCGCGAGTTCATTATCCCTGAATTAATCAGACCATCATTATGAAAATTAATTAAAATTGGAAGGCTTAATCAACCTTCGTAAATATTTTTAACGAAAATTTAGTTTGAACAGCGCTTTTAATTGAAATCCGTCGACCTAAGGTTTGCGATGAATATTAATAAGTATGTAAATTTAATTGTTTTGGTCCTAAAATAGCAAGTTCGCAAAGGCTATTAAAATGTGTAGGTAAAAAAAATGCTTGGTCTGTAAAATGTGACCATGAAAACAGGGTATACCTACCTATTTCTATGTCGCTCAAATAGCCATACCTACTTATGTTAATTTCAATCGAATTAAGCCACTACATTTTTTCTAAAGTTGTACACCCCACTTTTTTTTTAATATTCGATATTTTTGGGTATTTTCTACTCAGAATCACGAGCTCTTTCGGTTTAATTAGGAGAAAAAAAGTGAAAATACCCAAAATATCGAAAAAAAAGTAGGGAGTACAACTTTAGAAAAAATGGCCCAAATACACTTATTTACACAAAACATATTTATATCACAACGTTTTATTAGTAATTGAGCAAATACATACTTACGCTTGTAATGCATAATGGTACGAATATGGAAACGTTTTGGTATCTCTCTATACATAGGTAGAGTCAAACCACGTTAACTACGAATAATCTATAGGATATCCATCATACAATTCTAGATTTGTATTCAAAATACTTAATAGCGCGATGCAGGATAGCCTGTTTTGTATGGGCGCGAGCGACAGCCGTGTAGCACTATCTGTTGGCCAGAATTTCTTTGTTCTCTCGTCACGTCAAAACGGGTTGACAGATATAGCTATCTCAACCAATGGTACGGGGAGCAATTAGTGTAACAGACATTTGATATAACGTTTATATTCGCAAGATAACCTAACACAGCTCCTCGCTTCGCTCGACGTCGTACATAACCATGACTCCATTACAATTTAACTTTCATGTTTGAGCAGTTTGAGTGTGTGTCGAGCATTTAAACGTATTATATCAAATGATCATTATACTATATGATATTATGCCATATGAAATTATAACAAATGTTATTATATTATTCGTTTATTATACCACTTGATATTGACCAATATTATATCATAAGTTGTTATAGCGACCGTTACGCACCCTCTTATCATACCCTATACGGGATACCTTGCGGACTGCGGCGTTTTCTAGGAATGAGGGTTATTCCTACGTACAAAAAAGAACAGCTTTTTAAAAATGATCACCAATCACACCAATGTCTTTGCCTAAATACTAACTCACAGGACGCATCTTGAGGACATTGAATTAAATTAATGTACGTACGTCTTTTTGAAATTTACGTTTCTCGGTTCCAGGTTCGACGAGAAGGAGAGCATATCCGGCACCCAGCAGCTCAAGTCCTCGGTGCAGAAGGGCATTAGGGCCAGGCTGTTGGAGCTGTACCCACATCTCGAGAACTACATCGACCAGGTTCTCCCGAAGAAGGATACGTTCAGGATTGTTAAATGGTAATTATCAGCAGGGTTCGTAAAATTCGAGCAAAATTCATTGAAGTATGGTCGTCGCTGGTTGTCATATGTCATTTCAATCGATTTTGCTCGCATTTTACGATCTCTGATGATCAGACTGTATCACTACATAGTATAAAACAAAGTCGCTTCCTGCTGCCTGTCCGTCCCTATGTATGCTTAGATCTTTAAAACTTACGCAACGGATTTTGATGCGTTTTTTAAAATAGAGTGATTCAAAAGGAAGGTTTATTATTTAGCATTGCACCCGTGCCAAGCCGGCGCGGGTCGCTAGTTTACTATAATCAACAATCAGCATGTTATCTCTTTAATTTAGGAATCTGGAGGCATACAATACAATACAAGTACTCTTTATTGCACACCTCATAAAATATACAGGAGAAATACATTGCAAGAAATTACAATTAGAGGTAAACAACAGGCGGTCTTATCGCTAAAGAGCGATCTCTTCCAGACAACCTTTGGGTAGCGGAGAACTTGAAAAAAATAAGATTTTGTTATTAGGCGGTGCAAAAATCGGAAAATAATAATAATATATACATAAAAAACAAATAAATACATAAATATAATAAACAATAAATACATAAATACATACATACATTCAGCCAACAGGTAATAGGACCATTTGAATAAAATACGAATTATGAAAGGGATATATAATGTTCTTTCAGTTGAGTTTTGAAAGAAACAAGAGATTTAGCGCGCCTTAAGCTCACAGGCAAGGAGTTCCACAAACAGACAGCTTTAAAAGTAAACGAATTATTATAAAAATTTGAGACGGAAGAAGGTACGGCAAGGAGCAAATTTTGGGCAGATCGAGCAGAAGTGAGATAAGTGAAACGCTCACTTGAGATAGCGGGGAGTTGCAGGATGAAAAAGTATATTAAAAAGAAGAGCAAGAATATGAGAGTTACGACGAAAACGGATTGGGAGCCACTTGAGCTGAGAACAGAAACTAGATACATGGTCATATTTGCGTAACCCAAATATGAACCGAATGCCAACATTTTGAATGCGCTCAAGCTTATTAAGTTGCTCCTCTGTAAGATCGAGATAGGAGATGTCAGCGTAGTCCAGAATAGGGAGAAGTAACGTTTGAGCCAACGCAATTTTAGTGGCAATGGGGAGAAAGTTACGCGGAGGCATAAAGAGAGGCAATTAAAATAAAACAGTTTATATTCCTCGAAGTAAGAAATAACGGCCTGCCTGGTTCGTCTATAATTATACTAGCTGTGCCCCGCGGTGTTACCCGCTCATCCCACGGGAACACTAAATTTATTCGGGATGAAAAGTATCCTATGTCCTTCCCTGGGACTGAAACTATCTATATACCAAATTTAATCTAAATCGGTTCAGCGGTTTAAGCGTGAAGAGGTAACAGACAGACAGACAGACATACTTTCGCATTTATAATATTAGTATGGATCATCAATGATCAATGATCATCAACTCTCTCCGACCTATTTCGGCCATGGCCTCCACTTTCACCCCTAATTGGCTTGGCGTTCATATGCCTGAAAAGATGACTTATGTAGCCGATCTTCATGGTGAATATCCGTGCACATGGCCGGCACGTGTTCACCGTCTACACAATTGTACAATGTACATGATGGCACTAAGTGGACGGGCCAGTCGAAGGCCTTCAACTCGTTGCGTTTAGCGTCAAAGACAGCCTTGGTGATACTGGAACTCGGGTACTCGGCTCTTAACAATCCTACGCCAAACTGGCCGTTGTGCTGTATCGTCTGCTGACAATCAAAGCTTACTAAGTAACAAATACCTACTAGAAACAAAGCTTGTATTTCAGTGTCAATGATACTTACTAGATAGGAGGTTTTTAGTGAGTTTCTATTGTCACGAGGGATATATTTACATCTTGTTATAAGTGTAAAAATTGACGAATGTGCTGGTCTAACAGACCTTGCTTCGTATTGCTTTTGTTTTCCCCGGTATTTCTTTCATCTACCTACCTCGTCTGCTTCTAATATAATTTTTCGCATTCTTTGTGATTAAGTTGTACCTAAACTGTGCTAGACTCATCATTCCCTTGCCCTTATCCCATTTATTTGGGGTCGGCGCAGCATGTTTTTTTCCTAAATTTTTCCCTGTTACTCGTCATCTCGTCGTTGTTTTGTTCTAGATTATGCGACATTTTCAGTAGATTTACAACTTGCTAACACTGCGCCGCGTGAATTAAAAAGTTCATTTTCCAATAATAAACTTCGCTGGCAATCGAGCTGGCGCGTGGCATAGTGTTCGCTTTTTTTAAATGTTAACTGATTTAATATTATAAAAACTATCGTGAGACATCTTAAATAATTATAAAAAACGTTTTAAACTCACGTAAAAAATGTCAGGAACGGCTCGACACGTTTCGAACTCATATGGAGCTCTTCATCAGGGGCAGCTATCCGTGCTGCTACGCGACTCCCAGTGCCGCGCAGTCGATTTCCACTCTTTGTATTTTTTATAAATGTTATTATTGTCCATGTTTCTAGTCACGACCACATCGAGATAATGGTGAACAGCGCCGGGGAGCTACTCTTCTTCAGACACCGCGAGGGACCATGGATGCCGACTCTGAGGCTGCTACATAAATGTAAGGTCCATTCTTTATAAGCCGATGGAAATTTTATCTCAATACAACTATTTGCTAAGGATATGTATTTAAAATGTCCTGTAGTTCTATCCACGTCTACTATACTATATAGCAATAGCAACATATATTTACTTATACATAAAATGTGTGTAAGTTTATTTCTCCACTGTAGATCTCTTGACCCTGGTATAGGCTGGGGGTCTCCAAATTAAAATTTGCCTGAAGTACCTATCGCCTGCGAGGACTTCGAAGCTTTAGTTCAGTTACGGTCAAGAACTTTAATTTTAAACCTTGTGTGATTGTGATTGTGATTGTGAAAAGGTATAGATCCTACATTCAAATTCTCGACTGGCCTACGTACGCCATTAAATTTACACAGGACACCCATTCAATAATTTATGATTTACTAGCTGTGCCCCGCGGTGTTACCCGCTCATCCCACGGGAACACTAAATTTATTCGGGATGAAAAGTATCCTATGTCCTTTCCCGGGTCTCAAACTATCTTCATACCAAATTTCATCTAAGTCGGTTCAGCGGTTTAAGCGTGAAGAGGTAACAGACAGACAGACACACTTTCGCATTTATAATATTACTAGCTGTGCCCCGCGGTGTTACCCGCTCATCCCACGGGAACACTAAATTTATTCGGGATGAAAAGTATCCTATGTCCTTTCCCGGGTCTCAAACTATCTCTATACCAAATTTCATCTAAATCGGTTCAGCGGTTTAAGTGTGAAGAGGTAACAGACAGACAGACAGACAGACAGACAGACACTTTCGCATTTATAATATTAGTATGGATAGTATGGATAGTATGGATTTCGGGCGCCCTCTTTTATATTGAATGAGAAAATCTCAATTTTCGTACTTCATTCTTACAGTTAATATTACGTTTTTCCAGATCCCTTCTTCCTGCCAATGCAGCAGGTTGACAAGGGCGCCATCCGGTTCGTTCTCAGCGGAGCCAACATCATGTGTCCTGGTCTGACGTCACCTGGGGCCCGCATGTCACCTGTCGAGAAAGGACAGGTTGTTGCTGTGATGGCTGAGGGGAAACAACACGCCTTGGCTGTTGGGATGACCTCGCTTTCTACTGATGACATGTACGACAAAAAAACTTTGCCTTATATATCCTGGTCCCTTTTTCCTGAAAATGCAGCAAGTCAACAAGGGCGCCATCCGATATCTGGTTTGTTCTTAGCGGTGCCAATAGCATGTGTCCTGGTCTGACGTCCCATGGGGCCCGCAGGTCACCTGTCGCGAAAAGGCAGGTTGTTGCCATGATGGCTAAGAGGAAACCACGTGTTGGCTGTGTTTGTAGTTCGGATGACTTTGGTTAAGATTCGACATGTAAAATTAAAAAAAATACGTTATCATGATGTATCCCACAAGTCTGGTTTTCGTATGTAACCTGTGATGTCGAGGCAGGTGGTTGCCATGGTGACTTAGGAGAAACAACACGCCGTGGCACACTTTCGAGCAGAGACATGTAGTTAGTTAATAGAACTACTACCATAGAGTATATTGAATACCTAATTAACTGTGTAAGGAAAATACATGCGGTTGGAAATGGCATCACTAACACTGGATTCAACCAAATTGGAATAGTACTTACTCGGCGATTAAGATATGAAATGTCATATGGACGTAGTTATGCAATAACGTTCCAAACCACAAGTCGCTGGAAATTTAAAAAAAACTTACTACCCATAGGTCAATAAGTTCAAAATTCAATTATAAGTGATGTGTGGGTTGGAACGTTATTGCATAACTACGTTCATATAAGGGTCGATTGCAAAAAAATGTACATAGTTAAAAGCTTAGTTAACAAAAAATCACGATCGCTTCCTTTGTGTGACGAAAGTTAGTCATAAAAAAAGTATGGGTAGATAACTTTCGTCACACGAAGGAATCAATTATTAAGTTTTATGACACTTTATACTTTCGCGGTTTGTACACATAATAACACAAATTATAACGGGTCTATCGCGATATTTCTTATTTACCTTCATAATCTTACGTTTCGGGGGGGGGGTTTGCACACGCCGTGGTCTCAGGTGTGCTGGTGCAATAGCGAGTTGTTACTCGAGCTGTCGGCCAAATGTAGTACTTACTAGATAAATGTTCAATGTGAAATTAAGTTTTGTTTTAATTAAAGCCCTTAACCAGCAATCGACCCATCAAATTGACATTAAATCTAAGAATGAACGAATATAGATTATATTGGTTAAATCACACCCAAGTATACAGTCGGACCAAAAAGAGTAGAAATTAAAAAGTGGCAATACTGTAGTGTCCTCCCTTTCTAATGAATATAAGAAAACGGGGATGACACTACAGTAATGCCACTTTTTAATTTCTACTCTTTTTGGTCGGACTGTAGGTAAAGTAACATTGGTTGCATTGAAAAAGGCTTACAAAAGTAAGGCCATCTATCACACTATAATGGCACGTATATTTTTTTATAGACAAAACACCGGGACCAAACATTAGCAATAAATCTTCTTATCTTTTCCCGATTTGTATCGGGAAAAAACTTTCTCGAGAACATTTCCCAATACAAATTGGGATACATTCTCAAGAATGGCACATTTCTATTCTTAACTGAAAATATTGTTTTTTTTTTTCAGAGCGAAGGTGAATAAAGGTGTGGGCATTGAGAACTGCCACTATCTCAACGACGGTTTGTGGCAGATGAAACCAGTGAAGTAGACTGCAGTGAACATCTTGCACGAAATCTTCTCTTACTAATTACGTATGGTTTAAGTTTTTTTTAATAAATACTTCTTAGCTTACATTTGGTTGTTTGATTTTCACCTCATGTAGATACAGATCTAGTGAGTTAGGTAAAGCTTTGCCATTGTCTTTTTTGACAGGTACACTAGTTTTAATATTTCTATCATAACTATTTCGTCAAACTCAATGGAAAAAGAGAGCGCATACTAAAACGATTTCTTCCCAACATGGCATATAGCAAAACTTTACTCAATACCTAGGTACATAATAAGTAATCGCTTATCTTATTACGCTAAACATGTTTCGAAGCGAACACGACTGTATTGTTGCTCATGAACTTTACTTAATTACTTAAAACGGATCGCAAACCGAGAGGAGATGTATTCGACTTTTATGACGTGAGTAAACGCGTATTGTATGTATTTTAATCTATCTTATTAGCGTTCAATATTCGCGAAGAAATTACAACAAACATTGTTAACAGTATTAGGGCTGGTTATCCCTCACTGCCATGGAGTCGGAATTTGTGCGGGATTTCAAACTCACTGACGCACGAATGTCTCTCCGCCACAGGAGTGATAATCGCCTTAGGTCTGCTTATTGGTTACTGTGTACAGTTAGCACCAAAAGTTGCTGACAATTTTAATACTGGCTTATGTCAAATTGACTGTACATGCAACCGTAACGGCAAGTGTGAAGAGTGCTGTGCTGGTGATCCTACTCGCATTCCACACAGGGCCGTTAAAGTTTATTTCTGGCAGTATTTTTTAATTCAACTGTAAAAAATGAGAATTTTCAATAAATTTGGCACTTTTTCACGCTCGACCATACCTGAGCAGCAATTTAGTCTCACCTTTACATACGTAGTTAGCATTATTTTAAGGTTGTTTCCAGTTGTTTCACATCCTTCTTAGGGTTCTATACATAGCTGGGCATTAACTCGTTAATCCGTTAATCGTTAATTAACGAAGTTAACATTTTGATTAACGGATTAACTTTTAAGTTAACTTTAAAAAATGTTAACGGACTCGTTAACTTCCGTTAATATGCCGAAGTCCGTTAATCGTTAATCCAATGCCTACTATTCACCGCACGGCACCGTGGCACGGCGCGAAAAAACAGGTTCAGGTTCAAACAAGTATGAAACGACAAGTGCCGGGCGGCGCGTGGCAGCGAGTGAAACAAAAACAAAACTAGATATAGTTTGCCGGCGCGTGCGAGTGAGAAAACTGCGAAGAGATTTGTTTCGTTTGATCATTTCATTACTTAGCGCCGGTGCTTAGAGTGACGAGTGTTTTGTTTGTTATTGTTATTATAAATTACTGTCAGTGATCATTTGCGTGTTGATAAATAAGAGTGCAGTGTAAATTTAGTTAGATAGAAAAAGTGTACTGTGCAGTGTAGTAATTAAAACCATATCATGGAAGACACGGAATCGGATTCAAGCGATCCTGATGAGAATGCATGGCCACATTTGACTGAGTATGTGGAATTTGTATCCAGATCGGGCCAGCAAATACTTTTTGCGTGTAAGCGTCGTACGTAAGTTCACTAACGCAACGATATAAAAATGCAATTTTACACATATTAACGGATTAACGATTAACGTTAACTTCCGTTAATTCTTCCAAAATGTAACGTTTAACGTTTAACAAAGCTAACTTTTTTTGTAGCGGATTAACGATTAACGAAGTTAACTTTTTGATTAACGGTGCCCAGCTATGGTTCTATATAACATAGGTATTCAATACTTATCAAAAATGCAGCAAGTCAAAACGAAATCGTCGCGTTTTGTTAATTTTGACTAGCCCCTACTACAACATTACTTGTATACCTAACATGGAAAAAGATGGAAATACACGGTTTATTAGTAATTAGGGGAGAAAGAAGAAATACACAAAAGTAAAACGCGATATGAAACAAGATCTAGTATTTTACTTCTAAAATCGTCTGGATTTCTCACCGTACGCCACAATTTTATTAATATAGTAATTGTTAGACTGAGGATCCACTTTTATAGGTAAGTTAGCCAAGTAAAATCAAATTAAACCTTAAACATAGCAAAACAATCTTATAAAGTATACTTTTGCGTGAGGTTAGGTACTTGTGCCTGCGACATGTATGCCACGCACGAGTTAATTTTCCCGCTATAAAAGATGTTGCATTCTACGCAAATGTCTGAGATCAGTTTCTTTCAAAAAATCTTTAAACATATTGCATTATGTTCGTATAAAAGTAAAGTACTAGTTTCGTATAAGGGCTGTAATTTTTTCATGTTTACAATTTAATTTCTAATCAAATTATAAGCGCTTATCTTAGTCGATCATAGATCATAGGGAATGGAACGACGAATTCGACGGAACGACGTTGTACAGTATCGGAACGCATGCGATTAAAAGATGGCGGCGGCAATTGTTAGTTCGGCTCGTCAGGGTAAATAAATACTTTTTATATCAAATAATTCAATTTTTTATGATAAAAATGGTGTCAAATATTCGTTATAAATACCTATTATATACTTCTAGTTCGACAGTGAATGTTCCATTCAGTTACAAAGTTTGTTACAGTGACGTTGCGTATCAGCTGTTAGTGAAGTTTTCGTATTTTATTATTAATTTCTATGTTAATGAATTAATATAGTTTTTGTGTAGTAGAAAATGGTTATATTTATGTTTGAGCCACATATTATCATAGTTGTGTTACGCAATGAAGTGCCAAAAACAAAAGTTCAAAGTTCACTTTATTTGTTTTGATCCGTGTTCACTTGTTTTTGTTAATATTTTTTCATAATTTTCAGTGGGGAGGCTAACAAATGCTGCTAGAAGGCTTTATTCAGATGTGTACCCGAAAATAACAACACATTATACGATACATCCAAGAGATAAGGACCCAAGATGGAAAGGTGTGTATATTTTGATAACTAGGGTTGTCTAATTGCAGTTAAGTAATTAATTTTTAACTATTTCACAACTTGTGAAACTAGCCTTCTCTTCTTAAGTAGATACACCCATTATATTAATCTCTAATTTTTCTTTATTGACCAAGGTCAAGGTCGACATAATAAAAGATAAAAACATCTGTATACATAATATCAGATAATATATGACTTACAATACTGGCCGAGTGCCATCTTATCTAACTAAATGAAATTTATACCTACATTACCAAATTTACGTTTACTTTTATAATTTGAAATGTTGGAAGATTGTTGCTGAATGCATCTGCTGTAATTGTATATCAATAATCTTGAGATTCACTATATATTCTGTTTGTCTATATATTGTGTTTGGACGAAACCTGTGCTGTGGATGCTGTGATATGTATTTTGCTAAGTTTTTTCCTTTTAATATTTTTTTTTTTTTATATTCTGTTTGTGAAGCTACATATTTACCTAAATGTAAATATCAAGTGTAGGTGAAAAGTGTACTATTGACCACATTCAGACTTGACAGCCCTACTGATAACCTTTAGATTTTGTTTATCAATTATTACGAGACAACCCATTAAGATGTTTGATATTGTATATTACTTATCAGTGCCTAGGAACACAAAATAAAAAACAAATTAAAAAGATTCAATTTTTTCGAATCGGATCATGCTTCACCAACCATGTAACTTAAATAATTAATAATTTGTATAAACTGTGAGTGTGATAAGTTGGAGAAGGAAAGTGACAAATAGATCGGCCTGGAGAGATTTGCTAAACCAGGCCCACCCCTGTAATGCCTCAGATGATGATGATGATGCCAACTGTGAAATTATAAAGTGTTAGTTTCATATATTGTAATGTTGTTTCATAGATATAAGCATGGAGAGGATAGCAGAGGAAACGGACATCCTGATCATCGGAGGAGGTCCAGCAGGCATGGCTGCAGCCATCAGAGCCCGACAGATTGCAGAAGAGAAGGGGGCTGTGAGCTATTATTAAATTATATTTGCTAATATATTGACTAAATGAGATAGAATAGATGGCTTATCTAAACATCACAACATACGAAGATATACAAAGGGAAAATATTGAGCAGACGATTTTAAAGCAAATAGATATCTTTGGGTACTCAGGGAAGGGCATCTAAATAATGTAGTTCAAGATGGTGAAAAAGAGAGCAATTGACAAGATCGTATATTTTGAAGACTGCAATTTTATTACTTTTCTGTATTTCGCTTAGAACGAGGATGTCATCACTGTTTTTATATTTTTCCTAAGATTACATCTATTTTATTATTAATTTATTAAACTTTACTTATTTTAAAATATAGTAACTCAAAAAAATTACGTCTGGTGTCTATTGAAAAAAAAAGACTGATGTTGAGTTTTTTTTTCACGGATAGGTTGATGACTACAACTCTATACGTGCATAGTTCTCGTAGATTTCGGTTATTCTATGTATTTTCTTATATTTCTTTACACACAGAAAAATAAAATCAAAAATATTTTTTTGGGGTGTAGATGACACAAAGCTCTCCAATCAATCAATTTCCACCTGTCAGAAATATGAAATGTTGTCAATGCGCGGCTCGCTCTGTGTGGACGCGGCTATGGTGGAGTCATACAGCTTACGTCCATGTTTGTTGTCTGTGTCGTCGCTAAGTTTTTAAAATAAATCTATTAATTTGTCAGGAAGTCAGAGTAACTCTGTTAGAGAAGGCAGCTGAGGTTGGTGGCCACATCCTCTCGGGCGCCTGTGTGGACCCCATTGCTTTGAACGAGTTGATCCCCGACTGGAAGGAGAAAGGGGCTCCGATGGACACTGTTGTCAATGCTGACAAGTTTGGATACTTGTCCAAGAGTGGGAGGATTCCTATTCCTGTTCTACCAGGTAAGAATTACATTTAATGGTCAATCAACTTGTTTCTATTATCAACACCTTTCTAAGACGTTTAATCACCATTGTCTCCTGGGTGACTGGACAGAATAACAAGAAAAAGTTGATCCACCTTTAAAATGATTAGAAGTTGGGAACAATATTCTGCCACCTGTAAGTACACACCATATCACTTTAAAGGAGCTGATTCCTGATTGAAACAAGAAAAGTGCTCCTCCGAGTGTCATTTCTGATCGCATACATTATACAACTGGAGGCCTCAAATTGTTTGTGATCTATAGTTGTAATTTTTGATAGATTTTGCTTGACTTTAATTTGAGAGTATCTTGTTAGTAAAGATCCTTAGGTTCTGTTGTTTTCTATCGAACCAACAACATCGGGTTTATTTAATTTGAAAAACCACCACCAGGTTACGCATTTAAATTTTGATCTTTGTATCAATGGTTTTAACCACCTGTTTTGGCTTTTCCAGGGATGCCTATCTACAATCACGGCAACTACGTAGTCCGTTTGGGACACCTCGTCAGATGGATGTCGGAGCAAGCGGAAGCCGCCGGTGCTGAGGTAATTGAGGCATCATATTTTTTGTATGTCGTTGGTAAATTGTCATCAATATCCACTAAATAACGTCTGATTTAGCAATTTCAGCAGACTTTTTCGAAAAGCCGGAATAAAAGTCCCAGACTGTTTTTTAGGGTTCCGTACCCAAAGGGTGAAAACGGGACCCTATGTACCTACATATTATTTGGGCTATTGTAATAGTAATAGTACATTACGTACCTAGGGCGGTGAATTAGTGAATGTTCCAGATCGCCTTAAATATGCGACCTGGGGCTTTACTAATTACCGCCCGTGGTTTGTCTAAAGTTTTACAGCCTTCCTTGGTCAGGAAGTGAGAGTTGTCTCCCCGCTTAGCGGGCAGTAAATCACACTTACGGACTAGGGTGATGTAAAATATCAATCACTGTCACTTTTGGTTTCAGGTGTGGCCCGGCTGCGCGGGAGCGGAGCTGTTGTACCGTGACGATGGATCCCTAAAAGGAGTAGCTACGGGCGATGTCGGCATCGCGAAGGACGGCAGCCCGAAGGACATGTTCGAGCGTGGCATGGAGTTCCATTCCAAGGTCACCATCTTTGCTGAAGGTACCTACTTCCTACATTTTCTTAGTGAATCAAAAATTTTGGCCACCAGTACAAATGATCCCCATCCTACCCACTGCACCAATTCACGCGAATTAGACTAGACGAAGGAAATCAGGTCATTGACTGTATTCCACCGAATCCGACAGCTCTCTGAAGTCGGAATTATTTTTTACTAGCTTTTATCCGCGGCTTCGCTGGCTTATAGTACATTATGTTCGAAGCGAGGGAAGTAGGCAATTGCTGGCTGAGTAAATTACCGCCCGTGGTTTTTCTAAAGTTTTAAGTCTTACCTTGACCAGGAAGTGAAGTTTTATCATGCGTAGCGGACGGAAACATTTTTTTTTGGAATTAAAAGTATTATATGTGTTAAGTTAGGCCAGTTAGGGTATAAACTATCTCTATTCCATTTATGCAAATGTTTCAGCGCTAAGAAATGACAAACGTACAAACAGACTATCGCTTTTATAAATCAGGGATATCGTGCAAATTGAAAATTCTCGTTTATTATTTTCACAGGATGCCATGGACATTTAACGAAGATGCTTTCCAACAAATACAATTTGAGGGAGAACAGTGAGCCGCAGTCTTACGGTATTGGTCTGAAGGAACTTTGGGAAGTCAAACCTGAGGTAAATAACACTAGTGGCTCTGTGAGCTGAAGATCTCGCGAATTTGTTTCGAAATTGGTATAAAAAAATAATAATTACGAAGTACAGACGACATAAAAGAGTAGAAATTAAAAAGAGGCTATACTGTAGCGTAACGAAGCGTGAAGAAGCATCTCTCGGGCCAGCATGGCTGTGTCCTCTAACAAGGCACCGTTAAATAATAAAATATAAATATTAAGGGACAATCATACCCAAATCGATAGTTGGTTTCTTGTCAGTTGCCATTGGGTCTTGGGCTCCCCTTTTTGCTTACCATCAGGCGAAGTGGAGCCACTATGTTGTGCCGTTATATAAAAAAAAAAGTGTCGTCCCTTTCTAATCAATCTAAAAAAACTACACTACAGTATTGTCACTTTTTGTCTTCTACACTTTCATGTCGAACTGTATATCAACAAAAACAACGAAACAACCTATACACAAAATTTCATGAGAATCGGTTGAGAAATGCTGGTTGAGAATGGTTTTCGGCATTTTCTTTGGATAATTTTAAACATTTGTCCTTTAAAGAAACCAGCACGAATAACATTGACATTGTTGACAAGCCATCATAAAATCATTGCCAGTGTAAGAAGTTAGTTCCAGTGAAATTCCGCAATATGGCGCATCCTTATATATTTCCGATCAGGCTTTAAATTGGGTGTAAACACTCGTCAGAACCACAAAAAATCGGTACAGATATCAATCTACATTACAAGCGCGCTCGAGCAAACGCACACATAGACATTGCTCACGGACACGTCAAGCGGATGGCACTCGCGCTCGCGCTGGTCTGAACTGGTCCGAGATATCGTGTCCGTGAGCAATGTCTATGTGCGCGTTTGCTCGAGCCCGCTTGTATGTAAAGCCTGACCAGAAATATATGAGGATGCGCCATATTGCGGAATTGTACTAGAACTAATTTCTTACACTGGCAATGTTTTTATGATGGTTTGTCTACAATGTCAATGTCATTCGTTTTGCTTTCTTTAAAAGACAAATATTTGAAAATAACCAATGAAAATGCCTAAAACCATTCACAATCGTCCACGTAATGTTATAAATAAAGTTTACATGTGTTTACTACACGAAAAACGGCCAGGAAACGAGTGCATTCCATTAAATGATATTACGAGGTTACTATAAGAACTGACAGGTATTTAAACTAATGTCATTAGAGTGCGGTTGCGATTGGTTGCAAAATTGTTGCCATATAAATCTTATAAATAGCGCCCTCTTGACAATCCTCATATATTTCTGGTCAGGCATTAGATTTTTTTTTTTTTTTTTATGTCATAGGGGGCAAACGAGCAAACGTATCGCCTGATGGAAAGCGATTACCGTCGCCCATAAACACCTGCAACACCAGAGGAGTCACAAGTGTTTGCCTACCCGGAGGACGAAGATAGAATGCCCCTATGCTAGTAATTTCACCGGATAGATTGATTTCTGTACCTATGTGTTTTGTGCCAGAGCCACAAGCCCGGACTAGTGGAGCACACGATCGGCTGGCCGCTGGACAAGCACACGTACGGCGGCTCCTTCATCTACCACCTGGCGGTGCCGGAAGGAGAGGCGCCGCTGGTGGCCGCGGGCTTCGTCGTGGGGCTGGACTACGCCAACCCCTACCTCAGCCCCTTCAAGGAGTTCCAGCGGTTCAAGCTGCACCCTTACATCAAGCCGCTGTTTGAAGGTAACTCTATCAATAGGGATGATGACTGACCAATATGTTATGGCCGCTGGACAAGCACACGTACGGCGGCTCCTTCATCTACCACCTGGCGGTGCCGGAAGGAGAGGCGCCGCTGGTGGCCGCGGGCTTCGTCGTGGGGCTGGACTACGCCAACCCCTACCTCAGCCCCTTCAGGGAGTTCCAGCGGTTCAAGCTGCACCCTTACATCAAGCCGCTGTTTGAAGGTAACTCTATCAATAGGGATGATGACTGACCAATATGTTATGGCCGCTGGACAAGCACACGTACGGCGGCTCCTTCATCTACCACCTGGCGGTGCCGGAAGGAGAGGCGCCGCTGGTGGCCGCGGGCTTCGTCGTGGGGCTGGACTACGCCAACCCCTACCTCAGCCCCTTCAGGGAGTTCCAGCGGTTCAAGCTGCACCCTTACATCAAGCCGCTGTTTGAAGGTAACTATCAATAGGGATGATGACTGACCAATATGTTATGGCCGCTGGACAAGCACACGTACGGCGGCTCCTTCATCTACCACCTGGCGGTGCCGGAAGGAGAGGCGCCGCTGGTGGCCGCGGGCTTCGTCGTGGGGCTGGACTACGCCAACCCCTACCTCAGCCCCTTCAGGGAGTTCCAGCGGTTCAAGCTGCACCCTTACATCAAGCCGCTGTTTGAAGGTAACTCTATCAATAGGGATGATGACTGACCAATATGTTATGGCCGCTGGACAAGCACACGTACGGCGGCTCCTTCATCTACCACCTGGCGGTGCCGGAAGGAGAGGCGCCGCTGGTGGCCGCGGGCTTCGTCGTGGGGCTGGACTACGCCAACCCCTACCTCAGCCCCTTCAAGGAGTTCCAGCGGTTCAAGCTGCACCCTTACATCAAGCCGCTGTTTGAAGGTACGTCATATCAATGGGTTACCCTCATCTGGCAGAATAATATTGGTCAGAAATGCACTTCGCATAACACGTTTCGCAGAAACACTTTCGGTCGAATGGTAAGATGGCATAAAGGTATAGTTGGCATTACTACTACCTCGCATACGACACATTTTGCAGCAGATTGCTTTGTAGAATATCTCTTTGGCTGACTTTGGTTTAGCATAATTTTATGTACCATAATAATCCTGTAGAATAAGATTACAATAGCATAATTATTTTCTACTAGCAGAAAAGTGGGTCAGGTAAATTTTACGTAGTAGAATGTAAGTCCCACCAAATTTGCTATGGCATAATAGTGATTCCACCTTAGGGCAGGTCCGACTTGGATTAGGTTAGGTACGACGACGAGCGGAGCGAGGAGGAGTGTTAGGTTGAACTGAGACCCTAATGAGCGAGCGAAGCGACCGAGCCGCGCGGCAACGGCCGGCTACCATACCACTCCATGTACAAAATGTGTAGTCCCAACAATTTGTAATGCATAAATTAGGCTTGATAACTTTATGCCCCCTTATATTATGCAAAAAAAATATCTGCGAAAGTACTATTCGTTTAGAAGACTGTTATGCTCATCAACATTATGCCAATATAAAATTCGGTATTATAAAAATCTGCGAAATTATTTATGCCAAAGCATACTCTGCGTAAGATGTTTCTGCCAAACGTTACTTCTGCCAAGTATCAATTATGCAAAACAAATATATATAAATTACTAGCTACGCCCCGCGGTGTTCAAAAGTAGCCGGTGTTTTAATCCAGGCTACCAGTGCCAGCTACCTTCGTACCGAGCCGTTTGAGCGTGAAGTACCTAACAAACATGAATAATAATAATAATAATAATTTAGACTCCTTACAACCACAATAGTTACTTAGCACCGACAACATATTTCTGCTTAACCCAGTGGTTGACTGGTAGAGAATGCCTAAAGGCATTAAGTCCGCCATTTGTACTTTTACTTATGTATTTTTTGCAATAAAGTTTAGATAAATAAATAAATAGTTCTATTGCATCTAGCGGGTGCTGTCTGTGCGTCCCATGACACAGGCAGGGGGAGCATCCGCATGGTGTACACCATTACATTTCATTAAATTGTCGAAAGGGCCTCTGCACGTTGGCTTCGGCGCCGTGCACGCTTCCAAAGGTTCGGGACACCATTGTCCCGTGAATGGGTGCGGCATACAAATTATAATAATGATAAATATAGTTATATCTTATATAATTATCAAACTTAAAAACATCACAACCTTCCGCTTTTTATATATTAGTGTGATAAAAAATGTATTGGGCAATAAAACACTTGTGCTATCCGAAAAGGAAACATACCCCCGCCATCTCTAACCAAGTCTATATAGCAGTAGCCTAACTACTACTGTCTTCAGGTTTTTGGCAGGATCAACAGATAGAGAACTACATCGAGGGATAAGACTCAACTGATCTTGTGTTTTCGATCCTCTTGGGCCGGGGGGCCTGTAGCATTTATCCGGTCTGTTACGGGACTGCTATCCAGCCAGGTCAGCTTCCTGAATGTTGGTTTGGTTTCAGGTGGATCCAGGATAGCGTACGGCGCCCGAGCGCTGGTAGAAGGAGGCTGGCAGTGTATGCCGATACCAGTGTTCCCTGGTGGCTGTCTGGTGGGCGATACTGCTGGCTACCTCAACATGCCGAGGATCAAGGGCACGCACAACGCTATGAAGAGCGGTCAGTAACTTTATTGACCTCTTTTTATCGTCAACATCATCATCAACTTCGTCCTCTACATTTTCTCATCACAAACTTAGAGAGCTAGGCTCTTGTCGGTGGACCAATTACCATGTTTCTCTATTTTCAGCTTTCTTCTTGATTTCCTGATACGAAACGCTGTTTACCTTCTCCTTGATCGGTCTACATAAGATCTCCTAGGTCTTCCTCTCCTCCTCTTTCCCTCAATATTTCCTTCCATTATGATTTTCAAGTAATCGTCGTTTCTACATTATCTATGCAGCCGAAAAGCGTCTGCCTACGATTGTATGTTCTTCTGTACAACCATATTTTTATGAATTGTGCTTTTAATTTTTTTTACTACGACGGTGGCAAACAAACACGCGGCCCGCCTGATGATAAACAGTTACCACCGCCTATGGACGCTTGCGATTCCAGGAGCATTACACGCGCGTTGCCGACCCTTTAAGAACCTATTTACTCCTGTCTTGAAGAACCGCATGCTGTAGCCCCCGTGGAAAACCACGGCAGGGAGCTCATTCCACATGCGGAGCGTTCGCGATAGGAAATTCCTTAAAAACCCGCACGGTTCAGTTCTCGTCCATTTAGGCTCCAGTGTGTGAGGATTAAGAGGCCTTATTCCTTTTAAAATGCTGTTTGTTGTAGACATGTTTGAAACCTATAGTTTGAATTTTTCGTTGATAATTTTTGTTTCAAAACGTACTCGAAATTGACAAAATTCACGCGATAAATTAGTTTTTCCATCTTATTTTCGACTGCACGCAATAAAAGCATGAAATAGCTACGTTACTACCTAGAACTCGTGGAAAAGTATTATTCACTTTAAAAAGTTGGTTGAAATTATCAATATATTTGTCATAATATGAGAAAAATAAAATTTTAAAGGAATAAGGCCTCTTAACGCCTTGCCAATGGCGAGCAGTGAGTTGGTCGAAAGCAGCCGCAACACATCCCATTATACAGACGGTAGAACACACACAATGAGGCAAAGTCTTACTTACATTCAATCTTTCAACCTATTAATTCGCTACCTTATTGCCGTCACTTTATGTAGCTGTGTGTGTGTGTGTGTGTGTGTGTGTAATCATTCACCTCAACTCTCGTGGAGATAAGTAGTTATATTATGAATGATTATTTGCCAGGCATGTTGGCTGCGGAGGCGGCGATGGATCTCGTGATCTCGGGCGAGGCTACGCACGACAAGGGCGCGGTGCCGAGCGCCTACGAAGACAAGCTGAAACAGTCCTTCGTTTACAAGGAGTTGAAGGTAATTTAGCATTTAATATGAAGTCGAATATCTCTCGTAATGTTTCGAGTTGAGCTTCTTAGTCATGAGTTGGGGTCGGTCGCGATAGTCTATTAGACTGGTAGTTCAAATCAAAATTTTCAAGTCTAACGGCATTTTGTGAGCCATTTTGGCAACATGACTTTTTCGAAGTAATAAAGCCTGCTGAATTCGATTCTGGATGTTGCCAAGCCGAATTTTGCCCCCCTCCCCCCATTTCCCCCCTTTTTACCTCAAAATATGTCCCTAATCACGGTTTTTACGGTTTTATACAAAAAGTATTACAGCTAGAAAAAAATGTCAAAGACAAGAATGATCTCTATAAAGTTTCCTATAACATGATGTATAAACTTTTTTAGTAGGCCTTATGGTTTGTGAGCAATATCTTCCCGAACTTCATAGACTGGTAGAAAATTCTAAATATCGGCTTCCTTTACCGTGCTAACGGCATTTTGGGATCCATTTTGGCAACATGACTTTTTCGATGTAAAAAAGCCTGCTGAATTCGGTTCTGAATGTTACCAAGCCGAATTTTGCCCCCCTCCCCCCATTTCCCCCCTTTTTGACCTCAAAATATGTCCCTAATCACGATTTTTACGATTTTATACAAAAAGTAGTGACCGACCGAAGTTTCGGTTTCGGTTTCGGCCAGTTTCGGCCAAAGGTTCGGTTTCGGCCAAAAAACAGCCGAACCTTTCGGCCGCGCCGAAACTTACAACATCGTACTGTCGGATCGCGTTCGGCTAACGTCGGGTGAGCTCGGCAGTCGGCAACTCGGCACGGCTGGCAATATGGCGTCGCTCGCCTGACTCCGCCGGCCACTGAATCACTTTGCTCAGTGAGGTGACGTTTGTGTTTGTTCCCCGAATAATGTTAAGTAACTGACCGAGCGAGCAAAGCATTTCCGTTTCAGCGTGGCCCAAAATTCTGTCGTATGCCCGAATGTTTGGATGTCCATGCGCTTACCGGCTGTTGCATGCCTTAATGTCGCATTTCTCGACCGATTCTCATTAAATTTTGTGAGTATGTTCGATAAGCTTCCCGCCACTCTTTTTAGGTCGTCGGTCCACCTGGCGGGAGGCCGTCCTACAGGGCGTGGCGTTCGTGGTCTCCACTCTAGAACACGTCTGCCCCATCGACCATCAGCACTACGACAAATATGCCCCGCCCACTGCCACTTCAACTTGCATATCTTTAGGACTATGTCGGTCACTTTGGTTCTCCGTCGGATCTCCTGGTTCCGGATTTTGTCCTTCAGAGAAACTCCGAGCATAGCCCTCTCCATAGCTCGCTGAGCAACTTGGAATTTGTGGACGAGGCCTTTTGTTAGTGTCCACGTGTCAAAAAGTATTATAGCTAGAAAAAAAGTGTCAAAGACAAGAATGATCTCTATACAATTTCCTATAACACGATGTATAAACTTTTTTAGTAGGCCTTATGGTTTTTGAGCAATATCTTTACAGAGATCATTCTTGTTTTTGACACTTTTTTTCTAACTGTAAGAGTTTTTGTATAAAACCGTAAAAACCGTGATTAGGGACATATTTTGAGGTAAAAAGTGGGGAAATGGAGGGAGGGGGGCAAAATTCGGCTTGGCAACATCCAGGATCGAATTCAGCAGGCTTTTTTACATCGGAAAAGTCATGTTGCCAAAATGGCTCACAAAATGCCGTTAGGATGGTAAAGGAAGCCGATATTCGGATTTTTCTACCAGTCTATATGGAAAAAAAATCCGCGGATGAGGACGATCTTCATTGAAGAATCAACTATGCTAAGCTAAAAGTTCCAAAACTTACACACGATTTTCACACATTATATAGGAAAGAGATTGAATCGCGTTCAAAAAGTGTTTATTTAATTACCTCGCGAATTAACGCGTTTAGGTCCCGTTTTCTTATAATAATGTCTAAAAGCTCCAGCCAGCAAGTCTTTGAATTTCGTTGGTATTTGGTGTCTCCGGATGATGTGAAATTGTATCGGTTTTTGGGCTCCGTACCCAAAGGGTAAAAACGGGACCCTATTACTGAGACTTCGCTGTCCGTCCGTCCGTCTGTCACCAGGCTGTATCTCAAGAACGGTGATAGCTAGACAGTTGAAATTTTCACAGATGATGTATTTCTATTGCCGCTATAACAACAAACTAAAAATAAAATAAATATTTAAGGGGGGCTCCCATACAACAAACTTGTTTTATGGTACGGAACCCTTCATGCGCGAGTCGGACTCGCACTTGCCCAATTTTTATTACTCTTGACTATATTTTTGATCGAACGAGCGAAACGTCTATGTTTCGCTTCGCAAAAATTTCTGGCATATGTCCGGAAAAGACCACATTTCTCAACTGCTTCTAATGACATTTTGAGAGCAGGTTCGATGGTTCTCTGCCTTCTTACCTAATTATTTTTTGTGGAATGTTTCATTTCGCAGGAGTGTCATTTCGACGAAAGCATTTTTATCTGACATCGTAAACTATTTGGAATTGTTATAACTTATAAAACAAAGGTAAACCTACCTAATCTACAGGATGATATTTGCAACAATAGGCTAGTAGACCCAGTTTTGAAATTTATTTGAAATGGTTAATAATGATCTTACTAGCTAGAAAAAAATGTCTTGTATTTTTGTGAAAGCTAGAAAGCTAAATTTTATCAATTGAAAATTAGAAATTTCATGAACAGTCAATAACGCCGTCCGCCATTTTTGTCTTTTGCTAATCTGTGGCGTGACGTAGAATTACCTGTAAATATTCGAAATTCGACCGTCGTATAGTGCCATTCCGCTCACTCAAATATACTTTGACAAGAGATCGAGAGGGACGGCACTATTCGAAGTCGTCAAAGTAGACTTTCAGTTTTCTTTACAGGACCGATGACGTCACAATCATAAGCGAAAATGGCGGACAGCGTTTTAAGCATTTGAAAATAAAGATTAAAAACCATATTTTCAAATTCAATTTTTTCAGACATCTTTCACTTTTATGAATTGAAAAATATATATTTAGGTTTCCTTTGCTAATTACTATACGGAATAAACATTAGTATATTACAATTTGACATGAGTCAACTAGCCTATTATGAAAAAATTATAACTGTAAGTACAGAGTATTAAAAAATCTGCGAAGTGAAAATTCGACCTAAAATAATTCTGCGAAAAGGCAGGCTACCAGGTTTGATAACTATATGTAGATTTTTTGATGAGACAATTTTTCAGATTTTTTCAATATGGCGGAGATATGGGGGTTGTAAACGAAACATTTCGAAACAAGTTCGCGATGTCTACTGCTCAGAGAGCCACTAATAATATCGGGTGTGTTATAGCAAGTGCGCAACGTGCGGCCGTCGTTCCACTCGAAACTGGGCCTGTACGGAGGTCTCATCTACTCCGGGTTCTCCACTATCATGCGCGGCGCGGAACCCTGGACGTTGAGCCATGGCGGTGAGTCCGTCTACAATATAATAATAAAAAAAAAACTGAAATATAAGACTTCAACGGTACGCAAGTTTTACGATATTTTTTTAACCCAAAATCAACACAGTTTTTTTCGAATCCTCATAATTCAACAAAACGGTAATTGTATGTCAGCCATGTACTTAAAGCATTTTTAGTCGTACACATTGGTACCTTTACTGGAAGATAACGAATTCGTGTCCAAAACAGACAAAAAATTAGGATTGATTGATATCTTCAAATAAAAACTACCTATTAGTTCTCTCTGTCCAAGTTTGTGTCGCTACTCTCACGGCCCTCGTACGTCAGATATGATCTGATCAAACCCACTTGATCTGGCAGTTTTTTTGCTTAAACATTAAACATGATAATTTCAATAGAAATCTTAATGAATCTGTAAGAGTTAGCGTGAAGGAGTGCGATGTCGTCATACTTGTGCACGAAGTCTCCCAACTTCTAGTCACAAGTTTGTGAGTGTGTTTGTATGTTTGTTACTTCTTCACGCTCTAACAGCTGGACCATTTATGATAAAATTCGGTATGGAGGTAGCTGACATCTTGGATTAACACATATGCTAATTTGTGACTACTTACTTTGGAATAAATAATTATTATAATTGTGTTTCAGGAGCGGACCACGCGAAGCTAAAACCGGCGAAGGAATGCCAGCCCATCGAATATCCCAAACCTGATGGAGTCATCACATTCGACTTGCTGTCATCCGTCGCGCTGACAGGTATATTAATACTTGTATAGCATACCAACAAAACGATAGATTACAGTAAATAAATAAATAAAATAAATAAATATTAAGGGACAATCATACACAAATCGACCTAGTCCCAAACTAAGCAAAGCTTGTACTATGGGTACTAGACGACGATATACATAATATATAAATACATATATAGATAACATCCATGACCCAAGAACAAATATTTTGCACAAATATTTGCCCCGGCCGGGATTCGAACCCGGGACCGCCGACTCAGTAGGCAGGTGTCTACCAACCGAGCCAAACGCGTCGTCAGTACAAGTACAGATGGCTATTTTTTGATTTTGTATGAAAATATACCGGGTGATCATGATCAATCTAAATGGGTCAGTATGGAGAAGTCAGAAACTATAAGAGATATGGAAATCTGTTCTTAGGAACTATGGCGTCGATTTTAGATTTAACCCTTTGACCGCCAAAGACGGACCGAAAAAATCACGTCATCGGGAATTCGTGCCACTGACGCCAACGACGCCTATTGACGTCAAAAATTTCAATGGTCAAAAACATGCTAAAACAAACCACTATTTGTGTTTTTCAATTTCTGTTGATTTTGGAGCACTTTTTTTTATTTTGGCGTCAGTGGCACGGTGAATTGCTTTGCCGCTTGGCGCTCAAAGGGTTAATAAAAACTGCATTTTTTTATAGACCTCGTACATCATTTCATACATAACCTGGTGAACCGCTGTAAAGAATGCTACAATACGACATGCGATTACGTACAGAATGTTAACCAGGTTCAATTCCCGGTTGTGTATGAGATTTATAAAAAATAATATTGAAATTTCTAAGAACAGATTTCGCTATTTCTTATAGTTTTCGTTTTCTGTCTCTTGGCCCATTTGGATTGATCACCCTGTATATTGCACTGCGTCACATCCATAGAACTTAAAAAACATTCATACAGAAACGTGACGCTCTGGAGTGGAAATTTTGAGACATTTTTTCTTATATGTTGTTTGAATGTACAAATGATTCTTAGTACAAATGACCTTAAAAGATCTATTTTCTTCAACAAAAAAGTTCACATACCTACACTTTTTTTTAAACGCCAAACTATGCGTGGTATATTTGTATAGCGACTGAGTGGCAAAGATATCAAGAGGCTTTTTGGTGTGCAGCGTAATCGTGGAGTGTGTCTATATCATTTTGGGGTTACCTTATATCTTTGGATTTCAAATATTTCCTTAAGACTGCGCCGAGCGAAATGTGAAAAATACGCCAGTTGCTATTAAGTAGACAACTTCTCCGTGGAAAAATTATAAAATTATTAATATTTTACCCTAGAAAACTAAGTGAAGTTGGACGAAAACTGTAAAATCGTAAGCAGGCGTTTAGTATTTATACTTTAACAATGGAAATCTATTCTGATTTTCAGTTTAATAAAAAGATGAATGTTTACATTACAATTTGTCCGCATCAAATATCTCAATTATTGTTTGGTATTAAAGGTCAAGATTTATCAATAAGTGCTTTTAATTCTCCATACCATTTTACTATGGCGGCCGCGCGCCGTTCTAAATACGCATTCCCCGCGCTCTATGGTTCAGTCGCTAACGCTCGGCGCAGTCTTAACCCTAATGCCTTGATCACACGTACCGAGCAAACGGGCGAGACAGTGCTCTCGGCCGAGTACTCGGTGCGTATAAACATAGCGCCGAGTGCTCGGCCGAACGATGCGGCGAGACAGTAGCTCGGCTCCCGTTCTATCTACTAGGCCGAGTGTCCACCCTCCCGCTACCCCGCACTGTCTCGCTCGCTCACTCGGCCGGTCTGAACGTGCTCTGTCTCGCCACTCGGCGATTTTTTTACGATCCATCATGTCTGAAAGTCTCAATGGAACTGAACTGGCTGTGCTCATTTCAAAACATGTGTAAACAGCTTCTCACTTATATCACTGTCTCGGCCGAGAAACATTTTACTGTCTCGCCCGTTTGCTCGGTACGTGTGATCAAGGCATAACAAATGCCGTTTCTCGTGACAGGCACTAACCACGAGGGCGACCAGCCGCCGCACCTCACCCTGAAGGACGACACGGTCCCGGTCAAGAACAACCTGGGAATCTTCGACGGACCCGAAGCCCGATTCTGTCCTGCAGGTAAGTCTTTCTTCTATAAGTATATTTTGTTAAGAAAGTCCTCATAAATAGTTTCGCGGAAGGCCAGACTCCGAGCGTCTGCCCGACACCAATGTATCTCTTAAGAGGCCTTATTCCTTTTAAAATTTATTGTTTTCATATTATGACAAATTTATTGAAGTAAATAATAATATTCCTAGAGTTCTAGGTAGTAAAAGCTATTTTATACTTTCATTGCGTGCAGGCGAAAATAAGTAGAAAAAACTAATTTTCCGCGTGAATTTTGTCAGATTCGAGTAGTTTTTGAAACAAATAGTTATTAGAACAAATATTATCAATGAAAAATTCAAACTGTAGTTTTCTAATATATACCAATAAATCCCAATAGCCCTGTTCTAGGTAGTAACATCAATAATATGTTAAGAAACATGTTTGATCATAGAGAACAATGTCTAAAACAATCAGCATTTTAAAAGGAATAAGGCGTCTTACAAATACATGGTAAAACGTGGGGTGTTTAGTGGGATCATGTTATATTTTCCCAACGGCCATGTGATATTTGCATTTGTTTCTTTTCACTTCTCCGCCGTTTAGTTTTGTGAAACGAGGCTAAAGAAAACGCGTGAGCGTTTGGGTTTAAATGGGTAATGGTTTAAATCAAACCAACCTGATCAGATCGGCCAAAATGTCTGATCATCTGGCAGCCTTTTATATAAAAATTGAATAACACCTAAGAAAACGCTGGGCCCAATAAGACGTCCGTTTACGAACTAATGTTCGCAGGCGTTTTATTGATCTTAGAATTGTCTATACCTGGGTGACCATTTCCATTTTTCAATATTTTTATATTTAGTCGGGCCAAAAGCAGTGTTTAACATCAACATGTGACTAAACGCCATTACGACACTCAGATATATTTGTCCTCGCTCACTGCTTGCGCTCGTCCACATAGACACTTCGTGTCATAATGGCTTATTTTAGCTCACTGTCAAACAATATACTATATATGATCTCTGTTTGTGAATTTATTATATAAATCATTTCCAGGTGTATACGAATACGTACCTATGGAGACTGGAGACGGACAGAGACTGCAAATCAACGCACAAAACTGCATACACTGTAAGTAACATGTATTGGTAGGATTTGTCAATATTGTAACTTCATTATTTCATCTTATTTTATCGTGAGTCTTAATTAAATGGGGTATTTACACAAATTGACATAGGCGATGCGAGCTGTGTTGGTTTGAGGTGTTACATTGTATAAGAGAACAAGGCATGGCACTACGGAATGACAGGTGGACTTTTGACGTTAACACGTTATGACTGGTTTGTATGATTCATACTCCCCGATTCCTTTGTTACCTGTATGAGTCGTGAGGTCAATCAATTATCACGATAAAATAAAATTTAGACAACGCAACGGTAACGGCATAAATGTATTTTTTTTGTACAATACAATACAATACAACAATACTTTTTTGCACACCAATAAAAGTTTACAAAAGGAAACAAGATAAATACAATTTATAAATAACGGTAGACAACAGGCGGTCTTATCGCTAAAGAGCGATCTCTTGTACGATTTTTTTTCCTAATTATTATTTTGTTATCATAAAGCGACAACTAATCAGTGGCGTAGAAAGTTTCACTAGCCGCAGTGTCATACTTTATTTTCTTATAACATGAGGTTTTATAGGTTACTAGCTTTTGCCCGCGACTACGTCCGCGTGGAAGTTGGAAGTATGGAAGCAACCTCGTACAACACGATAGATATCCACCTAATCACCTTAATTAATAAAAGGAATTATTAAAAGCGCCTAAGCAAATGTAAGAGCAATTGTGCTTTTGGTCTAATCATTACATTTCCTACAGGGTCATCAATGTCATCATGAATTACTTGCTCACTTTTCAATCTTTTTAGGGATAATTTCCAGGATGAAAACTATCCTATGTCCTTCCTCGGATCTTAAACTGTCTCCATGCCAAATTTCATCAAAATCGATTCAGCGGTTTAAGCGTGAAGAGGTAACAGACAGACAGACACACTTTCGCATTTATAATATTAGTATGGATTTATTTATATCAGGTGAAAATACTACGGAGCCTTTGATGTAAAAATGCAATCCATCGACCTTAAGCTGGTTGTCAGGTAGCTTATAATAATTAGATCCTATTTAATTTCAGGTAAGACATGCGACATTAAAGATCCTTCGCAGAACATCAACTGGGTAGTGCCAGAGGGCGGCGGCGGCCCCGCGTACAACGGCATGTAAATCGACATGACATGGGTCTGAAAAATCGCTGCAAATGCTGGTGTACAACTTAGAAAATAGCTATCGATATTTTGTAGCTAGAGATGTGCCGCTCTCGAGTACGTTTCCCGATTTGTAAGGGGAGAGAACCTTCTCGAGAAAATTTCTCATATAAAATGAGGAAAGTTTTCGGAAATTCTCGGAAACGGCACATCACTATTCGTAGCAGGTATTGGAACAGATGTCCGAACAAAAAAAAGAGATTTTTGCTAACAAATTGGGTACTTTCCTGCAGTCACTACAAATCTCTTGCCATTAAATGCTATTTCTGATAATACTGAGATAATCCATGTATACATTGTTTTACGGGTTTGGCGATTTTCAAGTAACAAAATGTTAAAAATAAGGAGGCATACTGACCGTATAGCGTAGTGACGTCATAACACGTTATTTTCTTTGAAATTTCATACAGTCTAAGCGTTTTAACATAAAGAGGAGCTGATTTGTCTGTCAGTCAAGTACCTAATTGCCCACGAGCACAGTATCTCCCTCCGTTTACTTACATCGGTTAAGAGTGAGAGGGACAGCATACAAATCGACTTAGTCCCAAAATTAAGCTCAGGAACCAGGATAACGAAAAGTTATATCCTCTTTTGATAGAGATATTTAGAAATCAGTTGGCGATCTTAAGTCTTTAGAGATGGTAAGGTATACAGAATCGCATGTTGATGAGACGAAGTATGAATTTGGTCTGATAATGCTGAAAAATTAAGCTACAAATTAGGATATGTTACGATGGATATAGTATAGCGCCAGATTTTGTAAGTGTCTTTTTTCATCCATATATCGACGAGAATTCAATTGGAACACTAGATGGAGATTAACTTGTCATGTCTTAGCAAGATTCCAATAATTCCTGTCATATCTATAAGTGTACAGTGTAATAAATATTTAGGCTTTATTAGAAAAGTAATCGATTATGTCCTTCGTTTTTTAATGACAAAATTTGAGAACCTTGTGATTAAAAAATGTGACTATCAATTCAACAATTGAATGTAAATTGTACTAAGTTATGGAAACTTAGTTATAAAATTACATACTACATACATTAGATCAGATTTGTGTAACCCAAGTATCCAGTAACAGATTACTAATAAAGTGGGAAAAAACTATTTCACTGTAATACTGTACGAATGCAGCTGGTACAAAGCTAAAGTATATGTACAGTTTGTAGACTACGTAATATGTACGATACGTCTTATTGATCTGTTTAACTGTAAAAAAATAAAACGACCTATTTTATAGCCAATGTTCCATCACAATATTACAATATACAATAATGTAAATATACATTTTGTAATTACTACATACAAATCAGTAACAAAAACATATGAAATTTAAATACCTGGTACAAATCAAAATATTGTATATTTTTTGAGATATTTTTTAAAATTTGTATTTATAACAATCTTGTAACTATATACATTAAAGTCTATCTCATCTAGCTGTTGTATATGAATTTTGATAAATTATTAAATGTACCGTGCAAATGTGCGAGTGTTAGCTATCAAATTTTAGTCTAAGCGTTATTTTATACAATGTTTTCATTAATAAATAAATATTTTAGATAAATCTTCATTTTCTTTGATACTTTACTGACCAAAATGCAAAGGTACTAAATTGATGTCAAGAAACGGAATACTGTAAGGCTGCCTGTCCACTAGACCTTCTGTTAGGCTTCACAAAGACGTAGCCTTATTGGCTCATTTTCTCCGCTCCGCTTCAGTGAAAGCGGTAAATGACGATGACCAGTGATAGGATTAGGTAGTGCCATTTCGGGTGAATGACCTTAAACATTGTGAATAATATGGATAAGACCCGGGATTTCGAGACTCGTATTTTTTCTGAGAAAATTTTCTTGATAATGTCATTAAATAAAAGAAAACACAAAAAACGTACCGAAGATCATAAGTAATCTCAAAACAGTCATGTACCTAATGTGCTTGCTTAGAATTATTATCTTTCAACCAAAAATAGATAGCATTAACAAAATAACCCTGCTTGTTTTGCACCCCACCCTGGCCTGGTCATAAAGGTAAACAATAGAGAGTTATAAAAGGCGAGTCAGGTAAAGATAATTTAAGTATGTCCGATGAAAACTAACACGCGAATACCAAAAGATAAGACGTAGGTTTATCTGTCTTCATATTCCCTTGTCGTGAATGCCATATTCTATGCTAGCAAATTAATTGTACAATACACATTTATAACATTTCTGAACCAAACACAAACTTACAATTTTTCATATGTAATCCCGGGATTAAAATGTATGTCCATACTAAGCTCACGCACATAAGTCCCGCGAAATGGCACTACCTAATCCTATCACTGACGATGACAAAACATAATTATTATGTCGACGTTAAATTAAAATAGTAGTTTATGCAACTGCTACATAATGCGAGGTCTTAAAATACGGCTCTGGTTTCATAATAGGATCACACGACTGTTTTAAGACCTAATTATGTACAGTTGCATACACTACTTTGTCCACACACGTATTGATAACTATTAACATAGATTTTCTTTTGTGAAAATATGAAACACTCAGTCCTGCCAGTCAGTCCGCGGAGCAGAGGAACACAGTCATGAGGTGACTCGCGCGGCGCAATGTTGTTTCGCGCAGTCACCATTACCTACTGTATCAAAATTGATACAGTAATGGTGACCCCGCGCTGGCTGCGGTACTGTTATGAAATTAGATCTCATCAACTTGTTATTGGAATTATGGGTGTAGTAGATAAACTTTTTTTTTTTGTTTTTATACCAAAAAAAGCAAATTTGAATCTTGTGAGACGAAGTCGATCAATCATGTTGTGCCGTGAATTTTTACGATGCACAACATCTGGGATTGAAACTATTATTTATACTGTTTACCGCTGGGCGTTTTCTCAAAAATTCTATAAAAGAGAGTGCTCCTTGTATTCCACCCATCATATAACACATTTTATTCTTTTATGGCGGCTCGCAGCTCGTGCCAGTATCAGTTTTTTAAGGTTTCGTACCCAAAGGGTAAAAAGCGGGGTCCTATTATAGAAGTAATTCTTTTGGCTGAGCGAATCCACTTAGCTTTGTAACAGTCAAAGTCAAACGAAATAAGGTTTACTCTTAAACAAAGAGAACAGAGATGTTGGTCACTTCATTGTCTTATAAGCATCGAAACGAGCTTCACTGCTATTTCACTTACGAAGTGACCAACATCTGTGTTCTCTTTGTTTAAGAGTAAACCTTATTTCGTTTGACTTAAAGACTAATTTAGTGTAAAAGTAATTTGCACTTATAACGCCTTACATTTTGAAGTGGCAGTTGTGGCCGCAGCTAACAATACAGATAATGGTATTGTTCATCGGGTACAAAGCTAATGGGATTCGCTTACCAAATGTGATTCGAACTATACTGACCCCGCTGTCCGTCCGTCCGTCATTTGTCACCAGGCTGTATCTCATGGACCGTTGAAAATTTCATAGATGATGTATTTCCGTTGCCGCTATCACAGCATCTACTAAAAACAGATTAAAATAAATATTTAACCCTTTGACCGCCAAAGACAGCAAATCACGTCATCGGGAATTCGTGCCACTGACGCCAACGACGCCTATTAACGTCAAAAATTTCAATGGTCAAAACATGCTAATTCAAACCACTATCTGTGTTTGCTCTGTTGACTTTGGAGCACTTATTTTTTTTTGGTTTGGCGTCAATGGCACGGTGAATTGCTTTGCCGTTTGGCGCTCGAAAGGTTAAGGGCGCTCCCATACAACAAACGTGATCGGCTGCGTTAACTTTGCACTTAATCCGGCGCCATGCATACCAGGTGCAAACTTAACCCGGCCTAGCGATGGGCCCGGCCAGTTAAGATGGGATAAGTACTTATACGGAATCCTCGGTGCGCGAGTCCGACTCGCACTTCGCTGGTTTTTTTGGTTAAAAACCAATTCAATGTTTGACTTATTAAAACATGAAATGCAGTGACCGGAAAATATATGCGTTCACTGATGAAGTGAGATACGTATGAGATAAAAAAAGAGGAGCTTAGATCATAGAGTAACATACATATAGGTAAATATATTGTGTTTATATACTGAAAGCATAGATCTCCTTGGCGTTTTACTAATCGCTAACAGTGACATTTTAGCAGGTAGGATCGACAGTTTTCATCATCACATGCGTTTCATTGCATTTCCAACGACGATGAATATACCAAGTTTTTCAAGATATTTCTCTTCAATAGCCCAATGACACGCACAGTGAAACGAAAATGCTCCAACTCATAACTTTAACATTGCTATAGATTGCCGTAAGTAGTAGCCTATAAGGTTAAAATAACTGTATTTACAAAGAGCATTTCTCCCGGAATTGCCGTGGAACTTCTACGAGTTTACGGTCGTATTTATTGTACAAAAAGATATAAATAAATAAGCTTGTCGTATAGGGACTAGACGACGATATACATAATATATGTTTTTGGGCCATGGATGTTATCTATATACGTATTTATAATATATTTGAGTTCATCAACAAAAATATTTGCCCTGGCCGGGATTCGAACTCAGGATCGTCGGCTCAGTAGGCAGCTGCACTACAACCGAGCCAACCGCGTCGACAAAAAAAATATAATTTAGTAATATAATTTATTTCAAGACAAAAAAAAAAATTTGAAAAACAAAGAAACAGTAAATAAAAAACTTAAACGTTACTAACCATTATACAAAAAGCTAAAATGAAAATGAACTAAACCAAATTCAAAAACTTGCTCCTCTGCGGCATCTATAAGGTACCGAAAATGCTGGCAGCATTACCTCGCTGAACAGCTACGCTGATACGTTGTGCTTGTGCGAGGAAGCCGTCAGCTCTTCGGTCCCCAGTGGTCTCTGCAAGCCTTTTGGATAGCTCTTTGTTTCCTTGTACAAATTCTAGAAGATGTTCATGATAGGTATTTTATTTTCCGTTAGGCACGTCAAGTAATTTGTTCGCCGCCACAAGAATGATATGGCAACTGCGCGCTAGGGTTTTTCTAACACTCATGCAAAAACTCTGTGACTAGGTTGTTTTATGTCAGCAGATGTGTTATGGATCGCCACTAATCGTAATTTCTAATGACACTACGGGCGCGCGCGTGTATTCGAAACTAGCTGTTAAAATTGGCATTAGAATGGCTTTTCATTCTTATGTGGTCGAAATTTGAACCCACAGACAACGAACCACTCCAATTTTACTCGAACCCATCGGGTGTTCTAAAGAGCTCACGGATCGTATAAACGACGTAGGTGATCTAATATCTCACTGTTCTACCCTGAACCCGCACCTCACGTCGGCAGTTTAATTTTTCGCGTCATAAACTGGCGGCCAGATTATAGGACGGTTTGTTACGGGTGGATCGCTCCAACTTTTCGGGTTTCCGATGCGGACCGCGAGTTTTATAGGGTACGGTAGTTTTTAGTTTCAACCTTTGGATATGGAACATTGAATTTTTAGATACGTCATATAATTAGTTCTATTAAAGGAGTAACGTCTGCTAAACCAAATGTTTTACGATGAAGTGAAAAATAAGCTACGATGCCACCCTAAGGCATGCAGCAACTGGTTGAAAAATTAACGGCTGTCGCATCAGGTTCAGTGGTTCAATAGGTAGGACGCCCGTGTTGGCCGGAAAGCCGTTGGAGACGCAGGTTCAAACCCTGCCTGAACCATTCAATATTTAAAATTTTCGCTTCATTTTAAACGTTTGATTTGATACGTGCCCGTATATAACTTGGCGACAGACTCACTTCATGTCGATGTACCTATTAGTTATTGTTTTATTATGCATCAAGGTGTATAACAGCGATGAGTCCGCTCTCTGCTACTTTGTTAGAGCACATCGGGCAAGCATTGGTCGATAACGTTGGCAGCTTTTGGAAAGTAAAAAGAAAAAAAAAAACGTAGATGATCTAACTTGTTGTTTTTATGCAAAGTGCGGACCGGACCTCTCTGATTCCACCTTGAGCCAGAATGCTATTCTAAAAGGTCACGAACTGTTCTTTATACTTATAGTAAGATCGCTCTCGAATTTGCTCGATTTGCACCACTGACTTCACCCCAAGGCTATTCGATTTGCACCGGTGTGACTTTGAATTCACCAGGCTCTAAGAGTTCGAGTTTTACGGGGGCCAAGGTAGTAGTTGTCAGCGTTGCGACCGGTATCACTTTCCTGTCGCATATACTGAACAATTTTTTGATAAAACTATGATAATAAACTGATCCTGCGGTAAAAAGACAATTTGTTATTTTTGTCCATTGTTTGGATAGCGTACTCCCGCTCTGAGACTACCTTTATTCTGATAATATCTACGTGAAACAACGAACTCCTAACTACCATTGTCATAGACATTAGTTAAGTAATGTAGAATGTGATTAAATATTGTGCACAATTGCACATTACGTCACGCCTCCCGAATTCCGCAGTCGGTTCCAGGACCATGTCAATGACACATAAGTCACATTGGCTGGTAGGTAAACAAACCAATATTAGAGTTCGTTGGGTTAAAAAAAAATGTTGTTTGATTATGTAAGTGACGTTTATTATTTATTAATATATTATGCTATACATCGCATGTAGGTACCTGTAGCCTGTCTTTCATATTTCATATCACGTTCACTACGGCAACGGCGCGAATCGAAGAACATTCCTCCGGTGCGGGGAAGAAATTATTGTTTATTGATTATTTATTGCGCGATAATAGCAGATACTAATGTTCCGTCGAAAAAAAATTGGCAACTTTTTAACTCCCAAAATATTTTCCCATAGGTACGTTTATTTGGTCGAAGTTTTATTTCCCAACCCTACGTATCCCATTGATATCATTTCCCAAGTAATGATTCCATAAATTATAGTTAGGCAATTATTACTTGAGATTTTTTAAAGATGCCATTCACGAATTCGTCAAAATTGAGTGGCATACTAAGTATACCTATTTTTAGCAACATCTCATCTAACAGTTCGTGTCTGGCGCTTCGCCGGCCGCTCGCTTCGCTCACCCGGCTCGCGCGCTGTGAGGTCGCAGTTCGGACCTATCTTACTGTCTCGTCAGCCGTTTATCTTCTAGAGGATCGCAGTTCTTAGGTTAGAACCTTTTTTTTTTTTTTTCGCTGGGAAAATGCATTACGCATCCCGTCCGATCGGGGGTTCGGAACGGGTATGTGGGGCTCCCGGGGCGATCCGGTTTACCCGCTAAAAACCCAGCGCGTTTTCCCTCCATAACGCCTAGTGAGGCCCACAGGATCGCTTCCGCATGCTACTGTGGACCTCGCGATTGGCCCAGTTGGGCTCGGCCGAGAAGGTTAGAACTAACCTTACCAAACCTACTATGAATGAAATAATTTTACAAAGCTTTTATTTACCGAAACGATATTTTGACGATTTCTTATTTGCAAATAATTTGTTGCATAATTATTTGCCACATAACAATTTGTTGAAGAAAAATTTTGTAACATAAAAATGTTGTCAAATCAGAAAAGTGCGAAGTAAAGTGATGCCAACGATTGGTTTGCAAAATGAAACTCCTGCAAAGAAAGTTGGTTGCGAAGTGAAATTTACGAAACATATTTCGCCGAAAAGGCAGAACCCCGATAAATACAGAAACATATTATCATTATAAAGAAAAACAAAAAATATCAAACTGGCATCCAGCATATTTGATAACCAGTTTCTACGCTGCCGAAAATGACGGGTCATACCTACCAATTGGACGCTCGTTATGTTATTCTGCCGCGCAATCTGACCGCCGTTGCACGTCTGAGTTTTGTTCGAGATGCTGTGGTTTTTAGTAGGGTTATTCACTGTTGGATTGTTATTCTATTTGTACGGGACACGGACTTTCGGTTACTGGTCAAAGAGAGGTGTGAAACATGATCGACCCATCGTATTCTTCGGCACGGCAAAGCGGCAGTTTTTGAAGCAAATCAGTGACTCAGACATCTACGATGAAATGTACTGGAAGTATCCTGAAGAGAGATTCGTCGGTTACTATCTCATGACGACTCCATTACTCATTCTAAGAGACCCCGAGCTGGTGAAGCGTGTTTTAGTGTCTGATTTCAACCACTTCTACTCAAGAAATTTACATCCACTTGATAAGGTACCGGAGCCGCTGTTAAATAATCTGTTCTCTTGTGAAGGTGATCTCTGGAAACTATTAAGGCAAAGACTCACGCCTGCTTTTACATCAGGGAAGTTAAAGGCTATGTTTCCTCTGATCGTCTCCCGGGCTGAGAAGTTACAGCGTATTGCCGCTGAGGCGGCTTCGAAAGACTCCGAAGTCGATGTAAGAGACCTCATGGCTCGGTACACCACCGATTTCATCGGAGCCTGTGGTTTCGGACTGGATACCGACAGCCTTAGTGACGAGAGCTCCCTATTCAGGAAGTTGGGACAACGCATTTTTATCCAGGACACTAGAGACGTGATTGTAACTATCCTTAAATACACTATGCCAAGCTTATTCACCAGTTTCCACTTCGCGCCGCCATACGTTGAGAAAAACATGTTAAAGTTGGTAAAACTTATTTTGCAAAAGCGGGACTATAAGATCTCAGGCAGGAACGATTTTATAGACATGCTTTTAGAGCTGAAAGCGAAGGGGAAGATCGTGGGAGAGTCTATGACCCGTAGAAACGCTGATGGATCGCCGTGTTTGGCGGAGGTGGAATTGGATGATGAGTTGATGACAGCCCAGGTGTTTGTGTTCTTCGCTGCTGGGTTCGAGACGTCTTCCTCAGCGACCAGCTACACACTTCACGAGTTGGCTCACCATCCTCAGTGCCAGGAGAAGTGCCAGAAGGAAATTGACGAGGTGCTCGCGCGTCATGACAACAAATTGTCGTATGATGCCATCAAGGAGATGAAGTACTTGGATATGTGTTTCAGGTAAGAACAAATGTTATGATTGCTTTGGCATAGACGCAAAATGTTTTTTTTTGAACTCACTGCGAGTAATTAGAGCTCACTGCGGTGAATTAATAGATAGGTATGAACTAATTTATCAGTACAGAACTAATTCATTCTGAGATAGGAGTGATGTCACACATAAGATGTCTGTAACACAGTCTGTTTGTAAACAGTTTAGACATTTGACATATCATTTGAATACATTAGATTACCTTAGAATAAGTAATGAAGAAGAAAGTTGTTGCAGTCACAGTGTCCCTAAAATCTGCTTTATAAACAGAAAAAAAACCACCCAATTTTGAATACAATACCACGTACTGTGACAATACGGTATTTGACAACCTACAGTAAACAACAACAACATCCGGAACGCGTTATTATACTGGACGCGTAGAGCGCTGTAAGCTTTTTGAGTATAATTGATCCATTGCATGGCTGCAGGTGTAAAATTACTGACAGTCAGCCTTAAAGAGGGTAACCTTTACGTCATTCGTACACCTTGCAAACCTACGAATCAACATATTACTAACTGCTAGCGCCCTACGTTCCCTTTCCAGATCCACATTTTCGCATAGCGTTGCGGTGACCAAGTGCCCCAGGTATTTAAATTCTCTAACTAGCTTGAGAGGAGTGCCATCAAGTTTAATCGGCGGGACTTCATCCTCCAATTTTATGCCTTTACTTTGCTTTTAGAGCAACTCACTCTTAGAGGCATTGTACCTGAGGCCATGGGCCTTCGCATACCGCTCACATGTGCTAACTAGCGTCCTCAGGGCGCTGATTTAATTAAAGAAAAAATAATAATAAGATGTGTTGACTACTGATTTTTATGACGCCAGTATCTTATTAGAAACTTCCTATTGTACTAACAGATCGTTTTTGATTTTATTAAGCTGTCATCAAATACCGTATTGCAATTTTTTTTATGTGTCTGTATCTATGAAATTTACCTACACAACGTGACATCAGTGATAGGTTATTCCGCTAAGTTTTAGGGGAATATTATATGTACAATCAAGGTCAAAGATACGAGTATATACGCAAGTACTGTGAAAAAAAAAGTTATCACAAAAAACTCAAATGATGTATACTTATACAAATACTAATAAATATGCAAACTTCAATGGCCACATACTTATGTATAAGACAAGTTCAAAAACTGGTATACAATCAAAGTTACTTCATTAGTATCCTATATGATGCAATTTTGACCTACGATATTTTTATACGACTTCGACAGAGGTGTTACTTTTTTCGGTCTTATGTACATAGGTATATTATATAACATTAATGTATGTAAGTCGCTATTTTCTTGGTACGTCTTATCCTAAGCATATTTTTATAAATCATTTACATATCTTATATTTAATTAACTACGCTTACCTTACTTTACAGCGAAGGCATGCGACTATTCCCTCCAATCGGCTACATCATTCGCAAGTGTGACGAACGGTACACGATCCCTGATACCAACGTGACCATAGACCCTGGAGTGAAGATCGTGATACCTATCAAGTCACTGCACATGGACCCCAAATACTTTGAGGATCCGGAGGTGTTCAGGCCGGAGCGGTTCCACCCTGACAACGTCGCGAAGATCAATAAGCATGTGTATCTGCCGTTTGGAGAAGGACCCAGGGCTTGCATCGGTGAGTTTATTACAGTCCAAATAGAACACAGGCTGCATAAGCACTTGTAAAGCCTTTATACAGCTTATTTTTTTTTATTTATTAAAGCAGTAACGTCTGCTAACGTAAACCAAATGTTTACAATGAAGTGAAAAATTGAAAAATTTAATGGTTCGGACAGGATTCGAACCTGCGTTTTAAAACGGCTTTCCGGGCCAGCACGGGCGTCCTATCAACTGGACCATGAACCAGATTTCAGAGCCATTGAATCTTTCAACCAGTTGCTTCAACATGCCTTAGGGTGGCATCGTAGCGCCATCTACCGTAAAGGTTCGTGGTCCAGTTGGTAGGACGCCCGTGTTGGCCCGGAAAGCCGTTGGAAACGCAGGTTCGAATCCTGTCCGAGCCATTAAATATTTCAAATTTTCGCTTCATTGTAAACATTCAGCTTAAATTAGTTATAATGGCTGTATAAGCTCGTATACAGCCTGTTTGCTACCTGGGAGTGAAATCAAACTCGATAAATCCATGTTTCATAAAACAGTTGATACAAACTAAAGACCCTATGTACTATGACTTGAATGAATTCATTCATATTTAGGACATTCAATTGTGCAGCCCATAGTATATATATATTCCATCTATTATCAGACCAGCCTAACGCACCAATGTGCGACGCGACTTATTACAGCGTCACAAATATTACCCATCTCTTTGACTTGAGGAGCACGTTATCCAGTGACAACGGCTCTACGTGTATACTCGTATTTACAGTAGGTAAGTCTCTAGGGGCTTTTCTTTTTAGACGAGTGAATTTCGTTTCTTCTTGCATCAAAGTCGTGTCCGATGCACGCAGCAAAGTAGACGCATCGATGACTAATTAATTATTTAATTGTGAAATTAGCGCGGCTCGACCGCTGCCTGTAGTTAAACAATGGGTGACCCTAAAAGTGAGCCCATTGTCAACGAGATCCTCGGCTTTCTGCAACAGAAGCTGCTGCGGGAAGGTCAGATGGATGCGGTGACTGCTGTTCAGATCTGTTCGTCGCGTTTTAGTGTCGACGACATCTGCGCTGCGAAGAAGGTGCTGTTCCAGTCTCTCGGGATTGTCGGCACATTTGTACCTCATCGCAGAGAAGATAAAGCCGGAAAGAAGACCCTCGATGACATCATTGAAGTCCTGAGGGAGAACGAACGCGACATGCCTGAGTTCGTGGCGACGGAGGGCTCCAGATTGCCATCCAATACGAGAAACGCGGTCACTGACGGCGTCAAATTTCAAGAATAATGACCGGGCGTCAAATGCCAACTCGGTCAATTCGCGTGTAGCTGACACTGCGCAAAGTAATGTCACTGTGCATGCCGAACCGCGGCCCCCCTGCCCCCTCCTCGCGGGGCCTCCCGTGAATGCTTCATCGAAACCACGTCGTCGTTTTGCTGACGTCGTTTCTGCTGGTGAGCCTGTTCCAGCCCGCCGGAAAGCCGCGCCCTCAAAAGCGCGTGAAGTTCGGGATCCTCCAAAAGAGGAAACCCCTCGCACCAGTGTGGACAAGGAGGGTTTCACAACGGTGTCAAGAAAGCGTAAGACACGCAAGAGTCAGTGTGGTACTGCAGAACCGGTTGGTTGTGGTGGTGGTTGTGGGGTCTCCACACCAAGCAAGGCGCTGTACGTGTCGCGCCTGCATCACACTGCCACCGCTGAAGAAGTGACGCAGTATGTTCGCCAGAAAACCGGCTACTCGCTGAGGGTGTTCCAGTTGCTTTCGCGCCACTACGTGCACTTCAGCTCGTTTGTAGTGCGCGTGCCGCGGCCGCTCCAGGACACCATCGCGTGTGCTGATTTCTGGCCGAAAGGTGTCGTGTTTCGTCGGTTCCGGGGCAACCTACCAAATCCAACACCCGAGATGTCGGAACAACGGGGCCACGCCGTTTCGCCGTCAAAATAAACATTGTTCGGTTCATAACGCATTGGTGTAAACTGTAATGTTATGGAACCTGTTTTTCAATAAATATATAAATAAATAAAATCAGCTTCGTAGCAAGTATGTTCGAGTGATTGTTAAGCCTTTGCTTATAAGATTTCATGGAGTTGTTAATCTCTTCTTTGGCAGTGCAAATTTTTAGGTCGTGGTGTAACTATTCATTGGTCATGAGCCATGGGGCGTTTGTTACCATTCTGAGGATTTTCGATTGGAATCTTGCAAAGATTTAGATATTAGAGTTTGAAGCGGTTCCCCATAGTTGGATTGGATACCGTATGTTCAGATTGATTTGAGGATGCATTTGTACAATAGAACTTTATTCTCCATATCTATGGAATAGAATTGGTTATAATACATTGTCATTAGTTGTGGGCTAAGAGCTTTTCGTTTTGTGAATATGTGTTTTTTTCATGTCAAGCGGCGATCAAGATAGAGGCCGAGATATTTGGCTTCTTCGGCCTGGAGTACTTGAACTCCATTGAGTAACACAGGAGGGCAGGTAGCGTGCTACTGATTTAGACTCATATGCTTTTATGCGCCACTTTTGTAGCCTGTGTGCTATACTGGTTAGGCACTGCTGTAGTTTATTACTGGCCCCAGATGGGTCTTCGTCTTTGGCCAGAGCTGCTGTGTCGTCAGCGAAAGTGCCAATTATTATCCCATCAGTCAGAGGTAATTCAGACGTGAAGAGGAGATATAGTGTCGGACCGAGGACGCTACCTTGGGGCACACTAGCGTGGATTTTATGTAGATCGGTCGAGTTGGATCCATAATTAACAGAGAAAGACCTGTCCGTAAGGTACTGATACAAGATATAGACAATAACCATGAGAAACTTGGCTTTATTCAGCTAAAAAATATAGGTACAATTTATCGGCATATTTGACACGACAGAACAATCGCTCCATGGCAACGAGCCATAGAGGTATACATCATTCACCCCGTCTTAGAGATGATCAGATGTCTGGTAATCCTCCAGGTAGGCAGGTGGTCGCCTGGTGCGCGTAGAACTTCTGATATTCAGTTGAGGCGTGCCTAACGGCCTAGGTTCCTCTGCAGCTTCCTCATTCGCTGGTGCAGTTGACCCTTCTTCTATAACCTCAGGCCTCATTTTCATCAGAAGAAATGGACAAGTATTCATCATCTGAGGGGATAGGTGCCAAATGTCTGTTTCATATTGTGCCTTCCCTTCCATCGGGATATCTTATGTAAGAATAATTCGGGTTACTTTGAAGGAGATGACCTTCCTCTACGATCGGATCAAATTTTGAATGACGTACATTCTTTTTGATTAGAACAGGGCCTGGAGTAGAGAAGCAGGCAAGGATACTCCGTTTGGACTTCTCTGTGGATGGTTAAACATTCTCTCATGTGGCGTGGCGTTCGTAGTTGTACAAAGGAGCGATCGAATTGAGTGCAAAGCCACAGATAAAACTTTTTCCTGTATATCTAATCCTTTAGATTTCAATCTTAATTGAATCGTACGCCACAATGTACCGTTTAGGCGTTCGACTTGGCCGTTGCCTTGCGGATTATATGGAGTTGTCCGACTGCACGCTATTCCAAGGGCGAGAAGGTACTGTGTAACTTCTTGGGACATAAATGAAGAGCCTCTGTCTGAATGAATATACATCGGAGTTCCGAAGATATAGAATATTTTATCTAAGCAATCAATTACTGTGCTTGACGTCATGTCTTTACAGGCAAAAGCAAAGGGAAAACGGCTATACTCGTCTATGACAGTTAATATATATTTATTACGTGATTTCGATGGTAGAGGGCCCTTAAAATCAATCTTGAGCCGCTCTAACGGGGCAGTCGCCTTGATCAGCTGTCCGTTAAATTTTGCATATCGAGGTTTGATTTCAGCGCATACTTTACAATTGGCCGTCATTTGTCGGATATCATGGATCGAATACGGAAGGTTTTTAGATCGTGCCCAATGACTCATGCGAACGATTCCCGGGTGACAAAGATTGTCAATATTGTCATGCAGGGTTTTTAGATTATTGACGTCCATATGCGCACATACGCGAGTCAGTGCATCAGCGACTTCATTTTGTTTACCCGGGCGATAAATTATGTCATACTTAAAACATGACAACTCTAATCTCCAGCGTTCAATCTTCTAATTCTTTATTTTGCTTGAATGGGTTTGATTAAACATAAATGCAACCGACTGTTGATCTGTTATTAGCACGAAGTGCCTCCCGATTAAATAGTGGCGCCATTTTCGCAATGCTTCAACTATCGCAGCGGCTTCTTTTTCTATGGAAGACTGTCGTTTTTCCGAGTCAGTTAAAGTTCTTGAGAAGAACGCTACGGGCTGCCCATGCTGAGAGAGACTTGCAGCAAGAGAGTTTTCTGAAGCGTCAGTTTCCACGGTAAGCGTTGCGTTTTCGTCGATTAAGATAAGGAAGCTCTGGCAATATCTGCTTTTATTTCATTGAATATAATAATTCCATTTTCGGAAAGTGGAAATGTATTAATTGAAAGCAGTGGCTTAATCTTCTCCGAGAAATTTTGTATCCATCTGGAATAATGAGCGAAAAGCCCTAATGCTCGTTTTAGCGCAGCGGAATTTTCGGGTGCAGGTAGATCTAGAAGTGGCTTAAGTCGGTTTTCGTCTGGTCGTATAGTATTATTTTTAATAGTATAACCAAGGAGGTTAATTGATTCTTGATTGAATACGCATTTGTTTTCATTTAATGTTAGATTGTATTTAGCGGCAGCTTCCTTGAACTTAGACAGATTGGCGTCATGTCCATATTTCGTTTTTCCGCATACTGTGACATCGTCGAGATAAGCAAACACGCCCTTTCAGTCCTCTTTTTCTATGATATCGCTCAAGGCGCGTTGAAATGCCGCAACGCCGTTAGTGACACCGAACGGAATCCGGGTGAATTGATAGAGTTTACCATTAGCTTCAAAGGCTGTATAGATGCGCTCCTTCTGAAGAATAGGTATTTGATGATACGCACTTTTTAAGTCGATTTGACTGAAATAATTATATTGGGCAGCTTTCGACACTATTGATTCTATTTTAGGCAGTGGAAAAGCATCTAGTTCGGTGTATCTGTTAATAGTTTGAGAGTAATCTATCACCATCCGCTTCTTGTGCAAACCTCCACCGGCAATAAGAACTTGTGCACGCCAGGGTGACACACTAGGCTCGATGATCCCATCTTCTAGCAGCTTGAAGACTTCCGTGCTTATAAAACGTTCGTCATCGGCGCTATGCTGTCGTGAGCGGACTGCAATCGGCTTCATGTGAGGTGCTAAATTTGTAAACAGCGACGCAGCCGGCACTGATACTTCCATGACATTACAGATCTTTAGTGGTTCATGGGTTCCTCCAAACTCCAGTTCCAATGAAGAGTGATTTTTAAGAATATCGTGACCGATAATGGCATCGGCGCAAAGATTGTTGACGATAAGAAGAGGTTGATGCTTGTATTGATGCTTTTCTAGTTGAATGTTTACGTAACAGATCCCTTGAACGAATGAAACATGGCTTAACGAAGCCAGTGTGATAGTTTGACGGCTAGGTTTTACCTTTAATTAAAGTATTTCAGCCAGGCTTTTATCTATAAAGCTAACTGAACTACCAGTATCAATTAGCGCTTCTGCCTTAGATTCGTTAATAGTGATTTCTGTGGTAGCCTTCTTTAAGCTGCTTGGAGAGGCAGCAGATATTGCAGACAGTGCGGCATCAGGTCGGGAGTTGTCATTTGTTACAGCGCTGGCTCTTAGGGGTTGTCTAGATCGGCAGACGTTAGCGAAATGCCCCTTTTTCGTACAAAGTTGACAGGTCTCATTAGCTGCAGGTCATTTTATGCGCTGGTGCACGCTTCCCCCACAAAAGAAGCATCGTCTTCTTGGATTCGAATAAAAGGAGGGCGTTGAAGCTGCTACGTTATTTTCAGATTCAGGTAGAGCGTTGAGATTCAGGGATGAGCTTGCATCGTTGAATACCTTCGTATTTATCCCAGCATCTTCGAGAGAAATTGCTAAATTGACAGCTTCGTCCAATGTAAGATTCAGTTTCTCTAATAATCGCTCCCTGATCTTCGGGGAAGAAATACCAGCGATGAACGCCCCACGCATAGACTGGTTCTGATGTTCTTCTGCAGTAACATTCGTAAAGTGACATTCAAGGGCAAGAAGTTTTAAAGCTTGAATATACTCTTTCACAGTTTCGTCCGCTTTTTGCTTACGGGTAGCCAATGAATGTCTGGCAAGTATTTCGTTTTTAGGCTTAACATAAACCTTCTCTAAAATATTTACTGCATCGTCGTAAGATTTACTTGCTCGTATATACGAAAATATTGTAGGAGAAAGATGATTTACGCAGAAGTTTTAGCTTCATTGAATCCGTGGTACTCGAAGTGCATTCTTCGGTTAAAAAAATTTGAAAGGTTGAATACCAATGAGTCCATTTTAAATCGGCCGCGGGTGCACTTGGTTCTTCATCGAATCGCTCACGGCGAAGGTAGCGTGACATATTCGTGTTACTCACTTTTTGTGTTATATTTTCATTTGACATTATATCATTGATCTCGATACAATATTTAGCTGAATAAATTGATACAAGATATAGACAATAACCATGAGAAACTTGGCTTTATTCAGCTAAAAAATATAGGTACAATTTATCGGCATATTTGACACTTAATAAAAATATAGTACTTTGATGAGAGTAGGTTCTTAATCTTATATAGTAGTCCTAGATGCCATACTCGGTCAAATGCCTGTGATATGTCGAGGAAAGCACTGCAGTATTTTTTTTTCTTCATATGCCCTATGTATTACGTCCACCAGTCTGTGGACGTGTTCTATAGTACCGTGTTTGTCCCTGAATCCAAACTAGTGGTCGTGAATTATTTTCTCTTGAGCAAATATTGATTTGAGCCTTTTTAGGAATGGAAACCCTTCCATGAATTTAGATACTATTGATAGATCTCTTTTTAAGCAGTATATTGTGTGAAAGACGACGCTATGTCATCGGACGTCTCAGAAAATATTATTATTAAAAAACAATCGCTTTACTTTTCATTCACATAAAAATGACCGCGTTTTCCCGAAAACTTTTTGAACCATGCTTCTAACTTATTTCTATATAACAATGTTTATATCTTATACCTAACTACGTTCTTACAAGATTCTAATTGGTAAATAGTAAATTAACATTAGATTAAACCCTAATTTCGACTAGGCGCGACGTGCGCGGGTGTCAGCGGGGCGCGGGTGGGAGCGGGGTGTTTACTTCCCCGCCTCCCAAACCTATTTGATATACCCCAGCGTTACCTCCCCTCTGACACCCGTCAGATAGATAAGATAAGATAAGATAATCATTTATTGTCAAAACTGTGTAAATGTTAACATGTCATAAATCTATTAGTATCAACAGTTTGCCCGTTTCGGACGTACAATATTTACATCATATTTTACATTAATTCAAAATAATTATATAATATTTAATAATAATAGACATAAATTACTGAAAATATTCATTTACATTATAGAAACATTTGTCTAGCAGCCAGGCAGCTTCAGTCTGTGGGATGTCGTCGAGCTGTTAGGATCTAATCTATAGCATAGTACTTATCTAAGTACTAACAGCTATTTAGGGAATGAAATACAGTCAGGGTAATTATTTATTGTTTTAACCTATTCTACCTTTACCTACTATTATTTATTTATTAAGTTAGTAACTTAAGTATCGTGTTATTCTTACAGACTAATAACAACAACAAAAACGTAGACTTTATTGAAACATAAATTACTTATAGACTATAAAACAAACATAATTTATTCTTGTTGTTGCCGGCGTGCACAAAATACAAGAAAAGACAAAACATACAATTGAATAAAAACAATTTTATTGTTGTCGGGTTAATGACTGATTATCTCAATTGTAGAGAACAACCTTCATCGGTCATCACAATAATGTCAATATTTATTATTTTGCGCTGTTATCGGATATAAATATAACCCTTGATCTCCAGTTGCACTTAACTTATAGATGTTTAATAATTATGTGTAATTACGTTCGAAAATAAGTACGGCAATATTATAAACTAGCAGGTAGCCTTTTTCTTTACAGTAGTTCATTGACGTAATAATTACATGGACACACAATCAGACGGAAAAAATGGCACCCTCCCAACTAATGCAAAATCACAAATCGCATTAGTTGGGCGATCAGTCTCGTTTAGACCATGACACGTGACGGGTCTCAAAAATGACTTAATTTTCAGTGAAAAATTGCAGAAATAACAGCTGAAAAAGGTCGGAATATTCTTTTTTACGCAGATTCTATTGATTAATTAACGAATCCTATGTAAAATCATAGCATATTTTAGATTAGAATTATTAACTTTGTCCCTACAAAATGCACCTCATCACAGAACAAAAATCTAAGGAGTGGCTATAGTTTTATATTTTATTAATTAATAAAGGAGTGCAATAAATAATTATCCTATTTTTAGGGTTCCGTAGTCAACTAGGAACCCTTATAGTTTCGCCATGTCCGTCTGTCCGCCTGTCCGTCCGCGGCTTAGCTCCGTGATCATTAGTACTAGAAAGCTGAAATTTGGTATGAGTATGTGTATGTATCACGCCAACAAAACGGTAAAATAAAAACTAAAAAACGATTTTTTTTGGGGTACCTCTCGAACACCTAAAGTGGGGGTGAATTTTTTTTTCGTTCCAACACTAGTGTGGGTTATCGTTGAATAGGTATTTTAAAAATAATAGGGGTCTCCAAACATTTTTTTTTGATAAAGTCAGCAGTTTCGTAAATATTCGCTTCGAAAATAAAAAAAAATAGTGTCCCCCCCCCTCTAACTTTTCAACCACGGGTCAAAAAATTATGAAAAAATTCATGAACATGAGGCCTTATAAGTACTTTCAATGAAAACTATATTAAACAAAATCGGTTAAGCCGTTTTTGAGTTATCGCAAAATTTCATAATTTTCTTAAAAGGACGTAAGTTGACTTCCAGAAGGTAATAAGTAACTACAGTTACTTTGGCGTTTACGACCTTTTTATAGAGCTTGAAAACTTGCTCGTAACTTAAGTCTATTGTGAAGGATGAGTAACTACGGAACCCTACACTGAGCGTGGCCCGACATGCTCTTGGCCGGTTTTTTTATTAAAGATTCCCACGCAATCCTAAACAACGTGAAAAATTGAGGTCACAATTAGTAAGAGACAGACGTCAAGAATAATTTCAGCCAAATAATTCGTCTCTCGTGTGTTCGTTCGGCATAATCATATATGTTTTTTTTTATGTTTAATCAAAAGAAGCGTTGAAGTCTTTCACTCAACACAGCTTTAATATCTCAATGAAAACGTAAAAAAATGTCAATGTATACAAAAGAAGCGTAAAATGGTTATGTAGTGTTTGTGGTAGTTTGTATCTATACATAAATAGATATACACTGTCTCGGGCGCACGTCACATGGGATGCTGCGTTTAGTTACACGCGAGCCGAGGGCGAGAGTGGACGCATGACATTGCTATGTGTGCGGCGGCGAGTGAGCCAGTGTTATGAACATATGCCTTTTACAAGCAGATCCTACAGGTTACGTTAATAAATATTAGGTAATAAAAACATTGCTCTGTTGTCATTGTTTTATTTTGTCTCAGAGTCTAGACACTGTCAGTTTAAAACTTTGAACGCCAAGAACACCTAAAGACAATGTGTGCTGCCGCGCATACTACGCTACCGACTTTCACGCCACGCCATCAAACTTTAAAGGGTTAAAAATGTTAATATTTTGCGCTTGCCTTACTCTCATTTCACATACCTACTAGAACAAGATGAGTTGAGAAATCATAATGTCATTATTACTGATCCCTTCTATGCAGTGTCGGGACCCTTTTATGCAGTTGTTAAATAAAAACGTAACTTAATTTGTTATTAACAATTTACGAGTTTATTTAGTTCAAACAACAAATATATTTTAATACCTAAATAAAATAATAATGAAAATATTTTTAGTATGTAAAACTATTAAAATCTGCTCCATTCGTGCCATGTTCCAAGTTTGACAAGAGACATGAGTCAGAATACGCTAAAAGAGTTAATTTACACGAAAAATATTTGTGGTAATAAGTACGTAAGCCAATTTGACACTTAAACATTTGAGTAAAGAGTTATTTTGTACGAAGTAATTATGTTGTTGTAAATTATAAATAAGCGTTATTGGCATCTACTTGAAAATGACAGCAGTGCCACTTTTTTCGACAATTTTGTTCGGGTCTGTGGCTCTATTATAAATAATACCTCAATGCAGTAGTTGGAAAAAAGTGCCCTTTAATTAGCTAGCTACATAAATTATTCATCTGTGCCTATAATCATTTGTGGATGTCTTGTCTAGTCAACTAACCTTTTAGAATTTTGACCGTTTTGACGTGATGACGTGTGCTCAGGTAGTAGTAGAGGATCCCTTTAAGAACGACCTTCACCGAGATGTTTATTTGATGAAATGTATTTTATATTTAATTTAATATGTCAATAAATATATTGCATATGGGTTGCCTAACAAATTTTAGTCCAGGGTATGTTTAATTAATGATTAAAAAAAATATTTTTTTAAACATTTGATTATTATATAAATTCTATACCAATCGAAAGTATGAGGCCCATAGAATATGCAAACGTTAGGTTGCCTATTCTTTTCCCGTCGCAACTATCGGGTAGCCAGGTTTAAACTGGTAAATCTATACTAGCATTTTGCAACGGTCTGATTATTGAATTGAAATTAAATAACATTAAAGATTATTTTATTATGAACACGGTGGTATAGGGTTGCCTGCGAAAAATCAGTCCAGAATTCCGGTTGTCGAATTTTGAAAAGTAAAATATTGCATCGAGTGAATGTGTGCGACTGAGAGGTCCCAACCAAAACCATCCCATACGATAGAAGAGGACACAGCATAGCAGGTGTTTGAAGTCCGCCCATTTAAAAAAAGAGAGTGCGCATGCTATTTGTGCTTGAAAATGAAAAGGATAGCGATAGACTCGTATATGCTGTGCATTATTTTGGAGTAGATTGTCGCTATAGATACAATAAAATGCATGGTATAATAATATACTCCGCCTGGTACTCTCTTCCGAGACTCGCGAACCACGTGACTGACACAAGCCTACGTCATCATGGTGTTCAGAGATTCTCATACTTTTAAATGTTGGAGAATTTTAACCAACGGTGAAAAGTGTTTAAACGGCATTAATTTTAAGTGATTCAAGTAGAAACATAGGTAGTAGAATAAAACAAATGTAATGTATCTAATCTTTCGGAGTTTCTTCTCAACAGTGGTCACCCTTTTGTGAAATGTCGATAGACTCAGACATGTAAAAGTGCCCTTGTGGCCTACTTGCAGAATAAAGTTCATTATTTCATTAATTAATTGATTAAAAAAAAAGTTAAATAACTATAAAATAATGTACAGCATATACGAGTCTATCGCTATGCTTTTCATTTTCAAGCAAAAATAGCATGCGCACTCTCTTTTTTTAAATGGGCGGACTTCAAACAGCTGCTATGCTGTGTCCTCTTCTATCGTATGGGATGGTTTTGGTTGGGACCTCTCAGTCGCACACATTCACTCGCTGCAATATTTTACTTTTCAAAATTCGACAACCGGAATTCTGGACTGATTTTTCGCAGGCAACCCTATACCACCGTGTTCATAATAAAATAATCTTTAATGTTATTTAATTTCAATTCAATAATCAGACCGTTGCAAAATGCTAGTATAGATTTACCAGTTTAAACCTGGCTACCCGATAGTTGTGACGGGAAAAGAATAGGCAACCTAACGTTTGCATATTCTATGGGCTTCATACTTTCGATTGGTATAGAATTTATCTAATAATCAAATGTTTAAAAAAAAAAATTTTTTAATCATTAATTAAACATACCCTGGACTAAAATTTGTTAGGCAACCCATATGCAATATATTTATTGACATATTAAATTAAATATAAAATACATTTCATCAAATAAACATCTCGGTGAAGGTCGTTCTTAAAGGGATCTTAGACTATAGGTACTTTGATACGTACATGCTATAAGATAAATAACTTATAGATGAAGCTTGCACAACAGATCATTGATCAGAAAACATAGGAAAACTTTAAAATAAGTAACGAGAGTCTTTATACAACAGATTTGCGGAAGATCAAGCCGCTTTTGGTTTTAATTTTTGCTTGTGACATTGACGTTGTGACAGATGCGCACACGGACGAAACTAGTCCGTGGCTAGCCAAAACTGGCTTCACTTTCAAGCGCTAACTAAGTTTCTAGGCGTGTTTATTCTAAGAGGAAAACTTAAGGCGACGGGTAACAAGCGCCACTTTCGATTTTTTCAGTAATTACAAGAGTCTAGGAGCTGGAAAATATTTAATAAATCATTTTACACAATTTTTCGTTCTGGATTTGTCCCCAAAAGCTTGGCCAAAATTATAGTGACCACTTTTGATGTGAACACATTTTGTGGGGTAAACTACAGTGAACAAATTGATGATTTTATTTATATATTTTTTTTGTTTCAGGTGAGCGGTTAGGACACATGCAGTCCTTAGCCGGGCTAGCTGCGATCCTCAGCCAGTTCTCAGTGGCGCCCAGCAAGAACACCCGACGGGAACTCATTATAGACACGACCACCATAGCCATCCAGGGGATCGTCGGGGGTCTGCCTCTCGCTCTCACTCCGAGGAAGAAAACCATGTGATGGCAGACTGACAGAATTCTATCAGCCACAGACGTTCACTGCACCATATCTCTCCACATAGTGCGATCCCTTGCCGCATCCATTGATTCTCCGCTACCCTCACGAGGTCATCCATTTATCTAGTGGGGGGCCGTCCCACATACACGGCCGTATCATATACAATCAAATTTAATAAATGAATTTATTTAAGGCTCCTTATTCGTTCACAAATGCTGATTGTTTTATATATTTTTCTCTATGATCAAACATCAGGGCCATTGCGATTTATTGGTATACAGGGTGGATTATGACGAGGGACCTTTGCGGAACTGGCAGATAGTTCAACCTTAGCACTTTTCCCCATAGAAACTATGGAAATATATGTTACCGTTTTCAAGTTATAGACTTTTAAACATTCATACCAAAAACTACCTTGTGCCAACCCCAATCAGATGGCTGGGTCAATGAATTTACTTGTACTTAAACAATCTTTAGACGTCAGGATATTACGTTAATATGATGCTTTTTCCATTCTTAGGTCTGCGTGAAACGTTAAAAATATCGTTGCAGGATTTGCAGTGCTGATTTTCTCTGTTATTCTACTCGTACTTATTAAATTTTCTGGTGGAATGTTTATGTAATTTCTTAGTTAATAATTCTATTAAATTTTCTTAGAGGATGGCAACCGGTCACAGTATACTAACCATTACTGCCAATGTCTCGTTGTCAATTACACACGGCGACAATGCGGCGACAAGATAGAGGATCATGGTATAATAATATAGGATAGTTAATAATTCTAACTACTATACTATATCTATGTTCTAACCACAACAAATAACTCACATGACAAGATTTGACACTGACAACCACTCGAATCTCGAATGTACTCAATTTATTTTATTTAATCGTATGGCATACATGTCGCATAAAACAAAAATGTGAAACTATAATTTAATATCTAGCTCCTTCACCCAGCGGGCTGCGTTCACACTTGGAGAGAATAAATTCAAGGATACGCCATCGTATTTCCGGTATGGGCAGTTGTAGATGATGTGGTGGATAGTTTGCACAGGAGCTCCGCAATCACATGCCGGTGAATTTCGCCACCCACATTTAAACATGTGATCCCCACAGAGTCCGTGTTCAGTTCTAAGCCTGTTTAATTGGCACCACTCCCGTCTGGGAGCCGAGAAGCCACGTGGCTTCTGTGTGGGGTCGTAGTTTGACACGTTAATTCTAGGGGGGGCAGATAACCATTCGTCTTTCCATCTTTCTCCTATCACGAACGGATTATCTAGTAGATGTTGCGCTGGCGTTGGCGAGGTGGGCACAGAAATTCTTGGTGGACAGGCAGGTTTGGGTTGCTCACAATTTTCCTTGCTTCATTTAGCAGTGCTTGTTGCCTTCTGAGATGTGGAGGAGCTATGTGACTTAAAGCCGGTAACCATTGAATGGGCGTCGACTGTATTGTCCCGGATATGCATCGCATGGCTTTCCGCAGCTGAGTGTCCACTTGTTCCGTGTGAGCACTGTTGAGCCAGACCGGTGCACAATATTCCCCTGCAGAATACACCAGACTAAGTCCCGTTGTACGTAGAACATCCGCACTAGCTCCCCATGACGTGCCTGTCAATTTGTGCATGATGTTGTTGCGAGTTCCCAGTTTTTTTGTTTAACTTGCAGAGGTGAGAGCGGTAAGTTAGCGAACGATCAAGCGTTACCCCAAGGTATTTAGGTTGCGGGTTATATCCGAGAGCTTTGCCATCAAACGTCACCTTTGGGCAATAAGTGGCCATTTGGTTATGCAAGTGGAATGTACTCAATCATCATAAACAAGTAAAGATGATAGTAACCTCTTTCATCATAAATGTCTCTGTTTACCTACCTGATAATAAAAAGGTTTTAGTAACAAACTCGCTTTATAAAATTATTTTCGAGTGAATTGAAATTGTTCCCTGTTTGATCAGCAATTCATATAATAAGCCGTCCTTGCTTTTTATTTTATTTTGGTTATCGTCAAAAAATTTAATACTCAACATATTTGACGGATATTGCACTAAAGTAATAGGCTGTCAAAGGACACTTCATTCGCCGAGCTGAGATAGAATCAACGCATTTTTTACAACTATCGAACCTCTTTGCATCATTGAAAAACATGCGGCTGAAGCTTTATGACGATAAATATTGTCAGAACGTGCGTAAGTGTCAAGTTTCAGGCGGAACAATTCGAGAGAACTGCTAAGGAATTTCATACAAAATTTAAGGCCCAGGCCGGGAAGTATTTTTTCTCAAACATCCAAGGAAATGTCGTTCTTATGATCGTGGTAATAGAACGCGAAATACGTCTTTGTATAGCAATTGTTGAAGATTTGTTCTAATTTCAAATTAGAGGTCAATAAAGGAATTTCATACAATATTATTGGCCGTGGCCAACAAAGAGATTGTCTTTTGTTTCAGTGGGGTTTATTTATTTTATTGATAATCTATGGCATACTGCCAATAAAAAAAACGTAGTTTGTGCATGTATATTTACGTTTTATTTCTTATATGTCGGAGAATCGAATCCGGCACCCGAACTACCCCGGACGCAAGCGTGACGTCACAACCAGTCAGGCTTGGGCGCGGCCGTCGGTGCGCACGGGCAGTCTGCTTGAAGAGCTCGTAGCGAGCGGACGTGTCTGCATAGATAAGAATGTAATAATCGGAAATAGATACGAAACTCTTGCTAGTTTCACGTCGCTACTAGTGCTGCCCCAAGCGGGCGTGCTCTCAACTAATGGATGTTGTATATATAACTACAACCGGTGTATATAGCTTGTATAGGTGCCTACACGCAGTTAAAAAATTTAAGGATGGAAACTGATTTATGTGGTATTTTGTGTAAATGCGTATCTATGCTTTTAACGCATTTGACACAGAAAACCACATAAATCAGTTATTTTTTATAGTGATAAGGAAAAAATAAAACAAAGCAAATGCTGGTTTTTGTATATTATTTGTCATAAGTAACATCACAAAGTTCATATATCCAATGCGTGGTAATTAATGGAGGAGCACTAGGAAGACTCAAGTCGACACAAATTAAACACAGATATAATGCGGTGAACTAAGGAACAAACGTACAAAACACAAAAGCGCGTGCACGGTAACCAGAAAACACCAAATGAGAACTTTGCCAGAACTTCACAAACTTTGAAAATTTGCAAAAATGCAAATACAAACGACGGAGTAAAACTAAAACGTCACCGACTTTGTATGGTATTGCCACCTTTTAAGAAAAAAGTTAAGTACCTACCAAAGTTTAAAATACATTTTATTTCCTAGTTTATTTGCACTGTAATATTAGTAACTCTGTTAGAATATTATTATTAAAAATATATTCTCTATAATTTTTAAAAAATATTATGTTTTCCAGAATTTTTTAAACATTTCTTAGATTAATTTTTTCTACCAAATACAAACTACAAAATACACAGCAACACTGACGTCGAGTAGACTTGGAATAGAAACAGTAGATGGCGCTGTTTTCAACTACAGGCCATGTCCTAAGAGATACCATACCATGCGTGTCTGTTCGGTCGTACCTTTGTGTGATTATTCTATATCGATTATTGTAAACGTATTTAATCATCCAATAAAAGTGATCAAGTGATTTCTAGTTCTCATGTTATTGCTTGAGGCAACCTATAATGACGGATCCTGAAGCAAGTGGTCGCCCACTCAGTCCTATTCTCAACTCCTACTCGACATCAGAAGTTGGGATAGTACCTACGGGCCACTGATCGAAAAGATGGAACACAAAGCAAAGAAAATGAAAAAGGCAAAATAAGTGGCTACCCTTCCACATAGGTACAACGAACTTGACATCCCTAAATCAAGGAACGGGAGCTACAAGCGTTTGCGTCACGGTGACCTACGAAACCGTATGAAAACAAATGAAGATTGCACTTTTTAAATTGTTTTCATTACGAGAGAAACGGATATGAAAAATTCGATTGTTTACTTCGTATAAAAGATAAATCATCGGGGCTACTACTTACCACCTCGGCGACAAACGCCAGCAGTCAACAACAAACTACGTCGAAGTACATTGTTTGCTTCAATAACAGCGGGACATTCAGTCGTTGCACCAGTGGAAGTGACCCAGAAGCGACAGTCAACTACGAGCGATGCATGGACGTAGGCACTATTGGCCCCACCGACATATTTTAAAATCACATCAGGTCAGTCGTTAACTTTTCACTAGGTATACGATTCCGATATAATGTTCACTAATAACAGTGTAGCTGGATGCTGGGGTAGATTTGAGTTACACTTATTCAGTTTATTAGTCAAAAAAAGTATTACCGGTACCCTCCAAGTAAAAGTTGATTATTGCGTGCTAGAAATTAATAATCATTTCAAAGAAAGTTTATTGCACGTTTTTGTAACGATTGTTTTCGTAGTGATGTAATGACCGGACGCGTAATTTCGCTAGAGAGATTTAGTGTCGATTAATATGACCACTACATAGTTTACCATTATTGAGGTTTAAGATGTAAAAATTACGCTATGAGAGTTCATCAATCATACACAGTACTTAATAGTAGGGGCGGCTGCGTTAATAATCTACCCTCTGTTCATGATTTTCCAATCGCTCTGTAGAATTGAATTTGTTGACGTCCTGAATAGTTTCTTACACAGTGTACTTTGCTGTGTAGTGTGCTGGTGTATAGTGTTTAACGCCTATAACTTCCGTAAGAACTGGTGAGCTTGAGATTCGTTTAAACGATCCTAATGATACTTTTAATTGTGATGATTGCTATAGCCTTTAATAAATAAACTCGAGACACTAATAGCATTAGGAAAATATTAGGACACAAGAATTTGAAATTGAAGTTTGATTTTTATCATTAATGTTTCATAATCGGTAAAGCCTTGGTAATCCAAAAGTTATCATACAAAGTAAAATTTGTTATTAAAGTGTGAAACGGGTGTGAGTCTATTTGTGTTAAATGATCACGCATTGTTGTACTTTTTAGTTTTATTGAAATACACACAGCACTTTAGTTCAAACAATGAGGAAATAGTCTAACTGGTGTCTTACACATGGGTTATTATTATTAATCCGTTTATGGCGGCTCGAAGCTTGTGCCAGTATCAGTTTTTTTGGTTTATAACCAATGCATGACTTCCGTGTTAAATGTAAATAAAACTTATCAAAAAATAAAAACATGAGATGAAATGAACATGAACAAAGATGCTACACATGGGTTCACTCTTAAACTCTAATTACTATTAGATTGACATGCAACAGAAACTCAATAACGTTCATTCTCCGCACACTGGCCGGCGCGCCAATCGGCGCGGGCGGCTGCGAGAGTAACTCCCTTCATCGGACACAGATGGCGCCACAAGTAGGGTGCGGGCACTAGTAGGGTCCCGCGTATCAAGTGCAAATAACGATTTGATTTAAATATTTTCTTGTACCTACGTCGTAGATTATTTGTTCACATTAACGAAACATAATTTCAGTGTACCTAACTTTGGTAGATTGATTTGAATTTCCTTGTTTTCGTTGGATTGACCGAGCTTCGGATACTGTGCTTGGAGTTTTTGTTTCAGGAAAAGATACGCGACCATGCACATGCCATGCCATGAGTCGTCTGCTTCAGCTGCCGCGGTACATCACGCAAGGAACTGCGTGAAGGCGAGCGACTGGGCGCCTTCATCCACCGCGAAGAGGGTTGACGTGTGACGTCACCACACTATAAGAGGCAATCTGGTGAGGAGTTCTTATTTTATTATAATTCGGTTGCCGAGTGATCGCTTATGGATTAGTTGATGTTCAATAAGTTCCATGGCAAGCGATTGATTCAGTGACTATGTATGACATGTATCAGTGTAGCTAAAATCTTTAGTACTTTATAGTAAATCGAGTTACTGAAGCGAGCTTATTAGAACTTTTTACATGTAGCAAATTGAAAGACCCTTAGTTTTGTGAACACTCTACGATGAAGAAACTAGTGTATATCAAACCTTCTAATGTGAAAGAATGCGCGGTTCAGAATATTGAGAGAAAGTAGATGCACCTAACCCGTCTTGACAAAAACATAGTTGTTAAATTTAACTTCATAACATGCGCGTACCTGGACGATGGGTTGAGGGAAATGCCAGGGAGCTATGTACTATTTAAAGTAAATGAACATTGATAGTAAAGAGTAGCATCAACGCTTTGGAATCCAGCGTATCATTGTTTGGTGCACCTACTCGTGTGGTGGCTGATCAGGGCAGGTGTTTCACCAGTAAAGAGTTTGCCACTTGCCAGCTATTGTGAAAGTCATAATCATAACATTCAGTTAAATCTAATTGTAACAAGAGGGTGATGAGAAGAGAAGGTGATGAGTGCTCTGAATTATATCATGTTGACTGCGGTAGAGTCAAGTAGGGATCGCTCGTGGCAAGATGCCCTTGGTTAGGTACAATAGGCAAATAATTCAACTATCAATCGGGTAATAAAATCTAGCTCACTGGAACCAATGATTGGAAAGGTGGCTAGGCCTTTGAGGCTAATGACAGTTACTGATGATGACGTTAATGAGGTTGAACTTGATGTAATAAGGGAACGTGCAGCAGAGAACATACAACGATTTGCTTTGTATTATAAGGCTAGGTTTGACAAGAGTAAAGCTGCTGTTAATGGTTGGTTGGTGTAGGTGAGTATGTTCTTTAAGAAAACGAGGGAAGAAACCAAACCAAATTGGATCCTAATTCCTAAGTTAAAGGGCCATTTAAAATTATAGAAGTTTAAAAAAACGATAGGTGTCGGCTAAAATCCTTGAATTCTAAAAGAATATACACGTAATCACACGACAGAGTAGGGAAAGTACCGAATCATGACTTCATGAGGTTCCTGTCGAATTAGATGATTCGTAATTGATTCATGTGCATCTAGTGAGAGACGCAGTAACGTTTAAACCCCACATGGCGTTGTAGCACCTTTGAGCAATTCTATCAGCGTTGATGCGCTTTGTACTTGAACTGGCGTTGTGGCGCCTTAGAATTATTAACTTTGATGTGCTCTATTCTAGAACAGGCGTTGTAGCACCTTAGATTTAGTTCCTGTAGTCCCTACTGATAAGATGAGCCGTTGGTGCGGCGGCATGTTCACTATCGTTACGTTGGTGCGTTAACGAGACGAGTCGTTGGTGCGACAACATGCTTTAATGGTTACCCTCTTCTTCGTTGGTGCGAAGATGAGATGAGCTGTTGTTGCGGCGGCATGTTCAATATCGTTACGTTGGTGCGTTAGCGAGATGAGTCGTTGGTGCGACAACATGCTTTAATGGTTGCCCTCTTCTTCGTTGGTGCGAAGATGAGATGAGCCGTTGTTGCGGCGGCATGTTCAATATCGTTACGTTGGTGCGTTAGCGAGATGAGTCGTTGGTGCGACAACATGCTTTCATGGCTACCCTCTTCTTCGTTGGTGCGAAGATGAGATGAGCCGTTGTTGCGGCGGCATGTTCAATATCGTTACGTTGGTGCGTTAGCGAGATGAGTCGTTGGTGCGACAACATGCTTTCATGGCTACCCTCTTCTTCGTTGGTGCGAAGATGAGATGAGCTGTTGTTGCGGCGGCATGTTCAATATCGTTACGTTGGTGCGTTAGCGAGATGAGTCGTTGGTGCGACAACATGCTTTCATGGTTACCCTCCTCTTCGTTGGTGCGAAGATGAGATGAGCTGTTGTTGCGGCGGCATGTTCAATATCGTTACGGTGGTGCGTTAGCGAGATGAGTCGTTGGTGCGACAACATGCTTTAATGGTTGCCCTCTTCTTCGTTGGTGCGAAGATGAGATGAGCCGTTGTTGCGGCGGCATGTTCAATATCGTTACGTTGGTGCGTTAGCGAGATGAGTCGTTGGTGCGACAACATGCTTTAATGGTTGCCCTCTTCTTCGTTGGTGCGAAGATGAGATGAGCCGTTGTTGCGGCGGCATGTTCAATATCGTTACGTTGGTGCGTTAGCGAGATGAGTCGTTGGTGCGACAACATGCTTTCATGGTTACCCTCTTCTTCGTTGGTGCGAAGATGAGATGAGCCGTTGTTGCGGCGGCATGTTCAATATCGTTACGTTGGTGCGTTAGCGAGATGAGTCGTTGGTGCGACAACATGCTTTCATGGTTACCCTCTTCTTCGTTGGTGCGAAGATGAGATGAGCCGTTGTTGCGGCGGCATGTTCAATATCGTTACGTTGGTGCGTTAGCGAGATGAGTCGTTGGTGCGACAACATGCTTTCATGGCTACCCTCTTCTTCGTTGGTGCGAAGATGAGATGAGCTGTTGTTGCGGCGGCATGTTCAATATCGTTACGTTGGTGCGTTAGCGAGATGAGTCGTTGGTGCGACAACATGCTTTCATGGTTACCCTCCTCTTCGTTGGTGCGAAGATGAGATGAGCTGTTGTTGCGGCGGCATGTTCAATATCGTTACGTTGGTGCGTTAGCGAGATGAGTCGTTGGTGCGACAACATGCTTTCATGGTTACCCTCTTCTTCGTTGGTGCGAAGATGAGATGAGCCGTTGTTGCGGCGGCATGTTCAATATCGTTACGTTGGTGCGTTAGCGAGATGAGTCGTTGGTGCGACAACATGCTTTCATGGTTACCCTCTTCTTCGTTGGTGCGAAGATGAGATGAGCCGTTGTTGCGGCGGCATGTTCAATATCGTTACGTTGGTGCGTTAGCGAGATGAGTCGTTGGTGCGACAACATGCTTTCATGGTTACCCTCTTCTTCGTTGGTGCGAAGATGAGATGAGCCGTTGTTGCGGCGGCATGTTCAATATCGTTACGTTGGTGCGTTAGCGAGATGAGTCGTTGGTGCGACAACATGCTTTCATGGTTACCCTCCTCTTCGTTGGTGCGAAGATGAGATGAGTCGTTGGTGCGGCGCTATTTGGTGTTGATTAAATTGAATTTAAATAATTTTGCTATAATTCGTTGTGGAAATTGTAATGATGTGCATGGCTTTCTTGTTTTCCAATTGAAATAAAGATCAAGTGTAATTATTTTGAGGTGAGTTTCAATACACATTTTCGCAAGTTCTTGAGTGTGCATAGTCAGAATAGCCGAGCAAAAATACTGCGTTGTTATTGTCTTTACAGGCAATCCACACGAGGACGTGTGATACATCAGAGATGGCCGTGTCGGAGAATCGAATCCGGCACCCGAACTACCCCGGACGCAAGCGTGACGTCACAACCAGTCAGGCTTGGGCGCGGCCGTCGGTGCGCACGGGCAGTCTGCTTGAAGAGCTCGTAGCGAGCGGACGTGTCTGTTCGGTCGTACCTTTGTGTGATTATTCTATATCGATTATTGTAAACGTATTTAATCATCCAATAAAAGTGATCAAGTGATTTCTAGTTCTCGTGTTATTGCTTGAGGCAACCTATAATGACGGATCCTGAAGCAAGTGATCGCCCACTCAGTCCTATTCTCAACTCCTACTCGACATATATTTAACTAGATTATTCAATTAGATTAAAACAGATATTCAATAAAATAAACAAGGAATCACGTTTATTGTTAAAAAAATATAACAATATCTAATTAATAAGGTGTTGTCATTTTTTTATAAATAGAATCATCTTAACATTTGGTGGCAAAAACATTAACCGAACAGCTTAAAAAAAACAATTTTGAAAAAAGTAAAAAGTTGGCGGGAATAGTAAAAATATATGAATATATAAGTTGAACATTTGTATTATTTACTTGGATTTATTTGAGAAAAGCACTATACAAGCCTCGGCGCGAACAGGGATTGTCGGCCTCGTTATTACTAGTACTACTCGGCTAACAATTCCCTGTTTCGCGGCCTCTGCAGTCATGTACTATTTTTTTTCATTTTAATGTTAACATGGCGTCGTGTTCATGAACAGGCTAAACAGCTGAAATATATTTTTTAATTTTTCTCCTAGTGGCTGAATGGGTATCGGACCAACAATATCCGCGTTAAGGTCTGTTACACACGAACTGGTATTAAAAATACAAATCTGTATGATTCAATGTGCTGATGAATAAATTTAAAATACTGTCTATTATGTCATGATTATGTCAGTCACCAGAGACCATAGACCATATAAAAAATCTTCTGCCTTTATTTTATTTATTATATAAATTAAGATTCTTATTATCAGGTGGTGTATAATGGCCCTAATATTCGAATACTACACACGTGGACGACTTTCGAAAGAAAATAAATATGGAGGGATTGGAGGGAAAATTAAAAATTCTTTTTTTTAAACATGGCGTCTGTGTTCATGAACTGGCTGAAGAGCTGACTTATGCTCTTTTGAGTGGTGTGATACATGCCTTAGCCGTGAAATGGGCTTGCCGGCTTCGTATCACTATCCGTACTCACTATCCGTCTATATGTACTTACACAGCCGGCAAGTGTCGCCAACAATCAGCCCGTTGTACCACGAACAGCTTAGAACGATCAACCTGAAGGATCCGTTATTCGACTTGCGGCTAGACTTGAAGAAAGATTACTGCGATATTTTGAGCGGAACCCAAGAAAAAGTTTGCATTTTTTCGTACATTTACCGTCATTAATTTTAGTAGATAATATTGATTTTAAGCTTTTCTGTTTTAATTTTTTATTTTATTCCATATAAAAATTTACCACGTATCTAAGACAAGATGAAGACAAGGATGAGATAAACAAAGAGGCGCTTAGATCATAGAGTAACATATATATATACTGAAAAATTAGATCTCCTTGACGTTTTACTAAACTCTCACAGTGACAGTTAAGCAGGTAGGGTTGACAGTTTTCATAAACACATTGAGTTTCATAGCATTTCCAAAGATGATGAATATACCAAGTTTTTCAAGATATTTCTCTTCAATAGCCCAATGACACGCACAGTGAAACGAAAATGCTCCAGCTCATAACTTTAACATTGCTATGGATTGCCGTAAGTAGTAGCCTATAAGGTTAAAAAAACTGTATTTACAAAGAGCATTTGTCGTATTTATTGTACAAAAAGATATAAATAAATAAACTTGTCGTATGGGGCACTAGACGACGATATACATTATATATAAATACGTATATAAATAACATCCATGACCCAAAAACAAATATTTGAGTTCATCAACAAAAATATTTGCCCTGGCCGGGATTCGAACTCAGGATCGTCGGCTCAGTAGGCAGCTGCACTACAACCGAGCCAACCGCGTCGACAAAAAAATATATAATTTAGTATTATAATTTATTTCAAGACAAGAAAAAAGGAAAAACAAAGAAACAATAAATAAAAAACTTAAACGTTACTAACAACTACATATATACAAAAAAGCGAAAATATAAATAAACTAATACAAATTCAAAAACTTGCTCCCCTGCGGCATGTAACCGAAAATCAGTACCTGATACGTGGTGCGAGGAAACCGCCAGCTCTTCGGTCCCCAGTGATCTCTGGGCGCCTTTTGGATAACTCTTTGTTTCCTTGTACAAATTCTAGAAGATGGTAGGTATTTAATTTTTCCGTTAGGTACGTCAAGCAATTTGTTCGCCACCACAAGAATGATATGGCAACTGCGCGCCAAGGTTTTTCTAACACTCATGCAAAAACTCTGTACCTATGTTTTTTATGTCAGCAGATGTGTTAGAATCGCCGCTAATCGTAATTTCTAGTGACACTACGGGCGCGCGCGTGTATTCAAAACTAGCTGTTAAAACGGTATTAGAATGGCTTTTCATTCTTATGTGGTCGAAATTTGAACCACTCCAATTTTACTCGGACCCATCGGGTGTTCTAAAGAGCTCGCGGACCACATAACCGACGTAGGTGATCTAATATGTCACTGTTTTGCTCTGAACCCGCACCTCACGTCGACAGTTTAATTTTTCGCGTCATAAACTGGCGGCCAGATTATAGGACGGTTTGTTACGGGTGGATCGCTCCAACTTTCTGGGTTTCCGATATGGACCACGAGTCTTATAGGGTCCGGTAGGTTTTTGTTTTTAGTTTCAACTTTTTGATATGGAACATTTCGCCTGGTGACAACCAAAACTCAAGACAGTCAACCACGCTCACTCTTCCAAGCAAATGCACTGCCAAACCACACAAACTGACTAGTATGGTTTCACAGTTCATTTGCTTGGAAGAGTTATTGTGGCCCGACTAAAATTTCTGTCATTGCTCTTTAAAACCGAGTAGGAAGATTGAAACCAAGATACGAGCTTTGTTTTAAGTGGGTATTTGTTATAAAATTATGAAACATGTAATGTCTCATTTTTTTTTTAATGTGGGTACACCACAATTTTTATTTAAACCATGAATACAAAGATCAAAGCTTAAAGAGAAAGGAGCTACCTGGTGGAAGGGACCGGGAATCGAACCCGGTACCTCTGGATTAGGTACCGGTCCAGCGCGTTAGCCACTTCGCTACCCTCGATCCACGTAGACCTGACGAATTTTTCCTTATGCTTTGTGTGTCGATCTTTGCATTGTTTATTTTGAAAGGTTTTTACACTTTAGCGACCTCTATGTGAATACGTTAATATTCGCATCTTGATCTTTGCATCTTGAGCATTTTGTTCTTTGTATTCATGGTTTAAATAAAAATTGTAGGTAGGTATTTGTTACATACAAAACTCATTTGGTTGTCAACAGCAACAGAGGGATATATATATTTGGATTTTGCACGAGTAAAAAAGTGATTTGTCAATGTTCTTTATTCTTTATTCAATAACAACGTGAGTTGTGTTTGAAATTCACTTAACAACATACAAAATTAAAACCTAAATTATCAAATTATTCAAATCAAAAACATGAATTAAAAAAACATCGTCATAATCTAGTCATTTAAAAATAAGGTATAATTATAAGTAAATAATATCAATTATTCTAAAACATATTTAAAAATCATCAAAATAAAATAAGAAATATAAATATCGAAATCACAATGTAACATTATCAAAGTCACAAACATAATCATAATCATTATTATTATTTATATAAATTTGAACACTTCAGGCTTGCTCGCAATATTCCTCAACTGAATAATAGCACTTTTCCTGCAAGAAAACTCTCAATTTATTTTTAAAAATTAAGCTATCGGTGATCGACTTCAGCTCAGTTGGCAATCTGTGAAAGAGCATAATGCTCTGATAGGCTGCCGAATGTTTGACAACCTGGAGCCTAGTGTCAAGAGATTGTGGTAAATCCTTTCGTCTAGTTGCCAGACGCCTTTCTCTCTGATCTGGTGTCTCTAATTTATTTAAGTATTTCACGAGGTCTGACAACACTACCAAAATGTATAAGCAGGGAACAGTTAGGATTTTGTAGTCTTTAAAGTATGGCCTACAGGAGGTTTTTATGTGAAATTTTGCCCATAATTCTTATTGCCCTTTTTTGGGCTACAAAGGCGGCTTGGGTATTATACTTGTAGCTGTGTCCCCATAATTTAAGAGTCCTTATTCCTTTTAAAAAAATTTTTTTTTTATGTTATGACGAATATATTAATAATTTCAACCAACTTTTTGAAGTGAATAATACTTTTTCCCGAGTTCTAGGTAGTAACGTAGCTATTTCATGCTTTCATTGCGTGCAGTCGAAAATAAGTTGAAAAAAGGAATTTTCCACGTGAATTTTGTTAATTTCGAGTAGATTTTCGAACAAAAATTATCAATGAAAGTTTCAGACTGTAGGTTTCAAATATATACCAATAAATCCCAACAGTCCTGTTCTAGGTAGTAACATCAATAATATGTTAAGAAACATGTTTGATCATAGAGAAAAATGTCTAAACAATCAGCATTTTAAAAGGAATAAGGCCTCTTAATACTGTAGCGTATTTTGGTGTTTATTCGAATATAGGTAATTCACGCTATAAAAACTCATCGGATCTTTTCGACCAGAACGAAAGTATTTTCATCTAGTGCGTTTATCGGGTCTTAAAGATCCGATGCTCGGTGACCCGATGGCCGCACTAGATGAAAACCTAATGAGCTAGTACAGTCCAAGTGGTGGTCGCAAAAAAAGGAGGTAGTTGCAGTGAGAGATGACGTGAATTATCCATCATGAAGAGTGGTCGGGGAAAAAGTTCTTTATGTGAGAAAAAAATGAGAACGGACATTAATATGATAACAAGACTTTTACTGTCGCGTATGAATATTTAATATCACATACGTTCAACATGTCGTCATAAATAATATTAAAATTAATTAAAAACCCTAGTCCTGATAAAGGCTATATTATGTATCCCATCTACTGCTATATCACGTCTTTTAGTTTTCGCTTAATTAATTTATTGCGCTATAACAGCAATACTAATGTTCCGGCGAAAAAAAATTGCCAACCTTATAAGTCCCAAAATATTTATTCCATTTTTTTATTCGGGCGACGTTTTATTTTCCATGTCTATACCATTCCTATTTTTAGCAACATCTTTAGGAACAGTTCGCGTCTGCCGCTTCGCCGGCCGCTACCGAGAAACGCTCGCTTTGCTCACTCGGCTCGCGCGCTGTGAGGTCGCAGTTCTGACCTAACTTACCTACTACTGTTTTAGAGGGTCGCAGTTCTAAACCTTACCTCACCTACTATGCTTTAAATAATTCTGAAAAGCTTCTATTTGCCGAAACATTTGACGATTTCTTATTTGCAAATCATTTGCTTCATAATTATATGCCACAATAATTTGTTAAAGAAAAATTTTATAATACGAAAATTTTGCCAAATGAGAAGAGTGCGAAGTAAAGTTATGCCAACGATTGGTCTGCGAAAAGAAACTCCCGCGAAAAGTTGGTTGCGAAGTGAAATTTGGCGAAAAATATTTCGACGAAAAGGCTCATTATAAAGAAAAACAAAAATCAAACCAGATTCTACGCCGCGAAAAATGACGGGTTATACCAACCTATTGGACGCTCGTTATGTTATTCTGCCGCGCCATTCGCCATTGTGATCGCCATTGCACGTCTGGGTTTTGTTCGAGATGCTGTGGTTTTTAGTAGGGTTATTCACTGTTGGATTGTTATTCTATCTGTACGGGACACGGACTTTCGGTTACTGGTCAAAGAGAGGTGTCAAACATGATCGACCCATCGTATTCTTCGGCACGGCAAAGCGGCAGTTTTTGAAGCAAATCAGTGACTCAGACATCTACGATGAAATGTACTGGAAGTATCCTGAAGAGAGATTCGTCGGTTACTATCTCATGACGACTCCATTACTCATTCTAAGAGATCCCGAGCTGGTGAAGCGTGTTTTAGTGTCTGATTTCAACCACTTCTACTCAAGAAATGTAACTCCGTTTGATAAGGTACCGGAGCCGCTGTTAAATAATCTATTCTCTTGTGAAGGTGATCTCTGGAAACTATTGAGGCAAAGACTTACACCTGCTTTTACGTCAGGGAAATTAAAGGCTATGTTTCCTCTGATCGTGTCCAGGGCTGAGAAGTTACAGCGAATTGCCACCGAGGCGGCTTCGAAAGACTCCGAAGTCGACGTAAAAGACCTCATGGCTCGCTACACCACTGATTTCATCGGCGCCTGCGGTTTCGGCCTGGATACCGATACGCTTAGTGACGAGAGCTCCCTATTCAGGAAGTTGGGACAACGCATTTTTATCCAGGACACTAGAGACGTGATTGTAACTATTCTTAAATACACGATGCCAAGTTTATTCTCCAGTTTCCACTTCGTGCCGCCTTTCGTTGAGAAAAACATGTTAGAGTTGGTGAAACTTATTTTGCAAAAGCGGGATTATAAGATCTCAGGCAGGAACGATTTTATAGATTTGCTTTTAGAGCTGAAAGCGAAGGGGAAGATTGTGGGAAAGTCTATGACCCGTAGAAACGCTGATGGATCGCCGTGTTTGGCGGAGGTGGAATTGGATGATGAGTTGATGGCAGCCCAGGTGTTTGTGTTCTTCGCTGCTGGGTTCGAGACATCTTCGTCAGTGACCAGCTACACACTTCACGAGTTGGCTCACCATCCTCAGTGCCAGGAGAAGTGCCAGAAGGAAATTGACGAGGTGCTCGCACGTCATGACAACAAATTGTCGTATGATGCCATCCAGGAGATGAAGTACTTGGATATGTGTTTCAGGTAAGAACAAATGTTATGATTGCTTTGGCATAGACGCAAAATGTTTTTTTTTTGCCATTAGAGGTAGAGAGACGAGTAGTAATTCACTGCGGTGAATGAATAGATAAGTACATTACTAATTACTCTGAGATAGGAGTTAAGTCACAGATAATATGTCGTAACACAATCTGTTTGTAAGCAATTTAGACAATTCACATATTATTTGAATATTTAGGGACTCTTGTTGGTGAATTGAAAGGCAGTGCGAGGTGATTATGGTAATGATCTTTATTTAAATATCTGCTTACTTTTATACTAAAACTAGGTTAACAATTTATAATTTACATACATTATTTAATTTAATTTAAATACATTAGATTACCTTAGAAGAAGTAGTGAACAAGAAAGTTCTTGCAATCACAAGTGTTCCTAAAAATCCGCTTTATAAACAGAAATAAAAACAACTAAATCTGAATACAATAACACGTACTGTGACAATACGGTATTCGACTATAGTGAGAATAAATAAGATTCCAACAATAAACCACTACGCGGAAACAAATAATTCAATTAAATTCAAAGCATTTGTTTCAGACCATGTCCATACTGTTAATTACATAAAACTTATAAACTATTGTTACGAGCGTGGGGTTCGTATATGATAGAAAAGCACAAATTAATCCACAAATGAAAACACACACTTTATTACCAAAGTTACGCACTTACAATTCACACGAACTGTACTTAAAATCCACTAATTAACGCAAACACACTATTACACAAATTACGCACTCACTATTCACACGAACTGTACTTAAAGCGCACCAATCACTTAAGTCTTTCTTTCCGATTATCCTTTACTCGCACTGTATCGCAGTTAAACTGTAACTAACTCGCGCCGGCCGTCGGCGCCTTATATATCCCGCGGAACCGCTTTCTCGATGCGTTGTCCACACATATCGCGAATATTCTAGTAAGGTCCAGCGTAAGGGCCGAGAACATTCGAGGCCATATATGTCTCTCTCTAATGGTGCACTCTCTGTCACTCCCTTCTCGAATGTTCCGAGTATAGCTATCTCTTTCTAGTAGTCCCATCCTTGTTACACACTTCTCGAATGTTCTGAGCATAGCTATCTCTTTCTACTAGTGCTATCTCTGTCACTCCTACGGGATATTTCGCCATATAACGATTTGTGCTTCAGAGGCCCATAAGGGGTCCTGAAAACGCCTGAAAACGGGTTTTCAGGTTATGGCGTCATCTGATAGAGGGTGCCCTGAAACGGACTGAAAACATGTTTCAGGCGCCTGAAAACGACGGCAACTTGGGTGAAATTTCGATCTTTAGATATGTGATAGAGCATCTTCTGAAACGGCCTGAAATGACTTTTCAGCCTGCTGAAAAGGCCTCTAAAGCACTGAAATTGACATTCAAAGTTTTTGACCTAACCTACCGGCGTAACACTACCCCGTCCTAAGACATGCTCGTCCCGAGCATCATTATTTCCGTGGTATCTGGCCAGCCGGTCAACATGAACAATCTTGCTCGGACTACGAGGATTCCGCTGGATTCGATACGTGACGTCGTTTATTTTAGTGACTATCTTGTAAGGCCCTTCCCAATTCGGAGATAGTTTCGGGGACTTTCCTACTCGCCGCATAGGGTTATGTAGCCACACCAACGAACCTTCCTCAAAACCCACTTGATAAGACTTCCGGTCATATCGGATTTTCATCTTTATGCTAGCGTCGAGCCCGTGTTCACGTACCAGGCTGTGAACATCATCAATCCGATCCCGCAAATCACTTGCATATTCCGTGATGGTCCTTTGTGTATCAGGCGGACGTCCAGTCAGGAGATCTGCAGGCAAACGGAGTTCTCTTCCAAAATTCGCATACGATGGAGTAACCGCCGTACTCTCGTGAGTTGCAGACCTATAAGACATCAAGAAGAGGGGGATATGACGATCCCAATCCTTCTGGTGGCTCTCAACAACCTTGGCTAGATGCCTCTCCAGTGTCTGGTTAAATCTCTCTACCATTCCGTCCGACTGAGGATGATACGCCGTAGTCCTTGTTTTATGGATTCCCATGATGCGACAAGTCTCCTGAAAAACCGCAGATTCGAAGTTTCTACCTTGATCACTGTGGATTTCGAGAGGTACCCCAAACCGGCAGAATACTTCGTTCACTAACTTTTCCGCTATGGTGACAGCTTCTTGGTTAGGAATCGCAAATACTTCAGGCCACTTCGTGAAGTAATCCATCACGACAAGAATGTACTTGTTTCCGGAGTTAGATACTGGGAATGGTCCGGCGACGTCTAATGCAACCCTTTCCCAAGGGGCTCCAACGTTGTACAACTTGAGTGTTCCTCGGCTACGAGTATGCGGTCCCTTGACTGATGCACAGTTAGTGCACCTTTTGCACCAGTTTTCAACATCTTCTCGGCAGTGAATCCAATAAAAGCGTTGCCGAATCTTCATCAGGGTTCTTTTCACTCCAAGGTGTCCACCGGACGCTCCATCGTGAAAGCTTTTCAAAACGTCTCTCACCCTTCTCTTTGGGACAACGACTTGCAGGTGAGCATCCTTCCCATTTGTTGATTCCCATTTTCTACATAGAACGCCATTATGCATAACCAAGCTATCCCATTGTGCCCAGTAGCTTTTTGTTACCGCACTCATCGGAGCTACATCACACCATCTTGGTTTAGGTGCGCCAGCATTAATCCAATCAAAAATGGGTCTCACGTCAGGGTCCTCTTGTTGCGCTTGCTGCATGATTTCATCATTCCACTCGTCGCTAACTTATCATTCGAACACATTCCTTGTCTTCTTGTCTTGAGCAATGTTTACAGTCGTCCGCACAAGGTCTACGTGATAGGGCGTCAGCATTTCCATGTGATTTCCCACTACGGTGTTCGATGATGAAATCATACTCCTGCAGTTGTTCAATCCATCTCGCCACTTGTCCCTCGGGGTTTTTAAATTCTAGCAACCACTTTAAAGCAGCATGGTCAGTTCTGATACGAAACTTTCTTCCCAGCAGGTATTTGCTGAAATGCTGTAACGTCTTGACAACTGCTAGCAATTCCCTCCGAGTTACACAGTAATTCCTCTCTGGTTTCGACAATGACTTACTGAAATATGCAATCACAACTTCGTTATCTCCTTTCTTTTGCGACAAGACACCTCCAATTCCAGTGTTACTAGCATCTGTATCCACAATGAAATCCACTTCCGGGTCTGGATACCCCAATATTGGCGTTTCACAAAGTCTTCCTTTAAGCTCGCTGAAACTTGACTCACATTGTTCGTTCCAGTCAAATGATCGCTTTTCTTCCGTTAATTGATGCAAAGGCTTTGCTATATCCGAGAAGTTCTTCACAAAACGTCTGTAGTATGAACAAAGCCCCAAAAAGGCACGTACTGCAGTCTTGTCTTTTGGCGTCGGCCAATCCTTCACGGCGCTAATCTTCTCAGGATCTGTCTGGATGCCGTCCTTCGAAATCACGTGTCCCAAGTAATTCACTTTACGTTTGAAAAACGAGCATTTCTTCGGACTGAGTTTCAGATTTGCCCCTCGTAGTTTGCCTAGCACCTGCTCCAATTTATTCAAGTGGTCGTTGAAGTCTCTACCAACGATAATGATGTCATCCAAATAGACCAAGCAAGTTTCTCCTAGAAGTCCAGCTAATATTTGTTCCATTAATCTCTCAAATGTGGCTGGTGCATTACACAGTCCAAATGGCATAACATTGAACTGCCAGAGTCCCTTGCCAGTAGAGAAGGCCGTTTTCTCCTTATCCTTGTCCTTGATTTCGACTTGCCAATAGCCACTTTTCAGATCCAACGTTGAAAACCATTTCATTCCGTTCAATGTGTCTAAAGTGTCATCGATTCGTGGAAGTGGATAACTGTCCTTCTTGGTTACATCATTAAGTCGACGGTAGTCAATACAGAATCTCATGGTGCCGTCCTTCTTCTTAACCAAAACTACGGGAGAACACCACGGGCTTGTTGAAGGTTCAATAACGCCGCTTCTTTGCATTTCCTCGATCATGCCCTCGACCTCCTTCTCCCGAGCTACTGGAACTCTCGGAGGGCGCTGTCGGATAGGCATAGTTTCCCCAGTGTCGATTTCATGCTGAACCACTCCAGTTCTTCCAATGTCATCATCATGCGAAGAAAAGACGTTGCGATATCGTAGCAGTAAGCTACGCGCCTTAAGGAATTCCTCCTCGGTAAGGTGCTCCCTGGAGTCATTTAGTAATTTTTCAACATCCACTGAAGGCTTAACATGCCCAGGTTTCACGTTTACCTCAGATTCCCGGCAGCCTCTTATCCAAGAAATTTCTTGGCATGATCCGACCAGCGTTCCTTTATTGAGGACGCATTCCATGTCGCTTGGATTAAGGATCCTTACGAATGCTGTAGATGCCGTGGTTACTATTGTACGGGCTGTTATCCACGGTTTATCAGCATCCAACCTCTCTACCACCACACAGCGGTGAGATTGCGGCCTTGTGGAGTTCGGCAATTTCACTCGAACTAAAACCTGCGACCTTGGTTGAAGAATGGTTCTCCTGGTACAGTAAACATTTCCATTTACTCCACCTTGTATAGGAATTTCATCAACTCCAAACTTTAGAACTCCAACCTTCAAGTCGATTTTACAGTCATGTCTCCTCATAAAATCCAATCCAATAATGCAGTCGTCGACGATGTTAGCAACGATCACTTTATGCCAGTATTCTTTTTCACCTATTTTCACAGCTAACTCTCGTTCTCCTTGGACGGAAATGTACTGGCCGGTAGCAGTTTGCAGCTGGAGATGCCTAGGTCGGACTAGATGATCTCTGGTCAGGTGTTTCAGTAGCCGAGAGCTGATCACAGTCCGAGAAGCTCCGGTGTCTATGGTAAGGAGACATGGTATTCCACAGATATCTCCATTGACAACCAGACTATTCCCGTCGTTTGCCTGTGAGATCATAATTGGGACATTTCGACCACCAGCCAGCACTCGTCCCATAGTCCTGGCTTTTATTCGTTTCCCTGTTGGGGCTGTGACTCCACAGAGCCTATTGTCCTCGCCATTGGAGCGGGGTCTCTGTCCCTCCTAGTCCTTTTCGGACAGCCTGACTGCAGGTGACCACGTTCTCCACAATGGTAGCAACGTGGCCCAAATTCGCGGCGGGAATCTACTGGCTTCGTAGTCGACACTTCTCGCACCCTGAAAGGCCTGGATGAATCCTGTCGTACAGCTTCCACCTCGAGAGCGTGGGCTACTGCATCCTTTAGGCTGCCATGATGTCCCAATCGCACGGCTGCCCTCACTTCCAGATCCCGGATCCAATCGATGAAGGCCTGCACCAGCATACTGTCCACAAAGGATGCTGACGTACGTTGATAGGCCTTCCTAACCAACTTCTCGATTTCCAGGGCCCACTGTTGTAAGGACTCGTTACGTCCTTGTGTCCTGTCCTTTAACTGAGCTCGGTACACGTGCTCCAGGTGACTGTCACCGTATCGTGCCTCCAAGGCTTCTAGAAGGCGGTCGTATGTCCGGTCGTTTCCCAGAGCCTCTAGTATGGTAAGAGCCTCGTCGCGCAGCGCCAACGTCAGTGCTGTCCTGGCTTGCTCCTTACTCCAACCATTAGCCTGGGAAACAGACTCGAACTGCAGCTTATAGGCAGCCCACGATGAGCTACCGTCAAAGGGGGGCACTTTGAACCTGCCGCCTCCGGACACCGATGCGTCGGGTACATAGGTAGTTGGACCATTAGCCACTTTGATCTCAAGTTTTTGGAGACGGTTCTCACAGGTCTCAATTTTTTTATCGACCTCATGGACTCGACTCTCCAGTTTTTCATCCATATCGGCCAGTTTTTCCTGGACCTCGAACAACTCTCTCTTCCATTCGGTCGTGGACTCATGTACCTCACGAAGCATTCGTGCCTGTACCTCCTGGTGATCCTTTTGTTCCCTAAGCTCATTCTGGAGGATTAGAGACTGTTCCTCCTGTTTCCTGGCCTGTTCCTCCTGTTTCCTGGCCTGTTCGTCCTGTTTTCGCGACTGTTCCTTTAGCTCTCTCGCCTGTTCCTTTAGGAGGACGAAGATAGCGTTGAGGTCTACTCCTTGTGCAGCTGGAGCAGGTGATTCCGACGTACCAGGCGTCGAGTCTCCAGACCCAGACGTTTGGCTTCGCGTCGTCACTCCTTTTGGCTCGGTTTCTCGTGGCATTAACGGCATTTTCTATCCACACTTCTGACACCAAATGTTACGAGCGTGGGGTTCGTATATGATAGAAAAGCACAAATTAATCCACAAATGAAAACACACACTTTATTACCAAAGTTACGCACTTACAATTCACACGAACTGTACTTAAAATCCACTAATTAACGCAAACACACTATTACACAAATTACGCACTCACTATTCACACGAACTGTACTTAAAGCGCACCAATCACTTAAGTCTTTCTTTCCGATTATCCTTTACTCGCACTGTATCGCAGTTAAACTGTAACTAACTCGCGCCGGCCGTCGGCGCCTTATATATCCCGCGGAACCGCTTTCTCGATGCGTTGTCCACACATATCGCGAATATTCTAGTAAGGTCCAGCGTAAGGGCCGAGAACATTCGAGGCCATATATGTCTCTCTCTAATGGTGCACTCTCTGTCACTCCCTTCTCGAATGTTCCGAGTATAGCTATCTCTTTCTAGTAGTCCCATCCTTGTTACACACTTCTCGAATGTTCTGAGCATAGCTATCTCTTTCTACTAGTGCTATCTCTGTCACTCCTACGGGATATTTCGCCATATAACGATTTGTGCTTCAGAGGCCCATAAGGGGTCCTGAAAACGCCTGAAAACGGGTTTTCAGGTTATGGCGTCATCTGATAGAGGGTGCCCTGAAACGGACTGAAAACATGTTTCAGGCGCCTGAAAACGACGGCAACTTGGGTGAAATTTCGATCTTTAGATATGTGATAGAGCATCTTCTGAAACGGCCTGAAATGACTTTTCAGCCTGCTGAAAAGGCCTCTAAAGCACTGAAATTGACATTCAAAGTTTTTGACCTAACCTACCGGCGTAACACTATGTTAGTTATATATATTTACTTAAACCTAAAAAACATCGTACACACAGCCTCTCGATTCCATATGGATAATATTCCAGTGCTTCCATATAGCGCTAGCAGGATACTCCGACACTAGGTGCAGGAGGGTGTTGGAGCTCACACACACGCCGCATCAGTGAGGCAGTTCTCTTGCGTATTATGGCACTGAAGCAATCAGTGCGCACCTCAGCGAACATACCTGACGCGCTGCAAAAGCGTGGTAGCCCCAACAACATTCTGAACCCATTGTTGTATTGGACGCGCAGGGCCTTGAACGCCTTCTTAGTGTAATGCGTCCACAGGCTGCACGTGTAAAACGTCTGACAGAATGCCTTAAAAAGGGTTACTTTAACATTTCTATCAAAACGTGCAAACCTGCGTGCTAACATGTTACAGCGCACTGCCAATGCCCTGCGCTCCCTCTCAACATCGGCATCATCATGGAGATTATCAGTGATCCAGTGTTCGAGATACTTAAAACTTGTGACTCTTTTTAGTGGAACTTCATTTATGAATACCGTAGGAACAGCATCAAAGGCCTTATTTCCAGCTTTAAACACTAGCAGCTCACTTTTGCTAGAACTGTATCTCAGACCGTGGATCACCGCGTACTCCTCGCAGATCTTCAGCAGCCTTACCAGCGCACTGATCGACGGGCACAGCAGCACCATATCATCCGCATAACTAATATTGTTGACCATAGTTCCGCCTATTGAACATCACCTGTGCTGCTACTATAACTAATAAACTACTAAATTAAACTTGAATTAAACAACAATTAAAAATAAGATGTTTTGACTCTGATGTTTATGATGCCAGTATCTTAATAGAAACTTCATTCTAACAGATCGTTTGTGACATTTCATAAAGAGTAGGTAGCTAATTTGAGGGTTGTTTCGCTAAGTTTTAGGAGAATGTATATATGTACCTACTATGGGCAGCACAAATGCATGGCCCATTTATGAATGAATTCATTCTGCAGCTCATTTCATTATATACCTACGCTACTACATACATCTGCGACAGAGGTAGAGTTTCTTTTTTCGAGCGTATGTACCTATAATATGAGTGTATGTAAGTCTATTTCCTTGCTAAGATTTATCGTAAGCATATTTTTATAAATCATTTATATGTATATCTTATATTTAATTAACTTCGCTTACCTTACTTTACAGCGAAGGCATGCGAATATTCCCTCCACTCGGCTACCTCATTCGCAAGTGTGACGAACGGTACACGATCCCTGACAGCAACGTGACCATAGACCCTGGAGTGAAGATCGTGATACCTGTCAAGTCACTGCACATGGACCCCAAGTACTTTGAGGATCCGGAGGTGTTCAGGCCGGCGCGTTTCCACCCTGATAACGTCGCGAAGATCAATAAGCATGTGTATCTGCCATTTGGAGAAGGGCCTAGGGCTTGTATCGGTGAGTTTATTCCACGTGACACGTGGCGCGGATGTGTCCGAAAATATTATTAGTAAAAAAACAATAGCTTTACTTTTCATTCACATAAAATGTGTCCAGGTTTTCCCTGGAAACTTTTTGAAAACCCCCCGGACAGCCTCGAAACTACGACAAATCCGGGGAAACCTCGGACGGATGGCAGCCCTAGCTATGTTTGATGCTGGCCTTACAATTACCCGTTGCTTTAAGTATAGCGGTAATTTGAGGAAAATAACGTTCTCGAGAAAATTTCCCATACGAATCGGGTAACGTTCTCGAGAAGGGCACATCTCTACCGGTAATTTTAAAATTTTATATGCATTTTTTTTTTGTTGCAGGTGAGCGGTTAGGACACATGCAGTCCTTAGCCGGGCTAGCTGCGCTCCTCAGCCAGTTCTCAGTGGCACCCAGCAATAACACCCGACGGGAACTCATTATAGACACGACCACCATAACCATCCAGGGGATCGTCGGGGGTCTGCCTCTCGCTCTCACTCCGAGGAAGAAAACCATGTGAAGGCAGACTGACCGTCTATCTGTTACGATTTCGATTCCTCTATTATAGATCTAAAATCAATAGTGTTATATCTCATTGAGTCCTCACGTTCGCACTACTATTTCTAAAGAGCGAGCGAGATGTCTACCCTAATTGATACTCCACCGGCACGTTCATTTTGGCCAGATAATAGGTGCTAAGAAGACCTAGTAAGCGACACGTTCTTCTAGTTTGGGGAACGTCTACTATGGAAAGAGCAGCAAATCCTGACCAACCACTTCATGTGGCGATTCTAGCGAGTGTTTCTGTTAGGCCCTAACCCTAAGGACATCTATCTATCAGCTACAGATGTCCACTGCTGACCATAGGCCTTCACCATAGCTCGCCACAAAGTGTGATCCCATGGAGACCGCATCCATTGACTCCCCGCTTCCCTCGCGCGGTCATCCGTCCAGTCCTACTAAAATAAGAGTGACTGAAACAACTAATCTAATAATCATACAACCCAAAAGTTGATGGAATTGCGTCGTTTCGTTTAAAAAAAAGAACGATCCCGTCGGTCATTAAACGAGTTTTTTCATATCATTATTGCGTTGTCATCCAATTTACATGTGAATTTAAGAGCTATCTCAACCGGATACTGAGAAGTCAGTCAAAATTAACTTGCAATATTTGAAGACGTACATACATATGTACCCTTTTAAACACATATATTGGGATAAGTAAATCTTATAGCTTTGTGCCTGTGTCCTGTGACGAATGTCATATTTTATAACCTTAAATTAGATCCTGCAGAATCGGAAAATGCTAGTGTGGCAGTTAGTACCGGGTATTATCAGTACACTGTAGGCGCTACCTAAAATAGAGTTTTAGGTAGTCTGGCTCGTACAACTTATAATAAATGCTGGCTGAACTATTTTTATTATGATAAGTATCCCGATAATATTTAGGTAGTAGGTATAGGTATATTGTTTGTTACAAGTAATATACTGTATATTAAAAATTTAAAAAGTATATAATATACTTATATTTCTTTACATCTGGTTATTTGTTTCTGTTTAATATGTGTCGTGTGTTGGATTCGTCTGTAAGTGATATGTATAATTGAAAGTGAATTGTAGATTATAATATTATAAATAAAGTTTAATTGTTTGCAGAAAGTGAAAATAAAAGGGATGTCAAACACAAAAAAATTAACTGGAATAATCAATATCATCTCCCAATAAGGATCGTCACTACAATTTTATATCATAAAAAAATTAAACAATGAAAAGAAATGAATTGAAAAGAAATGAAACGAAATTGTATGCGATACAAGTTTTATTCAAGCCTCGACCCCTGGCAGTGAATGCGTTAAAAAACACAACATCCAAGCATTACCGCTTCCGACCACAGAACAGACTCAAAGCTAAAAATTTTAAGACGAAAGTTATTCAAGAAACGACAAATATAAGAGTTTTCAAAATATGATCATAAAAGCAAGGCAAAGACAGTAACACATGATGCCGAACGAATCTCGAGAATCGCATTACGTGAAACTTTTTCAATTCGTTCTTTGTAAACTGGGATGATAGCATAAACGAGTTTATGAAAAAAATCACTCCGAAGTATAATAACGTCGGGGCTCCATTAGACAGGGGAATTTAACTTGCTGTGTTTCTTCTGAAGTTAGTTTTATTGTTCAATTACCTACGTTGCTTCCGTGTATTATGTTGATGAAGTCTGTTTAAACTGGCCTGGCTGATGAATCTCCAGGGACAGGAACAGCATAGATACGGCCAGAACACAAAAATGTAACGTGGAAATTCACGTTGTATGAATATCGTAAACATTTACGGCATTTCACGTGATCACAATTCATTCAGTGATTCCTTTTTTTTAAAGCGAAGAGGATTTGTGATCGATACGCAGTTCATCTGCAAGAGCTACTATCCGTCGCTAAATCAGTAGGTACATTTATATTTATAGCTATTTTAAACAACGTATTAAACAAAAACCTATAAACAAAATTTAAAGATGCATTCGTAGATTGTACACAATACAATACAATACAATACATAATACTTTATTGCACACCAAAAAAAGTTTACAAATTAAACACAGAAAACAATAATTTTAATAACAGTAGACAGCAGGCGGTCTTATCGCACAAGATCAATCTCTTCCAGACAACTTTTGGGTAGTGGAGTTGATAATTTACCCCACAATGAGTAGGTGACACACACACACATGTGTACAAAAGTTAAGGTTCTAAGGTTAAGGTACTTTCGACAATACAAGCCCGTAAAAAGCAGACCCCGTAACCCGTGACAGAGCGCGCACATTATCCCGGTCAAGGATGTAAATGGGGTACTTTCTGCCCTAATGCCCGCTGTATTTTCATCGTGTTTCTAACTTTATTCACCTCCGTAACTGTTTTGACAGACATTTGTTTGAGGTTACGCGACGACGGCCAAGGAATGTGTGTTGTGCTCTGCTGTCTAGAATCTACGAGGGGAGGTCCAAAAGTTCGCGGAATGGAGGTGATGGGAGTGGGGATGGCCATCATTTTTAATACAGCACTAATTGCAAACTCATTAAGAGTAAATATACCATATTTCAGACTAATTAGGTCATTACTTTAAAAGTTATCATCGAGCAAGCAAGTCAATCCGGAAGAATTCTGCAAGTATGGAGCAAAATGAGTATCGAACCGTCATCAAGTTCCTAACCAAGCAAGGAAAATCTCCTCAGACCACCCTGATTGAGATGTCAGCAGTTTGCGGTGATCATTGGCCTGGAAAGACAATGGTTTACAAATGGCATAGTCTCTTTAAATTTAGTAGAGAGTCAATTGAAGACGACCCTAGCTCGGGGCGGCCCGCTGAGGCCACCACATCAAACATTATCGAAAAGGTTGAGAAATTACTATTGGAAGATGCCCGGCTGAAGAAGAAACAGCTTTCTACATTAGTTGGAGTATCAGAAACCACCATTTTGAGGATCCTACATGAACATCTCGGCATGACTAAAGTTAGTGCAAGATGGGTGCCGAGAATGCTTACGCCGCATCAGCGACAACAACGAATCGACGCATCAAGCAGCTTTTTGGAACGGTGTGGCGAAGAAACTACGTCGGTTTTGAAACGGATTGTTACTGGAGATGAGATTTGGGTTCATCATTTTGAACTTGAGTCCAAACAGGAGTCAATGCAATGGCACAATAAGGGTACCCCACCACCTAAGACATTCAAGGTGTCAGAATCGGCTGGAAAGATAATGGCTACGATATTCTGGGATTGTCAAGGTGTATTAATGATTGACTACAAAAGCAAGGGCGTCACTATAACAGAAGAGTACTACGCAACATTATTGGAGCAATTGCGGCAATGTATTAAAGAAAAAAGGTGAGGAAAGTTAACCAAGGGTGTGCTGTTGCTTCATGACAATTCTCCAGTTCACAAGAGCTGTATTGCGACAGCTGCCCTGGGCAAATGTGGCTTCTAAGAATGAGACCCTCCCCGCTACAGCCCGATCCTGGCCCCCAGTGATTATTATTTATTCCCAAATTTGAAGACAGAGTTGCGAGGAAAGAAATTTCACACCGATGATAAGGTAAATGACGCATAATTGGCTCATTTCGACATCTAAAACAAAAAATATTATTTTGTAGGTTTAGAAAAATTACTTTCCCGATCGAACAAATGTATTAACCTTAAGGGGGACTATATCCAAAAAGAAAAATAGTAACGTCTTTGTATTCGATTAATAAGTCCGCCATTCCGCGAACTTTTGGACCTCCCCTCGTATATTTAATTTATTTAAGGATTTTATACTTCTGCCGTCCAAATAGAAAATATTCGGTAAAAAGTAGTTTATTAACTCTGATAAGTACCTATTGGTTCCTAGTTGATTATTTATAGTAGTTGATTATTTTGAAATAAAAATATCAACTTTTCCCAAAATCTTTTTTACCACTCATGGACAGAAAACACATGAGACATGACGAAATCATACAAGAGGTTTCTTGTTGAACATGGAACCCCAAAAGCAGCTTTTATAAAACACCCCCACGAATGAAAACCACAACATAAAACAATTCTTATCCCATTTCTTAACTACGCCCAAAACATTTAACATATAACCTCAACCCTTTCAAACAACAGCTTTAACGCATGCAATTTTGGTAATTGGCACAAAATTGCCAAGGAAACTCTGATTTACAGACAACCGTAGAACATTGCTACTTTATCGTTAAATTACTAGCCAAAAATAAACCCCAATTGTATTTGGGAGGCTGGTATTACGCGACGCATTTTGATTCGGCGTGTCAAAGTGCCGATGTTTGCAAATGAAGGTACCTGTCAGTGTCAGTCGATTTGGATAACCATGCTGCCGTGCTTAGGTAATAAATGGCGACCTTTTACTATGGAGCACGGCAGCATGGATATGATACCTTTTCGCACTAATTACACATCGCGTCAGCGGCCAAATATGTGCGACTTTTCTCCTATATTCAAGACCTTTTATCTGTGTACCATATTTGCGTAAATAGGATATATTTATTATTTATATAGGCTTTATGTACGCAAATATGGTTTTCAATATTTTCACTTGCCAAATAAAGTTGCGTGTTTGTAAGATGTCGTTATAATGTAAGTTGCTCCAACTCCTAATTCGATTTGCTTGCAAAGTCACGTGAAAGTAACTTTTTGTCAATAGCGCGCCTTAGCAAAGTCTGTCCCAAGCAACACACTACAGCTATCTCGAGAGTTTCTAAATATGTATATCATTAAACTTCTAAAAATGACGATAGTAATTGGCGGACGTGTTCACTGTTACACATAGGCTTCTAACAAAACATGCTAACAACGCCTCTAGGATAACTGTGACACGCGATTCTTGCGCGAGAAATATGACCTTTCTCTTTTTCTGCCGTACTGTGAGAGAGTGACGGACGATGCTATCCAGAGCCGTGAAGCGTAGTTGTGCTAGACGGGCTGGTCTGGTCCTAGGTCTCTCGTGTCCAACGGCTCCCAACAAACCTCACATCGTCCGCACAGAGAACGGAGCAAAGGGACATAGTAAGCGTGTGCGTCTCCACTGAAGTGGAGCGGAGCGGGAACGTGCGGAATCGACCAATCACAGATGTGAAGCAGAGCTGAGATACAGATTTCAACTCAGGTTAGATTTATTCCGCACATCTCCGCTCCGCCTCGCTCCAATGGAGACGCACCCTTAAGGGGACGGGTAATGCGAAACTAGCGCCACTTACGAATTTTTATTATAGAATACAATAGAATAGAATACTCTTTATTGCATACGTCAAGAAGAAAGAAATACAAATACAAATGACACTTAACATTACAATAGAGGCAAACAATAGGCGATCTTATCGCTAAAAAGCGATCTCTTCCAGACGACCTTTGGTAGCGGATTAATATAAATGAAATGAGATGAGTAGGCGATGCAAAAAGTAATCAAGAAAACTACTGAAAAATTATTAAAATCTACTAAAACCTATAATAATATATATTGATACATAAACATACATAAAAATATACATAAATGAACATAAGAATAAATATATACTCATATATAAACTTACTTAAACCTTATATTTAAAATAATATTTTGTGTAACGAACCACAGATTATGTCAGTCACAGTGACAGAGTATTAAAGGAGAGACAAGTAATATTCTTTGAGGCGTGTTTTGAAAGTAGTAACGGATTGACTACGTTTCAATTCAACAGGGAGAGAGTTCCACAATAGAGTAGCCTGAAAGGTAAATGAGCTGTTATAGAATTTGAAAGAAGAAGAAGGGACAGCCAGAAGCAAATTTTGAGAGGACCTAATAGAACGAACTGAAACGCTCCTTGAGGTAGCAGGGAGTTGCAGGGTGAAAAAGAATATTGTAAAGAAGAGAGAGAATGTGAGAGTTACGACGAAAGCGGATAGGAAGCCACTTGAGCTGCGAACGGAAACTGGAAACATGGTCATATTTACGAAGCCCAAATATGAACCTGATGCAAATATTCTGAATACGCTCAAGTTTATTAAGCTGTTCTTCTGTGAGATCAGGGTAGGAGATATCAGCATAATCTAAGATCTATCTAATCTATTATATCTTCCAAACCAGATTTTCAGTAATTGCAAGATATTAGGACCTGGAAAAACACGTTTAGTGTTTATTAAATCATTATACACAATTTCTTGTTCTTTAGTATTTCAAAACTATTGTGGCCACTTTTGACGTGAACAAGTGTTGTAAGGTAAACTACAGTGAACCAATTGTATATAGTGATTTAATAAATATTAAAGGTGTTTTGCTAGCTCCTAGACTTCAGCTATTTCTAACAAAAGATCAAATTATGAAGGTATAAGAAAAAAATCGAAAGTCGCGCTAGTTTCGCATTACTCGTCGCCTTAAGGACATAAAACCACGAGGGATGCAAACGAAGTAGTCGCGTTATATACGTGAGATAACAGGGCCCAAGGTTCAGGGGTTGAGGTCTAAACAAATTTACATCGTAAAAATGTTTAATGGCCCATCGCGCTGAAATAGGGTGTTAGCGGGAACAACTTTATTACGCGAATAAATTCACCCAGCCGTCTTATTTTTTAGTGTTAGCAGTCAATTTTCTTGAAATTTAATTAACGTTTATGAAATTTGTGCCGTAATTATTTTCCTTTCTGGCGTATAGCGGAATTTATATTGCGCCAGTCGATGTAACACGTCGGCTTGTTCTTGTTTTGCCTCTACGAAAGAAAAGGCGGCGTTGCAAACATCACTCTGTTACCTAAAATCTGACAAAAAATAATAGAAATTTAGATCGGCGATACTGTAGTGTCGTCCCCGTTTTCTTAGATTGATTAGAAAAGGACGACACTACAGTATTGCCACTTTTTAATTTCTACTCTGTTTAGTCGGACTGTACTTAGGACACTGTCAGACAGGACTTATCTGTTGTACGATTTTAGAAGTGTCTTTTTTTACTTAAAAGGTAACTTGAGTGAGTTTCTCTTTGAATCATGAGCCGCGGTTCAACGCCCTGTGCAAATGCTAACAGCGTAAAACATGGTAATAGAAAAACTCAATTACCATTTAACCGCCGGGCAGGTGCGGAGTAAGCCGTAAAGCGAATTTTAGCGTTAGCACAGTCTAAGTATTATTTACAGGTAACTAACTGCGTTATCTCAAGCAGCACACAAACTGCATAAGCGCTTATACAGCCCTTATACAACTAATTTAAGCTGAATAAAGGCTGTATGAACGATTATGCAACCTCTGTGCTACTAGGGATAATACTGTTCTTTTGTCAGTCCTACATTTACCTGTGGGTATATTACACGTAACGTGCGTTCAATAGGCGAAGACGCAGTTGGCGCATTGGTAGTGCAGCTGCCTACTGAGCCGGCGGTCTTACGTTCGAATCCCGGCGTGGGGAAATATGTGTGTGATAACCAATGTCATACTTCAATATTTTTAGCAGTGATAAAAATAAATTACAACACCACCCCGGTGTGCAGTCTCTAGTTATACTAGTAATAAACGTCGCGTATATGTACATATATGTATTGTTGTATTGTTGTCTAGCGCCCATAACACAAGCCTACTGGAGCTTACTTTGAGACTAGGTCAATTTGTGTAAGGTTGTCCGATATTTATTATTTATTTCATTCGCAAAGCTACGCCTTCAGGGTCCTGATCGGGTACGTGGTATAATGCTGCTTGGTGACGGTAATGTAGTGTATCTAGCTCTAGACTAAAGGTAATTTGCAGGAGTCAGATTATGGACTGCGAACGATTTTAAATTTAGCCGGAACTTGTTTACATCAGCACCTCTAGCATAACTGTCATACGCGACTTTTTCTCGCGCGAGATAATTACTCGTCTCTTTCTGTGCAGTAATGAGCGAGAGTGACAGGTAGTGCTATGTCGCGCGACGAGAGTCGCGAAGCATAGTTTTATGCTAGACGGGCTGGTGTGAGACATCTAAGCAGTCAGAATTAATTTTCAAATTGCACCTTATGGAGTATATCTTCGTCGATTTCGCCAAAGCGTATGACAGTGTTGACAGGGAGACACTATATAAAATAACGAGATCTTTCGGCATACCGAACAAATTAGTGACTTTAGTTGCTGTTGCCACTAAAGTGAGTAGGATGAGAGTTAGGACAGGCGGAGGTCTGTCAGACGAGTTCGAGGTTGTTACTGGCCTAAAACAGGGAGACTCACTTTCGCCAATGCTGTTCAACTTGGCACTCGAATACGTCATACGAAAGGTGTTACAATATGATGGGGGTGTTGGGCTGAATGGCAAGCACAAAATCATTGGCAATGCCGGTGACCTAGGGCTATTGGCGCAAAACAAATGGGACCTGAAGGCCATGGCACAGTTAGTGGAACAAGAGGGAGAGAAAATTGGTCTCAGAATCAATCACCAGAAAACAGAATATCTCCTCATGAAAAGGTACAAAGACGTCAGAGCAAAAAGAGCGGATTTAGCAGTAGGAACAACCATCTACAAAGGCGTAGATAGATTTAAATACCTTGGTTGCATAGTTACCGACACCAACCACATGGCGGAGGAGATTGATGTTCGAATCCAGAACGCCCTAAGATAGTGTTGTTAGAAGACTAGTCTTGAAGACTTTCGAACCTTATAGACTCGGAAACCTTGAAGGTTCAAGCTTTGAAGACTCGAGCGTTGAAGGTTTGAGCTCAATAACGGTTCAGAACCTTAACGACTCAAGCTTTTGATGAGCTCTTAATAGTAAGTATTTAAAACTCGAGCTTAAAAGAGAGCTCAGGCTTTAAGAACTCGGTGCCATTGAAGGCTCAAGCCCCCCGAACTTCGAAGGCGACTTCCTGAGTCAAGCGTTAAAATAATATTATAAACCTTTCTGTATCGGATAAGTTGCTTTAACAACAGGTTAGTATTAGATTAATACTCCTGCGTATGTTCTTAGTGAAGATGTGGTAATACTATACACATAGTCTTTATAGTCCACTCAGTTATTATATTTATATATATTATAGTTTACGTGAGGTTTGGCACCGACTTCAAAGGGTGAGTCAAATGTAATCTGTACTTGAACGGCTTATTTTTGGTTTTTTAGTTTTAATGAAGTCGGTTCTTTTTTTTCCTTTTTAGTGATTCATATAAAATACTTATGGCGGGATGATCGGGGAGGCCTTGAAGGCATGAATCTCGTTTGAATTTTTTCCTAACTCCTAACCGTTAAGGAGTTGTACCTTCCATCATCAGCTCAGCATTGGAAGATGATGATACCATATGCAAATACTTAAATAATTTTAGAAAATATATGAAAAACATTATGAGTGCCTATAAAATTTCAGGAATTCCTTCGATTCCTCATGGATCTCGTCATCAGATCTATACCAAAATTTTATGGGATCAACCTTGAGATGTCTATTCATGAACCTAAAAATAATTTTCCAAATAGATTGATAAATGACGGAGTTCTGAGGTAACAAACATTAAAAAAAAAAACAACCGAATTGAGAACCCCCTCCTTTTTTGAATTCGGTTAAAAAGTTTCCTATATTTACTTACCTTACAAGTAACAACTTCAAAAAAAAACAATATAAAAAGTGATCAAATAATTATATATTTAAGTCAAAGATTGATCAAATTGGTCCAAAGCGTTTGAGACTTGTGAATGCTCCAAACCTTATGGACTTAAGCCTTCGAAGCTTAGTAGGCTTTAAAGCTTGAGGCCTAAAGACTCGAGGTTTCTATGCTCGTAACGTGAACACGAACTTTTTAATTTGAGGCTTAAACGCTCGAGTCTTATAGTTCAAGCCTCGAAGCTTTAATTCACAACACTACCCTAAGATGCTCTGCAGCACTCCATAGAGTTTTAGTGTCCAAGTTGATCAGTAGACCAACCAAGATTCGCGTCTACAAAACGGTAATCAGACCAATCCTGATGTATGGGTGTGAAGCTTAGACACTGACTCAAAAGGAAGAAAATAAGAAAATAACCTCTTAGTGGCGGAAAGGAAAATCTGGCGAAAGATTCTGGGACCAATAAGAAATGAGGATGGCAGCTGGAGAAGGAGAAAGAATAAGGAGTTGGAAGAGCTGGTGGCTACACATAGTTGGCGAAATCAAAGCCACACAACTCCGCTGGCTGGGTCACCTGGAGAGGATGGGAGACGATCGGGCCGTGAAGAGAGCGTTTCAGGGGCGGGCGACCGAGTGGAAAACGTCCGGTCGGCCGCCCGAGATACCGCTGGAAAGATGAGTGGAGAAGGATCTGTGCGCCCTAAGTATCCCTAACTGGCGGGAAAAGGCGCAAAACAGAGAAGACTGGCGTTCTCTTGTGTCAGAGGCCAAGATCCTCTTTGGAGCCAGAGTAGTAGTAGTACCTTATGGAGTCAATGTCCTGGTTTTAATAATTTGCTTGTGTCACGGCCGACCGAACACCGCGGAAAATGATTTTAACGGCCCATCTATCAAGATACAGTTTACGATGACCATAAAGGAGGGATGGGCATTTTTCATCCCCGACTTTATGGAAGGGTTAAGGAAATTAGGCAAATAAGTTATGTTATGGGTAAACAATGCGTGGATATCGATTTGCCGATTATAACAGTTTATTTTTATATGTCTATGGTTTCACCAGTGTTACCAGGAATTAATAATACGCTTGAAATCATTGTGTTGTTTACGTGTTGCTATACTTTGGAAATTGGTTAATAATGTCATATAGGGTTGGTTTGTCATGACCAGATATCGGAGTTTTAGGAGTGACATGTGGTAGTTGCTTTATCGATATACTCACTTATTGACGCTTTTTCGCTATACTAGTGATCTCTTCCTGCTTCGTTAGTAAAAGTGTGCATTTCTTTTGTGAGAATTATTATGGAGACGATTGTTATGTAAAATGTATGTGTAAATGAAACTGAAATACTCACTGAAGAAAAGTAGGATTATGACAGAAATTTTAGACCCTTTTAAAAAAAAAATAACAGAATTAAGTTTTATTTTTATGATTCATTTTCATACTTTAAATAAAATTTCATTTTTAAATAAAAAGAAACACTAAAGTAAAGTATCGATAAGCTAGTTTATCGATATGGAGATCCCTACCTGCCACACTCAATATCATGTATTGTCACGACGTTCCACTTGATGTCACCGTGCCGTGAATGGTTACGATGAAGAACGTAGATTTGCACGTCACGCCGATGTAAGTTCTTACATGTGAGATGAATGTTTACATTACAATTTGTCCGCATCAAATACTTCATTATTGTTTGGTATTAAAGGTCCAGATTTATTAAAAAGTGCTTTTAATTCTCCATACATTTTTACTATGGCGGCCGCGCGTCGATCTCAATACGCATTCCCCGCGCTCTATGGTTATAAGTAGGCGCGTTAGCGGCATTTTTGGCATAGCTATAACTAGTTAATAATGTCATATAGGAATTGAACTTGATAGTGTCCTTAAACATATGTGCATGTAACATGACTCTTGAGGAAAAATATGAGTAGGTATACAGGGTGACTCATCAAAATGAGCAACAACGTGTGAGTGTTTTTCAAATTGGCTCTAACGAGTAACAATTTTTAAAATTGATACGATAATTCCTTAGCCATCGTATAAATTTCAATAGTCATCATCATTAAGTATTTAGACCGATGAGTATGGAGATAAAGGGGTCATTGTCAGTTCAAAAAACAAAAGTCGTCCCTCTGGTTGTCAAATGTTAAGAGCTTGTATGAATCCAGGTTATATTGCTAATTGCTATTACATCGGATTTTAGAAGAGTGAAGATTTTTTATTCTCATACGAGTTTTATCAGAAAATTAGGCCAAGCAGGCCTATGATGACTGCTTTAAACATGACGGATACTTTGTCACTTGTTTATCGCGTTAGACAAGTGACAAAGTATCCGTCACGTTTTGACAAAATGCGAGTGTGAGTGACAGATGCTTTGTCACTTATTTATCACGTGATAAACGCAACCATCATATAATTCAGTGAATAAAGGATTTTGACCTTACAAACGGTCCGGTAGTTTTGAATTTTTGATATGTTGTCTAGGATGGTTAGTCAGTGTTTAAAATGCACAATTCCCCCCCCTCCGCGCCCGCCGCCATATTGAAAAAACCGGCACTCTCTTCATATTTTTGCTCATATCTTCCTTTAGGAGCATTTTAGCTAGAAGAAAGCTTAGACAATGTTATACAAAGTTAAATTTACTACATTCGCCATTTTATATTTTTTTTCTAGGACAGATAGTTACGGAGATATCCACATTTAAAAAACGTGAAAAATCGCAATTTCCTACTGAAAAACAAACTTCTGGATTATATCTTCGTATAGGCGCATTTTAGCTTCAACAAAGCTTGGGCAATGTTGTAGAGAATTAAATTTACTATAATTTACATTTCAAATTTTGTTTCTAAAACAGATAATTACGGAGATATGTAAAAAATGAAGTCACATTTTCCGAAAATGTATGTAAAAATGGACATGAGTTTTATAAGCAATTATATTTCCTACATGCTTTAATTTGTCCTAGACTAGTCCGTAACTGAATGACAGCCTTCTAAACCAAGAATTTTGAGAAATTTTCAGAAAATTCGACTTTTCCTGTTTTTTAAATGTGCATATCTCCGTAATTAACCGTTCTTGAAACAAAATTTGAAGTGTAAATTATAGTAAATTTAATTCTCTACAACATTGCCCAAGCTTTGTTGAAGCTAAAATGCGCCTATACGAAGATATAATCCAGAAGTTTGTTTTTCAGTAGGAAATTGCGATTTTTCACGTTTTTTAAATGTGGATATCTCCGTAACTATCTGTCCTAGAAAAAAAATATAAAATGGCAAATGTAGTAAATTTAACTTTGTATAACATTGTCTAAGCTTTCTTCTAGCTAAAATGCTCCTAAAGGAAGATATGAGCAAAAATATGAAGAAAGTGCCGGTTTTTTCAATATGGCGGCGGGCGCGGAGGGGGGGGAATTGTGCATTTTGCATTTTAAACACTGACTAACCATCCTAGACAACATATCAAAAATTCAAAACTACCGGACCGTTTGTAAGGTCACACATAGTACTTTAGTCTCTATTCACCGTATTAATAGGTCCACTGGAATCCTTAATTTAGGTTATGACTAAGGCCGGCCACATACAGTCGGTTTTCCGGTCCGGTTTTCGAACGAGACAGTTTCTGACGTCATTCCGTACGGAAACTGAACGGGAATTCCGAACGTGTCTGGTGGCCCTAATACTTATTAGTATATTAAATACATTAAGAAAATTCGCCGAGAGACATCACAGCCCTGCCCCCCACTGAATATTTCGGTACACAGAAAAAATAAAACAATTTAGTTGGTTTTTAATGCATGTCATCAACTCATCAAAATGTGGTCATATTCGTAATTGGAAAAAATTAACCCCAGTCTGTCTTTTTCAGTGTCACGCGGACCATATCCCGTACAGCACGGTGTCAGGAATAGCAGCGTACCGGTCAGCGCTGACATTAGATTGGCTCGCTGAACAGGATTCCAGACAACGGGAAGTCGCTCGTGTATTCGAGAGTGAAGGGACCTTGTACAAGGTGCTAAAACTATTGTAACTAATCTCTCACAGGACACCAATAGCAATAGCAGCATACTGGTCAGCACTGACGTTGGATTGGCTCGCTGAACAGGATTCCATACAACGGGAGGTCGCTTGTGTGTTTGAGAGTGAAGGGACCTTGTACAAGGTGCTAAAACTAGTGTAACTAATCTCTCACAGGACACCAATAGCAGCGTACCGGTCAGCGCTGACATTGGATTGGCTCGCTGAACAGGATTCCAGACAACGGGAGGTTGCTTGTGTGTTTGAGAGTGAGGGGACCTTGTACAAGGTGCTAAAACTATTGTAACTAACCTCTCACAGGACACCAATAGCAGCGTACCGGTCAACGCTGACGTTGGATTGGCTCGCTGAACAGGATTCCAGACAACGGGAGGTCGCTTGTGTGTTTGAGAGTGAGGGGACCTTGTACAAGGTGCTAATCTCTCACAGGAAGGTGTCAGAAATAGCAGCGTACCGATCAGCGCTGACGTTGGATTGACTCGCTGAACAGGATTCCAGGCATCGGGAGGTCGCTCATGTGTTCGAGAGTGAGGGGACCTTGTACAAGGTGCTAAAACTATGGCAGCATTAACCTTTTGAATGTCTAGCGGCAAAGCAAGTTACCGTGCCCCTGACGCCACAGCAAAAATAGTGCCAAAAACTTTTCGCCGAGGGGTCTGGTTAAGTCATTTGCCTTATAACCGATATATAATGCCATTTGGCATTGAGTTCGTCATTTCCGTTTCGTGCAATAAAGTTTAAATAAATAGTATTTAATAGTGAATTAAAAAAAATCAAGCAAATAGTCTGAAAATAAGCATATGCAAAGTTTAATTATAAAATTGTAATGCCTGTTTTCCTGAAATATTCCGTTGTTTTTTTATTAAGGTGTCTGACCAGCCAGAGTGCATCTCGTCATCAAGACCGTCTAGCGGGAAGGTGGCGAGGCTCATGCTGGAGTTGCTCAAGTGAGTCTCTTTACAAAAGGATCATCATCATCATCACCATCATCAGAACTATCGTCATTATCACCACTACCACTGTCACCATTACCATTATCGTTACCGTCACCGTAATTATTTTCATAATCTACTAAAATCGCGTTTAGCTTTGCAATAATAATCAATTAATAAATAAGACCAATATCTCAATCTTCAATCGGTCCCTCATTACACACGATCCTCATCGTGATCACAGGCTCGTTTTGCCTTAATGATTTGTCTCCATCGGTCCCGGTCCATCGTTGCCCTCACCGCCTGGTGGAATTTGCTTGAGGGTCAGACCATCTGGTTGTTGAACGGCCTCGGGCTCTCTTGCCTTCAATTCCCCTCCAACGACGACCAGTTTTTCAAGGGTCTCGTCTCCTCTTCGCATTATTTATCTTTCCAGAAACCTTGAAGGTGACGAAGGCGTAATCCAGGAATTGACACAAACGCTCGCCCGAGCAGATATTTTAGTAGAGTTCTCACAACTGGAAGCAGAACCGAACCTGGACTCATTGGTACAGACCTCGAGGCTGATGCAGGGCGAGCCCCACGACACCCTGCCTAGAATCTTGGCTGTCGTATGGCTGCTCGCTTCCGATCCCATCATTACCCAGACGAGCGGCTGGTGCTCGATTAAAAAGGTTTTTTTTTTAATTTATTCTCTTCGGAGTCTTACGCCAACAGTTATAACCCTGCAAGGGTTTTTACAACCCACGCCATATTGCGGATTTTCAGTGTTACTAAATAATTTTACTGGCAACGACAATTTTTTGGTAACTGACGTTGAAAGTCAGTGAATGTCACTGATGTAAACAGAGAGGAAACAGGACTTAATATTCCGCAAATTTCAAGTAATTTTTGCATAATAAAGCCAAAACTATCCATAGTGATGAAACTTAAGTTTTTTTAATAGGATTCAGTATTTATTTCGCAAGAAGAACGAAGGATTGAGTAGCATTCCGGTAAACAATGTTTTGAATCTTGATAATGACAAATCCTCGACTGACGTTGAATAATGCGAATATGACGTATGCACATTATTGCCATAATGAAAGCTGTTTGTAGCGCCACTATCCCTGGGCCGGACCGACGCTTGCTATATAGGCTATACCAAAGTACCTGATATTGTCCGAAATATTGCCAAATATCTAGAACATTATCTCTTTGCCCAGCTGTCCGTAAATGACTTGGCTAGTAGGTTAGTAGTTATTATTTTTCACCTGTCCCGGTATCTGTCCGTAATCAAAGCTTGCAAGTTAAATTTGACCCACTTCCTGAACACCGATTGAGATGAAATTTAGAATACCTACCTACGTAACTTCGATGACAATATAATAATATGGTACGATGAATCTGGCCTGATGATGGAGCCGGAGGATGGTCACAGGGAATCGACGAAACGAACGAAAACATACAGAGTTTGGGGTCTTTAGAATTGTCTTGCTGAGTAAATAGTTGACGAATGTTTAAGGAAAAGTACACGCAGAGTTAGGCAACAATAAAAGCTAATCACAATATACGTATATATAATTTTTATAGAAACTTAACCCGTCGTATGCGATGTCAAAAATTTGCTAATCAAATTGAAATTTACTGATAGTTTAACGTAAGGTTCAAATGTCACGCACGGATCCGTGTTTAAGGATACAAGGGGTTAATATACCTAATGTCGTTTTGACTGTATGATATTGTTTCTTCCAGCTGACCGAGCTCCTTGCAACGACACCGCCGGCAGAAATCGCGGCCCATATGCGCACGGTCGACCCGATCATCGCACGCGCACGGTTCATCATGGAGGAGTTCATACATAACGTCGCGCCCTTGAACTTGAAGCGTCATGCGGCGGAAAAAGTAAGAGTAAAATCTAGTCTACCTTTTAGGGTTCCGTACCTCCAACTGTGAACTGAAAATAAACCTTATAAGATCACACGTATCTACTCGTATCTGCCTATCAGCCAATCACAGCCAATTTCTCCTGATTTCTAGGGTGATGTATTTGAGTGTTTCAACCGCCAGATTCTCCTAGCCGAAATAGAGGAAGTGGGTATTCCCAGTTCCTCCAGGAAGAAATTGCGGTGTTATTTGTGACGTGAATATCCTATCACACAGCACACAGACAGCGCGTCCACTGGCTTTGTGTTCATCCGCTGTTCCGAGTCCCATGAGCGGTAGAAATCCACGCGTGGTGCAGAGGTTCTGCTGCGGCTAGGTTTCCCCCACAACACGAATGTCAGCCCACGTTAACAGCTCGTAAACTCGAGAGTCAGCCCCCCACGTTAAGAAAGCTCGCAGCTGGTCGTTTACCAGTTCCAAAAAAACTGCTCCTTTCCACTCCACTCCGCCCAGTTCCCCATCAGTGGAAGCGAACCTTAATGGCTTTTGGATACAGCAATCTAAAAGACTGTTTGTCAAGTTGCTGATTGATAGACCTGAGATGTCATTTGTAACAAAACAATTTTCGTTGCTGGAGCACTGTGTAAAATAAATTATTTTGACTTAGCTTTGATAAGAACATCTATGCGGCATACTAAAAACGGCGAATAGTGTGCTCAATTCGCTGTTTTGTTACAAATAAATGCAAAGGACTATCAACACCTTGTACCGACTCTTTTTAACACACCTTTTTCAGTTCAGAAGATACGGGAATCGCATTTTTCTTCCAACTGCGAACAAGCATCAGAGATTGGCTAGAACTGAAAACTCTACGCCAGAAAACGTCACAAGAGTAACACAGCTCTTATTACCAACTGATTGGACACCAGTCTCTCTTTCAAATGTTAAAAATGCTGCTTATTTTGATACCAGCTCGTATATTTCTCTAGTTGTTACTTTGTATTGTGATTTGATAGTCAATCTGTGATGTTGTCATGTAGTGTTAAAATTATAGTGGATATTCGCTGATTTTCTGTTTCATTCTAACCCTGGCTCCACACTATCGCGAAGTATGTTTCTGCAGCGAAGTGCCTCTCCACACTCTCATATTCGCCCGACCTTTGCGAGTAGTGCAGCTCTACTCTACACTAAGGGTAATGTTTGTTGGAGTAAAGGCAGCGCATAAACGGTCGTGGAGTTTATTTGAGGAGGCCTATGTCCACCATATAGATACTATCGGCATATGACGATGATGAGAAACAACCTCCTCAGCTGCCTTTTCCATTTCTTCATTGAGGTTCTGTGGGTCTATGATGGACGCGTGATATTGTTTTGTAGGCAATTGATCAAATATTAGCTGACAAGCTACAGTTACGGTATTGTTGAGCTGGTTTGATGACGGAGACGGAAGATGGCCATAGCATAGATGGGCATACCCATTGGACCCGTTAAAGATGCACATTTAAAAATCAGTATAAAATCGTACGGTTTGGATTGTTTTATAAATATTTTTTTTGACTTCGGGCCTTATCACAACTGTGAGTTGCGAGCGTGTTTTCTATACAATATTATCAGTTGCGGTGAACTCGCTGCTTGATACTAAATTCGCTCACAGTAAGGTCCTTAACTTTATTTAATATGATAAGATAACGTTGCTGTCGATAGCGATTTAAATTTATTAATTAAAAGTCATAATTATGTAGATTTTTGAACGTTACCATTGCCAGGAAAATATGCCATCACATTCAATTTCATTATGTTTGTCCTTATTGACGTTTAAGGATAAAGGTCGATACCTAGACTATTTATAATTATATACAGAACATAATATTTTACATTGCATGGACGCTGTCCATATAATACACAAATCTCCAACTATTTGTGTGTCTAATTACTAAAGTACCGAGTTTACCTACTTTAAATAGTATTGTGTTTGGTTAGTTTTAATGCATCGATGGTTTTGTGTCCAAGTAACTAAGTTCCAGTTGCATACCTACATGAAAACAAAATGAAGATTCTAGTGTGTTTTGCCGTATTTTTTTGTGTCACCAGTAGTGAATACATTCGGGATAGTGGTAAGTGCCATCTTTTTGGTATTTTTCTGTGCAATAAGTGTTATCTGAACAAAATATGATGAACCTTTGGGTTAATTTATTGATTTTTGTGTAGGCGATCCCAGGATTAGATGTCCGTCGAATGTTTATTCTTCCGGATTTACGATAAATTAATAAATTCACACACCTATTCATATTATACAAAACATTACGATTTATCTTGTCTTAAAGCCTTTCTTATTGCAATATATTAAGATAGAAAGTCTTGAAGTATTCTAGACACAATTGAAATATGACGAAGGTTCAGCAATCTATCAATAAGCTATCGTATTCAATAAATATCTATACTATTATAAAATCCTAAATTTGTATTGAAAATAAATTTTCTATGGAGGGAGGTCATGATTTCAGGAAAAATCTCGATAGCGTGATGCAGCCGGATAGTTGTTTTGTATGGACACGCGTCGCCGTGCCAACCTGGCGCCATCTGTTTTCAAAAAAACCGTTGTCCTCGCATCACGCCGAAACGGCTGGATAAAAAGCTACCAATTTTGGTACAGGAATAGCTGAACATCCAAAGATGGTTATAGGATACTTTTTATTATGATTAATATTTATCTCTGAAAACATAAATTCCATGAAATATTTTCCTTACAATGTGTAAACCTTATAATGACAGCGTTTGTGATTTTGAATTTAGAACGACGGGACCCCCGCGTGGCTCTTACGTGTACAAAAACTAAAAAGTATGAATTCGACATAATACCTCCGCGCGGCCCACCGGCATTAACAATAAGGTTAAGGTTGTTTGAGGCGTTGAGTTACGGAAACCGTCTTAGTTAGATAGAAAAGATGGCGCCAATTATCGACCAACACAGACGAAAATATGAGTGCAATGTTCGTTGTAAATTGTCTCATGCCCAAAAAAAAATTATACATTTCTTTAAAAACACAATTTGCGACAATAGGAACTAATGCTCTTTTATTGAATATACAATTCTCCTGTAGTTTGTAAGTATCGACCAAATCCCGGAGACGCAATTAAAAACGTTAATGAATAAAACAGATTTTTTAATGCTATTTTATCGAGTGTAATTGAAATAAGAGTATTTCGAATCAATTTAAGTAAATTAAATACAGTTCTAAATATGTTTTACCAACCAACATTTAGAACATTAGGCGCAAATTTTGGTATTGTTTGTGTTTGGCCTAACTTACTAATAAGGTAGCGAAATGTATAATAAACGATAAATATACGACATATTTAGCGACAATTTTGCATCTATGTAGCTTTTTTTTATATAAAATTTATTCAAAGTAATAAATATCAATCATTCTTTATTTTTAACGGCGTGTTGAGATTTTGTTGATGACCCAATTTTCCGCTAGATGGCGTTGTTACCTTGACAAAATCTCCATACTAGCGGCTGCATCGCGCTGTTAAGATTTTTCCCGAGTTAATAACACCAGCTCCATACATGTAAAGGATTCACGCACGTCGTTGCGTGCCTGTGACCACGATTCGGCACAAGCTAGGGTGTAGTGTGATGGGTTAACCCGGACTTCGAGAATTACTACCGAAGTTGTTGAATATTGATCGCATACCTGATAATATAAGCAGCAGTGTATCAATTATTGAGAGTTGCTGCTCGACAATGTATGCATTTTGTATGAAAAACAACCATGATTCGAGACAAGACAAAATTATAAAATTTACAATGTAGAAAGGATTTCACCCAGCCGGGATTTGAACCCAGAACCTACTGAAATAATAACCGTGTCATCTCATGCATTTTCCTTTGCTTCCTTATTCATTATACCACGGATAACAAAACAGTGAGGCCATCACGTATCCGTTCAGTGGTCCTGTCGCCATTATTGACGTACGCTCGATTGAGTTAAGTTGGCACCTGAATCTTATGGCGTTACTTAGGAAATTATTATGACAGGTCATATTATTATATTAGTATTAGTACCATTGTAGACGAAAATAATTTATTGTCATCTTAATAGATGTCATTAATATATGTTCAGGTAGGACTATGAGCTAATTATTTTTCAAGGTGCTTTGAATAGTTATCTACAATAATCAATAAATATTCAAAACGATACATAAACATAAGTCTAGCCTCAATTTAAACTAAACCAAGATGATGTTCACAATGGTAGCACCTAAGGTACGGAGCGTTCTAGGGAAGTCGCCCACCCACTAATTTAAGTAGTAACTTAATGCGATGCCGTAGGCCGAGCTCTACGTAGCACTGAAGGTGCAGAGCGTCCCAGGGATGCCGCTCACACATTTAAGCTTATATAAGTGTGTGGGCGGCCTCGCATTAAGTTTTTTAAATCTACGATAGACAATAAATATTAAAAACGATCTTTTAAACATACCTAAGTCTTGACTCAATCTTAATTAAACCAATATGATGTTCACAAGCGAAGCACCGAAGCTGCGGAGCGTTCTAGGAAAGTCGCCCACCCACTAATATAAGTAGTAACTTAATGCGAGGCCGTAGGCCGAGCTCCACGTAGCACTGAAGGTGCAGAGCGTCCCAGGGAAGCCGCTCACACACTTCAACTTATATAAAGTAGGTGGGTGGCCTCGCATTAAGTAATTTAAATCTATAATAGACAATAAATATTCAAAACAATTTTTTAAACATAAGTCTTGTCTCAATTTTAATTAAACCAAGATCATGTTCACAAGCGTAGCACTGCAGGTGCGGAGCGTCCTAGGGAATGCGCCCAACCACTAATATAAGTAGTAACTTAATGCGAGGCCGTAGGCCGAGCTTCACATAGCACCGAAGGTGCAGAGCGTCCCAGGAAAGCCGCTCATACATTTAAACTTATATTAAGTGGGTGGGCGACCTCGCAATAACTTATTTAAATCTACAATAGACAATAAATATTAAAAATTGGGCGAGTGCGAGTCCGGCTCGCGCATGAAGTTTGTTGTAGGGAGCCCCCCTTAAATATTTTTTTTATTTTATTTTTAGTATTTGTTGTTATAGCGGCAATAGAAATACGTCATCTGTGAAATTTTCTACTGTCCAGCTATCACCATTCTTGAGATACAGCCTGGTGAAAGACGGACGGACGGACAGCGAAGTCTCGGTAATAGGGCCCCGTTTTTACCCTTTGGGTACAAAACCCTAAAAACAATCTCTTAAACATAAGTCTTGCCCCAATTTTAATTAATCCAAGATCATGTTCACAAGTGTAGCACCGAAGGTGCGGAGCGTTCTAGGGAAGGCGCTCACACACTTAAACTTATATTAACTAGGTGGGCGGCCTCGCATTAAGTTATTTAAATCTACAATAGACAATAAATATTCAAAATAATTTTTTAAACATAAATCATGCCTCAATTTTAATTAAACCAAGATCATGTTCACAAGCGTAGCACCGAAGGTGCGGAGCGTCCTAGGGAAGGCGCCCACTGACTAATATAAGTAGTAACTTAATGCGAGGCCATAGGCCGAGCTTCACATAGCACCGAAGGTGCAGAGCGTCCCAGGAAAGCCGCTCACACATTTAAACTTATATTAAGTGGGTGGGCGACCTCGCATTAATTTATTTGAACATATTTTAAGTGGGTGGGCGTCTTCCCTGGGACGCTCCGCAACTTCGGTGCTAAGTTACTTTATAAACCCTTAGTAATTTAATGCGAGGCCGCAGGCCGAGTTCCACGAGCGTCCCAGGGAAGCCGCCAACCCACTTAACATATGTTTAAGTAACTTAATAGGCGGCTTCCTTGGGACGCTCCGCACCTTCGGTGCTACGCGGAGCTCGGCCTGCGGCCTCGCATGAAGTTACTTCATCTTATATTAAGTGGGTGCGGCTTCCTTGGGACGCTCCGCACCTTCGGTGCTACGCGGAGCTCGGCCTTCGGCCTCGCACTAGGTTATTTCAACTTATATTAAATGGGTGGGCGGATTCCTTAGGACGCTTCGCACCTACGGTGCTACGCGGAGCTCGGCCTTCGGCCTCGCATTAAGTTACTTCAACTTATATTAAGTGGGTGGGCCGCTTCCTTGGGACGCTCTGCACCTTCGGTGCTACGCGGAGCTCGGCCTGCGGCCTCGCATTAAGTTACTTCAACTTATATTAAGTGGGTGGTCGGCTTCCTTGGGACGCTCCGCACCCACGGTGCTACGCGGAGCTCGGCCTTCGGCCTCGCATTAAGTTACTTCAACTTATATTAAGTGGGTGGGCGGCTTCTTTGAGACGCTCCGCACCTTCGGTGCTACGCGGAGCTCGGCCTTCGGCCTCGCATTAAGTTACTTCAACTTATATTAAGTGGGTGGGCGGCTTTTTTGAGACGCTCCGCACCTTCGGTGTTACGCGGAGCTCGGCCTGCGGCCTCGCATTAAGTTACTTCAACTTATATTAAGTGGGTGGTCGGCTTCCTTGGGACGGTCCGCACCTACGGTGCTACGCGGAGCTCGGCCTTCGGCCTCGCATTAAGTTACTTCAACTTATATTAAGTGGGTGGGCGGCTTCTTTGAGACGCTCAGCACCTTCGGTGTTACGCGGAGCTCGGCCTGCGGCCTCGCATTAAGTTACTTCAACTTATATTAAGTGGGTGGGCGGCTTTCTTGGGACGCTCCGCACCTACGGTGCTACGCGGAGCTCGGCCTTCGGCCTCGCATTAAGTTACTTCGACATACATTAAGTGGGTGGGCGGCTTCCTTAGGACGCTCCGCACCTTCGGTGCTACGCGGAGCTCGGCCTTTGGCCTCGCAATAAGTGTAGTGAACGGATGATATTGTGTTTACGCGTGCGAAGCCGCGGGCAAAAGCTAGTACTTATAATATAATGTTGTGTTAATTTACCCATAGCGAAACAGAAGCCGAGTAGAAGTTCTTCTACTGTTTCTAAACCTAGTGTTTCGAAAATCTGACAACCGTATGTGCAAATTGTTAATTATAAAATTACATTTGACTTATACCTATTGGCTACATTCTCTAGTACTTGCTCGGGTATTTTGTGATTGACCCAGACGAGTCAGAGACATAACAAAACGTTGCAACCCGGAATACGATACAATGCTATAATAATATACTGAGCTATATTCATATCAAACTATACACTTGGATGAATAACTACTTTTACAGATACTTTCGGACGGGAAATCGATTTCTCCGCACTTTCGAAGAATGTAGATGATTGGGAAAAGGAAATAGCTGAACTACCCTTCCAAAATTTAGACAGGGTATTAGTCTGTCTGAACGAGGAGGCAGCTGATCAAATGAAACTAGGCCATGGTCGGTTTGATTTGCGGCCGAAAATCCTTACTAGATTCCCTAACCTCAACATTGAGTTTCATCAAACAGTAGCGTCCTGCCAAAATGAGATACAATATGATGATGAAAACAATCAAACCAAGACTATTCTTTCGGTAATTGTACCGGAACCTTTAGAAGTATCATTCTCAGAGATACCCATGTATTATTATGACTCGCTTCACATTTACGAAGATCAAGCTGATGCATTCCCAAATGGATTAATCCCTCATCAAAGACAATGGCATCTTTTAAAGCATGCTTTCATGCATTATATCAAGGCACATGAGTGGACAAGGATTGCGATTGTTTCTGATAATTCGCCGAACAGCCAAGAGTTTGAAAGTGAGCTCGTGGAGCAGATGGAGGGGAATAAGTTGGTGTTTAATGTACAGAGCTGTGAGGGAGAGAGCTGTAACTTCACTAGGGTGAGTACAATGAAGACGTGGATGGGAAAATGATTATCATTTGAAAGTATTCAGAATTTAGTTCTGTAGGTCACAGTTGTGTGTATAGTCAATACAAAGGGGCATTCTTCCGATATAACTTACCCGTACCTATACACAGTCTATCGTAGGGGTCTGTGCAGTTACTTCTGCGCGGGTAGACCGGAGTATACCTCGGGGTTTTCGGTGCACGCATGATTTCACACTAGGCCGACAACAGTCAAATTTCCGGGGTTGGACTGGAGCGTGTGTGGGAATAGACCTGTGCAGTTTTCTGACTCTGTTACGGGCAGGGATCGTTACCGGTATTCATTCAAAATGGAAATATCTTTCCAATTTCAGGTTTTATTTCAAATGCTATTAAATAGAATTTAGGTATTGATATGGAACTTTGAAATTAGCTCACTAAAATATAGCAAGGTGTAATAATAAGCGTAATACCGGAATGGAAAACCAGTATTTTGTATGGAGCCGAATAGCGGTAGGTATTCGATCCCTGGTTACAGGACCGGTGCTAATACGAATCTCAATTCTTTGGAGTGACACCGTTGGTCCCCATTTGTGTTATCAACTGCTGCGCAGGAAAACTTGCAATAGTAACTTCTCCGGTGGGATAACTTTTTCGATTTATGTTCAAAAAAATATTAGAAAGTATTAGTAAGTCTATAGACTTATATTTGGGTATTGGTTATCCAGAACCGAAGGTACTACGGGCATTGTAATTGGGATCCTTCGATCGCTAGTTCAATGTATAGTGGTGAAACAATCCTTTGAGTAGTTGCAATGCAATCATGGTGCTGCGCAATAGATCCCACTGGGTCGAAGTCTATCCGTAAGGATCCCTAGTAATTATAAGATAAGTTAAAAATTCATATGATTTACACACTAGTGCCATCTAGAGAAAGCTTCTAGACAAGTCGAAATTGATGGAAAGCTGAGGTCTAAGCACTATACAAAATGTATGGGTAGACTTCATTGCGGTAGAACCGTCTACAGTAAGGTCGATAGAACGTTACTTCGTAGACATTCTCAGTTCTTGGTCTATGGTACAAATGATTCTAAATATTTACAGGCGCTGAAATTTTTGAAGGACCACGGCGCTGTGATCATAATTGCAAACGTCGAAAGCCAACATGCGTGGAATTTGGTGAATGCTGCCCAGGGGTTAGATAAGATGACGTCGTCGCAATATTTATGGCTCGTGAGAGGGACATTTAATGGCCTAAAGGTAAGGGTTAAACATAATTAAACGATATGAATATGAAGTCGTGTTTAGACATCGTACATCTGTTCTGGTCGTTTTGGCATGAGGATTTCTTTCTTCCATGATAAGGAAACTACGATATTCTCACATTTATTGTCGAAGATATGTTGTTTGCCATAAACTTTGAGTGATCGCTGGCGCTCGCTGTTAAAAAAAGTCTTAACACTCCAATAAAGATGCTTTATGTTAGACATTTATATGTAAATAATAATAACTAACTCTATATTTCAGGCATTCCAGAATGTTATTTCCATAACATTATCCCCTACGCTTGCATCAAATTTTCCTGTGTATTTCCACAAAACACCTCATTTAAATAGTATCTGGTGGGGTTTAAAGCTCATATCTACCGCTGTGGATAGCGTAAAGGAAAAAGAACGGATTGATAAGTACTATAGGTAAGTGGTTGCAATGTAATATCAAAATATGTATTACTAGAAGGTGACCGCAACTTCGTCCGCGTAATACATTCCCATCATCATCGTCATCATCATCATGATCATCATCATCATCATCATCATCATCAAACCAATAACCATCTTTGGAAGCCCAGTATCAAAATTGGTAAAATATTAGAATTTAAAATAGTACCTTTTCAATCTAAAAATTAGTATTGTGCTCGTATCGTTCTGACATCTTCATAAAGTTTGAGTTTCCTTAGAAATCCCTAACAACTTTTGTCCTAAAATCATTTGCCGTAACATCTTTGTCCTAAACACCTTTGGCCTAACGTTTATTTGCCATAATGATTTTTTGTTCTAAAAGACAAAATATATAAAGTATATAAAATGGTTAAAATACATGATATCGTCGGGAATAGTGCAATACCGCGTAAATAACAGCTATCGAGAAAGTTCTGATTTCAATAATATACTTAGCATTTTTTTGAAAATGGACTCGTATCTACACTTGTTACTTACGCGGTATTGCACTATCCCCGACGATATACTAATAATAAAATACTCTTATGTTAAAATCCATTTTATCCTAATACTGGAAGACCGAATGTTTGTTTAGCATATAAACAACTTATAAAGTCCCACAACCACATGAAATATGTTATTAAGACACCAACTGTTCCGATTCCATGGCATGATGTTGTGTTCTAGTCTGTGACAGACAGAACAGACAGAAAGATATTACGGAAAACAAAAATAGGACAAATAAGTTATAGGAACTCCTATATAGATCCATAAAGTTTGAACCCGTTTTTTATAACATTAGAAACATTAGGATTTACACCTATTTTAGGTGACGTTTTAAGGTTTAAACATAATTTTCCAGGTCCATATTCAAGAAAATGAACGACGCATATTATCATGACAACTATGACAAGGCTACTGCGTTCATTCGATCTGGAAGTTCAGATTTCATCCAAATGTTATTGATCAAAGATTCCAGCATGGAAATTTTAGACAAGAAAGGTTCCGATGCACTCATATTTGATCTGGGGGAGTACTGTCTGCTGAGGACCGAGTCATTCACGAGCCCTTGTGATGATACTTGGGCTGTGCTCATTTGTATAGTATGGCTCAAATTTATACTTATGGTGTTCCTGCTGGTTTACTTCTTTAATAGATGCCTTGTGTGGACATAGATACTCGTATAGTCTGTAATGGTTTATGTAGGGGAGATATTGCACCGAACAAGACTTGGAAAGATTCCTAGTGTACCTATTTAGTTATAATACTCATTTTAATTGTTACTTTTTCTTACATTCATTAGACAATATGGAGACAATAGGGTGATATAGTTTCTGCATAAGAAAAATACTGTACCTTTGGAATAACTGACTTTGCCCACTCTCATCTCAACTCAATTAGTAGTATTAAACGAAAGTTGAGGTCATACCGATAGCAAGTTCCACAGCGAACCACGAGGTCGACTAAAACTTGTTCAAGGTATTTCATAAGTTTTTTTTTATACATTTTGTAGCTTGGCACAAGGCACCACTGGTTCAATCCCAGTTACCTTTGTTTTTGCAATATAACATATAGGTATAGCATTTAATTTTATATACGCGATAAAATAATATTAGCAAGATTTAGTTATTTTTATTTAAATTAATAGGTATTTTCATAAGCTTTAATTATATGAAAACCTACATTTTATTTTTTCTACTGTTTATGTATTTTTCGAAAATATATCGTGCTTTTAAGCTTCCTGTGTAATCGTGCTTGTAGCTCTGTGTGTAATCAATCATTCACCTCAACTCTCGTGGTGATAACTATCCCTTCTAAAACTCCGACTCGGAATTGAATCAACCCAAAATTTCTGGATGTTGAGAAAAATATTTTTTTACCGTCTAAGGGTATAGCCGTGTTTGTATGGGGCATCGGCCCCAGAAGCCAAATCGATTGCCGTTTTGCTAATATATTAGCCCAGATGTAAGATGCTTTTTTACAAAAAAAGAACCATGAAATACTTCAGGTTTTTGAGAAAATTAAAAAAAACGAAAATTGGTTTTTATTTTATTTTATCTAAACTACTCAATAGATTTTTTTGTAACTTATACACATTATGTAGGTAATAAAGATGTATTATTTAAAAAAAAATGGATCTCCAAATATCCTTATAAGTAGTGAAATTTTCACTTTAAATTTTTCAATAATTTTTTTTTTTTATATTTTAGAGATAGGGACACCCACCAATTTTAGTTATATTATGTATAAACTAATATTCTATAATATATATTTTTTTCAAAAACATTCACTTGGATCAACATATCCAAAATCAAACAAACTTATCGCATGGTGACAATTTTTCAGACAGTTATTTTCAAAACCTCGTATCTAGTTTGTTGATTGATACTGAGATACGAGCTTAATTTTAAGTAGGTATTTGTTACTTAGTTTTGGTTGTCAACTGACGTTATGGTATACCATACATTTGTTGGACTTAATATGCCTAACTACTCGTACAAGAATCGAATAAAAATAACATATAAGAGCATCGTCAAAATAAAATGTCTTTACATAGAAAGTTTATTTTTACATAGAAAGCTCCAGTGAGTCCCACGGCTCGTAGCTCAAAAAATATTTGATTTACACAAAACACATGCAGATTCGAAAAAAAAGTTCGTCGATAAAATCGATTCGATCAATCGTTAGATCACAGAGAAGTGTCAAATGGATGATCAAAAATAAATCAGACTGTAACTGGCCATCAGTAGGCCTTATGTCCATGTTCATAAGGTCTACCGATATGGTCAGTTAGATGCGTTTCTGTTTGTACTACATAATTATAGACATTTTATTTCGATGATGCTCATAAATGTTATTTTTATTCGATTCTTGTACGAGTAGTTAGGCATATTAAGTCCAACAAATGTATGGTGTACCATAACGTCAGTTGACAACCAAAACTAACAAATACCTACTTAAAATAAAGCACGTATCTCAGTATCAATCAACAAACTAGATACGAGGTTTTGAAAATAACTGTCTGAAAAATTGTCACCAGGCGATAAGTTTGTTTGATTTTGGATATGTTGATCCAAGTGAATGTTTTTGAAAAAAAAATATATTATAGAATATTAGTTTATACATAATATAACTAAAATTGGTGGGTGTCCCTATCTCTAAAATATAAAAAAAAAAAATATTGAAAAATTTAAAGTGAAAATTTCACTACTTATAAGGATATTTGGAAATCTATTTTTTTTTTAATAATATTTCTTTATTACCTACATAATGTGTATAAGTTACAAAAAAATCTATTGAGTAGTTTAGATAAAATAAAATAAAAACCAATTTTCGTTTTTTTTAATTTTCTCAAAAATCTGAAGTATTTCATGGTCCTTTTTTTGTAAAAAAGCATCTTACATCTGGGCTAATATATTAGCAAAACGACAATCGATTTGGCTTCTGGGGCCGATGCCCCATACAAACACGGCTATACCCTTTAAGTCATTTGTTAAAATCAGAAAATCAATTAGTTGCGTTGTACATATATTATAAGTTCCTTTTAAATAAAAAATCAATTCATAATGCAAATAAAATATTTATTCAGACGAGATTATTTACTATGTCCTTGAAGAACCTAGTGCCTTTTTCATCCCGGTCTTCGTCGTTGATGTCCAGGAACTCGTTGAATGATGGAGGGTTTTTTAGTGGAAGGGTGTCAAGGAATAACCGTATCTAGAAATCAAGATACAGTTACATACGTTAAATGAAAATCGTTGCAGCCTAAGAATGCATTTTACAAGTGCCTGTCTAGCACAACTATGCTTTGCGACTCAGGCAAAGAATATGTGACGTTTTCAATCAAAAGGGCCCACTTGGTCGCTCACTATAAGGACGTATTGACAGGTTATTGGTATAAAGATGCAAACTCTTACACAAGCGACAAAGTGGGCCCTTTTGGTTGAAAACGTCACATATATACTAACGTAAAACTCAGGTCGCGCAGCATAGCGCTACCCGTCACCCTCTCACATTACTGCACAGAAAGAGACAGGCAATTATCTCGCGAGAGAAATAGTCGCTTGTAACAGTTGTGCTAGAGGCGCTGTGGGGAGGAAAGAAAAGGGCTATGAGTTGATCTGTCGGTGCTTCGAGATCTCCACTCTGCGTTGTTAGGAATACTTGTCACTATCCACCACAGTTTTCTTTTCCGTTCCGCTCTGCCCTTTTCCACATCGGTTTAACTAATTGTGTTTGCCTGTAATTGGGTAAATACTCTGATATGTTTCGTACTTGCATTTGTTTTTTATGTATGTTATATAGTATTGTACCTGTTGGCAAACCTAATAAATAAATAAATAACTAATACGTATATTAAGAGGTATTAATTCCTTTCAAATATTTTTTTTCGTATCATTACAAATATATTGATAATTTCAATCAACTTTTCCCCAGTTTTAGGTAGTAACATAGCTAGTTCATGCTTTCATTGCGTGCAGTCGAAAATAAGTTGTAAAAACAAATTTTCCGCGTGAATTTTGTCATTTCGAGCAGTTTTTGAAACAAAAATTATCAATGAAAAATTCAAACTGTAGGTTTTAAATATATACCAATACATCCCAATAGCCCTGTTCTAGGTAGTTACATCAATAATATGTTAAGAAACATGTCATTGATAATAGAGAAAAATGTCTAAAACAATCAGCATTTTAAAAGGAATAAGGCCTCTTAATATTGTTTTATTCATGTTTTTTTTATTAGTGAGCGGTGTTCGCTTAAATATGTGACATTTGATGATCAGATATAGATTGGTATGATGGACGTTCTGAACCCTAAGAATATTTTAAGAAGGAGAGCCATCTTGAATTTTAGTGCAGGAAGCAGTTATGACGTCATCTATGTTTGTATAGGATTTTAGTAACTATTGTAAGGGTTTTATAAGCTGATTCCAAATATTACATTACTGCCACTTTTTGAAAAAAATAGCTACAAATCAAGATACAGTTATGTACGTTAAATGAAAAGCGATGCAGCAATAAAATGCATTTTACATGGACACGCGGAGCTGAGCTGAGTGGGGAGGAAAGGGCCATGAGTTGATCTGTCGATGCTTCGAGATCTACACTCTGCGTTAGTGAGAATACTTGTCACTTTTCACTTCAATTTTCCATTCCGCTCTGCCTAGTTCTACATCGGTGTAAACGCACCAGCCAGTCGGCATTATAATAATAAAATAATATAGTAATAATATATAATAAAAATCTTTATTGTACATTAACGAAAGCGTTACAATACAGAGTATAGGTAAAACAGGTTTGTACATAAGTGTCATAACTGGTAGTCGCAGATTGCGGCCCCTGAACTAGGCTATTGCCTGTATCTCAGGGGTTACAGTTCTTCGACATTACAACGTCAACAAATCAGTTTAAGGACAGTGTTACAACAAGTTTAATATGTCTGTTAATTTCAATAATTTATACTATTTGACAAAGGATATAATAATGCGAATAATATAAAAGTTACTCAAGATGCCATGGGTAGTACAGTAGACATTTTTAAACGAAGGTAGGCATCACGAAACGGAGAAAAAATAATAATAATAATAAGCAATTAAAAAAAGAAAAAATATCATTAAAAAATATAATATATTTACACGATGCAATTTACACAAAGAGAAAAAAACAAAAAAAAGAAGCGGAATAATAACAACTAGAGACCCGTTGCGGCGTCGAACCGCCGCTAGAATATGGAAATCCGGTAGTGTTACAGAAAATAACTACTTTATCGATAAGAAGTTTTTGGGGAACGAAGAATAAATACTGTCAAAAACACGTTAAAATGATGTTTTAAAAACGTTAAAACATGCCAGGCTAGAGCCAGGCCTGATAGCCAAGTGCCAGCTTCATCGTGACAACTTTTTCAACTCTTTTGTAAAAATAACTTGTGCATTAATTGGCATGTGATCTGCTGATCTGTTTCACAAATAAAATGCATACCTATTATTCGATTTATGGAAAAATATAAACCTAAACGGAACGCAACCTTTACGTGCGCTACTCGCGCGCCTCTCGCGGATTTCTTGTGTCAACTACAACTGTCAAATCTATTGCCTTATGCTAACGTTTCTTGTATTCCTCTTTATTTAAATAAACTAGTTATTATTATAAATCGCTTTCTTTCATTAGGTTATGGGCTAATGACCCGTATTTGAAAGTCATTGCGAAAGAGTGATTCCGATAATAATCGTAAAAACTAGTTCCGCGAGTGATTTCTCGATTTTTAGGTTGGCCAGGCCCAACGGCCGTTATTACATTGCAAGTTTTCAATTTGCACCGAAGTAACAGTTTACACTACAAGTTCTTAAATTGTACCGAAGTAAACTTGAAAATGGCCATATCTAATGTACAAATAGACAAACTATTGGGAAGAGAAAATTATAGCACTTGGAAGTTCGCAGTTCAAACGTATTTACAACATGAAGATCTATGGGAACGTATCGAACCGCAACCAAACAGTTCCGTAAATCCGAAATCCGACCTCAAAGCGAAGACAAAAATAATTTTGCTTGTGGATCCGATAAATTATGTACACGTTCAAGAAGCAACAACCGCTCGGGAGGTATGGCAAAAGTTGCAAAATGCGTTCGAAGATTCTGGTTTGACAAGAAAAGTTGGGTTACTCCGAGATTTGGTGAATACAACATTAGAAAGTTGTTCAAGCATTGAAGAATATGTAAACAAAATAGTAACCACTGCTCACAAGTTAAGGAATATTGGTTTCAATGTTGATGATGAGTGGCTTGGTACCTTGATGTTGGCTGGTTTGCCGGATAAATACAAACCAATGATTATGGGACTGGAAAGCTCAGGTATAAAGATATCCACTGATTCAATTAAAACAAAGTTACTTCAAGAGGTAAAAGAAGAACCCAGTGTGTCCGTTCTTTATACAAAGCACAATAAAAATGTTCCAAAACATAATAAAACTACCAAACCATCAGGTCCCCGTTGCTACAATTGCAATCGCTTCGGTCACATGAGTAAATCCTGTAATTTTAAGAAGACTAACGATTGTAAGGGATATGCAGCCGTTTTCTCTGCGTCTCAAGAGCGAATGGACAAAATGTCATGGATAGTGGATTCTGGCGCATCATTACATATGACTAATGTCTCCGATGGAATGTATGACATCCGGGCACCTCCGATACAAAGTATAACGGTTGCCAATAATGCATCAGTCACTGTAAAGCATATGGGTAATGTTGACTTGGATCTTATGAGTGGAGATGGTAACATTAATCACATTCAGGTGAAAGATATTTTATATGTCCCACAACTAAGTACCAATTTGTTATCAGTGAGTCAGCTGACAAAGAATGGTTGTCAAGTGATATTCAATGAAACTGGCTGTGAAATATTCAATAACCAAAAGAAATTGGTGGCCACGGCTCAGCTGATCAATAACATGTATGAAAACTTTTGATGCTAAAGCATTTGTTGCAACTTCTGAGGAACTAAACTTAAATATTTGGCACCGAAGAATGGGACATCTAAATTACAATGATGTCAGAAAACTGCCATTGTGCACTGAAGGAGTGATGATTGATGACAAAGAACTGAACAATGATAAGTGTATTCCCTGTTTAAAAGCAGATAATGGCATCAGGCACCAGATTACGACTCCGTATACTCCGGAGCAGAATGGTATGGCCGAGCGCATGAATCGCACCCTTGTAGAGCGTGCGAAGTGTATGCTGGAGGATGCCAGATTACCCAAAATGTATTGGGCAGAAGCGGTGGAGTCCGCTGCTCATATAGTTAACCGTTCTCCGACTCGCGTCCTTAACTACGTGACACCACTTGAGAAGTTGACAGGAAACTGCTAATGTTGTCGACAATCCAACTTCTGGGTCCATCCACACAAGCGAAGATGAAGCAGAGGCAACTTTATGTGAAAGTTTTGAATCAATAGACAACAATGATCAAGATTCATCATACGACCCAAGTACTGATTGTACATTTGATTCTCCCAATCGTTTCATAAATTTGAGGCCCCGAGGTGGACACTCATGCCACACTGAAAATCAAGAAGATGGAGATGAACTAAGATTTGCATGCTTGGCTTTAAATCAGGACCCGATGACAGTAGAAGAAGCTTTATCTAGCCCGGAGTCTAGTCATTGGCAGGATGCCATGGAAGAGGAGTTCAAATCGTTAAAGAAAAATTATACTTGGATTTTGTGTGATTTACCTACTGGAAAAAGAGCAATATCATGTAAGTGGGTTTTTAAAACCAAGAGAAATGAAAAAGGTGATATTGAAAAATATAAAGCTAGATTAGTAATCAAAGGATGCGCGCAAAGGAAAGGATATGATTACAATGAAGTATACGCACCGGTAATAAGATATTCGTCCTTGCGTTACCTGCTTTCCCTAGGAGTGAAATATAATTTAGATATAGATCAAATGGATGCCATGTCTGCTTTCTTACAAGGCGATGTAGAGGAAGATATATATATGCTTCAACCTCCGAAATTTGAAGAAAATAATGCACAGGTATGTCTGTTGAAAAAGTCTTTGTATGGGCTGAAGCAGGCCAGTAGACAGTGGAACCAAAAATTGGATAGCACTCTTAAAGAAATTGGTCTAACACAGTCACTATTGGACCCCTGCATTTATTACAGAATAAGGAATGACGATATAACTTTCTTGGCCGTCTATGTGGATGATATAATTCTGTTCACAAGCTCTTTGGAAACTAAAAATTATATTAAAAGTAATATCTTTGCCAAGTTTGAGATGAAGGATTTAGGTGAACTAAAATATTGCCTTGGCATACATGTACAGAGAAACAGAACAAATGGGATTTTATACTTAGATCAGACGAAGTATATACAGGAGATACTAAGTAAATATGGAATGGCGGACTGTAAGGGTGTTAAAACTCCAATTGATCCGAAAAAAAAAATTAATGGAAATAACAATGAAGATACAATTGCAGGTATATATCCATATCAAGAAATAATGGGATGCCTGTTGTATTTGTCACAGGTGACACGCCCTGACATATCATATGCTGTAAATACTCTCAGCCGATTCAACTCGAGACCTGAAATGCAGCACTGGTTGGCGTTGAAAAGAATATTGAGATATCTGAAATTCACTGAAAATTATACGCTGACTTACAAGAAAAATGAAGACATCATATATGGTTATTGTGATGCAGACTGGTGTAGCGATGAAATTGATCGAAGATCATGTACCGGCTATGTTTTTATGCATCAAGATGGCGCAATTACCTGGAACTCACGTCGTCAACCGACAGTCGCGCTATCTACGACCGAGGCTGAATATATGTCTCTTTCGAGCTGCACTCAAGAGGCAATTTGGCTAAAACAGATGCAAGAAGAGTTTTGGCCTGAATTAGCTGCAGAACCTGTAACTATTTTTTGCGGTAATCAAAGTGCCATTAAACTTGCAGGTACCAGTAGCTATCATCCCAGAACCAAGCACATAGATATACGACATCATTTTGTACGTGATAAGGTTCGTTTGAAGAAAATTGACATCAAGTACGTGCAAACGAATGAGATGGTCGCTGACGCTCTGACGAAAGGGACGCCACAGACGAAGCTTGATTTCTGTTCTTCAAAAATGGGTTTACGTCTAAGAGGGGATGTTGAAGTATAGACATAAACCTAAACGGAACGCAACCTTTACGTGCGCTACTCGCGCGCCTCTCGCGGATTTCTTGTGTCAACTACAACTGTCAAATCTATTGCCTTATGCTAACGTTTCTTGTATTCCTCTTTATTTAAATAAACTAGTTATTATTATAAATCGCTTTCTTTCATTAAGTCCGATAATGAATAATAGTAGAATTTTAATTTATTGTTCATTCTTCAGGACATAAATTTATCGATTTGAACGATTTCTATCAATATCCAGAAATAGCACATGAATCGAAAAAACAGATTTGGTCACTCTCTACCACCTCTCTACGCAGGTTTTAAAAATTAAATGATGGAGTGCGTAACTATTTATGTATTCATTTATAATCGTAAATACTTCAAAATGTTGATAATAAAAAATGTTACATAAACTCAATTGTATGAAATAGAGAGTAAAAAACTTTTATAGATACACGAAAAACCACCATTATCAATGCTTGTTTTTTTTATGAAATTCAATAGATCGTGCAAATTTTCTTAATATGGGTGATGCCATGTCATCATCATCAATCATTTATTCAATAACAATTACACATTGTGTTTGAAATTCTTACGCTAGTAATACTTAATCAAACCCTTCTTACTAATCTAAATAAATTACTGACCAACAATAACTCCACCATAAAAAAAATGTGTCTAAATATGTGTGATACAAAAATCCAATATATAAAACAGCTAAACATGTTTGAAAAAAGAATATTTTTTTTCAATAAATTTAGAACTGAAGGCCTAATACCCGAATTCGAAATTCAAACTTTCGTGTCTTTCTTCTCATTGAAATAGTGTCTGACAGAAGAGTGAGGGAGATGCTATCTATACTCTCAAGTCTATAATATAAACCAAATTTTAAGGTTCCTTACCATAGTCACAGAATAAAGACACTACCATAGTCGGTAAAGACGGAAGCCTTATAGAGTCTGTCAAGCGAGTCGCGCCCCTCAGGTATGGGGCTGATTATATATCTATCTCATAATATACCATACGAAAAAAGAGATGGATATAATACATCAGCCCCCTCCTAGGTGACACGATGCGTGTGACAAACTCTAAAATCAATTTGTTTTGTTGACTGCAGAATTTGAATTTTTTTATTTTGAAAGAAGCCAGACGTCATTAATTCAAATATGATTTATTCTTGAGCGCGTCGATTTTTTGAAATTTGCATCATACGTAGGTTATTTCTACCATCAAGTTTCGCAAGTTAGGGTAACATGTTAATTATTCCACATTGCCAACTCGTCCACAATGTCAGCTCGTCTATATTCCCATCTGGGTCACAATGCCTTGGACTGTGTGCTTCCCATAATAACCGATATCATCAACTCCTCGCTGCTTAATGGTGACTTTCCTTCTCTCTGGCGTCGCGCGTTCGTTATTCCTTTACCTAAAATTAGCAATCCCACATCACTTAGTAACTTTAGGCCAATTTCCATTCTCCCTTTTTTATCAAAAATTGCTGAATCGGTGGCTCACAAGCAACTTTCTAGCTTTATACACTGTTTCAAACTGTTGAGCCCCTTTCAGTCTGGTTTTCGTCCCAGCCATAGTACTTGTACTGCACTTCTCAAAGTGACTGAAGATGTTAGGCGGGGCATGGAGGATCTATTGGTCACAGTACTTGTTCTCATTGACTTTTCTAACGCTTTCAATACTGTTGACCATGAAATCCTTCTTGCCTTGCTCGTCCATCTTAATGTGTCTTCTTCTGCTCTTGGCTGGTTTGCTTCATATCTTTGTGGGCGCCAGCAGGCAGTCCGTGTAGATCGGGCTTTGTCTGATTGGTGCGACCTTGCCACTGGTGTACCTCAAGGAGGAATTCTCTCTCCTTTATTATTTTCTCTTTTTGTAAACTTTATCACCCCTGGTCTTCGCTGTTCTTACCATCTGTATGCTGACGATTTGCAACTTTACGACCAATGTAAAGTTCCTGATATTACTGATACAATTAACAAATTAAACCTGGATCTCTTACACATCCAACAATGGTCTGAGAAATTTGGTCTGTTTGTAAACCCCTCAAAGTGTCAGGCTATTATCATTGGCAGCTCTCGTCAGCTTGCTAAACTTGACCGGGATTCTGTAACTCCTGTAAATTTCAACGGAACGCCTATTCCTTTTAGTTCTAGTGTTAAGGATTTAGGTGTTCACTTAGATAGCACACTGAGCTGGAGGGTGCAGGTAGGTGAAATTAGCCGGAAAGTCATTGGCTCGCTTCATGCTCTCAACAAACTTTCTTTTCTATTTAAAAAATTTCTTGCCTATCAAAACTAAGGTATTGCTTGTAAATACTCTATTACTACCCATAATTGATTATGGTGATGTTTGTTATCCGGACTTAAATGAGGATCTTCTTGATAAGTTGGATCGACTTCTTAATAATTGTATTCGCTTTATTTTTTGTCTCCGTAAATATGATCACGTTTCTTCTTATCGCTCTCAGCTTGGCTGGTTTCCCATCCGTCAACGACGCAATATTCGTATGCTCTGCACTCTCTTTTCAATACTCAATGATCCACAAGCTCCTGAATACCTGAAAACCTTCTTCTGCTATGTTGAATCCACTCGTAACCGTAATTTTCGCTCTTCCGGCAATCTTGCTCTTTCTATTCCTCTTCACCGTACTGGTTTTATGTCTAATTCTTTCTCCTTGCAAGTGGCTCGCCTCTGGAACGGTCTTCCTCTCACAATAAAACAGGCTCCGAGTAAGTTGGCATTTAAAAGGGCCGTGCGAAGTTTCTTTGCTGGCAGAACTGAAGTCTCATAGTATATCTGTTTGGTTTGTTTCATCGTCGTATATATGTATGTATGTATCTATTTATATATGTATGTATGTATGTATGTAAACACTTTATTGCACATAATACAATGAGGACAAAAACTCAAAAACATATATATGTATGTTTATTATCTATATGTATGTAGCTATAATAGTATGAGTATTTTAATTATGTGTAATTATGTTGTTTGATGCACCGCCTACAATTTCTCTGCTTTGCCTTAAGGTTGACTGGTAGAGAATGCCGCATGGCATTAAGTTCGCCTTTTGTACGTTAAGTTTTTCTTTTGTGCAATATAGTTTAAATAAATAAATAAATAAATGCCAACTTGTCCACACACCCAACACGTCCACATTGCCAACTCGTTCATACACCCAACTCATCTGCATTGCCAACTCGTCTATATTACCAATTCGTCTCCATTGGCAACTCGTCCATATTCCCAATTCGTCCACAATGCCAACTTGACTATATTGCTAACTCATCCATATTCCCAACTCGTCCACAATTCTAACGCGTCCATATTGCTTAGTCGTCCACAATGCCAACTCGTTCACATTTCCAACTCGTCCATATTCCCAACTCGTCCACATTCCCAACTCGTACACAATGCCAAATCGTCCACATTGCCCACTCGTTCATACACCCAACTCATCTACATTGCCAACTCGTCAATATTACCAACTCGTCTTTATTGCCAACTCATCCATATTCCCAACTCGTCCACAATGCCAACTTATCCATATTGCTAACTCGTCCACATTTCCAAGTTGTCCATACACCCAACTCGTCTACAATACCAGCTCGTCCTTATTATTAACTCGTCTTTATTGCCAATCTCGTCCATATTATCAACTCATCCGTAATATCAACTCGTCTTCATTGCCAACTCGTTTATATTCCCAAATCATCCACTATGCCAACGCGTTATTACTTGCTCGTCCACAATGCCAACTCGTCCACAAATACAACTCGTCTACATTTCCAATTCGTCCATATTCCCAACTCGTCCATAATGCCTAGTCGTCTACATTACCAACTCGTCCATACACCAAACTCATCTACATTGCCAACTCGTCTTCATTTCCAACTCATCAACAATGCCAACTCATCCATATTGCTAACTCGTCCACAAATACAACTCGTCCACATTTCCAACTTGTCCATATGCCCAACTCGTGCACAATTCCAAGTCGTCCACATTGCCAACTCATCCACATTTCCAACTCGTCCATATTCCCAACTCGACGATACACCCAACTCGTCTACAATACAAACTCGTCTTTATTATTAGCTCGTCTTTATTGCCAACTCGTCCATATTCCCAACTTGTTCATTTGGCAACTCATTCACATTCCCAACTCGTCCACGTTGACAACTCGTCCGTATTACCAAGTCGTCTTCATTGCCCACTACCGTCCGTGTTCCCAACTTGTCCGTATTACCAACTCGTCTTCATTGACAACTCGTCCATAATACGAACTCGTCCACATTGCCCCCTTGTCCATGTTCCCAGCTTGTCAAGATTACCAACTCATTCACATTGCCAACTCATCCACATTTCCAACTCGTCCATATTCCCAACTCGACGATACACCCAACTCGTCTAAAATACCAACTTGTCCTTATTATCAGCTCGTCTTTATTGCCAAATCTCCATATCACCAACTCGTCCGTATTACCAAGTCGTTTTCATTGCCAACTCGTCCATATTCTCAACTCGTCCATATTCCCAACACGTCTATATTGACAACTCGTCCAATTAAGAACTCGCCCATATTAACAACTCGCCCATATTAACAACTCGTCCATATTCCCAACTCGTCTATATTACCAACTTGTCAATTTTACCAACTCATCCACATTCCCAACTCGTCCATATTCCCAACACGTCTATATTGACAACTCGTCCAATTAACAACTCGCCCATATTAACAACTCGTCCATATTCCCAACTCGTCCATATTCCCAACTCGTCCACATTTCCAACTCGTCCATTTTACCAACTCATCCATATTACCAATGTATGTAGATACATTCCCAACTTAGCTACATTGTCAAGTCGTCCATATTCTCAACTCGACCACATTTTCCATCCCGTCGACATGCAAGCGGAAGGACTAAGTTTTTTCTTGTAAAATACCATTTAATTTACCTTAACTCATGCCATTTTCCTTCGAATTATTTTTTTGATGGACTTATATGTATAATCATATTTATAATAATCTATCATAAATTTACTTGTTTGAATGACGTTTAAATTAGTTTTACTATTTTTTTTCTGCTTTGATTTATTGTAAAACTCGCCTATAAAAATAATCTATTCCTGAATGGCGGTCAGTTTTTCTAGTCTTTCGAGCACCAGTCCAACTCGCACTTAACCGGCTTTTTTCTCCACATTTTTAACAGGTATGTGAAAAAAGTTTCCATATCAACATTTTAAAAAGAAAAACAACCTGGCAATTTAGAGCATTGACATAATAGCCCCCAATAAAAAAGACATTAAAAGTTGACAGAATATGGTTACTGTCATTCATTGTCAACAAACTGTAAAATTATTTTTGCATATTCGTACATGTTTTAAGTGTTGCGGATATTATGTTGCCGACTCAAAAATAATATTTCATCATGCTGAACAACGTACTACAGGTTTGTGAGCAAATCATGCTTATTATTATTTGGTCATCTTATGTCAAAATAGGGATCACAGGTCACGTGGTTAGCGCACAGTAGTTTTTTTCAAATCCATTTTTCAGTACCTATCCAGGAAAAAAATAAAATTCCAAGAGTGTCATGCACCTCTCCAGCATGAGACGAATCTAATGACATATCATTTATCAAAATCGGACCATAACTGTAGATCTGATGGGATGTACAAAAATCGGCCTCGCGTAATATATATATAGATAGATATCATAAGAGTTTGAAAAAGCATTACTATTCTCAAGAAAGTATTAGCAGTAATTTTTCGGTACAATCATACGTGAGGGTTTGCAACCAGATTTGCAGCTTGTTCTTTACCTCAAATTTAGTGAGGGAGTAGATTGGCACTGATTTATTTATTTTATTATAAAGTCTGCATGCCTGAGCGGCAGCCTGACGACGTGCAAACGAAGTGCGGCAAGAGATCATCTCACAGACTGGGTGGCCTACACGTTTTAAAGCGATCGACTTATCGAACGGCAAAGACGAGTGTTTCCTAAGGATTAGGCGAAGTATATAGATTTGTCTCACAGTGAGTACACGTGATTCCGAGTATAGAAGAGCAGTTGGAAAGTCCCTTTTCTTAAAATTCATTACCTTTAAGATTGCTCTTTGGGCTCGTTCAGCATGAATTATAGTAGTCTTATGCGTCCCGCCCCAGACCGGGATACAATACTCAATGATCGACTTGCAGAGGCTTTGGTAGACTAGAGTTGAGTTTCAGGTGGCGCACAGTGCCTAAGCAATTTGAAAATATAAATCAGCCTACGTAGTCGGGTGCAGAGAGTCTCAATATGTGCTCGCCAATCCAGTTTCTGATCCACTATTACCCCAAGGTATCTAGTGTTGGCGACCAAAGGCAACGGAGTGCAGATACAGCTTGGGTTTTGTGCCTGGCAAGAATGAGCTATTACTATACCAGTTTTCTTTGGAGGTATTTGAGAGTTCGGCAAATTGAACCGGATTACCTTTGATTTCTCAAGGTTTAGTGTTAGTTTATCCCTGGCCAGGCATTCCATTACCCTTGACAGAGAGTATTCCGCCTTAGATTTGGATTCTTCCCATGAATTGTCATGCACAAGAAGAACAGTATCGTCTGCATAACTAAAAATGTCGCAATTGGGAATTGTTAACTTGCATATATCGTTGATGTAAACGAGGAATAACGTGGGTCCGAGTATGCTTCCCTGAGGAATACCAAAGGTAAGAACCTCTTCATCACTATAAAGCGAGTTGATCTTGACACATTGTGTCCTATTTGAGAGATAATCTTTCATAATATCTAGTGCCAGGCCTCGTATTCCAATGTTTTCTAATTTTTTTATAAGGGTGGGAATATAAACGGTGCCGAACGCCTTTTTCAGGTCCAAAAATATGCTATAACATTTCATTTTGTTATCCAATTTACTTACCAAGGCATTAGTGAAAGCAGTGACTGCGTCTTCGGTAGAAAGTCCTGTTCTGAAGCCGTATTGGTTTGGAGCAATTATTGAATTTTTATTAAGAAAAGACACAAGGCGATTGTTTAATATTTTTTCTAAGATCTTAGATAGAGAACTTAAAATTGAGATGGGTCTGTAATTAGTAATATTAGTGACATTGCCACTTTTGTAAATGGGGTGAATGACAGCTTTAGAAATACATCTGGGAAGCAACCTGAGTTGATTGCTAAATTGCAAATGTGAGTAATGGGAGGTATAAGCGCGCTTTTGGCCTGCTTGATGATAAAATCATTCAATCATTTGCCAAGTCTGGATCCCAGTGGTTAATACGAATTACGATTGGAACTCAAAATTAGGTCGAAACGTCGGGCAGTTCCCGACACACAATCCTCCGTACTTTCATGCAGTGTTGGCAAAAAATCAATTCGAATTGACGATTGAGGATTGACCGATCAATTCGAATTGACGATTGACGAAACTAATTCTAAATCTACTGATTGAAGATTGACGATTACTAATCGTTAATTCGAATTGATCGGTCAATCCTCAATCCTCAATTGTCAATTCGGATTGACGATTACTTTGTATGTATCTACCTAATGAATGTCCTTTTTATTAAGGCCATTTTTCGAAACCGACCAAATGCTTTCAAAAGCGGTGTCTGAGTTTACCAAAGGTTCCGAAACATGTTTCCGACGGCAATATGAAGGATGTCCTTTTTGGAACATTTTCGGGACTTTCCTTGAAATTAACCGATAGCGTTCAAAATCGATATCTGAGGTGCGCTCTCGGCACGCCACTTTCCGCTCTCCGTACGACGCTCTCCGCATGCCGCTCTCCACTCTCCGCACGCCGCTCTCCGCTTTCCGTACGCCGCTCTCCGCACGCCACTCTCCGCTCTCCGCTCTCCGCACGCCACTTACCGCTCTACGCACGCCGCTCTCCGCTCGCCGCTCTCCGCTCGCCGCTCTCCGCACGCCGCTCTCCGCACGCCGCTCTCCGCACGCCGCTCTGCTCTCCGCACGCCGCTCTCTGCTCTCCGCACGCCGCACTCCGCACGCCGCTCTCCACTTTCCGCACGCCGCTTTCCGCTCTCCACACGCCGCTCTCCGCTGTCCGCTCTCCACAATCAGCCAATTTCGAAAAATGTCCCAAAAAGGGACCTCAGTCAATACTGACATCAGGAACATGTTTTCGAACCTCCGGAAACCTCAGATATCGACTTTAAGTCCAGTAAGTAAGTCCCAAAAGAGGACACCTTGAAAAGTAATCTTAAGGAAGGGTTAATCTAGATTGAGAATTGATTTAATCCGAATTGAGGATTGATGCGTTAATTCCAATTGATTCAATCGGATTGACGCGTCAATTCGATTGATCAATCCGGATTGATTTAGTTCAGATTGATGCCAACACTGCTTTCATGCTTTTGCTTTAAGTGGTTATAAATCGCTTTACGAAGGTTTTTTTTTTAAATGTTGTAATTTAAAGAGCATTTCTCAGGAGTTGAATCAATCATAAATCATAATATAATATTTCATCATATTACCTTATTGTTGAGGTCGCGGAGGTTTTGAAGCGGTTTCATAGCCGTCCTCTTCTCTGCGGGAGTGGACGCCTGGTACCGCCGTATAGCATATTGGAACTATAAAAGATGGATATTATTTTTGAGGTTTTGTGACGATGACTGTAAAAATTTTGGATGTCCAAATGCCCATAATCAAACAGATTACAAACAACAAATAAACGTAAACGACAAGAAGTACAAAGTTTATAATTAGGCACTAAACTACGTAATTTTATCCTACTTTATTTCCAGATGTGAGGCGTGCTTAGGGTTACACGATGGGTCCTAAACCTAAAGGATAAGGAGGAAGGTATACTCTCGGTGTTTATATTGTTTGACGACGTGGTTGGCGCAGTGGTTAAGCAACTGCCTACTGAGCCGACGGTCCCGGGTTCGAATCCCGGTAAGGGCAAATATTTGTGTGATGAACACGAATATTTGTGACTGGGTCATGGATGTTCTATGTATTTAAGTATGTATATCGTCGCCTGTTACCCATAACACAAGCCTTCTTGAGCTTAATTTGGGACTAGGTTGATTTGTGTGGGTTGTCTGATATATATATATATATATATATACATATATTTTTTTTTTTATCTCCTATGCTCATATATATTGTGCAGGAATATGAGGGGCGTGAGAACCGACGCGTAGAAGGCGGCTTCTCGGTCTAACATACCCCCCACCTTTATCGTCAGTTTATATAGTTGGAGATTGTACTTACTCTCTCTAGCAAGCACCAAGCATCCCTGTAGGGCTGCAGGAACACCAGGGGCGTGAGAACCGACGCGTAGAAGGCGGCTTCTCGGTCTAACATACCCCCCACCTTTATCGTCAGTTTATATAGTTGGAGTTTGTACTTACTCTCTCTAGCAAGCACCAAGCATCCCTGTAGGGCTGCAGGAACACGAGGGGCGTGAGAACCGACGCGTAGAAGGCGGCTTCTCGGTCGAACATACCCCCCACCTTTATCGTCAGTTTATATAGTTGGAGTTTGTACTTACTCTCTCTAGCAAGCACCAAGCATCCCTGTAGGGCTGCAGGAACACGAGGGGCGTGAGAACCGACGCGTAGAAGGCGGCTTCTCGGTCGAACATATCCCCCCCTTCCGACATCAAATTTATTGTCGATCGGTACGTCTGGAGAAGATGCGTATTTTTATGATCCCGATCTAAGCTGAAAAAAGGAATACCAATTGCAACCACGCCTCAGCAAAATACATTCTCGACTGGACCTTCGGAAGATCCTCCGTACTAGTAAAATATCATACAAACACAAAAACTTCACGCTCTTGAAAAATAAACAGTAGTGAAGGCTATCAAGGAGTGGAGTGACTATTAGTTGTAAATGATATAATTTAAACTACAATTTACGAGTTCTAGGTATTTTAAACTCCACCAGAAGTAGCACATAGGCGGTATATACGCTTATACAGCCGTAACACAGCTGTTATAAGCCGAATAAGAACTGTATATCCTCTTATGCAGCATACATGGACATGATAAATGCACAATGTCATCAATCAGTAAGCGTTTTTGTTTAAAATTAAATATAAGCCCGCTCGTCGCCAAAAAGTTATTTTAGTTAAATGAATAATATCACGCCTCGTTAAATTGACTAACGGAGGCTATTCAAAATGCAATTTTAGTATTAAATTTTAATTAAAATGGAAGCCAAATATCCGGTAGCGGTTGGAATTGCAAAGTGTTTGTTCGACGTGATTACAGCAATTAATAACATAAACCTCTCATAATTAACTGGCAGTTGAAAGCATAGTAGTAATATGCATACTTAATCATTTTGCAATAGGTATTTTAAATCCTTCATACCTACTTAATTTCCTTTTATATTGTTATTAAACTACTAGGTAATACGTATGAAACGCTTTGCGTCTACCGTTCTGAATAAGAGAGCAAAAGAGTTAGAACTCGTACCGGTAAATCTTTTCAGAAAAAAAAATATAACTGTTGTTTTTAAGTAAAGAGTTTTCTGTGCGGGCATAACGGCATGCACTTGTGGTCGTAAGCGTCGGACGGTCACGTCACCATACTTCACGACCATGGCCGTTACATTTTACATAAACAATCAATACAATCTAGTTCTCAGACGGTTTTGCGAAGATCGTACGATAAATTTCTGTTGTTCTATAGTGGTTGTATGGGAAAACGCAGTGTGGGACGGCCCACGACTAGGTGGAAAGATGACCTCATTAGGGTCCGAGGGAGTTGATGGATGCGGTGTGCACAGGATCAACCTATGTTCAGCAGTGGACGCTTGTGGCTCATTGATATATAGATAGATAGTGTTCTATTCTGTGCCCTAACTCCACTCACTACGGTAGCACGGCGTAGATCCGTCTGATGATGTCTCTGGCTGAGGGTTGGATAGTCTGACAAACTGCCTGCGACTCATAGAGGGGTTTCTGGGTTTCCATGGTATCCCATTTGTCGTCGGCCGACTGCAATATGGGGTAGTCCAGGGTCGAGTGTGGAGAACACTGAAGCAAATAATGTTACGGAAATGTATTAGGCCAGTTTAGGCTCAACATGTATCTAACCCCAATATGACGTTTACGAAGTTGGACTTAACATGATCTTAAGGCCAAAGCACCGACGGCCTTCTGTGTGCCGCTAAATACATTACAATTATATTGACGGTATCCTTACGTGCCGCCAATGCTCGCGTACGTTCACGCACAAGATTGGCTATTGTAGTCATAATATGAGGGCACACGATAGGGCTATAATCATCAAAGTCCCTAAACACCGGCATAGTACCTAGCAGTCACCGTGGCCAAATGTGTAATTGTTAATCTTTGATGTTAAAACGCTTGTATTAAACAATTATTACCTAATAAATAATACCAACAATTTGATAAGAGAAATTAGATGTGTTGAACTTACTAATAAAGCTAGCCAAAATAAGACGTAGCACAATTTTGATCCCATATCTATGTTACCAGATCATTCACCATATTTGTGGCCTCCGATTTCATAAATGGTCATAAATCTGAATACTGATAGGTATACGGTTTAATTGAATCACTTATTATTATTATTATTGTATTTACAAAAGCATAATTGAATTTCCTGATTTCTGTCATTTTGACAGCCTCGAGGATAATAATTGATAATAATAATTATCATAGAGAATATGGTACAGAAAAGACGAGATGTATAGAAAATAAATATCATTGAAAAATTTATTCCACTTATTTCAATTTAAAATGTAACTGGTTTGCTAAATAAATTTATTATTTATGCGCTTCTTGGATACCTATAGAAAAAAAATCGGATAAGTGAAAAAGATCGATTCAGACTCGTGCATCGAATTAACGAACGAAAACTAAAGAAAATAAACTGCATTGAGGGACAAATTTTACTTTGCCGTGGGTAAACTAATGTCCCCGTATATCGACATAGGATTGAGTTAGTTTACCAATTGCAAACAAGTATGTAAAGTAATCGCAAAAAATATATTTATTGTTATGTAGGTAACTACAAATTTATGGTTTACGGTGTTTTTTTCTGACCTTGTAACGTGGTACACTACATATGCTGAATATGCGGACGAGGAAGAGGCACCTCTAGTACAAAATTATTTTTGGCTCCAGCTGAATTGGAAGCGCTTGGCTCGCTCGGTTAATTTGATTTTCTAGTTTCATACCAACTATTATGATAACAAGCTCAAAGTCGCTCAGCGAGCAATGGAGAGGGCTATGCTCGGGGTGTCTCTACGTGATCGAATCAGAAATGAGGAAATCCGTAGACGAACTAAAGTGACCGATATAGCTCACCGGATTAGCAAGTTGAAAGTGGCAATGGGCAGGCCACATAGCACGTAGAGCAGATGGCCGATGGGGCCGAAAAGTGCTCGAGTGGAGACCTCGGACCAGCAAGCGCAGCGTAGGACGGCCACCTACAAGATGGACAGATGACCTTATAAAGGTCGCCGGAAGGCGCTGGATGCAGGTCGCTTCCAAATCTTCCAATCGGTATATATGGAAGTCCAAAGGGGAGGCCTATGTTCAGCAGTGGACGTCCTATGGCTGAGATGATGATGATGATGATTATGATAACTTTTACTGTCATATTGCTATATCGAAGCCAATATCAACACGTGAAGAAATATACTTAATAGATAATGGATACGTGGTCCACACCAGGACTCGAGCCCGGTATCTTTGGATTACCGGTACAACATCATAACGTTTCGACCAGAGACACACTGTACGTACACTTCCAATTTCCCCAAGCATTCAGATCTCTGTACTTATTTTATTTATGAAATCTATTTGAAAGGTATTTTTTTTGTTTTTCTTTGCATGTTGATCTTTTTATCTATATAGCAATAAAAAAATATGATGTTAATTATGTTTTTTCAAAATTATTTTTTAATGTGGGTATTAAAATTTATTTAGAAAAAACACAATTGTTTCGAAATAAAATATTTGATTGCCATAAGCCCATAACACGCATTGCTGTGCGAAAAAGAGTTAATGTAGACACATATTAGGGTATGGCTAATTAGCATTTTAAACACATATCACGCAGAGGGCGCTCCAGTAGAATTATGGAATCTAAGATTTGGTGTATTGACGTAACGATTGTCAGTTGTCGACTCAGTTGGGAGAGCACTACGCCGGAAACGTAGGGTCGCAGGTTCGAGTCCTGCTAACATTTCAGTGGATCACATTTCATTTTTCTTTCATTAATTATCTCTGTGTCAATATTTATTGCAATCCATCTTATAAACAAAAGTAAAGCGACCAATAACTATGCTCTTCCGATCGGTGTTATTTAGTTAAATAATCCTAAAAACATATACAAAACATTAAGAAAGGTTGTATGTATAGTACGTACGTTAGTATCTAGTTGCATACTCTTAAATTACTTGGAAATTCTGACGATCTTTGCTTTACTCAGCACGTATAAAATGCCCGCTACTTGATACTCACTACTTATAACTTAAGATAAATAACCCCGGCTTTTAGTTTTTAAGTTATTTATTTACTTAGCGCAAACTTGCGCTTGGAGAGAAGAAATTAGTTTCGCTACATTTCTCATTATCGCGTCTACTTATACTTAAGACTTTAGGCGGGTTATCCACTAGAAAATGAACTACAGCGGCGGCAAAAGCTATGTGTGTATTTTGTACGAAAGATGCTACACTCTTACAAAGGTTTAAAGCAAAATAAATAAATAAATATCAGACAACCTCACACAAATCTACCTAGTCCCAAATTAAGCTCAAGAAGGCTTGTGTTATATGGGTACTAGGCGACGATATACATACTTATATAGATAAATAAAAACTTAAATACATAGAACATCCATGACCCAGGCACAAATATTCGTGTTCATCACACAAATATTTGCCCTTGCCGGGATTCGAACCCGGGACCGTCGGCTCAGTAGGCAGTTGCTTTACCACTGCGCCAACCGCGTCGTCAACATAATACTACACGCACAGAACGGACACGCACTCCCCCGCATCAAATCAAGTTACCTCAACCCGCAAGTGTAGATCGTTGGAAAATTGTTGGATGCTTAGATCATTTTGAAATGGGTTGTGTACTGTACAGTACTGTGAGAAGGTTGGCATTAATTCGTATAATAATGATGGTGGCGGTAATAGTGTTTGTGATGGTAATGATGATTTATGATAATGCTGGTGGTGATGGAAATGATGATCATGTTGATGATGCTTGTGGTGAGGGTGCCGTGATGATGATAATGACCATGACGTTGATGCTGGTGGTGATGGTAATGATGATAATAGTGATGATGATTTATTTATTTATTAGACACACCAACAAAACACAGGCTTATACAATCACAAAATAAAATTATAAAACACAGGTAGCACGTCTAGCTTGTGCCTCAATTACAGGCGTGCAACAGCATTCTCAAGTAGACGGCTAGTTTACTGAACTACGTACGAGTATATACAGTGGTGTCAATTATAAAAATAAGATTTATATTACAAAATTTAAAACATAGAATAACAATAATAAAAACATAAAAGTTAAACTATGGATTATTTCAGCATAAGAAATAAAAGAACTAACTAAACTATTTATTTATTTATGACTACTTTGCTAGATGACAGCAACCTACGCCTCCAACTGGCCAACTCATTAGAGTAAATGTCCAAACCATGCGATTTCTGGTATTGGTTGTACAGCGTCTGGAACCTATGCAAGGCAGAAAACTTACCCAAGTTTGATTTGGATAGTTTAGGTCGGAAAGTGGTGATGCGAGAAAATCTTACGTTAGTTTTAGGAACGACAAAATTTAATCTCTCCAGAATACGACTCTCATGAAGTTTCCCGTTGACCAACTTATGCAATAGAGCGAGATCCAGGTAATCTCTCCTTACCCGGAGACGCCGCATCTCGAAATATGTAAGCCTTTGTTCGTATCTACTACGTTTACCGATACCTCTAGCGCGTGGTCTGAAGGCCAAAAATCTGGTAAAGGAACGTTGAACTCTTTCCAGACGGTCGATGTGTACTTGATACATGGGGCTCCATACCTGACTACAATATTCGAGCCGCGAACGTACAAAGGTGTTGTAAAGCGTCTTGAGTGTCCTAATGCGCTTAAAATTCCGACCAACCCTCTTGATGAAACCCAACATTTTAAAACCATCACGAACTACACTTTCTATGTGACTGATAAAGTTAAGTTTGTTATCTAGAATAACACCTAGGTCTCTGATAGTGTGCACTTCCTCAAGAATAACGTCTCCAAGTGCATAGCTACTCGGAGTAATGTTCTTTTTACGAGTAAACTTTATATAATGGCACTTGGAGGCATTGAGGACAATTTTGTTGGTGTCACACCACTTGCTTAAATTGTTTAAGTCCTTTTGAAGCAGTTCTGCATCTTTGGCACATTTGACTTCTCTATACAATTTGAGGTCGTCGGCGTACAACAAGCAGTTGCTGTATATTACGACGTCAGTGATGTCATTGACAAACAATACAAACAATAACGGACCCAGATGCGAGCCCTGTGGTACTCCTGAGGTTGCTGCGTAATATTCAAACATGTGACCGTCCTTTACAACTCTTTGTCTACGGTTGGTGAGATAAGATTCCAACCACGCCAGGACTTCGCCACAGACACCAAAGTTGTGGAGCAGCTTATCCAACAGTGTGTGATGATTCACTTTATCGAAAGCACTGCTGAAATCCGTATAAATGGCGTCGACCTGCGCTCTTGAGTCAACCAAATCCGATAAGTCACTCACGTAAGTTAATAAGTTGGTATTGGTGGACCTTCGCGGCATGAACCCATGTTGTAGAGGAGAAATACGCTCCTTGACATGCCACGCTAGTATTGGGTAAATTAGTAACTCGAATAGTTTTGAGAAGGTGCTTAATAAGGATATCGGTCGATAATTATTTGCTTGGGTGTTATCACCTTTTTTAAATACCGGCACAATATTCGCCTCCTTCCATAACGCAGGGAAAGTAGAAGATTCTAGCGATGATGATGATAATGTTGATGATGCTGGTGGCGATGGTTTGGTGATGATGATGGTGATCACCACAACAATCCTCATAAGTTTCGTAGTAAGCTTTCTAGCTCACTGCTTAGCTATACCGCACAGCTCTAGTGGAAAGCGGCCTTAAAGTCGTAGCCTATACTCGTGGTTTTCTGTAGTGTAGAGAAATGAAGTTACGGTTTTAACTGCTGTAGATCCCCATACACTTGGTGTAAATTATACATCGTGCCGTTGAAGATTATGCAAAGGTGTAACATCAATACAACCTGATTCTCACCGGTCTGTGCACTTCAGAACGATTGAACACATTATCTATTGTTACTAAAAACATTGGGCAAGTGCGAGTCCGTTCGCGCATGAAGGGTTCCGTATAACAAGTATCTATAACAAGTTTGTTGTATGGGAACCCCCCTTAAATATTTATTTTATTTTATTTTTAGTATTTGTTGTTATAGCGGCAATAGAAATACATCATCTGTGAAAATTTCAACTGTCTAGTTATCACCGGAGATACAGCCTGGTGACAGACGGACGGACGGACGGACGGACAGCGAAGTCTCAGTAATAGGGTCCCGTTTTTACCGTTAGGGTACGGAACCTTAAAAAAGTAAACAAAATCTACCCCTAATTCCCCTCTAATTCTTTAATTGAAGCTACGTGACCATACTACGTACACATATAGGTATATCATGGTGAAGCGCCAGACGGACATTCCCAAACGGGTAAAGTCCGCTGTCCTTTTACCAAACTGTTCGGATGATGTCAAGATGATACATCGCATCTTGATAGGGCAGAACAAGCTGTATCAGGTCAGCAATTGGTCGCTTTACCATATCGAGCGCCATGAAGGAAATCCCCCGGGTACCTTCTTGGTGCTGGGTATTCCGGCCGACCAGATCCCAGGGATCCTAGCGAGGGGGCGACGCCTATGCTATAACCTAGGGAACGCCTATATCCGTTTCTTCGGCAGCACGGGGAAGCTGCAAGATGTGCCGCCAGACCCTGCTGAGGCTGCGACAGCACCCACGGTCACCAGTGACTCCTCTGCTGAGAAGCAGAGTGTTAGCGCTGGACACGACCAGGGAGCAGACGCAGCTATGTCCACAGCTAGCCACGCTGGCTCTGTTGCAAGACAGAGTCACACCGGCGGGCTAATGGTCAGCCAACACTACTCTGCCGAAATGCAGAGGCAGGATGGCACCTCAGCTTGCTCGCTGACTAACTCCGCAGTGGATGTCGGTTCCGATGACCTAGCGGAGGATGTCGCGCAGCTGATGGACCAGGACATTCCGTGAGAAACGGATGAGGAAGTGAGCAGTCCTCTTCGCTCCTCCTCACCTCATTAACATCATCCAAACCAACCTCCAGCACAAACAAGCCGCGGCGGCTACCTTGCGAAGAGTGTTGGAGGTCAACAACAAGACCGTCGCCCTTATCCAGGAGCCGTGGATAAGGAAGGACAGGATCTGCGGTCTTAACAACATCGGAGGTAAAATATTACTCGACACCACTGTAACTAACCCACGCACCTGCATTTATGTACCAACATCTATCAATGCAATTTTGATGAATGAGTTCTGTTCCAGAGACCTGACCACGGTCAGACTCCAAAACAACTGCCCTAGTATCCCAGAGGTCATCATTGCGTCGGCCTACCTGCCGGGCGACGCAGACGTACAGTAAACCAAAGAGTATATAATCACTACGTAGTAAACGGCGATAAAGAATGCACATCGGCAATCATCGCATATCCGAATACAAACGAATGCTAATTTCCATGTACATCAAATATTAGATTAATCGTTCATTAGAATTTGAATTTAGAACTAAGTACTTTATTGTTGTTTTGTTTTGATTTCACGTGGAATATATTAGAGCTGTAAAACTCGATGTAAGTAAGTTATTGCTATAATGTTCTTGTTGGGGAAAAATATATTCAGGTCCACATTCCTAAAAAGGGTTGACTGAGCATTAAAAACTGATGTTGTACTACTAGGATACTTAAATGTGGGTGTAAAGATCGACAAAAAGTGTAATTACTTACATTAACATTCTCATGTTTTTTTTTTTATTGGTCGGCTTCAGTTATAAAATATTTATAAACATTGTAGATAATTGCGCGTGACTGGCAAAGTAACGACTTACCTTTTTTCTCTAAAGTTGCCATAGTACAAATTTAATTTTGTGTAAGTTTTAGCAACTCTATATATATATTGACTTGGATATGCGACTGCACTCTTTCGCATTTGAACCACTACTGACAAAACAAACGTCATGGTGTGTGCGACACAGATATCGCTATACGAAGTCGAAATTAGCCGATTGCCTCTTTCCAAAGATCGATGTGCAAACTTTATCGCCGTTTACTGTACCGACGGTTGAGCTGGCAAAACTCATCAGACACTGCGAGGAAAAAAGGCTAGAGCTGATCATCTCGGCGGATGCCAACGCGCACCACACACTGTGGGGCAGCGAATCCACTCACAAACGAGGTGAGGATTTTATAACCTTTCTATTCTCAACCAATCTCAAGCTTATAAACAGGGGGTCAGAGCCAACCTTTGTTACCTCCAGGTTCCAAACTATTATAGACATCACACTCACTACGGAACGGGTATCGGAGCTAATCTCCGACTGGCACGTGTCAAAGGACTTGTCGTGCTCCGACCATAGATGGGTAAGATACAAACTAAACGTGGACTCCAAAAAACAGGAATTATGGCGCAACCCCCGACGGACAGACTGCGCCAGATTCAGTCAATTAATGTCCGCTAATCTAGCTCCACAAGTGACATTTAAGTATGACGGACCTGTTGACATAGAGAGACACGTTAATGAACTGACACAGACACTAATCAACTCATTTACAAGAACCTGTCCAGAAATAACGCCCCCCACAAAGGTCTCTAACCGCAATAGCTGGTGGGGGCCGGATCTGGAGAAAATGCGGCGCAAACTACGCAAGCTGTTTAATAGAGCGAGCAATACAAGGAAGGGCTCGGATTGGGATGCCTACAAGCAAACCCAATCTCTGTACAAAAAGCGAATCCGTGAGAGGAAACGAGAGTGCTGGAGAGCCTTCTGCACTAACATAGAATCAAACAGTCAGGCAGCCAGGGTTAAAAACATCTTATCCTGCGAACCAAACCGTAACCTAGGCTCTCTGAAAAAACCAGACAACACTTATACTAACACTGATAGTGAGATGTGTGAGTTGTTGCTTAATACACACTTCCCAGGCTGCTCCATTACGGAGAACTGTGCATGGGACCAGGCAGATCAACAGGAATTTGATCAATCACCTGTTGAAGCCACACACACTGCCCAAAGAATTGTAACACTGGAAAGGGTGTTATGGGCAATAAACAGCTTCTCTGCGTTCAAAGCGGCAGGCTTAGATGGTATATTCCCAGCGTTGTTACACAGCGTTGTTTCACCCATTTGACGACGCGTTTGGCTCGGTTTGTAGACACCTGCCTACTGAGTCGGCGGTCCCGGGTTCGAATCCCGGCCGGGGCAAATATTTGTGCAAAATATTTGTTCTTGGGTCATGGATGTTATCTATATATGTATTTATATATTATGTATATCGTCGTCTAGTAACCATAGTACAAGCTTTGCTTAGTTTGGGACTAGGTCGATTTGTGTATGATTGTCCCTTAATATTTATTTATTTATTTATTTATAGAACACGCATTATCAACACAATCCTCAGCGCTTGTGGCTTTCATCGATATCGAAGGAGCCTTCGACAAGACGCAATTCAACAGCATTCGCCAAGCCCTGCTCAGACATGGAGCCGATCAAACCGTTGCAGGTTGGATCTACAACATGCTGAGACAAAGGGCTGTACAGGTAACAGTGAATGGCACAACTCGAGCTATCGTGTCAAGAGGCTGCCCACAGGGTGGAGTTATATCACCACTCCTGTGGAACCTCGTAGTGGACGGATTAATCCGGAAGCTCAACGAGGCAGGCATCTACACTGACGGCTATGCAGACGATGTAGCGATCCTCGTAAGAGGAAAGTTTGAGGCAACCCTCTGCGACCTTATGCAAGAGGCACTCAAAATCGTCGAACAATGGTGTTCTGACCATGGCCTGTCAGTCAACCCAGCTAAAACAGAACTAGTCTTGTTCACCAGGAAGCGAACCATACATATCAGTCGCTTGCCAAAACTCCAAAACACAACTCTGACTCTCAGCAAAGAGGTCAAGTATCTGGGCGTCATCCTGGATGACAAACTACTATGGAACAAACACTTAGAAAACAAACTGAACAAAGCCTGCGTCGTATTTTGGCAGTGTTATAACGAGCAGCCAGACCAGGACCACACCACACGGACGAGGGCCTGACGTCACAGCGCGCGTCACCGCAGCGGGGCCGGGCGGAGCAGAGCGACGCGTCGTTTACCGTTAGCCGGCCGCCTATATAAGCCGACGCGCGCCCAGTACCAGCAGCGGTGTCTTGCAATCCTTCATGGCAGTCAGGTCGTTGAGACGGCATTCACTGTGAGGATTGTAAGATAGCGTTCGCTCGTAGCTCGGAGTGTGTACCACGCTTCTTGAGATACCGTAGGTCCTCCCGTACAATTGTAAGTGGTGTTTGGTCTCTATCCCGAAGTCTGGGCTAAGTCTTGTGTCACCTTAGCGCGGAGTGTGTACCACGCTTCTTGGCTCGCTAGTGCAGGGACATAAGGCTGTGCTCTGGACGGGTTGCTGGGCGCAGTGTGTGTGCCACGCATTTGGCTCGACCAGCTAACCCGGGGGGGGGTCACTCCTAAGCGCGGTGTGTGTGCCACGCATCTGCTGCCTAGGGTGGTGGCTCTCGCCAGACGGATACCGGCCAAGATCTCCCTTACCCGCGTATTAACATTCTGTCGTTTACTAACCCGACCCCGCCGCATAATTGGGACATCGGGTCCCCTAGGATAACGTAGGAATACCGTAGGCATTAACGTAGGGAACGTAGGATCTAGATTTAAGGGTTTGGTTAAATAAACAGGCATAAAGCCTCTGTTATTTAGTATAGATAAAATCCCAGGTTTCATTTAACCCAGTCCCTTGTCTCCCGATTTGAGCTAGTTACGGAAACCCTCAAGATCCCGTCCGGATCGAGGGATATGGACTAGTGCCTAGGCCCGTTATGTCATAGCGTACCTGGCGGGTTTAAGCACTACGTCACATTTGGCGCCCAACGTAATAACTCACACAGGAGTTGTCTAGCTCGGCACAGGCAAGGGATGACCTAGGTCTAACTCGCACCGTTAAAATCCGCCGTTTAAAAGTTATCCGCTTAATAAAAGTTTTTTTTAATCGAGTTAGATTTAGGGATTTTAATCTAATCCGTGTAAAATATTATTTCTACGTTTCAGAATAAGTAGGGGAATAAAAACTTGCTTTATAGGGTAGCTAGGTGATGCCCACCGCCTGGATTTACCGCTTAAAAAAACCGGAGTTAATGAAGGAAGCCGAGGAAAGAGGCTTACCAGTAGAGGGTTTTACCGTGGAACAGATACGAAAAGCCTTGGTAGAAGCCGAAAAAGAGACCGAAGAATTCGGGACACCGAGAAAACAGGAGCAACCTGCTACGTCCAAGGACGAGCGTATCACCATGTCCGAAGACGAGCACCCAGAGGATAGGAAGATGAAAATCCTATTTAAACACATAAGAGAATGGAACCTGTCATTTAGGGTAACCGAAAACGCGGTAGAGTTCCTTGAAAGGCTGGAGGAGCTAATGGAAGCTAGCAGCGTTGAGCAGGATGACATATTGAGAGCGCTTCCGAGAATACTGCAAGGGAAGGCATTGCAGTGGTACAGGAACAACGCCCAATCCTGGAAGTCATGGGAGGAATTCCTGGAACTCTTCAAACTTTATTACTTCCCTAGCAACTATGAGGAGGACCTCATAGTGAGGATAGTTGCGCGGAAGCAAAAGTTTAGAGAGAAGTTCACCAGTTATGTTACAGACCTACAGACGTTGATGAGACGTCACGGAAGCCTGACGGGAGAACAGCAGCTGCATCGCATACACGAGAATATGCTAAAGGAATATAAACTGTATATTAAAAAACAAGACTATAAAAATTTACCAGGTTTATTAAGATTGGCCGCTGAATACGAAAATATATCCTCACCGACATATGAAAATAGGTACCAAAATATGGTATACGAAGAAGAGACCGAGACACCACGAGAATGGAAACCACAAGTACGGGCAGGACCGAGTAACAAGCTACGAGAGAAGGGAGGAACTGGAATAACCGAGGACAACATTACGAAAATTCACCCGAAATACAACCCGAACACATGCTGCTGGTCGTGCGGGAAACCAGGACATAGTATTAAAGAATGCCGAGGTCAACAGAAAGTGTTTTGTAGCCAATGCGGGAAACTGGGTATCCTGAGCAAGAATTGCTGCAAGAAGAAACAATGGGGAAAACAAGATTACCTGCAATCGGCAACAGAACAAAAGAGAGAGGATAACAGAATATACCTGGAAGCCGATATAATGGGGAATACATACCGGTGTTTAGTAGATACGGGATCTACAAACACATATATAAACGAAAAGGTATACCGCGACTTCATAAAAAGAGGAGCGATAGTATCAGAGAAACCGAGGGGCATAATCCTCGCGAATGGGATAACAACGCAAACAGATAGAAGCGTACTCGTCGATATAGAAATCAAAGGCGCTAGAGTAAAACATTGCGTAAGAGTTCTCCCGACAGCCTCATGTACCATCTTAGGGATGGATGTCCTCCGCAGAATAGGGATGCAAGTTTTGTGGAAGGGCGAAACGCAACCGCAGACACCACAAGAAAGTGGATCCGAACAAAATATCCGACCAATAAAAAGAACTCCACAACCCGCTCCAGTAATCCAAGTTCCCGAGACAACCCCGGAAGAAAACCCGCTAAAACCTGAGCCGCGAGAACGAGAACAACCGAGATGTTATAGTCAGAACCTGAAACGAAACCAGAATCCCCATAAATTATCCCGAAACTCGAAGTTCGCGTCACAGTACCGGAACGGTCACAAACAGAAAGACACCGAAAAACCGAAGTCAAAAAAGGATCGCACACATAACAGAAAAACAAGTATATCCGCATATGATTCGCAGAAAAAACGTACATCGAACATACGTTCACACCGTACAAATATGAATACGCCGGCTTTCTCATCGTATGAAGAAAGATTTCGTCCACCAGGTGATAAGGTCCGATTCCCCACACCGAAGATAAGAACTTATCAACAAAATACACAGATGAGCGACTGTTATAATCAGAACCGGCATTGGGACCCGGAAAATAATTATTATGGAGGAAGTTATGTCCCGACCGACGTAAATCCTAGCCTTCGATACCAAAGTAAAAAGGAAAAAAATACGGTTCGCGATTTCCATAACAAAACCAAAATCGTCAATAAAAGGACAACTGACGTGTCAAGCAAGCCGGAGCAGTTTCGTCGCGCCGACAACAGACAGAGTGGATTAATATCTGGCAGGAAAACGATTATAGCGTGATAATCGGCTTCAACAGCGTCCAAAAACCACCTTCTTATTGAAGTCGGTTAAAGATTCATTATGATTTACCGAATGAGGGCCCATCATTTTTTTTAAGTCAGATAAAATGAAACGCCATCGCCAGAACAACAATCACCTCCTTTTTGAAGTCGGTTGAAATAAAATTCACCGCCAGAATAAGAATTGAAATTCTCCGCCAAAGAAAGAATCGCTTCGTTTTGGAAGTCGGTTAAAAATAAACACGTCGTCGAAATAAAAAAATATTCGTCCTTTTTGAAGTGGGTTGCAATTAGAACAAGAAAAGTACACCGTTTTAAAATACAAAAGAGGAAAAAGAACAATTTAATCTTATTGAACTTCCTTCTTGTTGAAGTCTGTTAATGCACAGCCGAATTGAAAAACTCCTCCTTAGGAATATCCGTCAAAAAGAAATTACAAGTCAATACACCGTTTAAATAACCAGGAAAAAACAAAATATTCATTAAGGAATGTAGTTATTGGTACATTTTAGCCCGGATCCGTTTGAAATACTGTTAGGAAATTGGAGAAGAAACAACATTTCCAACATCGGAATATAAACAACGGAATAAATCTAAAATATTTCACCGCTTTCAAGTCCAGAAAACAACGTAATTACAAGGATAAATATAAAATTACACCTCTTAGAAAATCAGTATAGAAAACGAATAATATGCAGTGAAGTATAATATCATTATTTAAAGCCGTATTGCATCTAAAATAGTCAAATAACATAAACTAAAATATCATCGATAGTACATCGGGATGGCCGCCGCATCGAAATATCATAACGCTCGAGATAAGAGGTTTTTAAACTACGCTTAGAGAGCGCACCGAGGCACAGCGCAGCGCGGCGCAAGCGAGATCTACCCGCGAGCGGTGAATAAAAAGGAGTTCTCATCTACCGCGTTGGGACTTAGACGATTTTTCGAGAATATGTTGCGCGTATTACGCATCGGAAACAACTGTTTGCAGGAACGGAAATAAAATCCAAGGGATAGGATAGATTATCCCATGCATGGAAAACGTTGTTGCAGAAAATATCATTAGATTTAATTAATACATATTCACCGTTTTGACTATAAAATAGAAAATAGTCATCCGATTTTAACCCTGTTTTCAGAACATAGTATATAACCACAATGACCGAACAATAATGCCATAGCAGGACCATGGAACCCGATTCCCACCGAATTGCATTTTAATTTTTATGGAATAGATGTAGTATCCGTATTATCCGTAGTGCATAACTTTATGTTTATTAATGATTAGAAATCCAGTAACCATAAGGAGTGGACAAAAACTATAGTCCAGCAGGTTTTCCGGAACACAGAGTATTTTATTAGTTTTTTTTTATTTTACATAATCCAGTTTTTTTTTATTGTATACGTAATCAAGTAATTATGGACACAGCCCAATAGGCACTGCTCGTTATAAACGCATATGCTTATCCCGACTACTCCCGACTATTTCCGACCTGTAAAACCGTCCCGGAACACCGTTTTTTTTTGTAGATCACGGCTAACATGTGATTTTTACAGGTAAAAATCTCCAGAGGAGAGAGGAGAATATAACGAGCAGCCAGACCAGGACCACACCACACGGACGAGGGCCTGACGTCACAGCGCGCGTCACCGCAGCGGGGCCGGGCGGAGCAGAGCGACGCGTCGTTTACCGTTAGCCGGCCGCCTATATAAGCCGACGCGCGCCCAGTACCAGCAGCGGTGTCTTGCAATCCTTCATGGCAGTCAGGTCGTTGAGACGGCATTCACTGTGAGGATTGTAAGATAGCGTTCGCTCGTAGCTCGGAGTGTGTACCACGCTTCTTGAGATACCGTAGGTCCTCCCGTACAATTGTAAGTGGTGTTTGGTCTCTATCCCGAAGTCTGGGCTAAGTCTTGTGTCACCTTAGCGCGGAGTGTGTACCACGCTTCTTGGCTCGCTAGTGCAGGGACATAAGGCTGTGCTCTGGACGGGTTGCTGGGCGCAGTGTGTGTGCCACGCATTTGGCTCGACCAGCTAACCCGGGGGGGGGTCACTCCTAAGCGCGGTGTGTGTGCCACGCATCTGCTGCCTAGGGTGGTGGCTCTCGCCAGACGGATACCGGCCAAGATCTCCCTTACCCGCGTATTAACATTCTGTCGTTTACTAACCCGACCCCGCCGCATAATTGGGACATCGGGTCCCCTAGGATAACGTAGGAATACCGTAGGCATTAACGTAGGGAACGTAGGATCTAGATTTAAGGGTTTGGTTAAATAAACAGGCATAAAGCCTCTGTTATTTAGTATAGATAAAATCCCAGGTTTCATTTAACCCAGTCCCTTGTCTCCCGATTTGAGCTAGTTACGGAAACCCTCAAGATCCCGTCCGGATCGAGGGATATGGACTAGTGCCTAGGCCCGTTATGTCATAGCGTACCTGGCGGGTTTAAGCACTACGTCACAGTGTAAAAGACTAGTTGGTAGAACCTGGGGCTTACACCCCAGGATCACAATGTGGCTTTACACTGCGGTGATTAGACCTATTATCACCTACGGCGCTGTGGTTTGGTGGCCCAGAACCAAACTGACAACAGCCAAACATAAACTGCAGCAATTTCAAAGACTTGCTTGTGTAGCAACGACGGGCTGTATGAGAACAACACCCACAGCGGCAATGGAGGTACTGCTAGGACTGCCACCCCTTGAACTGTTCATTCAGCAAGAGGCGGCATCAGCAGCTATCAGACTGAAGACGCTTAACCTCTGGGGTGTAGCACACGGGGGTCATGCCGAAATACTTGAGGAGGCTATCAAACACGAGCCAATGATAGCTGCTCCCAACGACAAGATACCCAAACAGCATTACTTCAATAAGAGATACGAAATCGAGTTGATTGAAGAACCTAACGATCAATCCGATATACACGAAATACGCATATATACGGACGGGTCAAAGACACAAACAGGGACAGGAGCTGGAATATACTCACCTGAAATAAACGTAAACATATCAATAGCCTTAGGCAAATATAGTTCCATCTTCCAATGTGAATGCCTTGCCATCACACAGGCTGCTAAGGCAGTTGCTGCGCGAGGTATCAAAGACCAAAAGATACGTATTGTTTCCGACAGCGCTGCAGTCTTACGAGCTCTGGAGAATAAAACAATCAAATCCGGGCTCATACTAGAGTGTCACTCAGCGTTGCAAACGATCGGTTCGAATAATCGGATCACGTTGCAATGGATTAAAGGGCATAGTGGGTCTCTAGGTAACGACGCAGCCGACCAGCTGGCAAGGAGAGGGTCCGGTCAATCGGCAACTGGCCCAGATCCTTTGCTCCGCTTGGCGTTTAATCAGCTGCGTACATGGCTTCGTCACAGAACACGATCACAACACGCCGATCAATGGGCAGAAACCAGTACATGCAGGCAGTCCCGGGAAACAGTCCCATACCCGGACACACGCCTGACAAAGCGCTTATTATCGCTAAGCAGGCCCGCCCTGCGAGTAGTAGTAGGCACTATCACTGGACACTGCACACTTAACAAGCACTTAAATGTTCTAGGAATGACCGATAGCCCCCTATGTAGGGGATGCCTGTCGGCCGAAGAAACAGCTACCCACTTGATCCTGGAATGCGCCGCCGTAGCTAAGCAACGGGCTGAAATCCTCAAAGCACCGAGGTCACTTCGTGAAGCCTGTGAAGACACCAGGAGAATCCTGCGCTTCTGGACGGAGTTAGGCTGGCTAGACTATTAGCTGGCAAACATGCACGCACAACGGCCCGAATATACACGGGCTAAGTGCGGAAAACGGAGCCCATAACCATAACCATAACCATAGGTATAATATTATGTTGTTATGCCCGTTTGAGCTACTTGGCAGAGATCCGGAATTCTACAAAATATCTCAAATACCTGTAATCCATGGTAAGTGTCACATGGCAAAAACGTAGTCTCACCCGGAGTGGTGTCAAATGACAGTATTTACAGGTATTTCGTTAAAATGGTGGACGAAGGAACACTTTTAACGAGCGACCGACGACCAAAATAAAGCTTTAATTTCTAATCTTTAAATGAAAATGAAGTAAAAGTCGAAAAGAGCGGTTCAACATAGGGTAAATCAGTTGTTTCAACTCACCTCTGTTTCGCCTACTACATACTTATTACAGAAAGAAGGGATAAAGTATTTAGAGATCTCTAATTTTGATGGCTATGCTTCTAATCTATCTATATATATAAACGGATATGTCCTGACTGACTGACATAAGTATCAACGCAGGGCCGAAACTACTGAACCCAGGACCTTCAAATTTTTAGAATAGATCAAATAACGCAAATATAACGCAAGCAAGGAATAAGAAGGGATATTTCAAAATTCATCCCCAAAGGGGGTCAAATTGGGGTTGAAAGTTTGTATGGAAATCTTGTAATTTTTAAGTAAGAGACATAAATCTTTGTGTACAGGTGTTGCAAGTAAAGACAGGAAAACTAATTTCAGGATTTTTGAAAACTCATCCTGTAAAGGGGTTAAAAGCGAGGTGAAAGTTTGTATGAGGAACTTGGGATTCTTTGAGTAAGAGTGATGATACTTCGTGTATAGCTCTTTCTATACAAAGTAAGAAAACAAGTTAGGCACAGTGAAACTTTGTATGAACGTGGTCTTTTTGAGGAAGGGGTGAATTATCTTGCATGTAGACTGATCATCAAAAACGAAGAATATGTATTTCATCGTTCTTGAAAATTCAACCCCTAATGGGGTAAAGAAGGAGGTGAAAGTTTCTATGAAGAGCTTGGGATTCTTTGAGTAGGAGTAATAATATTTCGTGTATAGGTTCTACTGTGCAAAGTCAGAAAACAAGTTTCAGCATTTTTGGAAATTCATCCCTGAAAGGGGTTAAATGGACAGTAGAACTTTCTATGAGAAACGGGGTTTTTTTAGTAAGGGCGCATTCTTGTGCGAGTACACTGATCATTAAAAACAGAACATATATTTCATCGTTTTTGAAAATTTAATCCCTCACGGGGTAAAGAGGGACTTGAAAGTTGCTATGAAGAGCTTGGAATTATTTAAGTAAGAGTGCTAATATTTCGTGTATAGTTTTTTTTTATACAAAGTAAGAAAACAAATTTTGGCATATTTGGAAATTCACCTCCAAAAAGGGTTAAATGGACAGTGGAACTTTCTATGAGAAACGGGGCTTTTTTGAGTAAGGGGTGAATTCTTTTGCGTGTACTCTTCATCAAAAACTGTGAATATTGATTGCAGCGTATTTGAAAGTTCGACCCCTAATGGGGTAAAGAGGGACATAAAGTTTTTATGAAAAGCTTGAGATTCTTTAAGTATGAGTGGTAATATTTCGTGTATATGCAAAGTAAGAAAACAAGTTTTAGCATTTTGGCAATTCACCTCCGAAAGAGGTTAAATGGACAGTGAAACTTTCTATGAGTAACGGGTCTTTTTTTTAGTATGGGGTGTTATATCTTGCGTGTAGACTTTTCATCAAAAACTGAGAATATAGATTTCAGCGTTTTTGAAAATTCAACCCCTAATGGGCTACACTGAGAGGTGGCACTTTGTATGAAGAGCTTGGCATTTTTGAGTAAGTGATCATATTTCGGGTATAGGTTAATCATTACAAATCTGAAATCACATTACCACAACTAATTTTGCACCACACGATTAAATGAAATTACAAACTAAGAAAAAAAAATCATCCCCTAAATAGGTTAAATTTCATGTTATAATTAAGAGGTACGCGGGTTTTTTTGGTAGAATATTAATTTAAAACTGAGAAAAATAAACTTAAGCCTCTGGAAAATCATCTCCAAAATGGGTCTAATGGGAGGTGAAAGTTTGGATGAGAAAAAGTTAGATTACTTTCGTAAGTCTGCTCATATTCTGTGTGTCACTAAAATACAAACTAAAATACTATTATTAAAAAAAATTGAAATGTAATGTCTACGTAAATGGGGAAGATGAAAATTCATGATAAGGAATATTTTCGTGTACTTATAAACTCTGAATTCATTTCTGGAAAGTTTTTTGACTATGTGAAAAACGTACGATTTTCTAGATAAGTGACAAAACGTGTTTTTTTGTCATTTTCAGGTTTCCTTGCCCCAAAAGGAAGAAACTTAACCCTCAAAATACCACTTAGTTGTCCGTCCGTCTATCGAATTTAAATAGAAATTAAAACCATACAGGTACTTAGGACTAAAGTCCCTTGAAGCTGTTTAAAAACCAAACTATCAAGTAAAAACGTAAAAAAAAAGATCCGGCTGTGTATGCCGCAAAAAACGTATACCTATCTCGATACTCGCAAGCGAATCAAAATTTATAAGATAGGTATTTTCCGTTGATCTAAAACTATGAATTTGGCAAGTAATACCGTGTCATACTGCAAGTACTTATAGGGAAAAATCTGAAAAGGTAATGTTAAGTCCCAACGGTAATGTTAAGTTTGCTGTTTAGTACATTTTATCTTTTCATTAGCAATGCAGTGTTTTCAAAGTTCGTAAGGAGTCTGACTCGCACTTGACCGGCTGTTGGTATTAACTATTAACTGAGAATACTGATATATACGTATTATTCCTATCCTTAAGGAGATTAAACTTTTGACTATGATTTCGTTTGGTTCATCGGAAAATAAATTGTCCCATGTGTTATACCACCAACGTGATCTATAGAAATATAATAAATGTATACTACCCAAAGTATATGTATGCGCGCAGATTTTTATAAGTTTCTATTATTTTAAGAAACAATAAAACGGGTAGAAAGTTACACAGTTTCCAGACCCTGTGCGAGCGAAGCCGCGGGCAAAAGCTAGTATTGGTATACATAGATCTGATGCATATTTTTGGTCACTATGTTTAGGGACAGTGATATTAAACAAAATAAAGCAAAACAATTATTCCGAAAAGTTGGATATATCTTTATTAAACAGAAAGTTAAATCATTTACCGAAATGAAAGTCAGTTCTAAGTGTTATAAAATAAGAACGTATATTTAGATAATAATATATCCTTTCTATGAACCGAGAAGAATGCGTGTGGTTGTAGAGTATATCGCCGGTTGGGCATGGTTATAATTATAGATACTATACGTATGTTGCTGGGTCAGAGTGGAATCCGCTTAAGAACTGGCAGCTTGCATGAGGGCAGACTTGGCGGCGGCGGTGGCTAGGGCTGGGTTTCCTCCGAAGGCAATAGTGTGGAGGAACTGGAAGAAAATAGTTCATGGTAATAAGGGCACGCATTGATAGATTAGCTGATGTAAGACACATGGGAAATGCTGTGTCGCGTCGGGACGCGGCAAGTGAAGTAGCAGTATTAATAGGGCATGTATTGCAAGGATAATTGCCAGCTTCTTGTAGGAGACGGCACCGAAAGAAGAAACTTCGTTAACTATGTGCTATTTATATCCAATATTTTTAAAGATTTTTTTGCTTTTTTGTCTCAGGGATCGTGCATGGATCGTGCTTCGTTTCGATACACTCACTGGACGCAAAAACCAATCCGTATAAGTTGGAAATAGGTCTGATAATTTTCATAATCGCCGGGGCTCGCCAGAGCGAGATGTTTGCAACAAGTTAGGGAAGCACTTTTTGCAGGTGGAAGGCATCACAAACAATTTTAGCCAGTGATCGCGATGGGGGTGTTCCCTCGTAAGCAAGATTTTACGAGAATCCTGAGGAAAATGGTGCTTCAGGTTTAGGAATACTCACGTTGGCAACTGGGGTCAGGGCGCGTTGGACAACGGACACAACTTGTGATACGGAAGCGGCGGTAACGGCAGCTCCGACGTTGTTGCTACGGCTGTTGGAGGCGTTGTACAGACATTTGACGGCGTAGTACTCCTCGCTCACCAGTCTGAAACAAAGGTCTGGTCAGAGATGAAAGTGTTAGGGAATGGAGGAAAATGGCAGGAATTTTAGTTCGGCAAATTGAGCTCGCATGATCACGTACGTAAGTAGTTTCAGAGGTATATTCCGATCATCACAAAATGTATGGTTATATGGCTTAGTCCTTTGAGGACAGGAGTCACAGCAGGCCTATACCTTTTGTACTTCAGTCTGAAATGCCAAATACATAAGATTTGTGGTTAGTTAACAGTGGATCGATTTTGTTACTTGTTACTCAGAGAATACCAGTTATAGGTTACTTACGGGAGAGTGTATATGCTAGCAGCGTTCCGAACGGCATTCCAAACTGCTTCCAATTGATAAGTTCTACCGTCATCATCGCAGTTAGAGCGTTGTCCAGTCTGAAATAAGATTTTCTTAGATTTGTAGTAGCCTGTGACGAAATCTCTTGAAAAAAACTGGTTTTCTCTTGAGTGTTTCTATTTTCTAATTAAAAATGATAGGGAGGTACTTATTTGAAGAAATAAAGATTTAAGAGAATTATGTATCGGATTGAAACTTTGAATGTTTCGGGTATGAAACAAATACTGTATAAGCAATGGAGCTGTAGTGTATTCGAATCTTAGGATTTCCATTAATCTTGCATTCCGCGAACCCTGGGCTAGTAATAGTTAAGTTAGTGCTCATATTTAAAAGAATTTCATCTGAGTAAAATATAGTTGGTACTTACTGAGGAGCTAACTCCTTGTGGGTTGTTCACAAGTTCGACGATCAGGTCGATGCTGGTTTGGAGATGTCCGATCCAGACGACGACGGCTTGTTCGATGGCGGCAGCGTTGCCTGAGGCAACAGCGTTGGCAACCTGAATAATTGCTTAGTGGTTAAATGCTTCTGTGTAAAACTAGAGAAGTTGGAAGTTGGGATATTCTCGAGTTTTTTTTCAAAGTGTAAATATTTTCCAGAACATTTCCCATGTACAAAATTTAGTTATTGAGACAATTCCAGATAATAATAATATATATGTCGGGGACAGGTGTGGATGGCCGGTGTGGTGTGGCACCTTAGATGAGCTAATCGACATAGTTGTGGACGAGGAGGTAGTTGCGAGCAAGATGAAACAACACGGATGCAATTAACTTGATTTATTCCTTATACAATGAAGCACAAAATAACAGTTCCTGGCACAGAGGTCTGTAAGCTAGGTTATCAAAGTCTCACAATAGTCTTTATTAAATTAATACAGTATTGTTGAGTTATAACGTTTCACTGATTCTAACTTGGTATAGCACAACGAAACGGGACAGTTCCAAGGCAGTAGTGCACTCGACGGTGGCCCAGAGTGAAGTGTCGGTGGGCGTTCGCTGAGTGAACCGCCAAGACTCTGTCTAGCGCGCCAAAACAGGTTCAAGGGGGCGCCACTGTCGCCTTCCGATGGCGCGCCGGCTTCGTTGAGCTACCGTACTCATGACCGTCTCCGACACGGCCATCCTGCGATGACACACGTCCTCGTGTGTTGCTCTGAAACAATCAACAACCAAAACAGTATCCACTCGGTCAGTCCTGACAAACACGTTAAAATGGTACCTAATACAAAACAAATACTTCATCGTTCCTTTCGCATCAAATAGTTACTGACACCAAAACAAAAAAAATATCACAAAAATAATTTTGACAACTAAGTGAAAGTTTTTGTTTTATAACCGCAATATTTCAAAAGATACAAATCGAATTATGGTATCTTACAACCAACTACCAATTGTAACATTACTTATTCTTTCAATAGTGTAATACGTTTTAAATGAGATTGTACTACAATGTTGCTTGTTGTGAAACAAACTAGCTATTTACCACTTCTACCTTAGAAAGCACATTAGGAACCATGTACCACCATATCATTTCCTTTTGGCTCACCTTATTGACAATATCAAAACAATTAAATCAACGAAAATTCGTTCAACAAAACAGGTATCTCATTCGTGGCCTAGGGCTAACTTAGCCACCCACTACGCGCATCCCCACGGGATCGCCGAGTCAACCCTATGACTCTACGGTCTCTGCGAGAGTGACCCGACCTCCGCCAGCACCTACCGCGCACCGCGTATCCACGGACTGCTTAGAGCAGATGCCGACTTCTACCGGACTACGGCTACGATGAAGTGACTGGTATGGTCGACCAGCCGAACTGAGAACCTCCCTACCAGTCTCACAATTTTTTTTTTTCGTCTACTTCAAATGGTACGTAGCTCCCGGGTATTTCCCTCAACCTATCGTGCAAGTACGCGCATGTTTGGAAGTCAAGTTTATGGCCAATGGTCTTGCAATTTACAATACTACATGTCAAAATTTGTAATAGGCTCGCTTCAGTAACTTTATTTATTGCACAGTACTAACAATTTTCTGATACAAGTCATACATAGTCACTGAATTATACAAGCAATTGCCATGGAACTTATTGGAAATTAACTCTTCCATAAGCGATCACTCGGCAACCAAATCACAATAAAATGAGAACTCCTCACCAGATTGCCTCATATGGTGTGGTGTGGTGACGTCACACGTCAACCCTCTTCCCCGTGGTTGAAGGCGCCCTGTCGCTCGCCTTCGCGCAGTTCTTTACGCGATGTCTTGTACCGTGGCAGCCGAAGCAGATGACTCATGGCTTAGCTGTTAGCTGCTAAGTTCGCGAATCTTTTCCTGATACAAAAACTTCAAGCACAGTATCACAAAGCTCGGTCATTCTAACCTTAAATCCAACAAACTCAACTTCAATTCAACAACAACTGAAATTGGATTTGTAATTACTTATAGTCAAATGAATTGTTTCTTTTGATATCTGAAATAACATGCCAAACGAATAATAATAATCCAACAAAAAAAAAGGAAACTCAAATCAATCTAGCAAAGTTAGGTAGGTACACTGAAATTATGATTCGTTAATGTGAACAAATAATCTACGACGTAGATGCAAGAAAAGATTTAAATCAAATCATTATTTGCATTTTAATAACAAACTTTACTTTGTATGATAACCTTTGGATTACCAAGGCTTTACCGATTATGAAACATTAATGATAAAAATCAAATTTCAATTTCAAATTCTTGTTCTAATATTTTCCTAATCCTATTAGTGTCTCCAGTTTAAATATTTTAGGCTAAAGCGATCACCACAGTTAAAAGTAACATTAGAATCGTCAAAGTAACAAATCTCAGGCTCACCAGTTCTTACGGAAGTTATAGGCGCTAAACTATACACCAGCTAATGTACACCGAGTAAGAAACTATACAAGATGTCAAAAAATTAAATTCTACAGAATGATTGGAAAATCATGAACAGAGGGTAGATTATTAAAGCAAGTTCCTAAGCCCAGCCGCTCCTACTACTAAGTACTGTGTATGCTTAGAATAATAATTCTAAGTGTGTATGATTGATGCACCTTCACAGCGCAATTTTAAAATGATAAACTTTTTTAAGGGTAGGTAAACTGCGTAGTGGTCATATTAATCAACACTAAATCTCTGTAGAAACATTTCGCGTTTAGTCATAGTATATCACTACGAAAACAATCGTTACAAAACGTGCAATAAACTTTGTTGCAAATGATTATTAATTTCTATCACGCAATATTCAACTTTACTTGGAGGGTTGCTTTTACCAGTACCCGTTAGTACTTTTTTTGACAAATACCCACTAAACTGAATAAGTGCGACTTAAGTCTACCCCAGAATCTAGCTACACTTTTATTTGTGAACAAAATATCGGAATCGTAGTGAAAAGTTAACGACTGACCTGATGTGTTTTTCAAAATGTGTCGGTGGGGCCATGGTGCCTACGCGTCGCTTGTAGTTGACCGTCGCTTCTGGGTCACTTCTACTGGTGCAACAACTGACAATGTGTCCCGCTGTTCTTGAAGTAAACAATGAACTTCGATGTATGTAGTTTGTATTGTAACTGCTGGCTTTTGTCGCTGAGGTGGTAAGTTGTAGTTTTCTTTTATACGAAGTAAGCAATCGAATTTTTCATGTCCGTTTCTCTCGCAATGAAAACAATTTAAACAGTGCAATCTTCATTTGTTTTCATACGGTTTTGTAGGTCTCCGTGACGGTGTTAGCTTGAGTTTCATTAACGGAAACGCTTGTAGCTCCTGTTCCTTGATTTTGTGATGTCAGGTTCGTTGTATTTCAAAGAGTAACCACAAACTTTTTTCTTCCGTTTTATTCGCTTCGTGTTCCATCATTCTTCGTGTTCGCTCATGGGCCGATACCATCCCAACTTCTGATGTCGGGGACAGGTGTGGATGGCCGGTGTGGTGTGGCACCTTAGATGAGCTAATCGACATAGTTGTGGACGAGGAGGTAGTTGCGAGCAAGATGAAACAATACGGATGCAATTAACTTGATTTATTCCTTATACGATGAAGCACAAAATAACAGTTCCTGGCACAGAGGACTGTAAGCTAGGTTATCAAAGTCTCACAATAGTCTTTATTAAATTAACACAGTATTGTTGAGTTATAACGTTTCACTGATTCTAACTTGGTATAGCACAACGAAACGGGACAGTTCCAAGGCAGTAGTGCACTCGACGGTGGCCCAGAGTGAAGTGTCGGTGGGCGTTCGCTGAGTGAACCGCCAAGACTCTGTCTAGCGCGCCAAAACAGGTTCAAGGGGGTGCCACTGTCGCCTTCCGATGGCGCGCCGGCTTCGTTGAGCTACCGTACTCATGACCGTCTCCGACATATATATATATTATTATCTGGAATTGTCTCAATAACTAAAAAATATTACTGGCATTTTTTTAAGTGGAGCAGACTCTTAGTAGAATAGGGGAAGGGAGAAATTTCAATGATGTGTGTTGCACGGTTGAAGTTTCAAACTTTATACTTAATTTGTCAAAGGTTAACTATGAGTTACTGATGCCTGTAATAAATGTAATGATTTGAAAATGGCCATCAAGACTTACGGCAGCAGCCTCGCAGGCGTCACCAGGGATAGCGGTGGCCAGCTCTCCGAGGATGGCGATGGTTTGGGAGACAGCCAGGGCTTGGCTGGTGGCGTCAGGTTGGTTGGCAAGGTCGTTCAGGATTTGCTGGATGGTCAGGATGTAGATGTTGGTGTCTCCACCGTTGACGAGCACGAATGAACGGTCGGTCAGGTAGCTGTCGAAACCGGTAGTTTTAGATTGAGTATAGGACAGCTTAAGAATTAGCCATGTAAAGGCCGGTAGTTTTAATTAATGAGTTAATGAGATACACACACGCTATCTATTTACAAGATTGTTAAGTTGATATACGATCCTACAGGAGACCACAGAATTCCTTACGGGCTCATAAGATAATATAGCACGAGCAGTCTTCAGTGATTTAGGTACAGAACAATAAAAAATCATGGATTTTTTTAAATGGTTTTATATTTACACAGTTTGCCCTGTCTGTTTATTTATTTCTTTGGGTCCAATCTAGTAATTGAAATTTGACCCCCTTCTAATAATTGATTGATTTGAAATTTTGTACAAACCTTTAGTTTTGATGACAATATAATTTAATACATTTGGTATCATTGTAAATCCAAGATGGCGGCCGCTAGAAAATGGCGGATTATATATTTTACATATATTTTATAACTACTTCCTAAATATGAGTATCAAATGAAAAGGCTTGATTAGTAGAAGAGTTCTCTATGAAAATAAAATGAAAATCCAATATGGCCGCCAAAAAATGGCGGGTTAGTTTTACTTTTCACAACCCCATCAACACGGGTATCAAAATAAAGTTCTTGACTGGTAGAATAGAAAATTAAAAATTTAAAAATAACAAATTGAAAATAAAAAAAATGTAGTTAAATGGTTTAATTGAAAATAATGATTTAAATTATGTTGACAACGTAGTACTAAAAGGTAAAAAATAATTAGGTAGGTGCTAAGTACCAGTCATCACACCACTCTCCTCTCCTCATCAATCTAGGGCATCAATCGAACAAAAAAATAAAATCGCAAAAGTTCAGTTTAAGGGTCGATTTAATTTTTTTTTAGATAGTTAAGGGCTTTC